>JALGQJ010000025.1:0-1200000 GCA_023055345.1 Quercus wislizeni | reverse complement strand
CATTATCTATGATAAGGCGACCCGGAACAAAGGCACTTTGATTAGTAGATATCAACTAAGGAAGTATCTGTTTTAACCTGTTTGCCACTTTAGAGATAATTTTGTAAATAAAGTTACAGAGTGCAACAAGCACTTTGACATTTTTTCAGGCGACTTAATTTTTGGTATAAGGACAGAGTTCAAAAAATCCAGAACAGTAGCAATCACATCATCACCAACAATATGCAAAATTTTTGGTAAAAAAGAGCATTCATACCATCAAGTTTAGGAGTCTTTATTGGTTCCATTTGGAACAATGCCGTTTTTATTTCATCTGCACTATAGCCACTAGACAGAATTTCCTGCATATCTAAAGTCACCTTGAGTTGTACAGCACTAAGACATTCATCCATCCTTTCATATGAACCTGATCTAAAAATATTCTCAAAGTAATCAATCACCACACCAGCAATATCATCCATTTCTTTCACCCAATTATTTTGTTGATCTCGAACTCCTTGAATTAGGTTCCTCCTCCACCGTTGCGAGGCTTTGGAGTGAAATAATTTGGTGTTTTTATTGCTATGTTTTAACCATGAGATCCGAGACTGTTAAGCCCAATAAATTTCCTGTTTGAGCAACAAATCATCTAGCTTCTTGCTTGCTACCAAGAAATCAGCTCTATTCTCCTTCGTTGGTTCCTCCATTCTGAGCTCCTCAACCTATTTTTGGACTTATCTCTTTAGCATCGGGGTGGGTCTTGGATGAACCCCAAGCTAACAATTCAGCCCCAAAGAAACTGATCCTTTCCTTTGTGTTATTCAGACCTGAATGATCATTATTCATCTTGTTCCATGCTTTGAATACCGTCTTCTCACAATCATCTCACAACAACCATGATTCTTCAAACTTAAAAGCCCAAGTATCCCTGCTCTGAATCCTCCAATCTAATTTGGTTTGTAGAACCAGTGGGTGATGATCAGAGGCATGAGAAAAGAGGTGAGTTATCGTACTTGCTAGAAACTTCTCTCTCCCCCCTTCATTAGCCACGGTCCGGTTTAGCCTCTCCTTGGTATTTGCTTCCCCTGGCCTTTTGTTGTTCCATGTGTATGGGTAGCCAATAAATCCTAAATCCATTAAACTACAAGAGTCTAGTGCCATACGAAATTCATCCATCTATTTGAACGAAGGTGGGAACTTGCTTTGTTTTTTAGATGAGTGTAGAATGTCATTGAAATCACCAATACAACACCACAATCTGTGTACAAATGATGATAGATGGGACTGCAGTGCCTATGATTTAGATTTTTGACTTGCATCTGGCCAACCATAGAAGCATGTTAACAGCCATTCAAACTTGTCCTCTTGCACTATCTTTGCTAGAATATGGTTGTCCGTAAAATTAATTACCTCTAATTGTACCTATGTCTTCCATAACAATGCCAAACCTCCACCAGAGTTTGGCTTCCTCACGATAAACTTATTTTGAAATGGTGAATCGCTGCATTGGTTATCAAAACTTTCTTTGTCTAGGCGTGTTTCCATCAAGAAACACATTGTGGGAGCTTGATCTCTCACTAGCTTGTGAAGGCTACAAATTATCAAAGAGTTCCCAAGCCCTTTGCTCACCACATGCACCGTAGGTGATTTAATTAAATTGTTCTTCATGTGCGTAGGATCTGATATGGAAGGGATATTCACCGATTTTGAATATGGTACAGCTGTGTTGAAAACCGAAGAAAACTGTCCTATGCTTTTCATAATTGCTACATTAGTTACGGTTACATTCTCCACACAATCCGGAACAATCCCTTGTTTTACATTATCCTTTTTTGCACGACTTTTTCTCTCTGTAGTTTTCTCAGCATGGTGCCCGCCATCCGCCACTGCCGCCCTATGTCGATTGTTAACTCCAATCTACTCATCTTTAAATGTTTTGCCGTTAGGTTGCTTGGAATTGGTCAAAACTTTCCTAGGTGGAGATCGAGTCCGCCTCCACTGGATTTTAACCAATCGCCATACTGACAAACCTCCTTGGCACCATTTTTTTTTAAAGTGAAATACTGAGCATTGCATTCAAGATCATGACCCAGCAATCTGCAACAATGACAAAACATTGGCAGCCTTTAATACTTAAATGTCACCCACATATTTTTTCCATTTGAGCCACCAAGAAAAGCTCCTTGCCAAATAGGCTTTGACGTTGGAAGTGCAACCTTAACTCTCATAAAAAATTTTTCACATCTTGTTTCTTCCTTTTCAACCACCTCTCCCATCTAACTCCCTATCTCCACAACAACTTTAAGAGAGAACATATCAAACGATGTTCCCCATATTTGAATCCATAGAGCAACAAATTCAAATTTCACATTAGCCGCTATCATCCCTAGTTGCCATCGACGTAACATGAGTACTTGATTATCAAAAGTACAGGGACCTCAACTTAGCACTCGATCCAAATCAAATTTTGACTTGAACTTGAACTAGAACAAGTTTGAACCCACTTCCACTATTGGTACTCCCCCTTCCATATGCCATGCTCTCCTCAAAGTACTATGAGTCGCTTTCTTATTAAAGGGTTTACAAGTAAGAAACTTGCCAATAAGACTCTGTGAGCAGCTATCTATTTCCTCATTTCGACCTTCCTTCAATATTGCTATCACCTCTTCTTCCTCCAATGTCACTTTCATTTTCTCCAAGCTATTGATCATGTCTTTAGCCATCGACAGTGAGGCAAAACAACCAAAAAAAGAAAAGATAAACCCTTATTAGACCTACCTCTACTAAGGGAGGGAATAACTTGGCAGAGACATGAGAGAAGGCTCTTAGCTTATTGAATCATATTATAGTAATCACATTATAGTAAATGTAATATAATATAGGAACCTTGTAACTCAACTGACACCTCTTACTGTTTCCAACGAAGACATCCAGCAAATTCCACTCTTAATTATTGAATTATTAAAAACATTAAAAAAAAAAAAAGGATTAGGGCATTTAGTCCATTAGTCACATTCCCATCATATTCCAATCTATACTTGGTTCATAACATTCTTAAGAATAACTACAATTTTAATAATAAATGGATAAATTGAAAATAGCTTCAACCCCTTATAAAATGACAAAATTAGCCTTGAACCAAAACAATGACCAAAAATAGTCCTAACACCTACAAAATATCCCTAAAATGTACAAAATCACCAAAATACCTCTAAAACCTTAAATAATGACCAATATCCCACTAAAAATTATTAAAAAAAAAAAAAAAAAAAAAACAACAACAACAACAACAACAATTGAAATGACCAAAGTATCTCTAGAAATTTCCAAAATAACCAAATACCTTGAGAATGCCTACAATACCCTTTAAGCCTGAAAATGACCAAAAGACCCCTAAAACCACTAAAATAACCAAAATATTTCAAAATTTAAAATGACTAAACCACCCTCGAAACCACCAATTTGGCCAAAATACCCTTGAAATGTTCAAAATTACCATAATATCGCTAAAATGTCCAAAATGACCAAAGTATCTCTGAAACCTCCAAAATGACCAATATACCCCTTAAAACCTTCAAAATGATTATAAAAAAAATAGCAATGATGGTAGTGACATGGTAGCTAGTTCTAATAGTGGTAACAATATTTTCCTATATGATTCTCCCTATATGGAATTTGATCCTAGGATTTGAATCCTTGAAAATTTTAAGTTTTGAATTTCACATTATTTTTAAACCAAATTTCTTGTTAACACAGATAAGAAAAATCAATATTAGAAATTCTAAAATTACCACTTTAAAGTTAAATCATAGAAAAAATCTCTCATCAAAACATAGCATTGAAGAAATTAATTAAAATAATAATAATAATAAAGCTATCCAATATATTATTAACCCCCCATAATCCATGTTTGCTTTTGCACCAAATCTATTTTACCTTTTTGACCCTTACCAAAACAATATTGGAGAGTAACAACTATACAAAACTTAGAACTGAAAAATCAATAATTTTTTAATAATACTAATAAGGTCAAACCGAATTCAACTTTACAATGGGTTAATTTGGGCCCTTCCAGTATTTATTTATTTTTTTTGAGATTTTTTTTCTGAATAAAGGAAAATTTTATAATGCTGGATCAACAAAAGAGAACAGAGATTAGGCCTAGGCCCATCTTTCTCTAAAGCTTGGGCCAATAAGACTGGAAGACAAGAGATGGACACCTGATTCAATTACAAAAGAATAACCTGCTTACGCTCTCTATGTTAGCACAAGAAAACAAATAAATTAAATAATTATCAATAGAACTTGCAATTTTGAGAAAAGAGATTAGTGATACATTTGTTGAGCGCGAGAAATGGTGTATATTGCTCAAACCTACGATGGTAAAAGATAAATGGTTAGGGAGATGGGTTACTTTTCACATTTCTCATTGTGGTTGCATAATTTATCTACTTTTTTCTTTTTCTTTTTTAATTTTTTTTTTCTTTTATTTCAAGTGGTTATCAAAGGGCCTACAATCTAAGAGTTTGTACTCCCATAGAATCCGCAAGTAATATGAATAAAGTTTAAAATGTTGAGAAGGATGATCATGATGTTGAAAAGTTGAGGACATATTTAATGACCAAGGTTTGCCAAAATCTCTACACATTTGTTTCCTACTCTTGGACTTGGAGTGTAAAAGCTTTTAGGATCAATTCCTCTTCAAGAATTCCCTCTTTAATTGTTTATGAAGATGGAACTTAGCATCTTCATTCTCGATGATATGTGTAGGAAACAGTGATTAACAAAATAAAAAAGGCGATTTTGAGGCATGTCTACTATTTTAAAGATATTTATAGATAATAAAAAGTTTAATTGAAAATATCTTAACTCTTCATTTGAATTGGCACATTTTAAAATAATAATAATAATAATTACTTTTAAAATTGTACTCGGTTAATATATAGTTTTCCGAAAAGAATTTTTCTTTTAAAAGTTAGTTATTCTTGTATTAGAGTATTACATTCTCAGCAAAAAAAAAAATGTATTAGAGTATTACAAAATAAGATCCAATCACGGTCCGATCTTGATGAAAGATGCACATGCAATGTGTCCTAATACCAAGTGCACCACATGTGCATGTTTGTGTCAAATATCCATAGATTGACTCTATTAATTATTTGTTGTCACCAAAAGAAAAGTAGAAGCTTCAACCGGTGTTTGTGTGACTTTTTATATACCCATCAAAAGTTCTGTAAAACACAAACTTATTTCCATCCACTTCCATATCACAATTTACACTTGATTTTTAACAGATAAAGAAAGAGCTGTTAAGTAGTCTGACTCAATGATAATTTTCTTTATATGTACTAACAAGCAGTAAAACTTGCCTCAAAACCCATATTTCAGCTATATCAGTAACATAGCAAGTGCTAAGGTTGAATGTGAAACCTGTTATCCAGTTACCTACCTCTTCCCTTAATAAACCTCCAGTAGCCGTATTTTTGGGTACCTATAAGCCGCTATTTATATTGAGGTTACACTTGACTCTCAAAAAAATAAAATATTGAGGTTACACCATTGCAATGACCAACCCAAAGGAGGAAAAGACTCAGAAATCATTCTTATTATGGAAGAGGGAATCGTAGAAGAGTTAAGAAAGGAAAGTCCTACTAAGGCTAATAAGTGTATAGACTTTTATTTTCATAAAAAAAAAAAAAAAAAAGGTACATACTTTTATGTTTGATGGTTGCTGATATGTACAATTAGTGACATATATACTACTTATCAAAAAAAAAAAAAAAATTAGTGACCTCTATATTCCTAGTTTTCTAATGGACCAAATTGTAGCATCGAAAATACGGCATCAAGGGAATGGTGGAACAAATAGGGTGATAAGGGATCCCCTCATGTGTGCAAATATTTTGTCTCTATCACTTATGCAAGCTGAGCAACAAAAGGAAATACAGGGGATTAAAGTTGGGAAAAATGGTTGCTCCTTAAAGGTAAACGTAACAAAAGGAAATACAGTCTAGCATGTAACCCATGCAAACGCATGGATAAATTTAAAATTAAACACAATTTTTATTATAATATAAATGTTTAGTCAAATTATTTAAAAAAATAACATGTAACACATGCATACGTATAGATACATTTAAAATTAAACACAATTTTTATCATAAAAATATAAATAATTAGTCAAATTATTTTAATTTGGATTTCAATTAAAGTTTAATTTTGCGCCACGTGTCTCATCTAATCTAAATTTTTGTGTCAAGTAAGTTAAATCAATGTAGAAAAACGAGGAGTCTAATATAAAAAACCTAGATAATATATATATATATATATATATATATATATATATATATATATATATAAAGCTTAGAGAAAATTTGATTAGAACCAAAATTAGATTTTGCCTTTGTTAGCTTTTCATACCAATTAAATTGTTTAGATTTTTGTTGTTATTATTTTTCCTGAACTAATGAGTATGTATATATATATATATATATATATATATTTTATACTGTTTCTATTTAGATATTTTGTATGTGAAGATCTTGAATGTAACAAATCATAATTGAGCTAAAAAATTTCATGCACATATCCCTATTCAATTTAGGAGATACTATTAAACCCATTCACTATTTTATTTTGTGTTGTATTTAGTACAATTTCATGGACAATGATAGTAAATTGATATCGTGTATGTAATGTCCAATAATGATTTTCAAAATTATACACATAACAACAGTGTAATGAGAAACTTGGCATAAGAAATATCATAATTAGTATTAAAATTGCAAGGAAAAATTATTTTAGTACCTCCAAATGTCCTGGTTGAACTAATGTCTTATATATTTGATAACTCAAACTAATATCAATTGCATCATTATAATTCATCATTTCTATGCGTAAGCACAGGTTACATACTAGTTTGCTATGATGTTTGGAAAATTAATTTTCGATTATGTATTATGTCACTTAATCAACGAAAAAAAAATTGTAATACAGTGTATCCTTAAGTAACCATAATTAATTAGACCCTAAAAATGCCACTTCATGCTTATTGTTTTTTTTTTTTTTTTTCAAGTGTAGATGTATACTTGGTTCTTACATTTGACATTTTATAAAAATTATTATTATTTCTTTTTTTAGGAAAAAAAAAACACATGAACTTTTGAAGGCTGAATATCTAAGATTTAAGGTTTATAATTTTTAGGAAAAGAAAACACGTGAACTTTAGCAAAGCTAAATATACATGTCAAGAGATTAAAAATATAACAACAATTGAACAAAGAAAATATAAAATTATACTATTTCATATCTTATGTTTAATTTCACATACATCTAAGTACCTCAATAATCACTTAAAAAGGTTAAGCACTTCCAAAAAAAAACACAAATAACACAAATAACACATATAACACATATAAAGACTTTATGCCTTCCCTAAACATACCTTTTAGGAACCCCAAATGTCGTTGATGCATTGTATTAAGTTTTGACAATATTGTTGAGAGGTTTAGATCATATGCACCTAAAACCAAAGCCAGATTCATACTCTTCTTGACACTAATTTTCTCTCTCTCGACCCTTCAATATTTTGTGAAATTGGAATCTATAAAATAATAGGTTAATTAACATGAATAACTAACATTGAATGGAAAAAATATTTCATTTTTGAAATTAATTAAATTAAAAGTGGAAGAGTTCAAGAAGTTGGAAAACGAGTGGACCCAAATCTCTTAATTTTTTGTATTTATGGCTTAAACTGTTAATTGATAAGAAGATGGGGTGAGGTGAAAGGTTAAATGAAATACTACTCATACAAAGTGCCACATGGCAGAACCTCATGCAATTCCGCATGAGGTCTCTACTTATATATATATATATATATATATATATATTGATTTGATTGGATTGATATTGATGATTTGGGGTAGATGTACTTAAGCCTCTCCTTCACATTTGGAAAGCTACACATTTGGAAAGCTACACGGATAGAGATTTCGCGACCTAGAGGCAACTAGGAGACAACCTAGCTAGTCTGCAAGATCCACATGGTAGGTGGTCTAGATAAGAGTGCTAACGTGCACCACACGACCACCACATGACCTTAGGGCATGTCTAGGTCGCGAGTTGTGCGATCCTTGTATGTACTTTACTTCCTAGACTACACCTAACCAATGCACAGTTGGCCAACATATACATCGCTGTGAGGCGTGGCAAAGGCTTTTGAAAAGGGTGATACAAACCTTAGAAATCACAAGAGAGATATTCAAGAGAAGCCACATTGAGTGTAAGAAAGGAGAGAACCTTTGTTTTGAGAGAAAAAAACATTTCATCCTCTCTTTTCCATCTCTTTCAATATTTGATTGAGATGTTGTAACTCCTTTCCTCACCCATAAACATAGACCTTGTGAGTGAGAGAAAGCTTATGGAAACTTGAGAAAGACTAAACTGCAAGTAGTTTAAGTTAGTGCAGTTAGGTAGTGTAGTTAGGTGTTAATCAATGGAGTTGGTTACTGATACAATCCACGTGTCAGTCATTGATTAGTTTATGCTATTGTTTGTTAGATTGATCCCACACTCTATAGAGTTAGTAATGTATGTATATATTGGGGCTTGTAATAAGAATCAAGAATCATAATTTCCATTTCATCAAAATCTCTCATTTCCTTTACTCTGGCTTTCTACATTTATCTCTGTCTTTGTATAGCTTTTCAGCCACATTCAAATCCAATCTCTATTAGTGGTGTTTCCATTAGTGTTTTAATGGAGATTCTCCGGTAAACTAGATGAAAAAAAGACTTGTTGAAATTGGTTGTTAGTTGGAGCTTAGGGAGCTCAAGTACACAGGGAGAAATAAGCTTGGAGGGTTTATGTTCATCTATGTACTGCAACTATTCGTTCTAGTGGAGATTTTCGATGGGTTGTCAGGAGAGAGGTTTTTACACCCAGTGCTTAGGTTTTCCTCTTCCTAAGCATGTTTTGGTGTTTAGTGTGGTTTGCTTGCCTTTTCCATCTATTTCCTTTACAACAAGGACGGACCCAAGTGGGGGCCCCTAGGTCCAATTTTTTTTTTTTCTCAAGAAAACTATTTTTTTTTAGTCATTCTATATTTCATTTTTGTAGTTGAGCCCCCCTTCTCCCCAATCAGTCTAGTTAACCTAACCCAAATAGTAACTATCTAACTTAATAACTTAAAAAAAAGGATAAAATATTCACAATGATTATTGTATTTTAGCAACAACAAAAAAAACTATTTTACCACCAAAGAACAAAAATATCAGTGTGTTATTGGAGAAGTTAAAGCTATATTTTTTGCAATTACAGTAAACTGGTATAAATGCTAGTTGACTGTAGTAAGTTGTTAAAAATGAAATAAATGATATTTTATTGAGATTATATATTTTCCTTCAATTAAAAAACTCAAATTATCTCTCTTCCATATTATTTTAATGAATTGTTTATATTATTTTAAAAAATGAAGTGACAAAAAAATAGAACATTTGATATTGAGTGTATTATAAAATAAGATGGCAAAATAGATAAAGTAGTTTTTTGAGGTACTAAAAGTTAAAATATTTAGCCCCACCACTATGAATGCTCTAACTTCAACCAAAAAAAAAAAATCCTAACTAACCTAGTATTAAAAAAACATTATTTTGTTTTTGTTTTTGTTTTTATTGGTAGATGATTGCATCTTAATGTATTTAGAAACAACAATTTTGTGTATTTATAATTTTTTAATACTATATGAATGTCTATTTGGAGTTTTTTTTTTTTTTTTTTTTTTTCATCCCCACTGGCTTAAAATCTTGGGTCCGTCCTTGCTTTACAATACCATATTGCCATGCTTTGTGTAGTTTAGCTTGTTTAGATTGGAAATTGGATAAGTCATTTATACTTGAACTAATATGTTTAGTTTAAGGTAAAATTGATTAAGCCATAAAAAGATTGCTTTAGGGTTCTAAATACTTGCTAGGGATTATATAGCACATTTCAGTTTAGATTTGAGATAGTTTCTTAGGACTCTCTCTCTCAATAGTCCACATCTTTGGCAAGTATCTGAATGGCCAATTTGTATAGCAAACGTAACTGAAATTCAGAATTGATGGTAAGTCTATCATGAGAAGCAAGCCAAATAAAATACTTTATTTTTTGAGGGCATTTTAATTCCAAATCCGTTTCCATTATCCACGTGAAATTCCTCTTTCTCAATCTTATAACAAATCATAGGCTGACTTGAAGGAAAAGTTACCATTGGAAGAATTGGTTCAAATAACATCATTTTGTGATGTAATTATGGGCAAAGACCACATTGTTACGTTTACTGAAGTGAGAATTAGCATTATTTGAATCTCAGAGAGAGATTTCATTCATTATCCTTACATCACAAACGCTTTAAGAATTTCCTACAGGTGTCGGATTCTATGGTCTGAACTGCCCAGCCCGGCTCATGTTAGAGATATGGGTTCTACATTCTGCCCCAGCAATATGTTGCTAGGCTTTAGATTTCGAGGAACTTAACAAGCAGGCCATGAGTTTAATATAACATATATAGGTTCGATACAATTTGATTGCTCCATGATGATTAGTCTTTCCCATCAAATTAAGATACTACTGAGCGTCTTTTTTGGTGTAGGCTGGCTCTGATCCAAGGTCCCTTACTCGAAGAGCTAACTACAACTTACATGAGCCCCCTTTCACTGGTCACTATTTTATACGGTATAAAACAATGGATTGATGAAAATTGTGTATGATATATTATATCAGGGGAAAAAAAAAATCCATAATGAAACAATTTACCACATAAGAAACCAATCTTTAATTATTAAAACCCAGTATGCTCCTTCCATTTGACTTGTTCCAAAAAGTATGGTTACAGATACTTAATTACATACTTTGAGTTTAGAAAATGTTTTAGACACGACTGTAGAGTCGTAGGGCATAGAGGCCAGAGCATTTACTCTTATAGTCCATTTGGATTGAGGAGAGTAGAGTAGAGTTTGCTAAAAATGAGCTAATTTTAGGCTAAATCTACTCTGCTTCCCCTCTTCCCCCCATCCAAACTCCAAACGGACCATTTAAACTTTAAAACTATAAAAGAACAACAAATTGGTTATGTGAAGACAAACACTAGTGTTAAGGGTTCACCTGAAATTCAGAAATTTATTTGTGCTCCTTCACCCTAGTAGTTAGCCAACAAGCACCAGCTACATACATTGAATTTCCGGGATAACTTCATGAGAAATATTTTTTGGTGAAGAATTAACCTGAAAGGCATTCATGTAAAATAGTTTGATTATTTGGTTTAAGTATCAAAAAATTTATAGGCCATTCTTTTGGTTCTAGCATGTCCAGCCACCAAATCCTATTTTGCCTCCTTTCTTGTATCTTCCACGGTTTTAATCTGTTAGACTCTCTTTATCACTCTCATATCTTAAATTGCTTCTCTCCTGCTAATTCAAGAATTTTCGTGCAAGGAAAAATTAATAGAATCTTAAGTGGAGCTCTCAAAATTGGCCTAAGAACTGACTCCCAGCAATAACAGATGGTTGTTATTAATGTGTTAAACGTGTATGAGAAGTGTCCTTGTGTGTTAATGAGTGGCTTTTTGTTAGGGCAAATTTTGGTACGTGTAATACAATGTTAGGGCGTAGAGGCCTAGAGGTAATCATAGAATGCACAGATCTTGTGGGAGTATCATGATATTGAGTTTCACAATTGAATATGTTGGGTTAAATTAGTTTGACCCCGGTTAATTAATTCAATTACCCAAGTTAATTAATTAGGTCAAATTACATGCAAATCGTGGAGATACCAACAAATCACCAAATAACTAATATGTAGTGAAAATAAATTAATATGGTGATTTGTTGACAAATGGGAAAAAACCTCTCGCAAGGCAAAAATCCCACCGGATGAATTTAAGGTCTCCACTTCCAAGAATCCATTAATAGAAAATCAAGCGGTTACAAGTATGAGGAATCTTATCACCATCCTGGTCTATCCCAAAATACCAACCTACAGTTGAACCTTTGCTCCAATACCCAATTGGACTTAATATTGTACCAGACTTTTTTCCTTTGTTGCACAAATCTCCAATCTGTGACTAACTCCTTTGCACAAATCTCAGTAATTGACTAACTCCAACAACTTGATTGATTGTTGTTGGTTGCAAAATTCTTCACTTTATAAACGATGAAGATCAGGAAGCACTTGGTTACAAAAACCTAAGACGCATAAATGCAGTAGTTTCTCACAGAATGTATGAGTTCTAGGTCTCTACTTTTCGTGTTTGATGACTTTTAAAATAATCCTTTTATATGGCTAGGATTGTAAGAAGAGAAACCCTAATCATTCAAGTCATCATGGACTGAATTTCAAATCTAAGATTTCTAAAATTGTAGATCTCGATCGATTGATCTAGTGTCGAGCTTCTTCATTAATCTTCGTAGCAGTATCTGTCAAGCTTATGTCGAGATTTAAGGAAACAGCTTTTCTTCAATTTTTTCTTGGATCAACCTTCATGTCTTTAAAGATACCACTTGATATGTTTGAACAACATACTACTTGATATATTAAACCTAACTTAGATCTACCAAATTACAAGTAAAATGAGTTTTATCAAAGGGTTAACCAATTACATAGAAAATATGACCCTAACAGAATATAAGGAAACTATAAAAAGGTAGTTAGAAGATAAAGTCAAGATTTGTGGTGGACAGTGTAAGTCAAGAAGAATAATTACATGGTAAGAATATAGCTGAAGACCTTAGCCCAGAAAAGGTAAAAGTGCAGATAAGATTACAATCATTTATGCTAATTGTAGATTAGATGAGATCAATAATTTGTCAATGTTGTATGAACTATGAAGGCTAAGCACCTGTATAAAATGAAAGGAAAATATTAATTGAGAAGTTTGGAACCTCCTAGTTAATGTTAGAAAGGAGATTGGATACTACTGTTAGTTCGCACAACTGGTTTGTTAATCTAGATTGTCATCGTGGTTATACTAGTTAAGTGGCTGTTTGGATATCACAGTAATCTGATGTAAAGTGCTATTTTGTATAGAGTTATCCTTAACTTTCACGAATTCTTTTTTTCAGATTCACTTCTCAAAACTATATTGTTTTGGATATTGATGGAGGAGTATCAGAACTTTTAACTCAACAAATCAGACTTGCATTGGTAACGGTTGCTAATCTACTTTTTGTGACACCAGGGATGTATATTATTAGTGGGGGCCTGGGGTGTAAGTCACTATATTGGAGGCCAACAAATGATGCACCCCCTTTTACTTAGGAGAGTGACTGTAAGAACTGTGGTTAACAACCGAGGTGAAGCAATGGCATCTATACAGGCTCCACTTGCTTCGACTGTTTTCTTTCAGGGGGTAATTTTTATCGGTTTAAGTACAGAGTTTCACCATGCTGGAGCAATAACTGCACTGCTACATACTCGATGCCTATACAAAAACTGAAGCTACATATATTAACATACATCAAGACAGAGTATGCTAGAAGTCTAATAACCAAAATTGGCAGGGAAATTTTATCAATATGAGTAGCCACAAGAGTCTTCTTTTATATAAAAATTGCCTCAAAATGATCAACCCACAATGACATAAATTAGAGCCAGACAAACTAGGCCATGATTATTACGCATGGATCCCCCACGCTCAAGAAAGAGTTTCATTCCTTTGAGGTAAAGCAAAGTGAAAGTATGAAATGTTAAAGACAAGAACTCCCCTATGAATTCGTCACTTGAACTATTAGCTCTGATTTGTTAAAGTATGTCACAGTTTTTTCTATTCTTTTCCTTATTTGATTTATTGGACTCACTTGCCTAGTGATCTACTGAATACAGGTGCTAATATCTCAACCAAACTTCAGGCAGCTTTCAGATCCTTGTCATTTCTTTTGCCAATAAAGAGCTTTGCTAGATTAGGCATTACCTTCTTTTTCTTCTTAATAGTGAATAAATTAAGATGCCGTGTGCCTGGTGAGGCAGACTTTCTAGCTGCTGGTGAGGCAGACTTCTGAAACTTGGCTCGCCTGGATGGAGTAAAACTGGCATTACTTTTCATAGATTTTCTATGCGACACTAGTTGCAAGTTTTCAGCTTCTGCATTCTTCTCACGTTTCTGTCTCCGGTTTTGTAATTCTCCCCCAACAATTCGCTTTGCAGAGAGTGACCTCCTTGCTCTATAGGACTCTTGTTCTTCCTCCACCCTTATCTCTTTGATTTCTCTCTGAGCTAATTCTGTCTTCATCAATACTTCCTTCTCACTGGCCTTTAAAGCTTCAGTCCATGCATCAGCAGCTGCAACCTTTTTATCAGCAATTTCCTCAGCCTGAACTGCACGCCCAGTTAAATACTCATATTCAAACTTTGAAATGGTAATCTTGGAACTATGCTGAGTTGCCAAAGCCCTGGCTGTCATGGTCTTCTCAATAAGAGTTCTCAAATTCTCAAGAGCTAAAGCTTCTGATGATTTAACCACCTCAAGCTTTTCCATGGCAGCCTGTAATCTTTCCTCAGTCAAGTCTATCTCAGACTCAGTTTTTTGAATGTCTGCCTTAATGGTGGCAGTTTCTGCTGTATTAAGCTCCTTTTCTTTCTTTGCAGCCTCTGCTTCTGTCTTAAGCTGCTCAAGAGTGAGGGATAGATTAGACAAAATTGATTTAGCCTTTTCCTCAGCTGCAGATACAACTTCCAACTTGGACTTGGCTCTGAGCAGCTTCGAATTGAGATTTTGAACGGTTAAATCAGTCTTTTCTTCTGTTTTCTTCAACTGAACTGTCTCTTTTGTGACGTGCTTTAGTTCATCTCTTATAATATCCATGGAGGTCATGAACTGAAAGCCTTCTTCTCTGACCACAGCCAATTCTTTTTTCGCTGCTTCCAACTCTTCTGTAATTGATTGCAATGAAGGTGAAGTTCCTGATTCTTTCCCTTTTCGAAAACTGCCACGGCTCAAGCTATCATTTCTCTGAACCTTTGCTTTCATTTCTTTCACTAGCTTTAGCTCCTTTTGCAACACATGAACATCAGACATTGTCGAGGGCAATTTGGCTTCAAGCTCTTTTGATTGGTCAATCTCTTCAAAAATATCCTTCATCTTCTGCTTAGTTTTCTCCATCGCATCTGAGAATTCAATGGCTTCCTTTACTCTTTGAGCTTCTATCTCTCCAAACTCTTTCAAAGCCTCAATCCGTGCCAACTCAACAAGCACTTGTTCTTCATTGGCACCCCCAATCTCCTTCCTAAGGGCTTCAACAGAGTTTGCATAAGACAACATTTTCGAACTTGAGGCTTTAACTTGCTTCTCCATCCTCAATTTCTCTTCCAAAACATAAGCCATGTCAAACTTAAGCTTACCCAATTCCCGTTTCACAAATTCCAATTCTCTCATCACTTCTTCATACTGATAACTCTCAATGTTTCTACCAGCCAATGCCTTTTCATCACACCTTCGCGATTTCTTTAGCATCTCAACGTCTTGCATCTGTGCCTTTGCCTTTGTGTTCAACTCATCAGTTAATACAGACAGATCTTTTACTGTCTTCTTTGCATTAGAGAGCTCAGATTCCGCTTGAGCTCTTGCTAACTCAGCAGCCTTCTTGCTCTCTTTGTATCTACCAATGTCCCTTCTTGCTTTATGGACTTCTCTTGCTCCTAAAGATGTCTTCTTTAACAATTCAGAAGAAAAAGTTAAGTTAGAGAATGCAAATGGATGATAGTGTATAAAATTAAATGTAAATGGTGAAATGGGGTTTTGACAGTCCTTTGAAAAATACCTCTGAGAAATCCATCTGGGGTTTCTTTAGTGAAGGACTACCTTCAAGAGCCTTATCTCCATATAAATTTACGGCTGCTTTAATTGACCCAGTTGTCCTTCTGTTATCGAACTTTGCTCTGTCCATTTTTGCCTGTTCCACAACGAAGAAGGTGAATATTATACGTACTTGCTCAGTCTAGAATTCTTTAGCTAAAAACTAAAATCTGGGTCTGCTTCTAACTAGAGAAACTATAACAAAGATTTATATTTTACAATAAAATGCAAGCAGTTTCAACGTAGTCTTCAGATTATGGAAGAATGGTATTAACTATTAAGAGACACAAAGTAGTGACAACATATGCACAAGGTGCTTACCTGAGGCTGAGAATATTTTTGGATATAGAGAGCAGGGAGACAGTCTTGTTTGTAAGATGAATGTTGTGTTGTGTTGTGTTACATGGGAAAAGGTTAAGTTTCAATAGGCAATCCCAAGAAAGAAGGGAAAGATAAAACGGCAAAGGAGAGTGAATGCTTATGATTGGCTGAAATTAGTTGGAAGTACCGCTAGTACCAACCATACGAATATGATTATTCCTTTCCGGCCTTTTAAAGAATTGTTTTGAAATATCTTCCTTTGGACCCTCTTTGAAGGTTATTGGAAAGCGGTGCCGGCACAAGGCCTAGGCAACTTGGCTTAGGCTTAAGGCCCACAACAAATAAAGAATTTTCCTATTTAGAAAAAGGTAGTCTCCTTTGATAAAAAGTCTAAAATTTTATAAAAAAATAACATTTTTTAAATAATTAGTACTTTTTTTTTAAGAATAATGCAAAAGATACCACAAATTTTACTATAGATTTAACTGACATATCACCAATCACATAAAAAAGTAATTCAAACACAAATAAATTAAGTTGTTGAAATTCAACAATTACAGCCATAATCACATTTATGGTGAACATTTTGTAGTATTTTTAGTATTTTTCTTTTTCAATTCTAACAAGGCTTTTCAAATAGGAGACCAATAAAAATTTAACCCAATTGAAACCCTAAGAAGTTTCAAATAAAATGCTGCAAATGTGATAAAATCATCAATGATGATTAATCTCCTACTAAGCCACACACCAAATAATATCTATGTATCTCTTTCTCTTAAAAAGAATATATAAAATTAAAATTTAGATTACAACTATACTTAACTATGCATTATCATATATCCAAGTTAAAGTAAGTTCCTTTTTTTTTTTTTTTTTTTTTAGAATCAAGAAAGTTCCTTTTGATTCAACAATAATATTCAATCTTCTATATGAAATTAACCTTAGTTTAGATAGCTAGTATTATTTATCAATTTTTGTATTTACATCAAATTAGTCTTAATTTAATTAGTATCATATAATTTTATTTAATTAATGTTTACATATAAAAAGACCCCATATAAAATTTTTGCCTTAAGCCCCAAATTTTGTTGGGCTGACCCTGTTGGAAAGCTCATAGTACTAACGAGAGTAATGTTACCGACCAAGCATTTTTCACAATAAATTTCATGACAGTTGTTTCTCATTTGAGTCTACTGGTGACACCATTTCATTTTATATCATTTACATTTTGAAACCCGTTTCCAAAAAAAAAAACATTTCGAAACCTTAATAGTTAGTGAAAAAATTTGTGAAAAATTTATTGACTTAATGAGTTCTAAATTACTTATGAGAATTATGAGAAAATTTGTGGATACAAATTTTTGTGTTATAACTTTTACTATAACTCTAATATAACGTACTGATATTATGAGTGGTAAAGAAAAATTGATAATCATGTAAAAGTGAAACAAAATCTAACTCCAATCACAAGTCTCATGAACAACAAAAATCACAAACTCTCATCAGAACAAATTCACAAAACTCAAACCTAGCTGGCTTGCCACATGAAATTTGCTCGGCTTTCCTCCCTAAACTAACACATTTGCAAAATTAAAGACTAAAGGTACATTTTGATATCGTTTATTTTACTGAAAACTGAAAAAAAAAAAAAAAATAAAAAAGTTATTATTTACGCGTGAGTTATTGTTCATATGTCTTGATGCACTGTTTCATATCCCATGAACAGTGCACCAAGCGCTATTCAATTAAAAAAAAAAAGGGAGGCTGAAACACAAAACATCCAAATGTGGACGTGATCTAAATGCTCACTAAGTGAACATTTGGATTCACGTCCACGTCCACGTTTTGTGTTTTTTTTTTTTTTTTTTTTTTTACTGACCAGCGTCTTTTGCATTGTTCATGGGATATGAACAATGTATTAAGACAAATGTACAATAACTTTTTGTGGGGACCAATTGTACCCTGTGTTCAAACTACGCTGGAGGGGGCCAGGCCCAATATCTAATCTCATATATACAAACTGTGTGAGAAAGGGCCAGGCCCACTGTCCAATCTGAGGGTGAGAGAATATCCGAGGACAATCAACAAAAGAAGAGATAAAATTATCCTCCGAGGAGAGGTAAAGAGTGCTCATGGGGGATTTGACCATGTCCAAGGACTATAGTCACCTCGGAACTTCTATTCGAGGTGTCTGGTAAACTTATCAGTCATTTAGAGTAACACCTCGGACAAACTTTACAACAAAATGAAGGGGAAAATATCAAATAAAAGATAAGAGTAAGAAATAACAAATAACAAATATCTAAAGGTACTGTCACCTCCGCATTAAATGCCGCCCAGCTAACCTTCTGGCCGCATTAATGTGGAGGTGATACCTGAACAGTGAACAGGCAGCCTTCCAGCTAAGAATGGAAGATTCAAGAAAGGGCGAGAGGGATGGAGAAAAAGAACTTTCAACGCCAAGTCCACACGTGGATGACGAAAAAGGTAAAAGAGCCACAGTATATAAGACGAAGGAAGGAGAAAGGAAAAGGGATTGGGATTATTCTAAAATCATAGCACTATGGCATGTCCGAGGATACTCTTTGCACAGACTATGCGTGTAGTTCTAGCCTTTTAACGCTAAAATCCAATATCTCGGCCCAAGATTCAGACTAGCTTTCTCTCCTGCACTCTATAAATTTATTGTTTGGGCTAAGTGGGCCTGGATCCATTCATGTTCTAGATTCAAGTCAAATCTGGTCCTTACAATTGGGTTTAGCGCATAAAATGGAAGAATCAGGTTCGCATCAACCAACGGTAGGGCCACATCAGGATAATGACAATCCACACCAGGCGGCATCAGGAGGTTCGCAGCATAGCTACTCGGAGGTCAACCCTCAACAAAGGAGAGATCATGAGCAAAGTGGGCAAACCATGCACACTAATAGGAGCCAATCGCGTGGGAAAAGTCACGTGTCCCATGCAGAGAATGAGAGAGAAATGCAATGTGAAATTAATGAGTTGAAGAAGAAGTTACGTCGTGCGCGGCGGAGGCGAGCATCACTTGAATTTGAGTCTTCTTCTAGGGATACAGAGGATGATACGTATAGGCAAAGATCTAAAACTCCGCCCAGTGAGACCTTCTTTGGCGATGAAGAGAACAATAATTACAAGTGGAAGAGCAAAAGTACCTTGCATAAGGGCCTAGGGAACAAAGCTATGAACGAGGCCTTAAGCCAGGTAGCCAAATCACCTTTCACACGTCGGATTGAAGGTGCCAGCCTTCCTCGGCGATTTAATCAACCAACCTTCTCTCTTTATAATGGCCGGACAGATCCGGTGGAGCATGTTAGCCATTTTAATCAAAAAATGGCCATCCATTCAAAGGATGAGGCCCTAATGTGTAAGATCTTTCCGTCCAGCTTGGGTCTAATGGCAATGAGGTGGTTCAATGGTCTCAAGGCAAATTCCATTGATTCTTTCAAGAAACTTATCCAGTCCTTTGGCGCCCGCTTCATCATATGCAGTAGGGTACCTTTGCCTTTAGGATCTTTGCTATCAATGTCCATGCGTGAGGGAGAGACCTTGAAGGCTTACTTGGATAGATATTGGGAGATGTTTAACGAGATAGACGGAGACTATGATGATGTGGCCATTAGTACATTTAAGGCAGGGCTACCGGCGGAGCACGATTTGAGAAAGTCACTCACTGGCAAACCTGTCACCAGTGTACACTTGCTGATGGATAGGATTGATAAGTACAGAAGAATTGAGGAAGATCAATTGCAAGGTAAAGGGAAGGCGAAGGTGATCCCCCAGGAGAGGAGGGATTCCAGGTCGGATCGGCTGCAGAACAATCGTCCTCGGAGAGACTTTTTAGGACAACCTGCATCTGCCAACGCTCAGGCAGTCAATGTTGTGTTTCGAGAACCAGTGCAGAAAGTCTTGGAGAGAGTAAGGAATGAACCATTTTTTAAATGGCCGAATAAAATGGCAGGAGATCCAAGCAATCGTAACCAAAACCTGTATTGCCATTATCATCAAGATCATGGTCATGCTACTGAAGATTGTCGGAACTTATGGGACCATTTGGAGCAGCTGGTCCGAGAAGGGAGGTTAAAGCATTTATTGCATCATTCCAGTGGCCGAGGAGGCCAGACTGGTGCAGCGTTTCAGGGAAATCCTGTATCCAAGCCTCCTTTGGGCACCATCAATGTTATATTCGCCGCCCCAGGGAGGACCGGATCCTGCCCAACTAGGATAATGTCTGTATCACATTACACCGATGATGAGCCTAATTCAGTGCCGAAGAGAGTCAAGACAAATGTCCCTCTAGTGCTGAGTTTTTCAGAAGCGGACAAACAGGGAACCATACAGCCACATGATGATGCTCTGGTGGTTACCCTTTGAATTGGTGGATACGATGTGAAGAGGGTCATGATTGACCAAGGAAGTGCAGCGAAAATTATGTATCCTGACCTCTTTAAGGGTCTGGGTTTAAAGCCCGAGGATTTATCTACATACAATTCGCCTTTGGTGAGTTTTGAAGGTAAGATGGTGGTCCCTATGGGCCAGATCAGACTGCCTGTGCAAACTGGATTGGATGTGGTTGAGGTAGATTTTATCGTGGTAGACGCCTTCTCTCCGTACACGGCCATTATGGGCAGACCATGGCTGCATTCCTTGGGCGCCGTTTCTTCCACCCTTCATCAGAAAGTAAAATATCCTTCTGAAGGTCAAGTGCTGGAGATAGTGGGAAGCCAGTCTATGGCTAGGCAATGCTTAATTGCAGTAATTCAGCACAAACTAGAGACTGGCGCCTCAGCCAGTAAGGAAAATGACTTATAGCAGTTAAGAGCCTCGTCGTCACTGCGCGGGGGGCCAGATGATGAGATGAATTGTGAGGGTCTGGAAAGGGTGATTATAGGGGACGACCTTGAGAGATTCTTCCAAGTTGGGGCTCGGCTGCCCCTACAAGAGAAGGAAGAGTTGGTTGAGCTTCTGAGGAGAAACGTAGACGTTTTTGCATGGGACGCCTATGAAGCCCTTGGTCTAACTCCAGAATTCATCTGTCATCGTTTAAATGTAGATCCTTCAGCTATTCCAAAAAAGCAACCTCCTCGGCGCCCCTCGAGTGAACACGTGGAGGCAATAAAGACTGAGGTGGTTAAACTCAAACAGGCAGGGGCTATTAAAGAGATTTTCTACCCCCAATGGTTGGCTAATACCATAGTGGTGAAGAAGAAGACAGGAAAATGGCGTGTCTGCGTGGACTTTACAGACCTTAACAAGGCTTGCCCCAAAGATCCCTTCCCTATGCCGAGGATAGATCAATTGGTAGATGTGACAGTAGGCCATCCTCGGATGAGTTTCCTGGACACCTTCCAAGGTTATCACCAAATACCATTGGCAGTGGAAGATCAGGAAAAAACGGCTTTTGTCACTCCTGTGGGGAAATACCACTACAAAGTAATGTCTTTTGGCCTAAAAAATGCAGGATCAACCTATCAGCGGATGATGACAAAAATGTTTGAATCACGGTTGGGAAAAACTATTGAGGTCTATATTGATGATATGGTTGTGAAGAGCAAGTTAGTATCTGAACACTTAGCAGATCTTACAAACGTTTTCGAAATCTTGAGATGGCACAAGTTGCATCTGAATGCCTCCAAATGCTCCTTTGGAGTAGGGTCAGGAAAGTTCCTAGGATACATGGTGACTCATAGGGGGATTGAGGTAAACCCAGATCAGATTAAAGCAATCAATAGCTTGCAACCACCTTGGAATCCAAAGGAAGTCCAGAAGCTTACTGGGATGATGGCAGCATTAAATCGGTTTATATCTAGATCGGCGGAAAGGTGTAGACCTTTCTTTCTTTTATTGCATAAATGGAAAGAGTTTCAATGGTCCGAGGAGTGTGTCAGGGCATTCCAAGAGCTTAAACGTTACCTATCCCATCCGCCCATAATGTCTAGCCCATTGGTGGACGAAGTCCTTTTTCTTACCTCGTCGTTGCCTCACATGCCATAAGCCTTGTGCTCATACGGGTGGACGATGGTGTACAACGACCAGTCTATTATGTGAGCAAGTCGCTTAACGAGGTTGAGGTGCGTCATCTGCCACTAGAAAAAGCGATATTGGCTGTAGTGCATGCCACGAGGAAACTTCCCCATTACTTTCAGGCGCATACTGTGGTCATTCTAACTCAACTCCCTCTCAAGTCAGTGCTCAGAAGCGCCGACTATACAGGGAGGGTAGCCAAATGGGGTACGATTCTAGGGGCTTTTGATATAAAGTACATGCCCCGTACCTCTATCAAGGGACAGGTGCTCGCTGACTTGGTGGCTGAGTTTGCTGAATCTCCAGAGGAGATGGAAATGGGAGACGGATTAGTGGATGAAAGATCGGTAGGCGTAGCCTCTATTCAGGGCCTACAGCCTTGGGAATTGTATGTTGATGGAGCAGCCAATCAACGGGGATCAGGAATGGGGCTAGTACTGGTATCCCCTGAGAAGATTACCATAGAGAAGTCCTTAAGACTGAATTTCTCCGCTACGAATAACGAAGCAGAGTATGAAGCTTTGCTGAAGGGAATGAAGATGGTGCAAAAAATGGGGGGAAAGGCAGTGAGAGCTTTTTCGGACTCAAAACTGGTTGTGGGACAAGTAAGAGGTGATCTAGAGGCGCGAGATTCAAGGATGCTAGAATATTTATGTCAGGTCAGGAGTATACAAGAAAAGTTTGAAGTTTTTGACTTGTCTCATGTTCCTAGAAGTGGGAACACCCATGCAGATTCGTTGGCCACCTTTGCCACGTCCTCGGCCTAGGATCTGCCTCGGGTAGTATTGGTGGAAGACCTATATACGCAAGCTCTAACGCACCATGGTGCTCCACGGATACATCAGGTTACGCTGGGTCCGAGCTGGATGGATGTTGTATCACTGTTCTTGGAAAAAGATGTGCTGCCTGAAGAAAAGTCTGAAGCTGATAAAGTACGGAGGAAAGCTCCTCGGTTTTGGTTATCCGAGGATAGAAAACTGTACAAACGTTCGTTCTCTGGGCCTTATTTGTTGTGTGTCCACCCAGAGGCATCAGAGTTACTTCTAGAGGAATTGCATGAAGGGGTTTGTGGAAGTCATACAGGGGGAAGGTCACTGTCTCACAGGGCTCTTACCCAGGGATATTGGTGGCCAAACATGCAAAAAGAGGCGCAGGAATATGTCAAGAAATGCGATCAGTGTCAGAGTTTTGCACCAAACATTCATCAGCCTGGAGGGATGCTTAACCCTCTGTCCAGTCCGTGGCCTTTTGCTCAGTGGGGCCTAAACATTGTGGGTCCTTTCCCAAAGGCTGTAGGGAACAAGAAATACCTCCTAGTATGCACAGATTATTTCACTAAGTGGGTCGAAGTTGAGCCTTTAGCCAATATCGGGGATTTGGATGTCAAAAGATTCATCTGGAAGAACATAGTTACGCGATTTGGGGTTCCCAACGTCCTCATCTCGGATAATGGTCTTCAATTTAACAGCAAAACTTTTAGGAAGTACTGTTCTGACCTGGGAATAAAGAACAGGTATTCCACTCCGGCCTATCCGCAAGGAAATGGGCAAGCCGACGCTGTTAATAAGGTCATCGTGAACGGACTTAAAAAGAGGTTGGATGACGCCATAGGAAGATGGGTTGAAGAGCTACCACACGTTCTTTGGACTTACAGGACAACACCTCTGAAGTCTACTGGGGAGACCCCCTTCTCAATGATGTATGGGGCTGAAGCTGTAATCCCACTGGAGAACGGTTTCCCTACTATGAGATCTGGCGCATTTACCTCGGATGGAAATGACGACTTGCTAAAGAAGAACCTGGATCTAATTGAAGAACGACGAGAAAACGCTAGGGTGCAGTTAGCCTACTATCAACACAAGCTAAAACAAGGCTACGATATGAGTGTGAGGTTGAGACCATTGGCCCCAGGGGACTTGGTTTTGAGGAAAGTTCTGGGAAACACTAAAAACCCTGCCTGGGGAAAATTGGGGCCCAATTGGGAGGGACCATATCGCATTACGACGGTGGCAAGAATAGGAGCCTACTACTTAGAAGATTTAGATGAAAGAGCTGTACTTCATCCTTGGAATGTAAATAATCTGAAAAGATATTACTATTGATAAGAAAAGTTACATTGTGTTTTTTCCTTGCTTTCATTTATTCTATGACATCTATTGAAATATTAAACAGAAACTAAGTTAAGTCAGGTCCTCGGACCACAAACTTAGTGGAAATTAATATCCTATGACATCTATTGAAATATTAAACAGAAACTAAGTTAAGTCAGGTCCTCGGACCACAAACTTAGTGAAAATTAATATCCTATGACATCTATTGAAATATTAAACAGAAACTAAGTTAAGTCAGGTCCTCGGACCACAAATTTAGTGGAAATTAATATTTCAGAACATCTCTTAAAATGAGAAATAGTGAATCGTCCGTGTTTTGTCCTCAGATCATGAACCTTGTAAAAATAGTTGTCCTTACAGTGTTAAGGAATATATTCAATGGAATATATATTGTGTCAAAATCTTTAGAACATGATTGAGAATATATAAGTTATTATTTTCTGGATTAAGTCTTGGCCTGTTTCATAGGTCATGATTGATTTCATGAATGTCAAATAAGTGTAAATGTGTTCAAAATATTCACATCCTACTTATTGTCTAAGTGTTATTATATTGTTTGGAAATTGCGGAACTTATTAGTGAACTTGGCAAAAGGGAGATCCATTTTTGAAAGTTAACATTAGGTTGTATTAATGTATCGTATTCCTTAAAAATGCATGTTGGTTCCTTGATAACGTTTTGTGTTTTGGAAGTAGGTGGGGAACAAAGCAAAGCAGATATCATACAGCTAAGTAAAACAATAATTCTGACAAAGTATTACTTGAAATAAAGAAAAATGTTTCATACATTACCAAAATTGATCTCTAAGTACAAAAGATGAAAGCACAATTATCATTATCCTAAAAACAAATATAAAATCTAAGGCTTCAACTTAATCTGGAGTTTAGGTTTGGAAGCCTGGTCAGCTGCCTCAGGGGGGCTCCTCTTCTCTTTCTCTTGAAGAGACCCTTCAACAGGTACAGTGACTAAGGCCAGTTGCTTCTCAAAGTCCTGAGAAGCTACCTCAGATTGAGGGGCCTCAGTCACTTTACCCGATGAAGAGCCTTTCAAGGTCTCTTGCGCGACGTCTTGTTCTGGCTGGGCAGCAGAAGGGGGGTGCTGAGGAAGGGCCTCATTAGTCGTTTGTGGCACAAGAGAGGCTGACTCAGCCTGCTTAGGAATTTGCAGGGCTAAGGGGAAGATAATGCTTTCTGGTCTCCTTAGCCCTGATGAAGCTTCAACCCCAGCCTGGTTAAGAGCCTCTTCCCAAGTCTGGGCACAATATGCACGACAGACAGTAGGGACCTCAGCCCGAAGAGCGTCCTCGGTCTCTGCTACCCCAACGTCGTAGCCATGTTGTTCAGCCTCATCCCTCTCCTTCTCGGCCTTCAGCTTGTCCTCCTCAGCCTGCATTTTGGCATTTTCAGCCAAGGCCTTGAGCCTGTTCACCTCATCCAGTTGCCACCTTAGGGCTGCGATCTGCTCTTTAGCTGTAACCAATTGCCCTTTAATATCCTTGGACAGCTTCCTTTGGCTCTCAGCTTGAGTTTCAGCACCCTTCAATGTGGCCTCAGCGCTTTTCCTTTGCTGCTCCTCAATCTTCAACTTCTCCTTGAGGTCAGCATTACTCTTCTCAGTGATGGTCAACGTCTGCACCGCAGAGATCCTTCTTCTTCTCTCCTTATCCAGCTGATGTGCGACGGAATGGTAAATTTCTTCCATCCTGAACGTACTTTGAACAGCCTGTTTAAAAAAAAAAAAAAAAAGGGAAAGAAGACAACAACAAAATAAACAAAAAAAATATATATATATATATATATATGTAAGAGTAATAACGTGCATACGCACAAGTAACACGAAATTAGGGTCATGCCAAGTAAAAAAAAAGGGGGTTGAAAGAATAACAATACATACCATTCCTAAACATCGCTTGGCTTGGAGAAAGACTTCGTTCCTCCTTAATCCTCGTAGTTCCACCATGTCTTTGGGGAGCATGAGGGTTTCTTCCAATGCCGAAGCCACATGACAGCCAATACCCCCGTTGTAATCTCTGATCGATGCATCATCGGTTAGAGGCTCACCCCCAAGCATGGGAGCTGGAAGCCATGCTCGGGGTTCAGACTGTTGAACCTCTCCCATCTCTGGTCCTCGGCTGGGGGCATTGCCGATTTTCAATTGCTTCGTTGGCCTATGGGCCTCCTCTTCACTGGAAGAATGAGTCCTCCCAGTCTCCACTACCTCCTTGCCCTTGGGCTCCTTTCTCCTCTTAGGGTCAGGTTGTTCGGTCCTAGAGGGAGGAGCTGGCTGAGGGGCACGAGGAGGAGATTTAGGAGGAGGGGGAGGAAGTTTTGGTTGGGTGGGCCTCCCAGCCTCCCCCCTTCCAGGTTGGCTCTCCAAGAGTTCCTGGAGACTACGTTGGGGCTTCCTCTGGATGCCCATATCCTCGGGAGTGTTAGGTGATGGAGTGAGTAAGTCAAAGACTTCGTAATCGTCTGTAGCCGAGGCTGGTCCACAAAACCTTCTTCCTCTCGTTCAACTTCTTCTTCCTCCTTTACTTGAGAAACGTGGGGAGAAGATGGAACAACTTCTGCGAGGCTGGCAACGGGCAATGCCTCGGTATGCTGGGAGTATTCTGGAAGAGGAATGCCTTGAGGGACTATGAACCCTTCGTAAGCAACACTAATTCTGCGAAGCCGAGGATCCTTAGCCTTTATCACGCACGAAGGAGCTTGGAATGCACGTGATATAGGGCTGTAGTCAAGGATGAGATAAGCTGCTCTTAACTGACCGTTTGATGGGTTGACGCAAATTTCAGCTCGGAGAACCCTATCCAAGCTGGCTTTGTTAACTAAGCGTAACGATGGCGTAGTGGCGCGGGGATCTGCAGTGTCAGTAGAGACAATAAGGAGTCACTTTAGTATCAGCCGACGACAATGGGAATACTAGAATATGAAAAGTTAAACATGAAGGTTAAGTAAGTTAGTTCCCCACCTGACTCACCCTCTTTAACTGGGCATGGTAAGCCATCATGCCACTGCCTAGAGAAGATTAGGAAATCTTCTTTTAATCCCTTATTAGATACAGGGAGACACTGAATCATCCTGACCTCTGCTTGCCTGGATTTTAAGTAGTACCCCTGATTTTTTAGGTGCTGAAGGTTGTAAACCCAATTTATATCATGGTGGGTCAAATTTAGGTTCATTCTTTCGTTCAGGGCTTCTATACATCCTAATACCCTGAACATGTTCGACGCGCATTGTGTGGGGGATAACCTAAAATACCTAAGGTAATTCCTAGTAAGGGTGCCCATGGGAATGGTCATCCCCCCTTCTATGAAGGCGATCATAGGAATGACAACCTCACTTGTTTTTCTTTCATCATACCACTCGCCCTGTGCCGCGTACCTAACACCCACATGAGGAGGGATGTTATACTTAGTCCTAAAATTCCTCATTTTCTCCTCGGTGTCAACTAACTCCCTAAATCTACCCATTTTCTAAAAGGTCCTATAGGGGAAATTTTACAATAAAAGGAATAAGAGTTGGAGATAGTTTAGGAAGACTTACAGGTATGAGGAATGGTCCTCAGACGGGATTTTTGTATTTGTAGACGCACAAGGAAGCGAAAGAAAGAAAAAAAGTATCAGGTTCTAGAATAGCGCAATCGTTCAAAAGTGACAAGAAATTAATTTGAAAGTCTACTTATAGTTGCGCAAAAATTAGGAGCGGGAATTCGCCCGCTCAAATTCCTAGAAGGCTCAACCGCCGTTGGATTCTCATCCCACCGTTGAACGTGGGAGACAAAGGAGTTGCCAAAATTAAATGAAGGCGCATCCTGGACACTGAAGAGTCAGGAGCGAATCGTGAGAAGGTAAACACGTGTTGTTTCGATTTGACCCAATAAAACTAGATCACAAGGCAGATCCGACGAGAGAATCAAAATCCTCCTTTTCTCCCGAGGAGCCGAAAAGCAAGATTTTGAGGGGTTATTGTGGGGACCAATTGTACCCTGTGTTCAAACTACGCTAGAGGGGGCCAGGCCCAATATCTAATCTCATATATACAAACTGTGTGAGAAAGGGCCAGGCCCACTGTCCAATCTGAGGGTGAGAGAATATCCGAGGACAATCAACAAAAGAAGAGATAAAATTATCCTCCGAGGAGAGGTAAAGAGTGCTCGTGGGGGATTTGACCATGTCCGAGGACTATAGTCACCTCGGAACTTCTATCCGAGGTGTCTGGTAAACTTATCAGTCATTTAGAGTAACACCTCGAACAAACTTTACAGCAAAATGAAGGGGAAAATATCAAATAAAAGATAAGAGTAAGAAATAACAAATATCTAAAGGTACTGTCACCTCCGCATTAAATGTCGCCCAGCTAACCTTCTGGCCGCATTAATGTGGAGGTGATACCTGAACAGTGAACAGGCAGCCTTCCAGCTAAGAATGGAAGATTCAAGAAAGGGCGAGAGGGATGGAGAAAAAGAACTTTCAACGCCAAGTCCACATGTGGATGACGAAAAAGGTAAAAGAGCCACAGTATATAAGACGAAGGAAGGAGAAAGGAAAAGGGACTGGGATTATTCTAAAATCATAGCACTATGGCATGTCCGAGGATACTCTTTGCACAGACTATGCGTGTAGCTTTAGCCTTTTAACGCTAAAATCCAATATCTCGGCCCAAGATTCAGACTAGCTTTCTCTCCTGCACTCTATAAATTTATTGTTTGGGCTAAGTGGGCATGGATCCATTCCTGTTCTGGATTCAAGTCAAATCTGGTCCTTACACTTTTTTATTATTTTTTTAAGAATCAATCCTTTTTTTATATAGTAATTTATAATTGGTTCATGTGGTAAAAGCCTACTAATTTTTGAGTCAAGGTCACAAGTTTTTTATTAGTCTTATCTAGATTTACCATTGACATGATTTTTTCACGTATCATTAAAAACTTGCCTCCTAGATTTTGTTCTTAAATTATTATAAATTTTTTTGTTGTTTTTATAGAGAAGGGAAGAAAGTCTAATTAAGGGTAAAAAAAATAGTTGAAAAACAAAACTTATTTCTTTCTAAACAAAAACTTTTTTTTTAATATTATTATTTAAAAAAAGTGATATCTTAGCTTTTGCTAAACTAATCTATTCCCTACCAATGAGATAGCCAAAAAAAAAAAAAAACCTTTTGAGCCAATAGTGTGTTGAATGGAATTTGAGACTTTTGGGAATATGCCAATGTGACATGTCCTTCAAGTTCATTAAGTTCACCACCCTTAACAGTGGCGGCGCCACGTACAGGTCAAGGTGTTCCCAGGAACACCCTGACCTGAAAAAAATTAAAAAAAAAAAATTTATATTTAATCTATGCTAGGAACACCCTCATCCTAAAATTAGGAACACCCTGAATCAAAAAATTAGGAATACCCTCAAATTAAATAATTAAAAAAAAATTTATCTGTCCTACTTTCAAGCCAAAAAAAAAACCCAAAAAAACCCAAAAAAAAATTTTGAACTAAAATCTGTAAAAAAAAAAAAAAAAAAAAAAAAAAAAAAAAAAAAATTGTTAACAGAACCAAGCCCACTGCCCACGGCAAACTCGGAAAGCCCAACATAATACGGAGGTAGCAAAACCCATGGATTCTCACCCAAAAATAAATAAATAAATAACAGAGCAAATCAGAAATCAAACCACGGTCACGTCGTTGGCAGAGATCAAGACAGTCTACTCTATACAAAGCAAAAACAAATCAAAACCCATTACCCAACACTGCAATACAGAGGCGTTTATCAAAAAAAAAAAGAAACCAAATACAGAGCAAAAGAGAAACAAAATACAGAGCAAAAAAGAAACCCCAAACCCAGAGCAAACCAAACCCACGGTGGCGCCGCCACTGCTCGCAGGCGTAGCTCGCTCCGTGACCTCCGCCGCTCCTCGTCTAGTCATCGTCCCTCGCTCGCCCGTCGTCGTTGCTCGTCGCCCGCCGTCGTCGCTCGTCGCTGGCCCGTCGTCGCTTGCCCGTCGTCGCAGATCAGAACGGTCTCACCATCTCAGCTGTTCCGGTGCTCGGCCAATCGGCCTCAAGGTATTTCTCCCCCTTTTTCTCTCTGACTCTCTCTGACTCTCTCTCACACTGAAATGAAAACCATGAAATGATGAAATGAAAAAAAGTCTGATGCCTCTCTCTCTCTTTATTCTAGTCTTTAAGTCATTAACTGTCTCTCTCTCTCTTTTGAACTGGAATAATCTGATTGGCTGGCTGTGCCGAATCTTTACTCTTTCTTTTTTTTTTTTTTTTTTTTTTTTTTGGGAACCAATCTTTACTTTTAACTTTATTTTGTTTTTTGTCTTTTTTTTTGGCTTTATCTTATAGCTTTATTTGATGCTTTTGTCTGTTGGGCAGTGACTCAGTGTGTGTTGCTGATTAGTAATATGTATTGTGATTGTGAAATTTTCTGATTGGCAGGTTGTGATTGGGGGATGATTTGTGCTTGTCTGTTGAGTGGGGTAGGGATAAATGGGCTGATGGGCAGTGGGCACATGGGGCCGGGCAGTAAATGATAATTAAAGCAGTGTAATGTGTTGCACATTACACTGCTTTTATTATGCTGCACATGAGATGTATAATGTTTAGTTCTTTTAGTGTAATGTGCACAAAAAACTAAACAATATAACAAATTAAAGTAATATAATTAATAACAAATAAATTAAAGTAATATAGTTTATTGTTACGCTAAACAATAATAATTAAAACAGTATAATTAATCAATGCATTATAAAAGACAAATAAATTAAATTATGTTAGACTAAATAATAATTAATAATTTTATAATTAATGAAACAATAATGTAACAAATTATAGTTTATAAAAAACAAACAAATTAATAAAACAACTAAACAAAAATAATTAATAATTTTATTAATATTTCAAATAAACATATAGTTTTTTGTTTATTCTTTTGCTAGAATTATGGACAAATATTTGATAAGAAAACCACGTACCCAAGATTCAGCTCCTGCACAAGATTCGTCTTCATCTTCTAAGCGAATTCGTGTTGACTTTAACTTAGAGAATCTTCCTTCAGATCCTGGGCTACGAGAAAAAATATCATCTTATCATCCTAATCATCATGATGAAATAAGAAGATATTATTTAACAAAAGGCCCTTGTCAACCTGTTTTACACAGTGATGATTACCCTATATCTTATTTTTCTGGAAAGCCCCGTCGATTTATATCCAAATGGTATAAAGATAGATACTGGTTGGAATATAGTATAGACAAAGATGCAGTATTCTGTTTTTATTGCTACCTATTTGGACAAGATGTTGGTAAGCAAGGGGGAGGTGACACTTTTGTAACGAAGGGATTCAAACTTTGGAATCAGAAAGATAAGTTAAATTCCCATGTTGGAGGAGTTAATATTGCTCTTGAATTTTAGCCAGTATTTACTGAAATGTCCCGAAATAGACCAAAATGACTCGAAATTTTTTCAAAGTGAAATAGGAACACCCTGGATAAAATTTTTGGAGTCGCCACTGACCCTTAAAAAGCTAAACTCAATAACTTGTAATTTGTAAACAAGAGATATAAATTATACCTATATGATGGATAACAACTTATTTTCATATATGTCTTCTCAACTTTTTTTTTTTTTTCATAAATGGATTATATAAGTTTTATTATATAGACTTAATTAAATGAAGTTCTAACTCTATATAATATGAGGCTTAAGGAAATAGCGTTAGGTGAGATTTATTCACAAGTATACCTTAACTTTACTTCCTGCCTCACCGAGTTCTGTGGTGTGGCGTGATCACCTTAGGTCTGTTCTGACATCATGGTCATTATCTCGTCCTTCTTTTCTACGTTGACAACAACATTATCACCAGGAATGATTATTATCTTTAATTAGATTCCATCAAAGAGCTTGACAGCTAATTTATTCAAAAATCTATTAAAGAAATTATATATATATATATATATATATATATATATATATATATATATATAACTAGTTAGGGGTGTCAATTTGGGTTAGCGTGTCGGGTTCGTGTCGTGTCGAGGTAGGGGTATTCGACTAAATGGCTCAACCCTAACCCGACCCATTTAATAATCGTGTCATGATCCTTTAACCCTAACCCGACCTGTTAATTAAGCGGATTGACCTGACCCAACCCATTTGACACGCTTAATAAACGAGTCGTGTTGGGTTGACACGAATGTAACACAACCAATTTCAACCTGTATAATATTAAATATAACATCTATCTAGAAATAATTTTTTTTACATCCCAAAAAGCAGTGCTTACACTTCAAGTCTTCAACCCACATTCAAAATAATATAGTTCAACAAAAATATAACATTCATCTAGAAAATAATTTCTTTACACTCCAAAAGAAGTGCATACACTTCAACCCAAATTCAAAATAACAAATTTTAACAAAAATAAAATAACATAGTTCAATGAAAATATAATATACTTGGAACTCGCCAATTGCTAAGTATCAATATTGAAAGAATTTGAGCAAACAGTAGACTAATCCTGACTATGACCACGATTATCATCCATAGATTCTTTGTTGATGTTCAAATTCATAACATCTTCCACAAGCTCATCCAATTTCATTTGTGCAAGTTCTATGCCAAAAAAAAGTATTAGTAGTTCTAGGGTCTGTAAAGTTTCAATTTCCAATTATATCCCTTGTAAATTTTTGTAATTACTCACTTTTCTTTTTAAATTTAAAATATATGTTGGATATAAAAGGTATTTGACAAATCTAAAATAAAATAAATATTTATTTGTTATACGAGTTAAACGGGTTGTGATAAGTGGGTCATTTCAGGTTGACACAAATAAATTGGCGTGTCAAACGTGTCTATTGCGGGTTACGCGGGTTGACCCGCTTATGACACATTTCTTATCGTGTTGTTTTCGAGTCGACCCGTTTATGACCCAAACCCATTAAGGCCCAACCCTAACCCGAAAAAACCCGTGTCGGGTTCGTGTCGTGTTCGCGGGTTGGGTCGAACATTGACACCCCTATAACTAGTCTCAAATCCATACAATGTACGGTATAATTTAATAAAAATTACATATATTTATTTTTTTGCGGGATGATGACGTAAAAATGAATGATACTGAGGAATGTGTTCAGATTTGTAATGAGGCTCTTAATCCTCTAATTTTATTTAATATAGGAAAAGTAGACAAGTTGGAAAATAAATAACTAAATTTTGGTTTATATGTTTGATTAAGCATCAATTCAATTTCAAATCTCTCTATTAATTCACTGGTAGAGAGTTCTATAGACAAACTTCATAAACAGAAATGATAGAGAACATCATACAAACAAATAAAGGAAAAGCAAATAATGATTTTCTATGAATTTAATTAAGAATAGTTGTATCTCACCAAAATGTCGGTTTGTCTCTTGAGATAAAGATAATACTCTTTTTATTGAACAGTCTGAAGTGGTCATTTAAGACTCTGGTATGGCAACTTCTCTTCTGATATTATCTATATATATAATAATAGATGAAGCAGAGAAAAAATCCAATTAGATTTCAATTAGATTCTCAATTTTACCCCACTTGTCCTAACCAAAACTCAAAAAAAAGATTTAATTAGATTATAAATTTGACTTCAATTTTGTGTCATGTATCTTATCTAAATTTTCTAATTTTTGTGTCCAAATAAATGATGCATTAATATTTAACACGGAAGCCAATAAAACCACAATGATAATGCTCATTGGCCTAAGCAAAAACATCTTACCTGCACACTTTTATGGAGATTATAAATTGGACTCCAATTTTGTGTCATGTATCTTATCTAAATTTTCTAATTTTTGTGCCAAAATAAATGATGCATTAACATTTAACACGGAAACCAAGAAAACCACAATAATAATACTCATTGGCCTAAGCAAGAACATCTCACCTGCACACTTTTATGGGTGATCTCAATAGAGTCTGGAGCTCTTCTAATCCCACAACCAGAACCAAGGAGTTCAATGAGAAATACTATAAAAGTAAAACATCATCTCCTCCTAATTCCATATTGTCATCCCATGTCTCCTCCTCTCTCAACCTCTACCAACTAGATCCACACATTACCCTCTCCTCCTCATAGATTTCTTAGAGCAAGGCTGGGTTCAAACACAATGTTCAATTCCACTCTTCCTTACTTCACACTCTCATACATTAGCACTTCATTGGCGCCTCCAAGAAGATTCCAAGCTCAATGATTAGTTCTTATTTTTTAATAGTTTTTAGTGTGTTTGGATTAAGATTTTGTTAATTTGTTAAAAGTGACAAAAATATAATCATACATATTATATTAAGTTGAAGTTCAATTTTAGAATTCAAATTGAATCAAATTAATTTCTAATTGTAGTGTAATTTTGTCCTATGTGTCCAATTTGATTTTTAAATGTTGGTGTTAAGTTACTTCCATTCATAATGCTCAATGTGGAAACTGAATCTACTAAGATAAACATCTTATCATCACAATTGTTAATATTTTCGTGTGTAAGCACGGACTACATGCTAGTTTGGATTAAAATATTGCTAAAATTAACCTTTCTTGTAGCTTCACTCAGAGCTAAAACAATAATATGGTAAACTTAAATATCCACAATTTTTACCAATTAGATATTATCAAAAGCATAAATGAATAACAAATCACATCCAAGTCCACCACTTGTTAAAATGGTAATTAAGGGTGTGTTTGTTTCGCCTGAAAAGCATTTTAGGAAATCATTTTACACCCTGTCGTGTGTTTGGTTGCGCATGGAAAATTTGGTTAAACGGAAAATCATTTCCGTTGACTGTAAAATCACTCACTTTAGCCGTAAAATCAATTACACACTCATTTTACCTTCAAATGATTTCCAGGACTCACAGAGAGAGAGAGAGAGAGCACAGGGGTCTGAAACCCATCTCCCCTCAACTCCACCCCACGCACCAACGAGAGAGAGACGCAGCTTCACCCCACACGTAGACACCAATCCGAGGTCCCCCACACTCCGACGAGCAGCGCTGTCGTACCCGATCCACTCAACCTCACCTCCGCCCACTTTGAGCTCTACATGTACCCGATCCACCAAGGCAAAACTGTCCCTCATGCCAGCAAAGCCCATCTCACCTCCAACATCTCCAATTCGTCGCTACCACATCGCCGGCGAAACACTTCTCTCAAACCCACCTTCTACAATACCTGATCCACATCCCTTCAAACCCATCTCCCTTTTCTTCTCTTCTCTCACTCAACCTCACCTTTGAGATCACACCACCAAGATCGCACCCCAGCACTGCCAAGATCACACCGCCGAGCTCGTTGCCCATGACCCACCCATGACTGATCTATCTCTTTCTCAATCTACCTATCCCTTTCCCTCAATTTTTTATCACTCTCTCTGCCTCCCTCTCTCAATTTGACCGAATTGTTTGAGTTTAAGGAATGATTTTGTTTTGATTTTTGTTTTTTTAAGTTTATATATTGAAATTTTCTATTATAAAATTTGTTTGGAAGCTGAGAAAGTGGCTAAGAAAATGTGAGAAAATAGCATTTTCAGAATGCAAACAAACACATGAAAATATTTTCTAAAACAATTTTTGTTGTGCAGATAGCACCCTAGGACTCAAATCAATAACAGTTAATAAGCGGAAATTAAATAACAAGTACACACAAAGAACACAAGAATTTACGTGGTTCGGCAAACTACCTACCTCCACGATGACGACGGAGAAATTTCACTATAAAAATAGGGAGATACAATAGTGTACAAGAATACTCTCAAGAAACCTAAGTCTCAATTACACCCTATCACTCTCTCACCCACAAGACAAGAAAACACCATTCTTTCTTCTTATGCGACTGCTACTAGGTTTTTAGGACTTCTCTAATTATGTCTCTTTTGTATTGCTGTTCAACCCAAACCTAATATATATATATATATATATATATATATATATATATAGATTATAGGTCGGCTGTACTAGGAATTACATTCCTAGTTGTACTCAGTTAACTTGGGCTTGTGGCAATTCAAGCCACACGAGCCCACTTCAACAAATCTCCACCTTGACTTGAATTAATCAAGCTACATGAGCAAACTCCTCCCTCGCCTCCACCTTAGCCCTTAAGGGCTCACATGTTGCAAACATCAACCAAATCCAAGTAGCCTTTGAACTTATTTGTTGGAACTATCTTTGTCAACATACTAGATGATTCCCAAATCTTATTCTTTTGTAGTGACCCCATCTCTTCTACATCCCTGTAAGACAATGGATCTCCACTGCTAGTTATGAGAGCAAAGCTAACCATGTCTTCAAAGCCATATCTCTGTGGTGCTTTGTGAATTCGCTTCTCTCTATCTTTAGCAATTGAATAAGACTCTTCTTGTTGCTGTTGTGGATCAATCTCAACATCACCCTTATCATTGGGTGAACTATTCTCGTCAAGCTCCACCTCAGCAGTTAATTTCTCATGTGGACTATCATCACATGTCTCTGCTTCATTCTGTTTTAACATAAAGGCTTCATCAAATATGACATCTCTGCTGGTCACCGTTTTCTTTGAGATTGGATCCCAAAGCCTGTAGCCTTTAACACCTTTTTCAAAACCAAGAAATACACATTTTCTTGACTTCGAATCTAATTTAGAATGCTCTCCACTCTGCATATGCACATAAGCTGGACAACCAAAGATTTTTAGACTCAAATAATCAATTTGTCTACCTGACCAAACCTCTTCTGGAATCTTGAAATCTATGGCTGATGATGGAGATCTATTAATAATAAAGCTTGCTGTGTTAACTGTCTCTGCCCAGAACACCTTAGGCAACCCTGCATTCAATCTCATGCATCTGGCTCTTTCTACTAAGGTTCTATTCATTCTCTCTGCAACCCCATTCTGCTGTGGAGTTCCTTTAACTGTGAAGTGACGAGTAATGCCTTCTAATTCACAAAATCTTATAAATTCTTTATCTCTATACTCTAGTCCATTATCTATTCTAAGGTATTTTATTTTCCTGCCAGTCTGATTCTCAACCTGTGCTTTTTGCTTTTTAAATATGCCAAACACATCAGACTTATGCTTCATAAAATAAATCCATACCTTTTTAGAGTAGTCATCAATGAAATTGACGAAGTATTGAGCACCGCTATGAGAAGAAACTGATACTGGACCCCAAACATCTGAATGAATGTAGTCAAGAACACCCTTACTTGTATGAGAGCCTGTCTTGAAACTGACTCTATGCTGCTTCCCATACACATAATACTTGTAGAAGTCTAGCTTGCATGTCTTCACCTCTTTCAATAAATTTCTCTTGTACAACTCTAACATACCACGTTCACCAATATGGCCAAGTCGCATATGCCATAATTTTGTGTCGTCAGTGCTGGACTCCACCAGAGTGGTGAATGCAACTCTTCCTGCAACTGTGTTCCCAATCAATCTATAAAATGTGTTTATTTTATGTCCCTTCATTACCATCAAAGCACCTTGGGTAATCTTCATGATTCCACCCTTTGATGAGTATGAATAGCCCAAATCATCCAATACTCCTAAAGAAATTAAATTCTTTATAAGATCTGGAACATGTCTGACATTACTAAGAACTCTCACAACTCCATCAAACATCTTAATCTTCACGGTACCAATCCCAATAATGGGGCATGTAGCATCATTACCCATTTGGACCATACCACCGTTGTAAGGCTTATACGTGTCAAACCAATCTTTCTTTGGAGTCATATGATATGAGCATGCTGAATCTAAAACCCAAGATTCCAATAGAACATTGTTACTTGATGAAACTGAAAGTAAATTTGCACCAATTTCATTGTCATCTAATGTTTCTTTAGCAACACTAACTGATTCTAGGGGCTTCTTTCCATTCTTCTTCTCCTCTAAATGCTCTTTTAACTCTTTACACTGATTCTTGTAGTGCCCTTTCTTGTGACAATAAAAACACTCTACATCTTTCTTTGCACGTGATTTAGATTATGATCTATTCCTATTGGAGTTCCGTCCTCTTGACCTGCTTCTACCCCTATTGCTTGACTCAGACTTTACAATAAGTCCATCAGCCTGAGAACCATCACCATCTTGCTTCATCTTTATGTGTGACAAGAGAGCACTAGTCACCTCCTCGAGTACTATAGTCTCTTTCCCGCACATCAACGTAGTCACTAGATGATCAAAAGAAGTAGGAAGCGATGCTAATAAAAGTAACTCTTTATCTTCATTTTCATAATTCACCCCAAAACTTGACAGTTTTGTATTCAACATATTAAACGTGTTGAGATGCTCCAACAGATCAAAACCCTCCTTCATATGCAAACTATATAGTTGCTTCTTCACGTACAACTTGTTTGTTAGATTCTTTCTCATATAAAGACCTTCTAGTTTTTCCCAAACCTCCTTTACAGTCTTTGCTTCTAGGATGTTGTGAATGACCTCATCACCTAGGTTAAGACGAATAGCGCTAGCTGCTTTCTCATCCATCTCTACCCATTCTACATCTTTCATCGTTTCCAGTTTCTTCTCCTTCCCAAGCAAGGCCTTATGAACTCCTTGTTGAATTAGGAGATCCTTCATCCGCCTTTGCCAAAGAGAAAAATTTCTCTGCATCATACTTTGTGCTTGACATCTTTACTGTATTCAAAGGATTGAATCCTAACCTAACTCTGATACCACTTGTTGTGCAGATAGCACCCCAGGACTCAAATCAATAACAGTAAATAAGCAGAAATTAAATAACAAGCACACACAAAGAACACAAGAATTTATATGGTTCAGCAAACTGCCTACCTCCACGGTGATGACGAAGAAATTTCACTATAAAAATAGGGAGATACAATAGTGCACAAGAACACTCTCAAGAAACCTAAATCCCAATTACACCCTAGCACTCTCTCACCCACAAGACAAGAAAACACTATTCTTTCTACTTATGCGGCTGCTGCTAGGTTTTTAGGACTTCTCTAATTATGTCTCTTTTGTATTGCCGTTCAACCCAAACCTAATATATATATATATAGATTACAGGTCGGCTGTACTAGGAATTACATTTTTAGTTATACTCAGTCAACTTGGGCTTATGGCAATTCAAGCCACACGAGCCCACTTCAACAATTTTCATAATGCAGCCGAACACTTGAAAATATTTGTCTTTCCCGAAAATATTTTCACCTAAAAATATTTTACACTTGGAAATCATTTTACATTCAACCAAACGCAACCTAATACACACCAGCTTTTCCATCTTCAAAACTATCAAAAGCGTAGATTATTTTGTAAGAGCAATACATACATAAGTAGTAATTATTATTCTATAATGTAAATGCTACAAACTAACAAAATAAATTATGCATAGTTTGTTGTGTGTCTTAGATAGTATTGTTTATCAAAAAGAAAAAAGGTGCTCAAAGTTGTTAAGTCATCCCACATCGGTAAGGTGTGATATTGGAAAGGAGTTTATCACTTGCTCCGCAACACCAATTACCACATACAGTTTTGGTGTTAGTGTGTGAGTGTATTCTCTTGTCTCATCCTTCTTCCCTTATACGTGTGTGTGTCTTAGATAGTATTGTTTATCTATATATAAAAATAAATAAATAAATAAATTATGGGATATGCAAAAGCACACCAAAATTTGTAGTTGAGAAGTTGCTATTTCTCTTGAGATAAAAGAATATACTTTTTTTTTATATAAAAGAAATTCGTAATGAGCTCTTCGTAGGTAATCAAAAATCTTGAAAGAATATATACTCTTTTTCTACCTCATATTAGAAAAAAGCAAACATGGATATAGTTAGTCATGGTTGCATATGACTCGAAAACCAATAACCATTGTTAAGTCAATTCTTTCTTAGAACATTTTTATAACTCTTGCACCATCAGTACCTCTTCATAATGATAAGCTTGTAATTTTTTAGGACACAACCTAGGTCTTGCCCTTCAACACACTCACGAATGGTAACTTAGGTAAAATATAAAGAGGAAAACAAAATGTACCTTGAAAAACACTACCAACATCACTACATTGGAAAACAAAGAAGGTCGGCAATGATAAACTAAAATCTTTAATTTGCTGTCACTCGAGAGTTTTCAATCATATGACCACCATTGTTTTCAGATTCGGACCGTTCAAAGAACTGGAGAAGAGAGAGGTTCGAGATTTTTAAGGTCGAACCGAAGTTGAATCATGATGACATCATAATTAATTTAATAATTATTAAAAAAATAAAAATATATATTAAATTAGTAAAAAATGAAAAATTAACTAAAATAATCCAAATAAATATATAAATCTATATTTCAAATATACTTTTCATGTGCTATGCCAAAGCCCATTTGACTATTCAATAAAATTTTTGTATGAAACCCAATAAAAAATAAAAAGTTAAGAGAGATATTTCTCATGATATTAAAAAAAAAAAAAAAAACCTTGAATAGTAGTGGACATTGGTTTGTCCGCCATTACACTTTGTTGTAAGACCCATTCCCAATAACATTGAATTGTCCGTCCAATTGAAAAACAAAGCCCTAGAAATTAAATAGGATGTGGCTAATAGTGAGACATTGAATAAACGAGATAGTCATTCTACATGTATAAGTGCTTGTGGGGTGTGGGACGAGAAAATATACGTGTTTCTAGAATACCAAGTTAGCATCTAGTTGGTGTTTCATGGTCCAATTAAAACTTGACACCTGTATAAAAATGTCAGGTCAGGATACTAGCTCACTTAAATTAAAAGTAAAGAAATGCCCTTGAAAATTTTCAAACTCCGCCCTTTAACACGCTTTACACTTTCGTAAAATCAAAAGATTATCTTCTCCCTTCTCTCTAGCACAACTGCACACACCAGCCTCTTGCACCTCCATGTACTCTTTCTCTCAACTCCAAAGCTTGACAGTCATTGCTTAGCATCACCACCAGATTTAGAGATACACCGCTAAACATTACTAGTTCCTACGAAACCGGCCTTTGTCTCATCGGAAAATGCCCAAAACCGTCTCTTCTTCTCATTGTTTCCAAATTCCAACCTTTGACGCAAGAACATTTCTCGCGCTTCCAACAACTGACGTTGCAAGAAGGTCTTCTCTCTTTCTCTCTCTCTATTTTTTATTTATTTATAAATTTTTCTGTTTATAGAGATGTGTTTTGTTTAATTTTTTTTTTATTTGAATTATACACGTTTGATAAAATGCTTCAATGAGAATGGCTGCACTATTAATACAGTAATATTTTTTTTTTTATTATTATTATAAATCGTTTCCAGGTTGTCTATTATAACCAATCTTTGTTTTTCTCTCCAAAAAAAAAGTCTTTGTTAAGTGTACATGATGACTAGAGAGTTGATAATCCAAAAGATTTGGGAGTCAGGCCTAGTGGTGGAGAGAGCTACTTGGCCTTGTTGAAGACTTTAGAATGCGACAAGAATTTGGAGTTGGCTTTTGCCATCAGTGCCGTAAGAATTGCCCGTCACCATCACCATCGCCATCTTTCTCTTTCTTTTTCTTTTTCTTTTTTGGGCTTGTTAATTTGATTCATGAGTACTGCTCGTCTACTAATTATATATAGTTTTCCAATTGGGTTAGTATGTTTTTCTTGAATTCTAATATACTTTATTGGGGCTAGATTCTTTTCTTTGATAAATTTTGACCACAAAGTTTGAGAATTTGGTGTTTATTTATTTGGCTAAGTAGTTTTTATGTTGTTGGACACATTCAATTGCAGCCAAAAAAAGAGGAAAGGAATTTGCTAAATTCAATTGGGTAGGATAGTTTACCTAGTTATCTCTGTTTGATTAATTGCACAAAATTTTGATGGCTATGAATGCTTGATTTAACCCTTTTGTTTGATTTAAATGAATCATCAGAGCAATACAACCTTTTATTGGCATCTTTTGTTCATTTATTTTATCCTATATTTGTTGGGTATCTTGTTCACATTATTCACAAGAAACACTCTTAAAGCATGGCAACATAGCAACCCCAAAGTCTCAAATAGTTTGTAATCATAACAAAAACGTAATTCAAACTAGCGAAAAAGCGCAATATAACCCTTCTACTCTCCACACTAGCTAGTGAATATATATATATATATATATATATATATATATATATATATATAAATTTAATCTTGCGATGATTAGTTTCAACACAACACAATCCCATACTTGAATTGAACTCTTCTTCAAACATTAGTTTAAGCACAACTTTAATGTGTGCTTTTGTTTATTGTTTTTTCCCCCCTAATATTGTTGTTTTTTTTAGGGCCTTGAAAAAAATTATGAAGTATGATTAATAGCTTTTTGGATGGTACTTGGGACAACATATTGCACAGCCAATAGACAGCATTTTGGACTATTTTGGACCGCATATTGCATAATGGAGGAACATTTTGGACAATATCTTTTATTTGACAATTTTTGGATAGCATAATTTGGACGATTAACTGTATAGCTAAACATTAATTATAACCATCAATTTGGAAAAATTTTGTAACTAATGAATTAACTCAAACATGATAGATTTTGTGTATGTTTGAGTAGCTTCTAGTTAAAAACTAATTATATGAAAATGATGAAATTTTTTAATGCAACAATACAGTTTATTCTTATATCATAGATTCTATATGCACATGGTATGGTTATTCAAGGTGAATGATAGTTATGTATGGTGGTTGAATTGCAATGCTAGATTGTTTAAGCTGAATGGAGTGGAGGAATGCTAGATTCTTCAAAGACCAAGAAAACTTTAAATCCATCTCCAAGACTACTGATCCATTATGCTAATATGAATACTCATCAAGGTTCATATGTGACATTAAGTATATCAAAGAAGAACAATCTGCACATCTTTTAATTGGATCAAGTATAAATTATAGATGCTCATTACAAGTTTCTTCCTTTTCTTTCAAGGGTAGATAACAAGAAAATTGCACACTGCAACTACATATATTATAACTTAGATTGTTCAAACACATAACATTCATCAATCACAAAACTGATCAAAATTGAACTCAAACTCTTCAACATCAATATTAACTGAAGTCCCATGTGTCTTATAACAAATTTCTTCCATTAACTCTATGTCAAGCTCATCATGCTTATTAATTAACTCTTCAAAATTGCTTCATAAATATATGGTATTGTCTCTTCATCGCCTACAATTATTTTCAATGAGCTCTATCCTACAACCAAACCATTCGAATAGTATTAAATTGTAATTACTCAAGACCAAAAAAAAAAACTTTTTGGATGGGAACAAATAGGATTATTGAAAGAAAGCTATTATCCATTTATCCTAATGTAGATAGTATACCCTATAATAACAATTCATAATCCTCAATCTTGCACATAATCCCATGGGCTAAAAATGTATCTTAATTTGTATCAAGATACTCTAGTGACAACCTAACATAACCTTAAGGGGTTGAGGTTCCAACTACAATTTGGTGGACAACCCAAAAAATACTTGGACCAAAGGCCAAGAGTTGCAAATATGATATTTCAAAATTTCCAACTAGCTTAGCTTGAATTCCACAAGCTATAAGGCTTAGATTTGAAGCACTAAACAATAAATATAATGAAAACTAAAAAAGAAAAAAGAAAAAAGAAAGATATAGACCTGAAATTTTATTTCCATGTGAAACAACATAAACTCTTAGTTACACCACATTTGAATAAATTCCTTAAGCACTTTGTCTTGAGTTAATTGGTATTTAACTTGAAAAACAAAAAATGAGTTTAAACCACCATAACATTCAAGTGAGGAAAAAATGCCAACAAGAATTAAAAGAGGAAAAAAGACTATTGAGGCTATGCTCAATAAATCACATAAGGCAATGACAAAAGAATTACAAATGGCGGACCCAAAGATATTGATGCTTGAAGGTTGCATCTAGCTATTCACCATAAGATAGATGTGTAGTTCATATTGTTTACCATCTCATTAGACAAATTTATAAGGCCATAAGAGATACTAAATAGGTATTTTTGTATTCTGCCATTTGGCTATTCACCATAAAACAAATTTGTAGTTCAGATCGTTAACAACTCAGCTAATAAACAAAGAATAAGCTTTATTTCTCAACCGATGAAACCGCAACATACTAACCGCTTTTAATCTAATCCAAAAGAACAATGAAATAAAATAAAATAAACCTTTTACTGTATTATTAGTGTAGCAATCTTCATTGAAGCATTTTATCAAACATGTATAATACTTTTTTTCTTTTTTCTTTTTTAACAAAACACATCTCTATATACAGAAAAATTTATTAAAAAACAAAAATAGAGAGAGAAGACCTTCTTGCAACGTCAATTGTTGGAAGTGCGAGAAAACTTCCAGTGTCGGAGGTTGGAATTTGGAACAATGAGAAGAAGAGACGGCTTTGGGCGTTTTCCGACGAGACAAAGGCCGGTCTTGTAGGAACTGGTAATGTTTAGTTGTGTATCTCTATCTCCGGTGGCAATGCTAAGCAATGGCTGTCAAGCTTTGGAGTTGAGAAAGAGAGTACATGGAGGTGCAAGGGGCTGGTGTGTGCAGCTGTGCTAGAGAGAAACAAAGAGCAGGAGAAGATAATCTTTAGATTTTACAAAAGTGTAAAGCGTGTTAAAGGGGCAGGAGTTTGAAAATTTTCAAGGGCATTTCTGTACTTTTAATTTAAGTGAGCTAGTATCTTGACTTGTCATCTTTATATAGGTGTCAAGTTTTAATTGGACCATGAAACACCAACTAGATGCTAACTTGGTATTCCAGAAGCAACATATACTTTCTCATGGGGGGCAAGGATCGGGGTTCAAGCCTCCAAGAGGGAGTTTTACACACATATACACTTAAATTAGATTAGAGTAGAAATTCTATCTTGTTTAAAAATAAATAAATAAAGGAGAGGGAAAATTTGCAGAAAGAAGAAAGGAGAGAGAGAGAAATAGAAGAAGAATGAAAAAAAACACTTTTTAAATCTGAAACAGAGAAAGAATAAAAGAGGGAGCAAGACATTGATAGTCAAGCATTGAGCAAAGCTGCTGAAAAAAGAAGAAGAAGAAGAGTAAACACTGAAACAAGGAAAGAATAAGAAAGCCAGCAAGACAGACATGGCGTTTGAAGCTTTAACAATGGTGTTTGAGCTTAAACCTTGAGAAACCCAAAATGATCTCTTAAGGGTTTTCAGTTTGGGGTTATAAAGTAGGGAATTATTTTTTATTTGGCATTGAATTTTTAACAATTTCATTAGTGGTGATTGTGGGGGCCAACTGTATCCGGTGCTCACACCACGCTGGAAGAGGCCAGGCCCAGTATCTGATCTCATATGTACGGGCTGTGTGAGAAGGGGCCAGGCCCAACGTCCAGTCTAAGGGTGAGAGAGTATCCGAGGACAATCAACTAAGGAAGAAATAAGGTTCTCCTCCGAGGAGAGGTGAAGAACGCTCGTGGGGATTTGACCGTGTCCGAGGACTATAGTCACCTCGGGACTTATATCCGAGGTGTCTGGTGAACTTATCAGTCATTTAGAATAACACCTTGGACAAACCCCACAGCAAAACGAAAGGGAAAAATATCAAATAGAAGATAATAGTGAACAGGAACAAATATCTTAGGGTACTGTCCCCTCCGCATTAAATGCCGCCCAGCTAACCTTCTGGCCGCATTAATGTGGGGCCAACTGTATCCGGTGCTCACACCACGCTGGAAGAGGCCAGGTCCAGTATCTGATCTCATATGTACGGGCTGTGTGAGAAGGGGCCAGGCCCAACGTCCAGTCTAAGGGTGAGAGAGTATCCGAGGACAATTAACTAAGGAAGAAATAAGGTTCTCCTCCGAGGAGAGGTGAAGAACGCTCGTGGGGATTTGACCGTGTCCGAGGACTATAGTCACCTCGGGACTTATATCCGAGGTGTCTGGTGAACTTATCAGTCATTTAGAATAACACCTCGGACAAACCCCACAGCAAAACGAAAGGGAAAAATATCAAATAGAAGATAATAGTGAACAGGAACAAATATCTTAGGGTACTGTCCCCTCCGCATTAAATGCCGCCCAGCTAACCTTCTGGCCGCATTAATGTGGAGGTGATGCCTGAACAGTAAACAGGCAGCCTTCCAGCTAAGAATGGAAGATTCAAGAAAGGGCAAGAAAGATGATGAAAAAGGACTTTCAACGTCAAGCCCACACGTGGATGAGGAAAAAGGTAAAGAAGCCATAGTATATAAGACGAAGAAAGGAAAAAGGAAAGGGACGGAGAAATTATTCTAAAATCGTTGCACTAGGACATGTCCGAGGAGACTCTTTGTATAAACTACACCTGTAACTCTAGTCTCTTTACGCTAAAACCCAATATCTTGGCCCAAGATCAGACTACCTTTCTTTCCTGCACTCTATAAATTCATTGTTTGGGCTACGTGAGCTTGGATCCGCTCCCGTTTTGGATTCAAGTCAAATCTGGTCCTTACAATTGGCGCGGTCTGTGGGAAATTGCTTGATCTGATCAGAAAGAGATCTGGGTTTAGCGCATAAAATGGAAGAATCAGGTTCACATCAACCAACGGTAGGGCCACAGCAGGATAATGACAATCCGCACCAGGCGGCATCAGGAGGTTCGCAGCATAATTACTCGGGAGTCCATCCTCAACAGAGGGGAGGTCGTGAGCAAAGTGGGCAAACAGTGCACACTAATAAGAGCCAATCGCGTGGGAGAAATCACGTATCCCATGCAGAGAATGAGAAAGACATGCAACATGAGATAGATGAGTTGAAAAAGAAGTTACGGCGCGCGCGGCGTAAACGGGCATCATTTGAGTCTGAGTCTTCTTCTGGGGATACAGAAGATGATACATATAGGCAAAGATCTAAAACTCCACCTAGTGAAACCTTCTCCGGTGATGAAGAATACAGTAATTATAGAAGGAAGAGAAAAAGTACCTTGCATAAGGGCCTGGGAAACAGAGCTATGAACGAGGCCTTGAGTCAAGTGGCCAAATCGCCTTTCACACGACGAATTGAGGGTGCCAGCCTTCCTCGGCGATTTAACCAACCGACTTTCTCTCTTTATAACGACCGGACAGATCCAGTGGAGCATGTAAGCCATTTTAATCAAAAAATGGCCGTCCATTCAAAAGATGAGGCCTTAATGTGTAAGATCTTTCCGTCCAGCTTGGGTCCAATGGCAATGAGATGGTTTAATGGCCTTAGGGCAAATTCTATTGATTCTTTTAAGAAGCTTACCCAGTTCTTTGGTGCCCGCTTCATCACCTGCAGTAGGGTACCTCTGCCTTTAGGATCTTTGCTATCAATGTCCATGCGTGAGGGAGAGACCTTGAAGGCTTACTCGGATAGGTATTGGGAGATGTTTAACGAGATAGATGGGGACTATGATGATGTGGCCATTAGTACATTTAAGGCAGGGTTGCCGACGGAGCACGATTTAAGAAAGTCACTCACTGGTAAACCTGTCACCAGTGTACGCTTGCTGATGGATAGGATTGATAAGTACAGGAGAATTGAGGAAGATCAATTGCAGGGTAAAGGGAAAGCGAAGGTGATCCCTCAGGAGAGGAGGGATTCCAGGTCGGATCGGCTGCAGAACAATCGTCCTCGGAGAGACTTTTTAAGGCAACCTGCATCTATCAACGCTCAAGCGGTCAATGTGGTGTTTCGAGAACCAGTGCAGAAAGTCTTGGAGAAAGTAAGGAATGAACCATTTTTTAAGTGGCCGAATAAAATGGCAGGAGATCCAAGCAATCGTAACCAAAACCTGTATTGCCAATATCATCAAGATCATGGTCACGCTACTGAAGATTGTCGGAACTTATGGGATCATTTAGAGCAGCTGGTCCGAGAAGGGAAGTTAAAGCATTTATTGCATCATTCCAATGGCCGAGGAGGCCAGACCGGCGCAGCGTCTCAGGGAAATCCCGCATCCAAGCCTCCTCTGGGAACCATCAATGTTATATTCGCCACCCCAGGGAGGACTGGATCCTGCCCAACTAGGATAATGTCAGTATCACATTACACCGATGATGAGCCTAATTTAGTGCCGAAGAGAGCCAAGACAAATGTTCCTCTAGTGCTGGGTTTTTCAGAGGCGGACAAACAGGGAACTATACAGCCGCATGATGATGCTCTGGTGGTTACCCTTCGAATTGGCGGATATGATGTGAGGAGGGTCATGATTGACCAGGGAAGTGCAGCGGAAATCATGTATCCTGACCTCTTTAAGGGATTGGGTTTAAAGCCCGAGGATTTATCTGCATACAGTTCGCCTTTGGTGAGTTTTGAGGGTAAGATGGTGGTCCTTAGGGGCCAGATCAGACTGCCTGTGCAAACTGGTTCGGATGTGGTTGAGGTAGATTTTATCGTGGTGGACGCCTTCTCCCCGTACACGGCTATTATGGGCAGGCCATGGCTGCATTCCTTGGGCGCCGTCTCTTCCACCCTTCATCAGAAAGTAAAATATCCATCTGAGGGTCAAGTGCTGGAGATAGTGGGAAGCCAGTCTATGGCTAGGCAATGCTTAATTGCAGCAATTCAGCACAAACCGGAGGCTGGCGCGTCAGCCAGTAAGGAAAATGACTTATAGCAGTTAGGGGCCTCGTCGTCACTGCTCGGGGGGCCAGATGACGAGATGAATTGTGAGGGCCTGGAAAGAGTGATTATAGGGGACGACCCTGAGAGATTCTTCCAGGTTGGGGCTCGGCTGCCCCTACAGGAGAAGGAGGAGTTGGTTGAGCTTTTGAGGAGAAACGTAGACGTTTTCGCATGGGACGCCTATGAAGCCCCTGGTCTGAATCCAGAATTCATCTGTCATCGTTTGAATGTTGATCCCTCAGCTACACCGAAAAAGCAACCTCTTCGGCGCCCCTCGAGTGAACACGTGGAGGCAATAAAGACTGAGGTGGTTAAACTTAAACAAGCTGGGGCTATTAAAGAGATTTTCTACCCCCAGTGGTTGGCTAACACCGTAGTGGTGAAGAAGAAAACAGGAAAATGGCGCGTCTGCGTAGATTTTACAGACCTTAACAAGGCTTGCCCCAAAGATCCTTTCCCTATGCCAAGGATAGATCAGTTGGTAGATGCAACAGTAGGACATCCTCGGATGAGTTTCCTGGACGCCTTCCAAGGTTATCACCAAATACCATTGGCAGCGGAGGATCAAGAAAAAACGGCTTTTGTCACTCCTGTGGGGAACTACCACTACAAAGTAATGCCTTTTGGCCTGAAAAATGCAGGATCGACTTATCAACGGATGATGACAAAGATGTTTGAGTCACGGTTGGGAAAAACTATTGAGGTCTATATTGATGATATGGTGGTGAAGAGCAAGTTAGTATCCGAACACTTAGTAGATCTTGCAAATGTTTTCGAAATCCTGAGGTGGCACAAGCTGTGTCTGAATGCCTCTAAATGCTCCTTTGGAGTAGGATCAGGAAAGTTCCTAGGGTACATGGTGACCCATCGGGGGATTGAGGTAAACCCAGATCAGATTAAAGCAATCAATAGCTTGCAACCACCTCGGAATCCAAAGGAAGTCTAGAAGCTTACTGGGATGATGGCAGCATTAAATCGGTTTATATCTAGATCGGCAGAAAGGTGCAGACCCTTTTTCCTTTTGTTGCATAAATGGAAAGAGTTTCAGTGGTCCGAGGAGTGTGTCAGGGCATTCCAGGAGCTCAAACGTTTTCTGTCACATCCGCCCATAATGTCTAGCCCAGTGGTGGACGAGGTCCTTTTTTCTTACCTCGTCGTTGCCTCACACGCCATAAGCCTTGTGCTCATACGGGTGGACGATGGTGTACAACGACCAGTTTATTATGTGAGCAAGTCGCTCAACGAGGCTGAGGTGCGGTACCTGCCACTAGAAAAAGCGATACTGGCTGTAGTACATGCCACGAAGAAACTTCCCCATTACTTTCAAGCGCATACTGTGGTCGTTCTAACTCAACTCCCCCTCAAGTCAGTGCTCAGAAGCACCGACTATACAGGGAGGATAGCTAAATGGGGTACGATTCTAGGGGCTTTTGATATAAAGTACATGCCCCGTACCTCTATCAAGGGACAGGTGCTCGCTGACCTGGTGGCTGAGTTTGCTGAGTCTCCAGAGGAGGTGGAAATGGGAAATGGATCGGTGAATGGAAGATCGGTAGGAGTAGCCTCTATTCAGGGCCTACAGCCTTGGGAGTTGTATGTTGATGGAGCTGCCAATCAACGGGGATCAGGGGTGGGGCTAGTACTGGTATCCCCTGAAAAGATTACCATAGAAAAGTCCTTAAGACTGAATTTCTCCGCTACTAATAACGAAGCAGAATATGAGGCTTTGCTGAAGGGAATGGAGATGGTGCAGAAAATGGGGGGAAAGGTAGTAAGAGCTTTTTCGGACTCGAAACTGGTTGTTGGACAGGTAAGAGGAGATCTAGAAGCGCGAGATTCAAGGATGCTAGAATATTTATGCCAGGTCAAGAGTATACAAGAAAAGTTTGAAGTTTTTGACTTGTCCCATATTCCTAGAAGTGGGAACACCCATGCAGATTCTTTGGCCACCCTTGCAACGTCCTCGGCCTAGGATTTACCTCGGGTGGTGTTGGTGGAAGACCTATATACGCAAGCTCTGACGCATCATGGTGCCCCACGGATACATCAAGTTAAGCTGGGTCAGAGCTGGATGGATGCTATATCATTGTTTTTGGAAAAAGATGTGTTGCCTGAAGAAAAGTCCGAGGCCGATAAAGTATGGAGGAAAGCTCCTCGGTTCTGGTTATCCAGGGACAGAAAACTGTACAAGCGTTCGTTCTCTGGACCTTATTTGCTGTGTGTCCACCCAGAGGCGTCGGAGCTACTCCTAGAGGAACTGCATGAAGGGGTTTGTGGAAGTCATACAGGGGGAAGGTCACTGTCTCACAGGGCTCTTACCCAGGGATATTGGTGGCCAAACATGCAAAAGGAGGCGCAGGAGTATGTCAGGAAATGCGATCAGTGCCAGAGGTTTGCACCAAACATTCATCAGCCTGGAGGGGTCCTTAACCCTTTGTTTAGTCCGTGGCCTTTTGCTTAGTGGGACATAGACATTGTGGGCCCTTTCCCAAAGGCTGTAGGGAACAAGAAATACCTCCTGGTATGCACAGATTATTTCACTAAGTGGGTCGAAGCTGAGCCTTTAGCTAATATTAGAGATGTGGATGTCAAAAAATTCATCTGGAAGAGCATAGTCACGCGATTTGGAGTTCCCAACGTCCTCATCTCGGATAATGGTCTTCAATTTGACAGCAAAGCTTTTAGGAAGTACTGTTCTGACCTGGGAATAAAGAACAAGTATTCCACTCCGGCTTATCCGCAAGGAAATGGGCAAGCTGAGGCTGTTAATAAGGTCATTGTGAACGGACTTAAAAAGAGGTTGGATGACGCCAAGGGAAGGTGGGTTGAAGAGCTACCACACGGTCTTTGGACTTATAGGACGACACCTCGGAAGTCTACTGGGGAGACCCCCTTCTCAATGACATACGGGGCTGAAGCTGTAATTCCATTGGAAAACGGTTTCCCTACAATGAGGTCTAGCGCATTTACCTCGGATGGAAATGATGACCTGCTGAAGAAGAACCTGGATCTAATTGAAGAACGACGAGAAAACGCTAGGGTGCAGTTAGCCTACTATCAACACAAGCTAAAGCAAGGCTATGACATGAGCGTGAAGTTGAGACCATTGGCCCCAGGGGACTTAGTTTTGAGGAAAGTTTTGGGAAACACTAAAAACCCTGCCTGGGGAAAATTGGGGCCCAATTGGGAGGGACCATATCGCATTACGACGGTGGCAGGAATAGGAGCTTATTACTTAGAAGACTTAGATGAAAGGGCTGTACTTCATCCTTAGAATGTAAATAATCTGAAAAGGTATTACTATTGATAATAAAAGTTATCCTGGTTTCTTCTTGTTTCTATTCATCCTATGACATCAATTGAAATATTAAACAGAAATTAAGTTATGTCAAGTCCTCGGACCACAGACTTAGTGGAAATTAATATCCTATGACATCAATTGAAATATTAAACAGAAACTAAGTTATGTCAGGTCCTCGGACCACAGACTTAGTGGAAATTAATATCCTATGACATCAATTGAAATATTAAACAGAAACTAAGTTATGTCAGGTCCTCGGACCACAGACTTAGTGGAAATTAATACCCTATAGTAATTTCCACGAGTGATACTTTCAACGCGTGATACTTAATGTAAAATGTTATTTCTTAAGCTAGGCACTGCCTTATTTTTAAGCCATACGTTAGACTTATAATTAGCAAATTAAAGGTTATTATGGTTCCCTGTAGTGATATTTTGTTCATCAAACGGGTGTTGGAATGAATAAGTTAATAGATAGGACGTTATGACAAGACTTGATGATATGTCTTGCCAGCGCAATACATTCCTTAAATAATCTACGTAGAAGATAGGATGAAAAACAAAAGGAAGAAAAGACCATACATTCAAGTAAAATAATGTCACTGAGAAATATAAAGAGAAGTAAATAATATTGCTTCAAACATTACAAAAATCTGTCTTTCAAATATAACAGAAAAATCTACTGATAAATACATATAACAACAACTACATTACCACTACCGTCCATGTCATCAAACAAAGGAAAAATTACAAAAAGAAAATTGTCCTAAGGCTCATGGCTTCAGCTTGATCTGGAGCTTGTGCTTAGGAGCCTGGTCAGCTGCCTCAGGGTTGGTCTCCTTCTCTTTGTCCTTAAGAGGCTCCTGCGCAGGTAAAGTAACTAGGGCTAACTGCTTCTCAAAATCCTGAGAAGCTGTCCCTGGTTGGGGGGCTTCGGTCACTTCACCTGAGAGGGGCCCCTTTTGGTTTTCTTTCTCTTTATCCTGGTCTGGCTGGGCAGTAGTGGGAAGGGGCTGAGAGGAGGCTTCGGCAGGTGGTGGAGGCACGAGAGGGGCCGTCTCAGTCTGCTTAGGAATCTGCAGGGCTAAGGGGAAGATGATGCTTTCTGGCTTCCTCAGCCCTGATGAGGCTTCAACCCCAGCCTGGTTGAGAGCCTCTTCCCAAGTTTGGGTGCAGTAGGCGCGGCAGACGGCAGGGACCTCAGCCCGAAGAGCTTCCTCGGTCCCAGCCACGCCAACGTCATACCCATGCTGCTCGGCCTCGTCTCTCTCCTTCTCGGCCTTGAGCTTATCCTTTTCAGCTTGCATTTTTGCTTTTTCGGCCAAAGATTTGAGCTGGTTAGCCTCCTCCAGTTGCTGCCTTAGAGTTGCAATTTGCTCCTTGGCCGTAACCAATTGTCCTTTGACCTCGATGACCAGTTTCCTCTGGCTCTCAGCTTGGGTCTCAGCCCCTTTCAAAGTAGCCTCAGCGCTTTTCCTTAACTGCTGCTCAGTCTTCAGCTTTTCCTTGAGGTCAGTATTACTCTTCTCAGCAACGGACATCGTCTGCACCGCAGCAATCCTTCTTCTTCTCTCCTCCTCCAGCTGCTGTGCGACGGAATGGTAGATTTCTTCCATCCTAAACGTGCTTTGAACAGCCTGTTTAAAAAAAAAAAAAAAAAAAGAAGGAGGGGGGTTTAAAAATAAAGAAATAAAAAATTAAAAAAAAAAAGTAAAGTAAAAGAAATAATATTAATAATAACAAAGTAGCAATACATACCATCCCCAAACAGCGCTTGGCTTGGAGGAAGACCTCGTTCCTCCTCAATCCTCGCAGTTCCACCATGTCTTTGGGGAGCAAGAGGGTTTCTTCCAACGCCGAGGTTACCTGGCAGCCAATGCCCCCGTTGTAATCTCTGATCGACGCATCGTCGGTCAGAGGCTCACCCCCAAGCATGGGAGCTGGAAGCCATGCTCGGGGTTCAGACTGTTGAACTTCTCCCATCTCTGGTCCTCGGCTAGGGGCAGGGCCGATTTTCAATTGCTTCGTCGGCCTGTGGGCCTCCTCTTCATTGGAAGAATGAGTCCTCCCAGCCTCCACTACCTCTTTGCCCTTGGGCTCCCTTCTCCTCTTGGGGTCAGGTTGTTCGGTCCTAGAGGGGGGAGCTGGCTGAGGGGCACGTAGAGGAGATTTAGGAGGGGGGGAAGTTTTTGTTGGGTTGGCCTCCCAGCCTCCCCCCTTCCAGGTTGGCTCTCCAAAAGCTCCTGTAGACTACGTTGGGGTTTCCTCTGAATGCCCATGTCTTCGGGGGTGTTAGGTGATGGAGTGAGTAAGTCAAAAACTTCGTAGTCGTCTGTGGCCGAGGAGAGATCTACAAAGCCTTCTTCCTCTCATTCAACTTCTTCTTCCTCCTTTACTTGAGCAACACGGGGAGAAGATGAAACAACTTCGGCGAGGCTGGCAACGGGCAGTGCCTCGGTATGCTGGGTGTCTTCTGGAAGAGGAATGCCTTGGGGGACTAGGAACCCTTCGTAAGCAACGCTAATTCTGCAGAGCCGAGGATCCTTAGCCTTTATCACGCACGAGGGAGCTTGGAATGCACGTGATATGGGATTGTAGCCGAGGATGAGATGAGCTGCCCTTAATTGACCGTCTGAGGGGTTGACGTAGATTTCGGCTCGGAGAACTCTATCCAAGCTGGCTTTGTTAACTAAGCGCAATGATGGCGTAGTGGCGCGGGGATCTGCAGAGTCAGTAGAGACAATAAGGAATCACTTTAATATCAGCCGAAGACAATAGGAATTCTAGAATAGGGAAGGTTAAACGTGAAGATTAAGTAAGTTAGATCCCCACCTGGCTCACCCTCTTTAACTAGGCATGGTAAGCCATCATGCCACTGCCCAGAGAAGATTAAGAAATCTTCTTTTAATCCCTTATTAGATTGAGGAAGGCACTGAATCATCCTGACCTCTGCCTGTCTGGATTTTAAGTAGTACCCCTGATTTTTTAGGTGCTGGAGATTGTAAATCCAGTTTATATCATGGTGGGTCAGGTTCAGGTTCATTCTTTCGTTCAGAGCTTCTATACATCCTAATACCCTGAACATATTCGGTGCGCATTGTGTGGGGGATAACCTAAAATACCTAAGGTAGTTCCTAGTAAGGGTGCCCATGGGAATGGTCATCCCCCCTTCTATGAAGGCGATCATAGGAATGACAACCTCGTTTGTTTTTCTTTCATCATACCACTCGCCCTGTGCCGCGTACCTAACGCCCACATGAGGAGGGATGTTATACTTGGCCCTGAAATTTCTCATTCCCTCCTCGGTATCAACTAATTCCTTAAATCTACCCATTTTCTAAGAAGTCCTATAGGAGAAATTTCACAATAAAAGGAATAAGAGCTCAAGATAGTTTAGGAAGACTTACAAGTGTGAGAAATGGTCCTCGGACAGGATTTTTGTATTTGTAGACACGCAAAGAAGCGAGAGAGAGAAAAAGAGTATCAAGTTCTAGGATAGCGCAATCGTTCAAAAGTGACAAGAAATTGATTTGAAAGTCTACTTATAGTTGCGCGAAAATTAGGAGCGGGAGTTCGCCCGCCCAAATTCCCAAAAGGATCAACCGCCGTTAGATTGTCATCTCACCGTTGAACGTGGGAGACAAAGGAGTTGCCAAAATTAAATGAAGGCGCTTCCTGGACGCTGAAGAGTCAGGAACGAGACGTGAGAAGATAAACACGTGCTGATGTGATTTGACCCAATAAAACTAGATCACAAGGCAAATCCGACGAGAGAGTCAAAATCCTCCTTTTCTCCCGAGAGTCCGAAAAGCAAGATTTTGAGGGGCTATTGTGGGGGCCAACTGTATCCGGTGCTCACACCACGCTGGAAGAGGCCAGGCCCAATATCTGATCTCATATGTACGGGCTGTGTGAGAAGGGGCCAGGCCCAACGTCCAGTCTGAGGGTGAGAGAGTATCCGAGAACAATCAACTAAGGAAGAAATAAGGTTCTCCTCCGAGGAGAGGTGAAGAATGCTCGTGGGGATTTGACCGTGTCCGAGGACTATAGTCACCTCGGGATTTATATCCGAGGTGTCTGGTAAACTTATCAGTCATTTAGAATAACACCTCGGACAAACCCCACAGCAAAACGAAAGGGAAAAATATCAAATAGAAGATAATAGTGAACATGAACAAATATCTTAGGGTATTGTCCCCTCCGCATTGAATGTCGCTCAGCTAACCTTCTGGCCGCATTAATATGGAGGTGATACCTGAACAGTAAACAGGCAGCCTTCCAACTAAGAATGGAAGATTCAAGAAAGGGCAAGAAAGATGATGAAAAAGGACTTTCAACGTCAAGCCCACACGTGGATGAGGAAAAAGGTAAAGAAGCCATAGTATATAAGACGAAGAAAGGAAAAAGGAAAGGGACGGAGAAATTATTCTAAAATCGTTGCACTGGGACATGTCCGAGGAGACTCTTTGTATAAACTACACCTGTAACTCTAGTCTCTTTACGCTAAAACCCAATATCTTGGCCCAAGATCAGACTAGCTTTCTTTCCTGCACTCTATAAATTCATTGTTTGGGCTACGTGAGCCTGAATCCGCTCCCGTTTTGGATTCAAGTCAAATCTGGTCCTTACAGTGATGTTTGCAAAACAATATGGAAAAAATAGCATCTCGAGTTTTATGATAAAACTCGATTCTTAAATGCTCGACTTCCTGCGCTGGCAAACAAAAATTATCCACGTGAAATCCACATAGAACTAAATTTTATAATACTCGAGTTCCTCTTTTGCACTTCTTCTTCCAAAGCGTTTTCTAGATCGTGTCTTCGGATCTGCGTTTTCCAGATCATTCTTCTTCTTCCTTCGGATCTGTTTCTTCTGTTCTTCAGATCGTCTTCATCTTCATGCGTTTTCTAAATCGGTTCTTCAAATTGTCTTCAGATCATTCTTCTTCTTCCTTTGGATCTGGTTCTTCGGTTCTTCAGTTCTTCAAATCGTCTTCATCTTCATGCGTTTTCCAGATTGGTTCTTTAGATCATCTTCATCTTCATCTTCATTCTTCAGATACTTCTATAGAACTCGAGTCTAAGAAACTCGAGTTCCACATGGATAAATTACTCCATCTCAACATTAGAACTTGAGTCCTTGAGGCTCGATTTTGTCACTAAACTTGAGCTTCACAGACTTGAGATGCTAGTTTCCTAAATGGGTTCAAAACCTTGCTAACTAACGATATTCTCTCACAAAATTATGCTAGTTTGCAAATTACCTCTAAAGTAGGAGTCGGGTTTCATGTTTCAGCTTTGATTTTTTTTTTTAATTAAAAAAAAAAAATTAGTGATGTGGAAAATTGTGGAGTCTCCAAAACTAGTCAACAAAAAGTTAAAGACTTTGGTTTTATAGTATATATAGAATGCACCAATTAAGCTAAAAAAAAATAAAAAAAAAATCCAATAATTCATGATAAAACAACAATCATCCAGAATCATATATAGTACACCTTATACCCATGATTACCATCCCCATCTTGTAATAACCCTAATACATCACTCCAAGACCAGTTCTAACCCATAATGAACAATTATATAACAACACAACCATGTAGCTTGATCTTTCAACTATGAAAACAAAACAAATATTTAGTAAAATGCTGATAAGAACAATGATTGAATACCTATTGTCTGTCTCTTAAATTGGTCTCTTTCTTGGTCTCTCTCTCAAACTCAATTTATCAGAAATCCATCACCTTCTTAGCCTCAATCTTGGTTTGTCTCTCAAACTTGGCCTCAATCTCGATCTTGGTCTCAAACTCAGCCTCTCTCTCAAACCGACCCAACTCCTATTCCAATTTTCCCAAAATTTACTCAGTTAGGGCTTCAAAAATCCATTGTGTTTTTGGTTTTGATTTCAAGGGAAGGGGAATAACGTCGTTCCCCTTAAATTTTTTTTTTTTACAATTTTTTTTAATTTTCTTTTAATTACGAAATTTATTAAAAAAAATAAAGTCAAAATGGCATTGTTTTGACTCACTTAATGACACCAATTAACTGATGTCTAACGGAATACTATATTGAGAAAAATTGAAACTTAGAAGACTAAAATGACAAAATTAATAGTTAAGAACTGAAATTACAAAAGCTAAAAATTAAAAGTAAAGCTTTAGATTTTTGACATTATTTATTTACCAAATTACTGTACCGCGATTAGTTACTTCCCATCCCCATTACGTTAAAAAAATAAAACTCAAATGTTGACCTGAATCTAGCGGTGCACCCAATAACAATAATCACCTTTTATATATATATATAAAAAAAAAAAAAAAACCTTTACGTCGGTGAGTTAATTTAAATCACACTGGGGATCCCTATATCAAAGATTCAAAATGCAAATAAAAAAAAATCCAAGTCATCATGATAAACGGTCAGAATTACAATAAGTAATAGCTAACCATGAAACTCTGAAGTTGATGCGTAGCACTGAAACCTGGCTCTCCTCTCCTCTACCTCCTCTTCTCCAACGACCTGAGCTTTCGTTCACGTTCACGCTCACGCACAATCTACAAAGCCCACGGAGATCTCATCTAGCACTAGCACAAAAGCTTCTTCATCCTTCTTCAATGGCGATAGAGAGAGATAGATAATATTAGGGTTTTGGATCTATCACTCCGGACCGAGAGTGAGAGAGAGATGGACGTGGAGAGGTCTTCGCTGTGCAATTGCGTGGTGAACTTTCTGTTGGAGGAGAGGTATTTGTTGACGGCATTCGAGCTACTCCACGAGCTTCTAGACGATGGCCGTGACGCCCAGGCTATTCGCCTCAAGGAGTTCTTCTCCGATCCCTCTCAATTCCCTCCCGATCAGATCTCTCGCTTCAATACTCTTCGAGGTTCTCTCTCTTTCTCTTTCTCTTTCTCTTTATAGTTCCGTTTGGTTGCTGAGAAAATGTGAGAAATGATGGATTCGTTTAATTTGAGATCTTGTAAGTTTGAAAAAGATTAATTTTATTGTAATTTTGATGTGTACGATATTGGTTCATGTTTTTTACCGAGTTAGTGGTAGGATTTCAATTCTATTGCGAATTTTGGAACTCGAAATTGTGCCCGGTGAATTGTGGCATTGAGAAATTTGTGATACCAGGAGGCATTTTCACTTTTCGATTTTATGATTATGATATATAGAAAATTTTAGAAATGATCGATCAATGAGAGTGAAATCTTGGATCTTAGTTCTTTGTTTCAATAGGAGTTACGAAGAAACCCCTAGGAAGATCATATTAATGCGGGTAAGATAGGAAAATTTGAATTTAGGTTGAAATATTGGCTAGAAAAAACCAACAAAGAAATAAAGGAATCTGCAGGATAGTAAGAATGTTCTTTGGAATTGATTGCTATAGATTAGGAAGGATTGCATGACATTGTTTGATAATGCAATAAAAAATATGGGTTTATTGAATGGGGGGGCAACGGTGCTATTGAATGGACGGTCATGGTCAGAGGTGAAGAAATTAAGTGGCTCAACATCTTGTTCTTTCTTGGCTACTCTGCGTGAACTGTGAAGCAATTGAGGATTATTTTTGTGAATGGGAAAAGGATAACAGAGTATAATGGAGGCGTGTGAGCCTGAACACCTGTGATCCCAAGAAACATATCAAATACGCATATTTTGGAGAGAATAACCTCAATTTTGAGGTACAAGAGGTGTTTGGTTCCAGACTTTATATTATCCCACTGAGATGGCACCTGTATCTTTTGCCTTTGGTGCTGTGGGTTTTATTTTTTATAATGCATTGGTGATGCATAGATGGCTAGTCATGTCAATATGTGCACATTATTTGCATTTACCCATGTGCAGCTAGCATTTTCCATCTAAAAAGGGTAAAAGAATTATTTTTCTGATGAAATTAGTACGTTAATTTGTTAGTTGTAATATTTAATCATGGTTTTCATTCCTTTTCTAGGTTTATCAAAAATTATAATTTTATGATGCAAATAAATGCACTTGTAAGTGGTTTCAGTCCATGCCTGAATCACACATTACAACAACAACAATACCAAGCCTTAATCCCAAAATTTGGGGTTGGCTCCTCAACATATTAGTTAGGGTTGACCACATGTATTCTGTTTCTCCATTTAATTCTATCTAAAGTCATACTCTTTGTTACTTCCTTAATAGATAATTCCTTTTTTTATTACTTCTACTAATGTTATTTTGGGTCTTCCTCTACCTTTTTACGTTCCCTCAATTTGGATCAACTCACTCTTTCTTACCGGTGCATTAATTGCTCTCCTTTGAACATTACCAAAACCTGAATTACACATTGAATTACCAAATTTAATTTTATAGCTTTTCCTTGAATTTAAAACATAACTGATTTTGTATAATTTCTCTTTCCTTCTTGAAATACAGTTGCAGACCCTCAAAGTTTGCTGGAAGAGAAAGAATCACTAGAAGAAAAATTAGCAATTAGTGAATATGAGCTTCGTTTAGCCCAAGAGGACATTTTGAAATTGAAGGCTGAATTACAGAAGAAAATGGAAGTCCCTCTGGATAAATTGAATGGTAATTTCTCCTGTGTTTGATGTTTCCAATGATATCATTTTGAGCATTTCATCTTATTTGCATGACAGATCTTCCTGTATGCTGTTTAAAAATGTATGGTTTGTTGGTTAATATACTGCATGGGCACTGCATTCTATCTGAGACAGTTGATACTTTTTAATAATTTAATTAATGAAGCCATATGTTTACAATGAGCTACCAAAAATATGTAGGTGCATCAGTTGTGAGCTTATTACAAAAAATAATGGAGACTCCTCTATTTTTGCTCTTCTTACAAATTGAAATAAAGGAATCGACAACCATTTTTATGTTTATATTCTGGAATTCAATTTTACACTCCCATCTTTGCACCCTTGTTACCATTAGTCACTGTTTTGAAAACCACACCTGACTGTCCATTCTGACTGGGTTAACTGTCAACTGGCCCAATTTCTGTTTTTTTTATCATTTAGAACTGTGCAATTTGAATTTATAAGGCAAACTGTGTAAACTGCTGTTCAACTGGTTTGGGGAACTGGTGGTTAAACCAGGTTGGAAAAGCTACTTGCTTTACAAAAAATAAGTGCGGCTGTCAAAATTCAAACACCTACATAGTAGGTTCCAATCATTAAATTAATAAGAAACCATTAAGCTACAACAGCTTCTTGTCACAATGGATTACAAAAATTTATATATATTCAATTCAAAAGGATTAGATATTTAAAAATTGCTAATCAATATGATACATATCATTCAAAATAAACAAACTTTATATTAATTCTTTATAAATAATATATTTATAGTTTTTCATTATGTGATTTTATTGTAATTATCCCTCTCTAAAGGATTAACTATAATCTTAACATTAATTTTTTTTTTTCATTTATACTTTATTATCTTATGTTTTTCTTATATAAGTTTTAAAATATTTTAAAATAATTTAAATTTCTGTAGATATATTTGAATCAAAGTTATTAATTTTTCCAAATGTATTCTATTAATTTGTATTTTAGTTAATGTTAAATTAATTATGATATCATTGCGGTTGAACCTCTAGTCGGACCCTGGCCCGATCTCAAAACCTTGAACCTCCATTTTCCAGTTCTTAAAAAGGTCCAATTTTTAAAATCTAGCCATTAATTGATCATTTTTTTTGTTTAAACTATTAGTGCAACAGTAATAGTGGCAAATTAAAGATTCTGTATGAATGTAACGAGGCACATTCAGGATTTACTATCATTTTAAGAATTCTTTATACCTTGGATTCTTTTGCAGAGTCAAATAAAGATGCTTCTGTAAATCAAGGATCTGAATTTCAGCGGCAAAAGAGGGAAGCTTCCTTCTCTGATTTGGGCCCCTTGAAGGATAACGAACGTCGTGATCTTAACTGTGCTGTAAAGGAGTATTTGCTTATAGCAGGGTATCGGCTCACTGCAATGACATTCTATGAAGAGGTATGCAAGACAATGCTGTCTCTCTCTCTCTCTCTCTCTCACAGTTTGAATGGCTTTTTTATTTTTATTGAGATATGTCTATCTGCTTTATTTTTTCTGCTTGTTTTCTTCTAAATTCCTTGGTTTTTCTTCATGACCTACCTGTTTAAGTTACAATTAGAATTTAGAAGGCTGAATCAATCAACTGTAAATCACTTATCCAAAAAAAAAAAAAAAAATCAACTGTAAATAAATGCAGTTGCATTTACTGGCTTTCTTGCCTGCCTGGTCCGAAAAAACATGACGCATTACATATATGTGTTTGTGTGTTTTTAAAAATATAGCATAACTCAAGGTTACCTAGAACATTGTCCACTTGCCCTTGTGGTAGTAATATAGGGATTTGGTACACTCCTATACCCAGTATGAAATACATTAAGGCTAAGCTGGGTTCACTGTTTGTGGTCTTCCTTTGCATTAGAATGTACCTGATTCTCAGATGCTGATTGCACTAGAAAGGGCATTGAAACTTTATCCTTAATTGTTGTCTTTATTGATTTTGACTTGTTTGCTGTCCCATTACAGATAAAACCTCTAATCATGTGATATATGTATGATTTTCACTTAATTGTGTATCTAATCTTAAAACATTATCATAACCTTACCTGACAATATTTTCACTTCAGGTTACAGATCAGAACCTAGAGGTTTGGCAGAATACAGCTGCATGTGTACCAGATGCCTTACGTCATTATTATTATCAGTATCTTTCATCAACTACAGAGGCTGCTGAGGTATTTCCTGAGACGTTTAGGCAAGTTGCTTCTTATGTATACTCAAAAGAGTTCTAGTACCATTCTTAGTCCTTTTTAGCCTCCGTTTGGATATAGATTATAAAAGAAAATTATTTCACTATTTAGCTTATTTTTGGTACTATTCATGGGCCCCACTGCACTTTTTGGTACTATTCATGGGTCTCACTGTACTATTTCAACTAACTTGTACCTTTATCTACAGTATTTTCAGCAATAAGTTTTCGATTTCAGCAAAATAAGCGGTCTCCAAACTGACCTTTAGTGTTTAAAGTTATTTCCTTTTGCCAAGCTCACCAGTCTTTTTAAACGAACACCAACGCCTTTGCAACCCACTTTCACTTTCTTACTGCTGATCTATGTGGTGCTTGATGCATATTATATCACTAAGTGGAATATAAGTATGTTAATGTATGGACTTGAACTTCAGATGATTGCATCAGTATAAAACTTTTTTATTTAAGTGTACTAAGTACTATTTGCATGGAGCACATGAGTAACTTTTGCCTCCACATTCTTGTTTGACACAAGAATGTAGAATTTGACCTGAAAGTGCACATATGCATTAATTTATCAATTCACGATTGTGATACAATGTGTCAAGATTTGGATCTTAATCTGTTAATCACCATTCCTAAAATTGGAATTCTCTCACTAGATTAGTAACCTCAATATGTAAATCAGATCTATTACTCTACTCACAGCATTCTTATTTTTAGAGTTGTAGATTTTGCCTATTTGTTCTTTACTTTCCATTTTTCCAATTGCCAATTTTCTCCTTTTCTAAATTTTCTTTTGAGTGAGACATTATTGTAATAGATACTTGATATCAATGTTGTAGATGCATAGTTTGATTCATTTGATGTATCTTGAAACTCTTTGTTTTTTGTTTGCTCTGAACTGCACATAAATGGCTATGTATCTTGTGCTGCAGGAGAAAATTGCCATGTTTCGAGAAAATGAGTCCTTACTAAAAGAAAATGAGAGGCTTAATCTTGAAAAGGAGAGCTTACAGAAGAACAAAGATTTGGCTGATGGTCAAATAAGTGCATTAACTAGATCCTTAGAAGCTCTTCAGAAGGATCTTAAAGATAAAGAGAATCTGGTACTTCTCCCTTACTAACCTTAATCTTTTAGAACAGCTGTGAAATCAACATTCATACTTGACTATGCAATAAAATATTCTAATATTTCTTGACTTTCAGGTACAAGATTTGAAGCAATCCTTGGAGCAACAAAGGAAGGAACTCAATGGCTGTAGATCTGAAATCACTGCTCTGAAAATGCATATAGAAGGATCTCGTTCAGGAAGGAATTTCCTAGCTAATGATGTTGATCATGTCCAGTCACAGCCTTTAGAAAAATACAAGGAAGAGATAAAATCACTACAGATGGAAATAGAAAGTTTAAAAGCAAAAAGCATGAACACCCTTGATTCTGTATATTCTGTCAAATCTGAAAAAGAATTTGTGCAGATAGAAGAGAAAGTTGTTGAGATACTTGAAGATAAAAGTATAATATCTCATCCAGTTGATGCAGGAGTGGTAGACCATAATGTTTCTGAATTACAGGCTACTCAAAGTTTTAATGACAACACAGATAAACCTGAGGAAATTTCACGGGAGTTGTTAATGAGTCATTTGAATGATGATAATCCTTCTGAAAACATTGGAAATGTTTCCAAACAAAATGGTGAATCACGATCAGAAGAAAGCAGACTCCTAAAATCAGACAATTTATCTGGTGAAGCTGTTTCTGATAATATGGCAAGTACATTTTACTCTTGCTTGGGGAAATATAATAGCCTGCACAGGAATCTGCCAGAAACTTTTTCTTCTGCAGGGGGTTGGGATGGGGTTCTTATTGAGGCAACTCTGTGGTGGCATATTAATGTTCTTTATGGGGGACTCCATTAAATGCAAAACTTCTTAAAGTTCAATTTCAAATCTTTGAATACCCATCCCCCTCCCCTGCCCCCAAGCCTAAAAAGAAAAAAAGGAAAAAGTAAAGAGAAGTCTGATTTGCATGTTCTTGTGTGGTAGAATTTTATTGAACTCCATATCTGACATATGGTTATACTTGGACAGGGCTTAGGAACCATACAGATCTTGGCAGATGCCTTGCCTAAGATTGTACCTTATGTCTTGATCAACCACCGTGAGGTTTGCTTTTTAGCAATTTTTTTTAACGTATCATTTATCTCAGGAGTTTTCTTATCAAATAGTCTATTTGTGATGTATTGGTGTTATTAACCTACAGGAGCTTCTTCCCCTGATAATGTGTGCGATTGAGCGTCATCCAGATAGCAGCACTAGAGATTCCTTGACCCACACATTGTTTAATCTAATCAAACGCCCAGATGAGCAACAGAGACGAATTATAATGGATGTAGGTCATTCTTTGAAGAATGAAATTTGTGTTGTTAGTCAGATCTATGGTTATAAACATTATGTTTAATCTTTTCAACTCTATATCAGGCATGCGTTAGCCTTGCTAAGAATGTTGGTGAGATGAGAACTGAAACAGAATTGCTTCCCCAGTGCTGGGAACAAGTAAATCTTTTCAACTCTATACCATTCTGTTTTTTACCTCAAGAAATAGGTACTCATTCTTTTGGATTAATGTATTGCAGATAAATCACATGTATGAGGAACGTAGGTTGCTTGTTGCTCAATCATGTGGATTGCTAGCAGAATTTGTCCGGCCTGAGATTCGTGATTCTCTTATTTTGTCCATTGTGCAACAATTGATAGAAGATTCTGCAACTGTTGTCCGGGAGGCTGCTGCTCATAATCTGGCCTTGCTGCTTCCGCTCTTTCCAAATGTGGACAAATATTTCAAGGTCAGCCTCACTAAATATGCTTCGAGGCTCATGGAGAAGAATTCTGACTTGACAGGATTGGCTGCAATGTAAGCTCTAGAACAGGTTGATGACACATGGTCTAGGGAATGGAGCCTTTTCTGCTTACCGTAATACGATGCCTTACAACAGAAAAGAAGTAATAAAATGAAAAAATAGAAAAAAGAAAAAAAAATGACCGAGAAGTTTCTCCAATATATATATTTTTTGTTGATAGGTGGAGGAGCTCATGTTCCAATTGGTCTGCGATCCTTCTGGAGTAGTGGTGGAAACTACACTCAAAGAATTGCTTCCTGCAGTGATAAATTGGGGAAACAAATTGGACCACATTTTGAGAGTTTTACTCTCTCACATCTTGAGCTCTGCTCAGGTATGTTTCTTTTTACCATTGATTATTCACTTGTTGATGAGAACTATTCATTATTGCTTTATAATTTTTTTTCTCTTGTATATATCTAATATCGCAGCGCTGTCCACCTCTTTCGGGGGTTGAAGGGTCTGTGGAGTCACATCTTCGTGTTTTAGGAGAACGAGAGCGCTGGAATGTTGACGTTTTACTAAGAATGCTCATAGAATTGCTTCCTTATGTGCACCAGAAAGCAGTTGAGACATGCCCATTTTCTTCTGTTCCTGAAACAATGGGCAAACAAATTTCAACCTCCTTGCTTGAGTTGTATGCAGGGTAAGCTCTGGTTTTCCCCTTTTATTTGTTTCTGTTAAATACATTTTCCCCTTTCCATTTGATACCAAACCTTTTTTCTCGAGATAATATCATCATTTCATTTGATAGCCTAGAGTTTCCTCCATTATTACTTCTGAGTTATTTTAATATATGACTAGGGGACATGTTGAATGGCCTGCATTTGAATGGATGCATGTCGACTGCCTTCCTGATTTGATTCAGCTTGCATGCTTGTTACCTCAGAAAGAAGATAGTTTACGAAATCGAACTACAAAGGTAACAATGTCTACTCTTCAAAGCTGTTCATGTTTGTATTTTTCCGAAATAAACTAAATAGGAACATTTACACATCAGTTGATTGTATGTTCATTAATTTCTCAAGTATGGCTTGTCAAAATTAATAAACTTGTACGATCAGAGTAGTGTTCTTCAGTTGTTGCTGAATGCTGATCTACATATTGCTAATGCAGTTTTTGCTGGCTCTATCTGAACATCTTGGGGATTCGTATCTTACACATATAATTTTGCCTGTATTCTTGGTAGCAGTTGGGGATAATGCTGATTTGACATTTTTCCCTTCCACCATCCAATCTAGAATAAAGGGTATTGGATCTTAACCTGTTCTGTTCTTTCACATCATTGCAAGATCTTTGACTATTGCTTTATTACAGGTTTGAGGCCAAGAACTGCTGTGGCCGAGAAACTAGCTACTCTGTGTGTCCTACCACTACTCTTGGCAGGTGTTCTGGGTGCTCCTAACAAGCATGGACAATTAGCAGAGTACTTGAGAAAGTTGTTAGTTGAAGGTAGCATGAAGGAAAGTCAGCCAAGAAAGCGTAATGAGATTGTTGATGCTGTCCGTTTCCTCTGGTTCGTATATCAGCATAACTTTCAGTGTGAATTGTTTGTAATTCATTGTTTGACTGATAAGTTTTTCCATAATGCAGCACATTTGAAGAACATCATGGTATGATATTTAATATTCTATGGGAAATGGTTGTCAGCTCCAACATAAATATGAAAATCAGTGCTGCCAATTTGTTGAAAGCCATTGTAAGTACCCACTTTGTGAAATCGTAATTTTTAGTTGCAACTGAATTAAGATTAGGACTTATAAAATTATGGTGTTTGATAGGTACCATATAACGATGCAAAAGTTGCTTCTACTCATGTTTTGCCTGCCCTAATTACTTTGGGCTCTGACCAAAACCTGAATGTGAAGTATGCAAGCATAGATGCATTTGGAGCTGTGGCCCAGCATTTTAAAAGTGATATGGTATGATTTGTTTTGGCTCTTCAATTGACATTAGTATTTTTGATGGATTAGTATGCATTTGGCTGATCAAACCTGACACATCCTAGATTGTTGATAAGATACGTGTACAAATGGATGCTTTTCTTGAAGATGGATCTCATGAAGCTACTGTTGCTGTGGTTCGTGCATTGGTGGTTGCTGTACCACACACAACGGAAAGATTACGAGATTATATCCTTAACCTTCTTCATTAAAAGATTATTTTTTGGATCATTCAATGTTATTTAGTCTATAACTTTTCCTAGTTGGCTCTTAAAATCAAGTCACCAGATTACACTGTTCATTTCTTTAACATGATATACATCTTTTGTCCAAGATTTTCCAGCTCTCAGCTATGCCAACTTCTGCAAGTGATGTGATTCGCCGCCGTGAAAAAGCCAATGCATTTTGTGAGGCAATCCGTGCTCTAGATACTACAGGTTTTTCCTTTTTTATTTATTTATTTATTTTTGGCAGACTATGTCCTTTGTATTTCCTTTACCTTCATACTTTGGAAATATATTTCCAGTCATGAACTTCAACTCAAGGTGGATTGCAAATGGTATTAGAAATATGCTTTAGTGATATGGTTGCTCTGTAGAAGTTAGTTGGGCATCTATGTTTTATTGGTTTATTTATTTGTGTTTTTGTTGGTTGTTTGAGCAAGCATCTAGCTCAAATATTACTTTCTCCTCCCATAATAATGGGATGGAGGGTGGAGTCGTGGGTTCAAGACCCAATGGGTGCATGTGTAACTTGCCTGTCAAAAAAGGATACTAAAGTGACTGGTTTATCTGAAATCACATTTGGTTGTCAATTGGCTTTTTCTTGATGGGAAAGAATCCCCTCCTATTTAAATCATCAAATTTCTTCCAATTTTAATTCAGATATAAGACATTTTGAAAATTATCCAATGGTCTTAAAAACCCCATGTAAACCACACAAAATCAAATAAATTCCACGTGTCTCACATTTAGGCTCTGTTTGGTTGGGAGGATGAAAAAGTGGGAAGGATTGAAAATATTTGGATGGTAGAAAATATTTTTATTTTCACCATTTGTACTTGGTAGGGAGGATGGAAAAATGGAAGGATAGAGAGTAAATTTCTATTATGCCCTTATTATTAAAAGTAGAAGTGTGGAAGAGTGGGGATAATTTTTTACTTTTTTCTCATTGTCATTTTCTTTCTTTTTTCTTCCCAATTTGGAAGGGGAAAAAATGGTGGGTCTAGGTGGAAAATTTCATCCAATCCCATTCTATTTCCTCTCCCCTTTCATCCAACCGAACAATGGAAAATCATATTTCCCTCTCCGTTTTCCTTCCCCATTTTCCATCTTCTCTCTTTTCAACCCAACCAAACATATTATTAGCTCAAAATTGGAGGGAATTATGTGAGGGGATCTTATCCCTACTTTTGGCTAAACATACTGTCTTAATTATTAAATTATACTGAATTGTTTATGTGATGTGTACACGAATTAAGGTTAAGTATAACAAAGGTGCAGTGCTCAATTATTACATACCCAAAGCCATATTTCTTTCTGCTGGGCTTTTTGAATGGGTGTCATTTATGGCAGCTGTGTTTAGGCCTTTCATTTATAAAAGACAGCTGGCCAATCATGCTTATTTTTATTCCTGTTGGTTGCTTTGGAAACTCAGAAGGTAAAGAAAAATGATTGGATTGAAAATCTTTATGTTCTTATGGCATTAGAAATGATAAACTCCCCAAAACTAAGCAAAAATACAAAACAAAAAAACTAGTTTTAGTCTTGATTAGTGGCCCTTCTTGTTCTCTAGAGATCTGAATCATAAAAATATTACACAAATATTAAATTCTTTGCTATTTTAACATTTTCTTAGCAACTCAGCAGATGAACCTTCTGTAGAAACAATTCGACCGATCCCTTTCTTTTAATAACAGCTGAACACATCAGCACACATGAAAACATGTCATTCTTATCTAAAATTGGAGTTATAGTGCATCATTTTAAAGAACTAATGGAACGAAACACAGTGCTAACAGCTTCAGTCTTAGAAATTGCACCATCCATTGCAGGCATTCTTGCACTAACCAGAGCATAATAGTGTATAAATTCTATTCTGCCATGGCATTTGGGCTTGGGCCTGGAGTTTGGAGTGTATATAGGCAAGAACGTATACATTTTAAAACCCCCGGCGTGTCCATTTTCAACGCATATGTGTTGGACATGCAATGGACACTCCTGCATGCATGTCCTCATTGTGTTGGTAGGAAAAATATGTATTTTAAAAGAAAATTCCTTTGATTTTAAATATGTTTTTAAATATTTTATAGTTATTTATTTTCAAAAAGCTTAAATAAACATAAAATATGCCTATGAATAAATAAAATATACCTCTGTGTGTGTGTGCGCACGTGTGTATAATATTGTCATATTCCCACTATATTGTTTGCTAAACCTTCAAGAATTGCCGTGTTTGTCCGTGTTTCTTAGTATATAATATAGGTGAGTTAAGTGGTGTAAGGGTGAAGTTTTTTTGAGGTCAGAGGGCTGTATTAAGAAATTGAATGGCTGAGTCAATGTCGTCATCATCGTCAAACTCATTGTTGGAAAATCTTTGAGTGAATGTATAGGGCTACGCTTGGAACAAAGGGGGAAAAACAATAAATAAATAAAAAGGAACCAAGTGGTTCAGCGGTAGCATTAAAATTTTCCCCTTCAACAAACCAAGTGATTCAGTCTCTATCTGTTGGAAAAGAAAGAACAATCAATCTAAATTTTTTTCTTTTTTCAATCAATTAAAGGACCAGAGAAATTCATTTGACCTGGGTTTCCTCTTCTTCTCTTCCCAAAATACTATCATACATCTTGCACCAACCTCACATCAGCTTTGCATGTATAACCATTTAGAAACAACCAAAGCAAAATCATAGGCAGTGACCATCTGGTTAGTGTGAGCATGCCTGCTATTTCTGAGATTGTACTCAGTAGTTTATCTTTGTGTTAGTGCTGATAGTGTTTTGTGCTGTTATTTTTATTTTAAAAAGAAGTGTAACTAACTTCTAAATACAAATTGCGTGTTTTGATCTGAACTGTATGTGTGTCAACACTCACGTGTTGAGTCCTTATTCAAAGAAAAGGACATCTGTTAGATTGGAAGAAAATGCAGGCTGGACCCCTGTAGACTGCTGCCTTACAGTATGTAACCAAAATATGGTTTCCAACGGTTCTGAGGAATTGTGGCACATTCTTATGGCACTGCTAATGAGTGACTATTATTTTTTCTTTTTCAAATGCTTTGTCAGCACCAGTTGTCTATTTGAAATTTCTTGTTTTGTGTCTCAACTTCTATTCATGATATGTATGATGCTTAATTTTCATCTTTGCTTGTTACAGATCTTCCTGCAACTAGTGTTAGAGACTTCCTCCTACCTGCAATTCAGAACCTATTAAAAGACTCAGATGCACTGGATCCAGCACACAAGGAAGCCCTCGAAATCATGATGAAGGAAAGATCTGGTGGAACTTTTGAGACAATTAGTAAGGTGATGGGTGCTCATCTTGGGCTTGCCTCATCAGTGAGCAGTTTCTTTGGTGAGGGTGGGCTGTTGGGCAAGAAAGAAAATGCAGAGCCACCGCCACCAGAGCCTGTTGAGTCTCCAAAGCCAGTGTCACCTATGCCAGCAGACGACACTAGATTCATGCGTATCATGAGGGGCAATTTCACAGACATGCTTAGGACTAAAGCAAAGAGCCCAGAGGAAACTCAGAACCAATGAAGTTGGAATTTCCCCTATAAATGGCTATGGAGAGAATTTTTGTTTTTTAATCTCCTAATACGTCAGGTAAAGTGGTTGTTCCCTGTTTATGAGGTCGTGATTTGCTGAAAGACAAACTTCCTTTTATTACTTAGTTCTTTTGTTGGTGTGTTTTTTAGGAAATATTCTTTTCTTTTGTTGGTTTCATAAGCAAAAGAAAATAAAAGAGAGAGAGAGAGAAAAAAAAAAAAAAAAAAAAAGGAAAGGAAGGGATAGATTTTTTTTCCTGCAATTTTTTTTAAAAAAAATGTTATTGTTCGTTATAGCGTAAAATCGTATGAATTTGTCCAATCTTGGCTTGTCTATGCTGCCTTGATCTTGAGCTTCTTGGCAATATAGCATAAACACCATATTCACCAGCAGGCCTTCAGTATAAAACGTACTAGCAGGTTTCTTTGATAAGTAATCTTTTTTTTTTTTTTGGCTGAATGAGAAGTAATCTAATGTTTTTTTTTTTTACTTGAAGATAAGTTTAAGCTGACACATTTGTATATCGCCTATGTTTATTCCTGGTCGGTATTAAAAAAAAAAAAATATTGTTTTATTATTATTATTATTATTATTATTATCAGTTTTCATGTTGCAATGATTAGACAACGTCGAAAAGTAAAATCAGTGGTTAAAATCAGATCAAGCCCAATCTGTCCTTTGATTTGAAAAAAAAGAGAAACCCCTCCCTATTTTCAACAATGACACTGGCACAGAGGCACCCCAAGTGGCTATTACTTTTATTTTTTATTATTATTATTATTTAAAATTTACTTATCATACAACCAATTTGGCTAGTAAAATTGCTTGTGTGATTATTATGAATGGTATTTAATTTGATTTTTTTTTTGACTTAATTATAATGAATATGAATATAAACAGTCAAAGTGGGTTATTTTCTATATAAGTGTGCGTTTGTTTGCACTTTTAGGAGCTGAAAATGCGCATATTAGAAAAAGCTGAAGAAAAATTGCGTTTGGCTCAGCCCAAAACGCAACTTTTTGATAAAAGCTGCGTTTTGGACTCAGGCAAAAATAGCGTCCAAAACGTGCAAAATTTATGGACCTCATGAGGTCCATAAATCAAAACGTGAATTGGGTGTTTTGATATATCCGTTGGGCTCACAAGAAATCTAAAATCTAAAATCAAAACAACAACAACAGTAGATCAAGAACAGAAAAAAAAAAAAATTAGAACAACAACTCTTTCGGATCAACAGTAGATCAACAACAACAACAAGAAAATTAGAACAGCAGCAGATCAAGACCCTCTGGCGGATCAAGAAGACTGACGAATAAAAAGGGGGGGAGATTTACCGACCATCCAATCTTCCCGATCATCCAAGAACAAGAAAAAAAAATAGAAAAAGAAGAAGGATGAGTTCTGGAGTTGGTTCCGATCATCCAATCTTTCCGATCCAAGCACTTAAGGATACGTTCTAGAGTTGGATGAGTTGGGTGAGTTTGGTTCAGCTCACTGTGGAACGAACGAAGGAAAAAAAAATTTTGGAAAGAAAAGGATTGAGGAAAAAAAAATTCCTTCGTTCGTTTTGAAGTGCTAAGAGGAAAAAAAAAAAAAAAAAAAAAAAAAAGAAGAAGGAGAGCTGTCTGTGGAATGTTCTGGACTGAAGTGCTAAGAGGGAAAAAAAAAAAAAAAAAGAGGAAGGAGAGCTGTGGAATGTTCTGGGGTGAAGTGCTGGTATGGTAGGGAATAAAAGAGGTAAGAAGGAAAAAAAATAAAAGAAAAGAGTGTGGGTACGTGGGTGGAGGAGAAAGAAAGAGGGAAAAAAAAGAAAAAAAAAAAAAGGAAGGAGAGCCCACGTGTGTGGAGAGAAAAAAAGAGAGAGAAAAAAAAAAATTATATCACAATATTTTCACAATATTTTTACAATAAATCTTAAGGTATGTTATTATTAGTTAATATTGGTGAGAAAAAAATAATTTTTTTAGAAAGAGAATAAAATAATTTTAATAGTATGTTAAAATTAAAATTAGTATCAATTTTTATCACAATATTTTCACAATATTTTCATAATAAATCTTAAGTGGTAGGTTATTATTAGCTAATATTGGTGAGAAAAAAATAATTTTTTTAGAAAGAGAAAAATTGATTTAAGTATGATGAAGTAATTGATTTAAGTATGAAATAAACTCACATAAAAAAAAAAAGTATGAAATAAATTCCCTTATATATACATTGTCCTTTTTGGTAATTTATCCCTCAAATTGCCACTTTTATAAATGCTAACCAAACACTCAACTTTTTCATTATGCACTTTTTAACAGTTTTTACCAAACACTCAGCTTTTTGAAACTCCACTTTTTCATTATGCACTTTTAACAAAACTCTACTTTTTCATTATGCACTTTTACAAAAAGCTGAACCAAACTCACCATTAATCAAAACTTTAGGGGTGTAATATCATTTGTAAAATAAAAGGCTAAAAGGCTAAATTGTAAACTATACACCCAAAGTTTGGAGATGTTTGAAGTTTTCCTTGAAATTCTATTCTATTTGCATCAATGGCAGTCTTTTTGCTCGTCCAATAAAATGATGTTACGTCATTTTTATTATGTTACGTTATTTTTAATTATTTATAAATTTTTTAGGTTACTAAAATAACATGATATCATTTTATTGAACATGCATGACAAATTTATATAACACTTAATAGAAAACATAGATGAAGAGGTTATTGATACAAATATAATAGAACTTCAAAAGTAAAATCCAAATTCTGAAACTTCAGAGTGTAAAATTTAAACACCCTCAAACTTTAGGAGAGTAATTTGTACTTTAGTCAAAATGAAAAAGTGGTTTTGATATATTTTTCAAATCTCAAACGGAGGTTATTATAATTTCTCTATTGAAAATTTAGACTAAATGGCGGATGCTGATTTTATTACAATCATATATTTTTATTTATTTTTATTACAATCACATGTCTTGAAACTTGAAAGTATAAGAGCCTGTTTGGACAAGGTGTTTCCACAACTCAATTCTCAGTTTCCATAACTCATAACTCAAAAATGGTGGGACCTATAGTAAAAAGGTTGTTTGGCCAAACGATAACTCTGTTTCCATAACTCAATTCTCTGATTTTTGAGTTATGAGTTATGGAAACTGAAAACACATTTTGGCTGTTTTCAGTTTCCATAACTCATAACTCAATGGTATTTTTGTAAATAAAACTACTTACCCGGTCCCACAGTCAGAACAGATCACATGTTGCGCTCCTTTTCATGCTCAGACCAACGACTCTTCAGTCATATCAGAGAGTCTTCACTTCATCTCTTCATTTCAGTAAAGCAGAGCTCCATTCCTCTTAGTCCTAGAAGAAGCTCTCACTGGCCTGACCTCCTCATGCACAACGTCACCGCTCCGAGCTCAGCCAACCGCGCCGCCGTGTCACGGTAACGCAATGCTTCTGTGCTCTCTTCGCTGTATTTTTTTTTCCGTTTTTTTTCGTTGTTTGATGTTTGGGTAAGCATTTTGTATGATTTAGTGAAACCATAGATCTGGGTTTGCTTCAATGGTTATGGGTTTGCAGTTTTTTTCTTTTTTTTTTCTTTGTTTGATGTTTGGGTAAGCATTTTATTTGAATTTTGAAACCGTGGTTATGGGTTTGCTTCAACGGTTATGGGTTTGTAGTTTTTTAATTTTTTTTCTTTGTTTGATGTTTGGGTAAGCATTTTAGTTGATTTATTGAAACCGTGGTTATTGTTTTGCTTAAATGGTTATGGGTTTGCAGTTTAATTTTTTTTTTTCTCTGTTTGATGTTTCGGTAAGCACTTACTTGAAATCATGAAACCATGGTTATGGTGATGTATTGGTGGCCATGGGAACTAGCTAAAGATCTCTACGTAGAACTAGCTAGCTTCAAAGAACCCTCAAATTATAGATTAGTCTTTCAAAAGTTTGATTATGAAAGTTTTGGGTTTTGCTTTGTATGTACTGGTGGTTTGTTTGGCTGGCATTGGCAGCATGGTTTGGAGCTCTCAAATTGAGATCAAATGGGATTCAATGCTTCAGTTCATATTTTTTATTCAAAACCCATTTTCATGGTGCCAAAAAGATTCAATTTTTAAGCTCCTATTGCTTGCTGTAGGCACCAGATTCGTCAAACAGGGCACTGGTGTTAAACTAGGCTCTTACTGTTTGTTTTTTTTTTACTTAAAAAAATGGTTAGAATTTTTAGATGGGATTTTCCAAAAACTAGTTAGGATCCAATATCTCAGAATCAGGAGTGTGATTAAAATAGGACACCCTTTACTTTATAAGTTACAGTTTCTAGTTGGATTTTAATTTTTGTTTGAAAATTTCATTTTTTTTGTAATCTGTTTGATGTTAGGACCTAGATTTACATTGGCTTCTGGCATTCTCATTCCATATCTGTTAAGAAAGTTCAATCCATCGCCTGTTTGAAAGAAGAAATGAGGGAAATTAAATAAGATAAACACCAAAAGATGTAAAATCTCATTATGCTCAATGAGAGTATGAGATGGCAGATATCTTTTAGAATTGAAATTTTTAGACATTATCTGTTGGGTAACTAAACATGAGTTGTCAACTCTGCACTATATCTTTTTTATGATAAGATCGCACTAAATCTTAATATTTGAGATGATGGCTGCCCAAATGAGCAAATACTAAATTCAGCTAGCCAACTTGTTCAACCACAAGAAATACAGCCCAGATTAGCTACCGAATGGTAAAAGAGCTAACACATTGTTTTCCGTTCTTTTTAAAAATGAATAGTAGTTATTTAACTTGAAGAGAATTCAGGAATCCTAGCCCTTTAACAACTAAGCAAATCTAGAGCCTAAGCAGGGACATGAGCATCACCCTAATTGAATTGTTTGGATTCAGTCTGAATCATTTAGATTATGGACAAACATTCTAAACCAGTACTAGTATTCATCGTGTAAACAAAGGTTAGCAAGCAAAATTGCATTTATATATTTTTCTTTTTTACAAAATTATGTGGATCACACCCTCTAGGGGAGTGTTATCCCTTAACTGGCTAATTTTAGTGGACTTGGTAATTTTGGATTTAACTATAAATAGGGAGAAAAATTAGCATTTGTATGCTTCATGAGTACTACAGAAGCTTACCGATTGATATATGTATTTTAATTGTACTGTGGGTTTCACCAGCCTTCCTTAGATAGTTACTTGCTGCAGCCTTGAAAACATCTCCAATTACTTAATACATTGTAGGTACAAGCTGAGAAGAATTTGTAAAACAGAAAGTGACATGCTTAAAAGGCAATGTGCACATGTAAAATGCTTAGAAAAAAAAGTGCACCCACAACATGCATGCCTTCACAGAATCAAACCTGCACTCATCTATACAGGAGAGTCCTCTACCTCAAAAAATTCAGTTCTAAAACATGGGGTATAAACTAGCTTGATAATCAAACCTGCACTCATCTTTTGCTGTTCTGCATCATTGCTGTTTGTTTCTGCACTACTTTTGCTGTTCTGAACAATTTTGCTGTTTTGTTCTGCACTAGTTTTGCTGTTCTGTACAATTTTGCTGTTTTGTTCTGCACTAGTTTTGCTGTTCTGCATCATTGCTGTTTTTTTTCTGCACTAGTTTTGCTGTTCTGTAAAATTTTGCTGTTTTGTTCTGCACTAGTGCCAATATACTGCATCATTGCTGTTTTGGAATACACTAGTGCCAATATATTAATATTGATTTCAAAGAACATAAGTCAGTACATGTCATTGCAATAGTATAAACATATTAAGTCTTATCCTATGCTCAATATTTGTTCCTCTAAAAATATTGGGATATCTTTATTGTACTTGTGATATGATTATGTATGAGATGTGTGTGTTGTTCTTTAAGATGGCTGCGGATTTGAGAACATGGGATGCCAATTGTGAGGATCTGTTGTGTCACTCCATACTTGGACACTTAGTTTGTCGGAATGTGCGTCTTTATCATGACAATCCGCATGTGTGGGAGGAGATCACAAACTTTATTAATGCAAGCTTGGGGAAGGCTTTTAGTGTCAGGCGGGTAATGAGGCAATGGAAGTGGACTAGACGGAATTATCATAGCTCAATGGGGGTCCATACCATGGCTCTTCGGCGCAATCATTCCCCCGTGTCCTCTCCAGACCGATTGTCCGATGACCCACCTCAGTAAGAGGTGGATGCGTAGTCGAACTAATGTAGTGCATGTCCTTTTTGATATACTGCTATCATATTTTGTTCCCATTATGTTCAGTAGCGTACTTTGTTATGGGTTACCATGTACTTAGCCATGCACTAACGTAGTTGTATTTGTTATGGGTTCCATCTTTTGTATATCACATCACACAATATATGTGGTAAACCTCGATGAAGTTTTTGTATATTACAACTATTTCTTATGTATTGCCACTATTTCTTATATTTCGCACATGCTTTTTCTTATTTGGGTTGATTTAATTGTGGAATGTTTTTTACTTTTTGGACTCTTTAATTCTACATGGTACATGAATCCTATAGTTCTATTAATTAATTGTTAAAATTAGTATCTATCATGAGCTTACCACGTGAGATATTTCAAATAGATGGCTAATGAATCACAAGAGGCAGATGAGAAAAAGTGGCCTCCACATGTAGAGCATATTTTTGTTGAGATCATGCTGGAGGAACAACTTAAGGGTAACATGCCAAGCGGTGTGTTTAAGGGTGCTACATGGGCATCAATTACAGCCGAACTTAACCGAAGGACTGGGAAAGACTTTGTCTTTAAGCAAGTTCAACAGAAGCACAATAGGCTCCGACTCAAACAACGCAAATGGAGCCAATTGCTAAGACACACGGGGTTGGGGTGGGACGAGCAGACCCAAACAGTGACTTGTTCTGACGAAGTCTGGCAGAATGTGATTGCGGTATGTTTACTGTTGTTTATTAATTATAAACCTATTGCAATATCAAATTTATGCAATTTGCCTCCAAGTTGGTAATATATGAATTGTTGTGATCAGTGTGCTAATGTTTCCAAGGATATTGCAGGCCAATCGTGGTGCAGCTAACTTAAGGAAACAGGGTTGTCCAGACTACCCATCACTGCAGCAGTTGTTTGCCACTAGTACTGTGACTGGGAACCTCCAGATCTCCTCAAACACTCCTCCCCTGAATAGTCACGAGGAGCGTGTCCTAGAAGAAGAGATTGCCAATGCCAATGCCAATGCCGATGCCAATGCCGATCCAAGTGCACCCACTCATTTGGATGATGACTGTTACACCCCTAATTTTGATAGTTTCCCACATACTGTGGAGGATGCTGAGGTTGAGGAGGTAACCCGGAGGGCTGATAAACGTCCTATGCAAGATGCAAGTCACAAGGGTAAGAAGGCCTCGAAGAGGTCGGATAGGGTAAGTGAAATGACTGCGGCCTTACAGGAGTACAACGCAATGTCTGAACGTAGGTATAGTGGTAAACTCGGCAGGACTACCGGTTCATCCGACCAATTCGCTCAATCTGTTGTAGGGGGTGATCCTTATTCGCTCACCAAGGCAATGGACGTACTGAACATGTATCCGGATCTGAGTAACAAGGCCTACATCAAGATGTCAAAGGTTTTGCAACAAAAGGATAATAGGGTAGTGTTTATGTGTATGCCGGAGCATAGGAGGAAATCTTGGATTGATGACATTCTAAACCCGGAGGAGGATTGATGATGCATTGTAGTTGTTTATGTCTAACCTATTTGGTTTTTATATACTATGAATTCGGGTTGTTATATTTACATTTATATTATGTTTCATATGGACAAGATGTTGGGTTTATGTTATTTATGAACTTGGGATGTTTGTATGGTTTGTGTTTCTTATGGATAATACGAAGGTTTATCTTATTTATGAACTTAGAATGTTTGTATGATTTGTGTTGTATTACGTGACGGATTTGGATGTTGGGTTTGTTTTATTTTAGGTGTTTATTATGGTGATGGTTGAATTAGGTGTTTATATTATACCAAAATATTTTAGGTGATTACGTGACGGATTTGGATGTTGGGTTTGTTTTATTTTAGGTGTTTATTATGGTGATGGTTGAATTAGGTGTTTATATTATACCAAAATATTGTGTTATATTACGTGACGGATTTGGATGTTGGGTTTGTTGATTTTTAGGTGTTCATTATGGTGATGGTTGAATTAGGTGTTTATATTATACTAATATATTACGTGATGTACTTGTTTTATTTATTTCATTTTTTTGTCTTCTAATAATCTATGGTTGATGTTTTTTTTTTTTTTTTTTTTTTTTTTTTTTTTTTTTTTGAGAAACTATGGTTGATGTTATTAGTAGGACTATTTGAATAGTGTGTTTGTGGTAATGTATAGGTGACTTATGGCGTCCGGAAATGACTGGTGGCAGGCGATCCAAGAGTATGACTTTGATGATGCATACTTCAACAACGCTGGTTCCAGCAATGACTCTGAATTTGATGATGATGATGATTGGACCGATTCGGATTCCGAACGTGAAGAAGAGGCAGAGTTCAATTTAGTGAATCCTATAGTTGGGGAGATGTATGCGTATATGCAGCGGCATTATGATAAACAACCGATGCGTGCTAGTGCGTTGACCGGTAAGGCGTATATGGACGAGGTCACTCAAGGTAATGCTATGAACTGTTATGAGATGTTCCGCATGACACCTGAATTACTGTTACATTTAGTGGATGAGTTGGCTAAACATGGTTACTTGAGGGACGGACGTGGTGAGGTGAATGCCACTCAGGCTGTGGCCATGTTATTATACGTACTTGGACACAACACCCGCTTTAGATGTGTTGCCGACAGGTTTCAACACTCAACAGAAACCGTGTGCCGGCATTTTCGTAAGGCGTTGCAAGCTATCCACCATTACGCGAAGCATTTAATTAAACCTGATCAGAATGTCACAGGCCTCCCCGAACATCTTCAAGTGAACAAGTACTGGCCATGGTTTGAGGTACAAAACATTGTTTTACTTAATTAATTAGACATAACAGTAAAATAATATGATATTTGATATATGCTTGCTAAGATTAATGAAAACTTTCATGTGTAGAGATGTATAGGAGCAATTGATGGAACGCACGTGACTGCCCGACCTCCTAAAAATGAGACTCAAGCACATAGGGACCGTAAGAGCCATATAACAACTAATGTGCTGTGTGTGTGTAACATGGACATGCAGTTCACATTTATCCATGGTGGGTGGGAGGGCAGTGCGAATGACTCAAGGGTTTTCGAGGAAGCGATCAGTGACCGGAAGCATGGATTCCCATGGCCACCAACAGGTACTATACTGTGACTTTAACTAAAATTATTTTATCCTCCACGTCTAAGTAGTATGTTGATGAACAACTGAATTACGTGCTTACTGGTTGTGTGTGTGTGTGTGTGTGTGTAGGGTCGTACTACTTGGTGGATTCGGGTCTACCAATTGACACTAGTTTTCTCCCCCCTCACAAGTCAACTAGGTACCATGTGCAAGAGTTCAACTCAAGCGGTAGACGGATAACATCAAAGAAAGAGTTGTACAACTACAGAAATTCCTCATTACGGATGGTTATTGAGCGGTCCTTTGGAGTGCTGAAGGCCCGTTTCCCCATTCTAAATTTAATGCCAAACTTCAAACCAATTAGGCAGCGGTATGTGGTTATTGTGTGCTGTGCTCTACACAATTTCATACGCATGAACAATCGGAGTGATGAATTGTTCAGAACAATAGGAGAGAGTGATGGCGAAGGTAGTGCGACCACTAGCGAAGGCGGTGGAGATATTGGAGCATCAACAAGCTCAGCAGTCCAAAGGCATGTACTAGAAATGTCAACTGCATCAAAGAGAGCGATGGGCGAAGTTAGAGACAATATCACTGACATAATGTGGAATGATTATGTTGCTCGTGGCAATGTGAGATGATTATATATTGAAATATAAAATTGACCATTTCCTTCGCTGCACTATTTTGGGTTTGTGTAATTTGGAATATTATGTACTTTTAGTTTATAAGTATTTTGGGTGTGTGATTAATTTGGAATGCTTTGTTATTGTTAAGGGTGATGTTCTTGGTTCTTCTTAAGGGTGATGCATTTTTTGTGATTTGGATTTGTATTTGTATTATTTGTTGATTTGCACTCTTTAGCAACCAATATATTGCAAGAGACCCGCCCACCAAAGCTGTGAAAACCATCCATCGAAGTAGCCATTATACACTTACAGGATATATCTACATCAAATAAAGTTTTTGATATTAACAACAAGAGGGAATTTTATTTTTGTAGGAAAATTAAGTGTAGTTGTTTTTTTTTTTTTACAAACATAAGTGCACTTGTTGATAATCTTAATACAGTTTAATACCTCACATATACAACGTTTGTAGATTTATTTTAAAAAAAGAAAAAGCTACTAATCGGGATTACTTTAGGGGAGTGTTGTACAAAATACATTCATATTCGAACCAAAACCAGTAAATAAGAAATAACATCTTTACTTCATCACTTAGATCATAAATGATAACATTGACTTATTAGAAGAAAATAAGAATAACATTCTATTTAGGAATTAGGATATGTAGAGGGGGAAGTGCACAATTTGCCCAACAAATATACACATCAACCATAAATTTTCCCCACAAAACTAAAAACAGAAGCACAAAGCACGCTGCTTCACATTTGTTTCATCCAACTTTCCCCAAGATCACCTCATCATTCCCCACATCATTTAACAAGTATATAGTAACCTACAAATAGAGCAGGATACACTATTGCAAAATTTTGGATCACAACAACTACATAGGTGATCAAACTCTTATTTGAAAAAAGAAAAGAAAAAGATGATCCAACAAAGAAAAAAAGCATAAATATGAAAGATATTTACATTACACACGTTATCGTCAATGGGTCATGGCAGACACAGTCGTGTATGGCCATGGCTCCCAAAAGCAGTAAAGAATACAAAATAAATGCCAACCATAATCCAAGAGAAAAATAAAGCTAGCCTATACTTATAGACCTTGTCTTCAGCAGTCCGGAGTGCGAGCTTAGTTTTTTCATCCTTGCGCTTTGCTATTCTGAGGAGCTCCCGTGCTTCTGCTTCCCTTGCATGAGCCTCATCCCTTTCATTTCTTGCAGCTACGGCCTCAGCCTTATATCGGGTAAACCTTTCATGGACAAGTGGTGTTGTTGCACGGCCACGTGGGCATGTGTTCTTGTCCAACCATTTGAAGAACTTACATGCCTGATCAGAGTCCTGCATACAACATTGAAGGCATATAAAAGATGGTTAGCAAAACAATAAGAATATGACAACTCAAATATGTAACGACAATAATATCATGTAATACTAACCGGCGACCACTGCTGACATCCATAGAACCTCCTACCGAAATTACGGATAGATAGGGAGGTCCTTTCCACACATCGATCCATATCGCACATATGGCCAGTAGAAGTGGACTCATAAGTAGTGGCAGAAGACATATTACATGCTGCGAAAATGAAACTCATGCAATAAGTGCAATAATAACACACTGGCAGGAGACATATTATAGGTATATTTAATGTTCAATTAGCCTCAAAGATTTTGTCATTGGTAAGACTTGTGCTACACAAAACTTTCTGTTAACATCTTCCAGAAAATAATGAGGAATGATAACAGTCAGATGCTTTTTGAAGAGCATTTTTATAGAATTTCAATTCTATTATAACAATTCCTAAACTTTAATACCTTAGGAAGAATGCTATTATAACAATCGCTTCTGAAAGTATCAAAAAGTTGTCTGCTATGTTTGCATTGCCAAATTACAATGGGGAAGAAGTTGTAAGAGATGGCTCTATCGCTTCACAAAAATTGTCATATTAATTCTTCATAATTGTTCTTATTCTCCAATTTTCATATGTATTGAAAGTGAAAATAATTATTTATAATTTACTTTATTATGGAGAAACAATTGAGTTCATTAGATTGCTTCTTCATTTAACTTGGTGTTTCTAGTTTCCCTTTTCTTTTCTTTTTTTGGTCGTTCCATGACAATTTGGATTTCAGGTGAAGTCATAAAAGGATTGGATGAAGGGGTTGCCACTATGAAGAGGGGTGAGAGAGCAATATTCATAATACCACCAAACTTGGCCTATGGGGAACTCGGCTTTCCACCCCTGATTCCTCCCAATTCAACTCTCATTTTTTATGTTGAAATGCTCTCTTGGACCTCCATCAGGGACGTAACTAGTGATGGAGGAATACTAAAGAAGATAACCAAGGAGGGTGAGGGATGGGCGACTCCAAGAGAAGCTGATGAAGTGTTAGACAAACTAAACCATTGAAAAGTTTGGTCATTAAATTTGTGATTTCTTTTTATGCAAGTGAATTTTTCTCCCTAGGGGGATGGGGCTCAAAAAATTCAAACTAGTGACCTCATCTTCAAGAGGCATGGTCCCCAGCCAATTCTACTACCCCATGGAGTGGTTATTAACTTTGATAACAAATATCAAGTTGCTGCATTAGCTTAGGAGGTTGCTACAAATATCAAGTCTTAACAATTCCATAGAAATTCAGTCATATATTCGATTCACATGAAATATTCTCATCAGCAAATACAAAAGGCAATATAGAAAATGAAAAGAATGTATATTATCCTTTTTGGTCCATACTGGCAATTATTGTAGAAAGAAAACTATATGCTCAAAGAAGAGGCTTAAAATTTTGAGTCCTTGAACGGACATTCACTGACATAAGATGGAAAAAGTCTGATGGAATTAAAAAAAATAACTATCACAATGAATTGAATAGTTAATCTTCTACAGACAGACAAGTTTCGCATGAAACTAAGATATTTACATATGTGAGCATGTCTTTATGTTTTGATATGAATATTGTTTAGCTGATGAAGTAATCATAAACATAATAATAGAGCACTGCTTTGTATAATCTAATCCCCATCATTCAAAGTGTGAGATTCTAATAACTCCTTCAGAGTCTGATCTAAACATTTATGGAACGTTCATTTGAAGTAGCCATTAGACTTGGCTAGTGGATGGGATTGGGTGGGACTTGGACTGCTTTGGGAAAAAATTAATAATGTCTGAAGTTAATTAGCCAGATCATCAGCTGTGCTATTTTTTCCTATTTAATTATTTTTAGACTTCTGGGAGTTCATGATTACATTTGCGTTCTTCTATCTTTTCAGTGAAGTATGAGGCACGACTTGAGAATGCAACACTTGTCTCCAAGTCTGATGAAGGTGTGGAGTTTAATGTAAGTGATGGTAAGTTGAACTTGCTTGTTAATTAATTATGGAATTACATTTCCATTCAATTAGAATCAGATTTCTTCATCTTAATTACCGTGAAGAAACATCTATAATAATTAGCTATGACTTAGAAAAATGTTTGAAGGTGATGGTTGAAGGTGATGGTTGAAGGTGATGGTTTTTAAGTTCTCTTAAATCTTGTAAACCTAAAATTCTTGTGCTTTGTTTGCTTGTCAGAGAAATGTTATGAAAAGAGGTAGTAATCTCACAATTGCCTATCCAACCTTGACACAATTATTGAATTCTTCTATGCTCCCCTTGTTTATACCATAAAAATATTTTCAATACCAAAATATGGTTGTTATAAATTAACTCTATAATTATTTGTTGACATATAGCCACACTGTTATAGAGAATGACACATGTGATGTAACTTGGTTGCCATAACATGTGAAAGTTTGGTAACCAAAGCATGCATGTGTGTTTTGGCAAAAATTTCAAGCGGAAGACAACTTTCCGTTAAATGAAAAAGGATGGGAACACTTGTTAAGAAGATGACAATTTATAGGACACTTGTGACATTGTATGGAAGATGGAGTAGTTAATTACAACAAATAACCATCCCCTCCCTTGTTTTGTGGGGTAATTATGGGCTACAAAAAACTTCTATCCATGCCTACTAAAGGAGGTTTTGGCAAGAAGAAGTGGACACAACCAAGCACATCAAAGAGAACAAGAGAACTTCTTCAAGGCAAAATGCCTTCTTAGACATTTATATATGGTAGTATTCTAGTAGGATTAGTTTTAGTAGGCAATTTCAGTGATCTTCAAAAAATTTCAAGTAAGCTTTGATCAAGTAGTGCTCTTTAATTTAGTTCAAGTAGATTCAATCAGCCTCTTAGTTGTTATGCACAAAGCCTAGACTTCAATCTAATTTACTTTTTGCTTTTCATTTCAATTATGTTTATTGCAACCTCTCTATACTAAAATAGTAAATCTTTTAAAATGCAACCAAGAATGGTCATCAATTACGGCCTGTTTTGTAAGTGAAACCAGTTATCAACAGTTCAGTTTTCAAAGGGTTTTGCAAAATTGTGTTTCAATACATGTTTTCTCAACCAAAACAAAAATTGCTCTGTTGGGGATGAGATTTTTCACTCAAAAACTAGTATTAATATTCATGTAATAAAAATTTATCACAACCCAGTCTCAGTTCTCAACTGAGATCCGATGCAAACACACAGAGGGAGGAACAAGAGAGAAAAACGGAGAGAGAGAGGAGCAAGAGAGACAAACAGAGAGAGGCAGTGGTCAGATTTGGAATCCCAGCTCCAATGCCACAGCAACGCTTGGGATGGTGCCAACTAGCAGATCTACAAAATAGGAAAACGATACCCTTTCAGCAACAAACATATATAAATGCAGAAATGGGTCACGACGGAGGAATACCTGAGCTGAGCTGAGTGAGAGAGGGAAGCACCGCCTTGGGTCGGAGGAGCTGGTTCGTGACGAAATCGGCAAATGGGTGACGTTGGTGTTGTTGCTCGTCGGTGCCGCTGGGAAATGGGTCGCGACGGAGGAGGTTTTGGGTTTGGGTTTCCTCCTCGGTGCCGCTGGGAGATGGGTCACGACGGCGAGATCGCGCTGCTGTACACGTCGGAGACTTCGGCGTTGTTCACCGGTGATGATGGTACTGATTTGGCGAGGGAGGTTGAGACATTTTTCTGGGTTTGGGTTTCTGCTTTGGGAGAGAGACAGGGCTGAAGGGGAAGGGGAAATGAGAAAAGAGAAATACTGATGGGAAAAATGGTACGCGGGTAACAAAACAGAAGAGGCTGACACAGTGACAGTTGTGGGGTCCATGAATAGTGTGAAAAATATTGAGTGATAGGAATTGGATGATGAAGGCAAACGGATGTGAAAATTTGAGTGATGAGTGATGAGTGATAAGATATGAGTGATGAGTGATGAATAATGAGTGATGAAAATTGAGTGACGGAAATTGAGTGATGGTTTTTTGTTGTCCAAACAGGCTCTTAATCCTCATGAGTTCTGAAAACTTATATATCAATATGATGCACAGGGAACGGCTTGCTATTACGAGATGACTGATGGGATACAAATCCAAGCCCTGTTTGTTTGGATGGAAATGTCTCACAGATCATGGAAAAGCTAGGATTTATAGAAATTCTACGTGGTAAAGTTAATTGAAGATCCTTAAAAGTGCTAACATAAAGTATATATCAAATCGTGGCCTACCACTATAATAATTACTATTTGAATGGTACATTAATTAATTATAGAATCTTCAGAATAATGATTGGTGCATTAGCGAATGAAAAAAAAAAAAAATTCTGAATAAAAATTGTATAAGTTAATTTACTCAACTAACTCTACAAAACTTGTGAACAACTTGAGCATTTTGGGAAACAAAAAAACCATGTTTGAATAAATGGAACTAAGCTAAAGTTTGCCTCAAACTTTTCAACAAAGTAAAGGAACTAAGCTTGAAGATCACTTTCCTTAATCCCTACCAAATTGAAGGTTTTTTTTTAAAAAAAAATTTATGTCAAGAATGGGATTCGAACCCATGCCCTTTCGGACCAGTACCTGAAACTGGCGCCTTAGACCAACTCGGCCATCTTGACCCTCTTTGACGGTTTTTATTAATATTATAATTTATATATACAACGAATTCTCTCTCTTAACTCCTAATCCCTTTTAACATACACATACACTAGTTGCTAACTTGCATATTAATGCACGAATTTTTTTTTAAATATTTATAAGTAATGAATATTTATTTAATAAGTACGAATAAATAAAAAGTGAAATTGAACAATTTATGATAAATAAATTACCTAATTTCATTAGAATTTGTTTAGAGAAGATCAATAATCTAATTTAATTAGAAGTTGTTTAGTGTTTAGTTGTTTTATCATGTATTCTAATTTGTATTAACTAACACATTTTAAGACTATTTGTAACTTTCAAAATCAAATTAAAAATATATATTAAACTGATAGTGTGGAAAAATATGAGTTGTCAAAAGGATTACTTGGCAACATTAAAAGGAAAAAGAAAAAGTCAAAGAAGAAATCTAGTTACTCCTAGCTAATGCTTGATCATAATTCATAACATTAGGGTGGAACTAGGTCTCGAGGTGGGGCAATTGCCCCCGGGCCCACCCCAAACGGCTAAAATGCTATTTCTAGTTTGTTGAACTTCTACATTTTCTTTGTGCATTTATAATTTTTTAATCTCTATTATATGTCTGAGTTTCATTGAAGAATATATAAAGAAAATATTTTCTATTATACCAATATTTTTAGGTTTAAAAGTTATAACAAAAATAAAAATAACGAAGTAAAGTTTTAATTCAAGAGAAAAAAATGTACAATAAATTTATGTCTCACTCAAAAAAGAGAAAAACATTATATATATATATATATATATAAATATATTTTATTCTTTTAAAAGTGTTGTAAGTTTAAATTCTTTATGCAGTAACTTATTGCCTTTCTTCAAAATGTGTAGATGTAATCAAATTTACATATAATTATATAATAAACTTCATCAAATGATATATTTTAAAGTTAAACTTTTGCACACACAAATGGTTAATATATAGTTTAAAATTCTTTTTGTTTAATCATTTTATGATTTTGATTAAAATTGATATAAACTGCACTTGAGGTGTATCTAATCACTAAAAAGAAAAAAATTATAACAAAATATAATAGATATACTAAAATTTTAATTTTTTAAAAGTTAAAATACTGTTTTATATTCACATGGATGACATTTTATTGTATAAATTGGTATTAGGTGTTATATATATATATATATATATATATATATATTTATATATATATGTGATGTGTGCATGTTGTGTGCTTGTCTATAATTCATATAGATCTACGTATGTTCAAGGGGTATATGGAGATATACGTCTGTTAGTTATAAATTTTGCACATTGAATTCAAATCTTGACTTCGATACTAATCATAAGTTGTTTTAATTAACCTTCAATGCATTTTGAAATTCAGTCTATTCTGTTATGAGTTGTGCATAACTTCTTTACACTTAACTTTTAACCTACCAAGAGTGTTAACTTTAACCTACCATCGCACACTCTTGGTGCGATGGTCACTTCACAAGTATTAAGTGCTTATGGGGTGTGGGGGGCAAGAGTCGGGGTTCAAGTCTCCAGGAGGGAGCTTCACACACATATACACTTAGATTAGACTAGAGTATAATTCTATCTCATAAAATAAATAAAAAATTTAACCTTACATATTTATATATGGCGTTGCAACTTTTATAAGATGAGAGTAAAAAATATGTTGCACTCTTAAAAATACTAAGCCCATCCCGGTATTAGAGATTAAGGCTTTGTACAGTTGAGTATTATAACTGACTCAAATAAGATATATACTAAAACAGTTGATTTTTATTCTTTAAGAATGCCCCCACCTGAAAACATTTTGATAGGCCACAAACTGAATGACCCCTTGTGATAAAAATTAATTAATTAATTAGTCAAGTTATTAATTAATCAATTTATCATGCAAACTCGTGGTAGCACAAACAAATCACTAATAAACTAATTAGGCAGCGAAAAATAAATAACACAGTGATTTGTTTATGAATGGGGAAAAACCTAACGGCAAAAACCCCATCGGGTGATTTTCAGGTCACCATTCTCGAAACTCCACTATTATCACAACAAGCGGTTACAAGTAAAGGAATCCCAAGTACCTTACCAACCTACAGTTGAACCCTTACCCCAATACCTAATTGGACTTGTTCTATAGTGACAGTTCCCCTTTCTGATGCACGGCTCCCAAGTACGTGACTAACAGTTACGCGGATCCCAGTACGCGACTTCAAAACACCAAATGAGAAGATTGTCGGCTGCAAAGTTCTTTAGTTCATCCACATGATGAAGATCAAGAAGATACTTGGTCACAAAACCCTACGGTGCAAATACATAGCAACTTCTTCAATAGAAAGAGATGAACTAGGTCAAGAACCTTATCTTCAGTCATAATTTGCTTGAACGTAGTTTGTTCAATACTTGTGCAACTTGTGTACGGTTTTACGGCTCTTAAAACAATTCTTTTATATGTCTAGGGTTAGGAGAAAAGAAGGCCCAAAGACATATTCACGGATCCTAAGAAAATCATAGTTGAATTCTGAAATTCTTAAACCTTAACAGATAGGAGGTGTCGAGAAGCAATTGAGAAGCTGTCGAGCTTTAATGAATTTGCACTCTTTGCTTGATTTCTTGAACAGACTTGAAGGCTTCAACACTTGATCTTGAAACGTGGTTTCTTGAAATATTTAAATACATCCTAAGTCTACCTAAATACAAGTAAAGTGCGTTTTGTCAAAGGATAAGCCAATTACATAAAATCATGACGTATGTTCTTAACATGTGAAACACATATGTCCTAACAATCTTCCCCTTTGGCAATCCGTGACAAAACCACAACAAATAAATGAATATATGAGAGAAGTCATAAAACACCCAACTCATATTCACTTGTTGAATACAATAAAATCTATCCTAACACAAACTCTTGAAAAACTTTGCAAGAAGAGAGTTTATGACAAGTAGACTTTGACAACCTGTATTTCTGAAACACTTTAAACAAAACTCATAAAGGCATATTTGTGTGAAACATAAATAATAGATTGCATACAAATAATAGGAAGCATGTGTATAAAGAGAGAAAAGAAATAACACATGAAAGAGTAGGTGAAAGAAAAACATACATCAACAATATAGAAGAGTAAATAAGTACAATGTATGTCTATAAATGGTCACAAGATCTCATGTACAAAAACAATATATCTAAGAAAGAAAAGAAAAGATACATAATATCCTCACTACATCCCTCAAAAGAAAAAAATAACAAAACTCCCCTTAACACAATGATCCAAAAACTAACTCTCCCCTTAAGAGTGACTACTCTCATATCCAATACTACTTCCCCTTTTTGTCACGAGTGACAAAGGGTAGAGTATCAAGTAGACATCTCATCGGTAGAGCTAGCATCTCCATCATCATCATCATCAGCAGCATCAGAATTAGAAGCCACTGGATGAGGTGGTGAAGGAGTAGGCTCAGGTGCAAAACTGCCCATAGTCACCTACCGTCGTGCAATACGACCGACACGAACGTTCACCTGATACAACACCGTAGAGAGTGTATCCAGGCAAGCATCCATGTGCTGCAGCTGCGCCATGACGTCTCCTAAAGACACATCACCTAAAGAAGAAGGAGCGGATGCAGATGGAGTAGAACGAGATGGTGCAGAACGAGAGGAAGGTGCTGCTGAATCCGACTGCTGTGACTGAAACTGGGCCTCGCTACATTTAATGGTAGTGTAATCTATGACACACATGATAGTAAAATGGTCGGAAGAGGGAAAAGGAACGGAAAAATGGCGTAAAATCCTCATGATAGCGGAAGGAAAGATGAGCTTATCACGGGACGCCGAATCTAAATGAACATTTATAATAGAAAGAATGAAGTGAGAAAGAAAATCTATAGTAAGATGCTCAAGAAGAGACAACAAAAATCGAGCACGAGGCTCTGTAATGGAGTTATAGTGAGAAAGTGGATGCAAAACAAAAGTCATCTCCATGTTCATGAATCTTAGACCTTCAGCAAAAGGTCGACATGGTGTAAACAGACGCTCACCCCAAGCAGTAGGGTGCTCACAAAAAGTAGACATGAGCTCATCTCTGGACACAGTCCTCAGACGCTCACAACTAGGATAGTCAGGAAACTCTATCCTAGGGACTCGAAGCATATCCGCAACTAGCTGCGGTGTGACAGGAATGCGCGTACCTCGAACGCGAATAAAAAAGAGAGGTACAAAACAATCAATCCCGTGCATGTTGGAGTAGAACTCCTGGATAAGCACGAGAGGACATGTGACCGGGACATCACACAGTGACTCCCATCCCCTACAGTGAATGACAGAAGGAAGTTCGGTGTCGGCAAAGTCCGACAGAACGACTTGGCGTTCCGAATAAATGCCTCATCTAGAGAAGTTCTCCGAAAATGCTTTAAAAGCATCATCATCACGGAACCGAACGTTAGAAGGTGAAGGATTAGAAGATGAAGAAGCACCGGAATGAAGAGGGTTCCGGGCTGGATTGGATTTACGTTTAGGTGCCATAGACACGACTGACGTAAACAGAAATAGAGGTAGAAAAAGAGAAGAACAATCAGAAAAGTCCCAAGCAACATCAATAATATCAAATATATTGAAAAGAAGGTACGTATGCATGGAAAATGCATGAACATGTGACATGCAAAACAAAAAGCATCATAGGCTCAACCCAATCCAAACCTATCAACACACAAACAAATAGCACAGATCTAAATGTATGTCAATACTGTTATAATGTTAATGTGATGCAATGTATGAAGTTTTAAACTCATTTAAGAGAGAACCCACCCAAAATTTCAAAAATAACTCAACAATTTTGAAAAACCCCAAAATCTTCAAAAACCTCAAAACCTAGGTTTCAAAACATGAAATGCATGAAGAATGAGAGATTAGAAGCTTACCAAGAGAAGAAAATCTTGAAAAAGCTTGAAGAAACCTTTGAGGATCAAGATTGGAGTGAGATGAGAGAGTTTGGGAGAGAAAACAGAGAGCAATCGAGAGAGATATCGAGTGAAATGAGGTTCGGATCGCACGAGGAGGCTTAAATAGAACGCTCAGTAAATCTCGATAGATGAGGTGTCAAGAGGTGTCGAGGAAGCTGTCGAGGTAGGTGTCGAGAAAATGCTTGTCGATAACTGAGGTATCGAGCAACAAGGAATCAGATCCAAGAACAGAAGCTCGATTGAGCCACCAAGTGTTGAGAAGCTATCAAGATGGCAAGAGCATTCTCGATCGATCCACCAGGTATCGAGGAGCTGTTGGGATTGCGATATGAAAAAGGCTTAAGAAACTCGATAGATAGCAAGATGTTAAGGAGGTATCGAGGAGGTGTCGAGCCGCTTTTAAAAACCAGTTTTTCGAGAGGAGAAAAACACAGTCATGAATGCAATCCAACATGCAACTCAACCAATGATCCAATCAACACAATAATCTCTCAAAATTGTCTCTCAATTTAAAATTTTGAGCACATGGATCTCCAAAACACACACACACACACACACACACACACATACACACACTAAACAAGTCTAACCAATTTTATATTTCAAAAACCAAGTTAAGACAGTTTAGTGAGCATACATTAACACATGTAAAACTTGTGATGGCCAAATCACATTGTATTTGCACATGTATCAAGAATAGCAAAGACTATTACGTGTTGTGTGTGAAAAACATCGCAAGATTGCATAAGTGTATACATGTTATGACGATTTGAGATATGAGAAAATCGCTTTAACTCACACACAATCATAACTGCTTGATGGGGACTATCACTTTCAAGGTACATCCTATAACTCCTACGTCTCCTAGAATACACGCTTGCAATCATATTTAAAAGCATTTTGATCTTTTTGCTTTTGATTTTTCTTCGCATATTTTTATTTTAAACATATCATACATGGGCTTATTAGAGAGAGAAAATAAATACCCAATGATATTTGACATTCCAATTTTGCTGTGCCTAAGCACACAAATGTCATTGACATCACACTTTCGCTATGCCGAAACATACAGATGTCATACATGATTGACGGGCAACAATGGTGAGATGGTTATTAATGCCTTTCTCTTAGGATTTTTTAGTCCTTCCCGTCATCATGAACGAAATTACATTAACAGCAAGGGGGTCATGGCCCTCTAGCCCCACAAATTTTTTATTTTTTTATATATGTTATTTTACATAATTAAACTTTTTAGGAGTATAACTTCCAAAAAAGTTGTGTTAGTATATAGCTTAGTTTAGTCTAGCCCATTGGGCTTAGTCCAGTATAATGTACTTGTAGTACACTCATATTACTTGTACTTCACACATATATAGCCTATATAAGGCTCTTTATTGTACAGTGTTATACACACAAAATATATATACATATATATATATATATACAGACTATTCAGTCTTTCTCTCTCTCATTTTATATTCTTAACATGGTTTCAGAGCCATTGCTCTAACATTTTGGTACTAGTGGTCATCTTTGGCTTTCTTTCGCTGCCCTTGCTTTCATCTAGTAGCCACTATCAGAAGTGAGTTACCACCGTCACACCCACAGTCCCTGTAACTCTCGGATCTCATCATTCTGTCCATTAAACTGTCAAAGCAAGGGCATATCGTGACATAATAGCCAATCCCGAACAAAACCCAACCAAGACCAGCCATAGAGGATAGGACATGCGCCGACTGAAGCTTCTGACTGTTGAACACGCGCTCCACGTGCCACCTGTAACCCACACGCGCTCCATGTGCCACCTGTAGCCTACATGCGTTACATGCGCCAATCACATCACCGCCACTTGCTTACATGCGCTCCACACGCCTGAGCCGGTTAGCGTCACTCCACATTAGCCTTAGGGTGACGTCATCCTGCCCACGTCAGCGTCAGTGTCATCAGATTATGTCAGCACCTCGCATCATCAACTTACGTCAGCACACGTCAGCCGTTGACTTTTCTACAATTGATTGTTGACTTTTGACCAAAAGTCAAAAATTTTCAACTAGGCCTATCTTGCTCAGTTTTTCATGTAGATTCCGATTTTGGGTTCTATTTCTTCATTTGAGGTCCCTAAATCCCTCTTTTTGCTCATTTTCTTCATTATGGCTCAAGAAAATGAACGAGACATTGTACGTCTTATCATCATTATCCTAGATGGTTCTACTACCTATCATGCATGGTCTTAGAATATGACTGTATTTCTCAAGGATCGCAAACTATGACATTATGTAACTGGTTCAATTCCTAAGCCAATGCCAATACCTAAGTCCAACGCTGCAATTAATGCTGATGCCTCCAAGACTACTATTGTAAAGGATGATTATGAAGCACACTTAGAGGAATGGGAAAGTATTTAGAATAAGATCTTGTCTTGGTTTATCAATACCTTTGTACCTTCCATTCATAGTCTTCTTCCTTGTCTTGGTACTACTGTGGCTGCTTGGATAAATCTGTCCAATCGCTACAAGTGCACTAATGATTCAAGCTTGGAGTTTCACATTGAATCAAAGCTTTATCAAATGCGCCAAGAGACAAGTTAGTCTATTTTTGATTATTATTCTCAAACTTCTTCTATGTCGGAACAACTTTCTACTACAGATCCTCCATTACGATATCCTAAGGACATTGAGCTCTTTGCTAAATATTGGGACCATCGTCGATTTCTGCATTTCATGATGAGTTTACGTGAGGATTTTTAGCCTACTAGGGCTTCTCTGCTTAGTTGGTCTCCTACTCCTTCTCTTCATACTGTAGTCAAGGAGCTCATCTCTAAGGAGAATCGTCGGCCTACTTATCACATGTCATCCTCTGACCATGTGTTGGCTACACCCTTTCTTCCCCCACAGCCTTCCATTGCTGCAATCACTGCCCCTCCACGATTAACCTCTGGGCGTCCCTCCTTTCAGTCTTTGAAAGGTACTCGCTGTGAGTTTTGCCGTGGTAAAGGCCATGATATCTCTATTTGTCGCAAACTATAGAAATTCATGCAAGAGTAGAATAAAGCTCCTCCTCCTTGGGTAGCTGTTATGTGTCCTTCAGATCTATTGGTTCCTACAGGTCCATCTTTGGCTTCCTCGCTTACTACAGCTGATATCGAGGCAGTAGTTCAACATGTTTTATCCCGAACTTCCACTTCTCTTTTTGTCACTCCAAGTAACAATTCTTGGTTTTTTGATACTGCATGTTGTAACCATATGACCCCTAATGAATCACAATTCTCTGATAAGGCACCTTTAGCACATCCTACCTCTATTTACACTGCCAATGGAACTCCTATGCTTGTTAGTCATAAATGAACAATCTATACTCCTATTTTATCCCTTAGTGACACTTTTCATATTCCAAAATTGTCCCTCAATTTACTTTCTATTGGTCAACTCTGTGTATTAGGAGTAGACCATATGACTCGTAATGAATTACAATTCTCTGATAAGGCACCCTTAGCACATCCTACCTCTATTTACACTGCTGATGGAACTCTTATGCTTGTTAGTCATAAAGGAACAATCTATACTCCTAGTTTATCCCTTAGTGACACTTTTCATATTCCAAAATTGTCCCTCAATTTACTTTATGTTGGTCAACCCTGTGTATTAGGAGTAGACCATATGACTCCTAATGAATCACAATTCTCTGATAAGACACCCTTAGCACATCCTACCTCTATTTACATCGCTGATGGAACTCTTATGCTTGTTAGTCATAAAGGAACAATCTCTACTCCTAGTTTATCCCTTAGTGACACTTTTCATATTCCAAAATTGTCCCTCAATTTGCTTTCTGTTGGTTAACTCTGTGTATTAGGAGTAGATATTCTCTTTACTAATCATGGTGTGGATGTGCAGGATCCCCGGATAGGTCAAGTGCTTGAGACAGGCTGTAAGGTTGGACATATGTTTGAGGTTCACAACTTGAAGATTCCTTCATGTTAGGACATATGTGAATAAATGTTAGGAACATATGTCAATATAGAATTGGCTAATCATTTGACAAAACTCACTTTACTTGTATTTGGGTAGATCTAGGATGTTAAAGCCATGCAAGTCTGTCCAAGAAATAAGTGAAGAAGTGCTGGATTTTAAAACTTGACAACTAGCTTCAAGGAATAAGGTTTCAAGATCAATTGTTAAAGCCATGCAAGTCTGTCCAAGAAATAAGTGAAGAAGTGCTGGATTTTAAAACTCGACAACTAGCTCGACAGATAGCATCTATCTAGGTTTAAAAGGTAGTTTTTGCCCAATGTTTGACAGCTGTTCGATAGATATCCTATCTGTCAAGGTTTATGAAAATCAGTTTTTCAGAATTGATTTCACTTCAATCCATGAATACATGTTTGAGCTTTCTTCTCAGAACCCTAAACATATATAATGATTGTTTTAAGGGCTATAAAAGGTTGTGCAAGTGTGAAATAAAGTTGTGTTCATGCAAATTGTGACCGGAGACAGAATTTTCCTTAGTTCATCTTTCTTTTAAAGAAACTACTGTGTTTGTACACCGTAGGGTTTTGTAACCAAGGAACTTCGTGATCTTCATTGTGTGATGAACTGATGAACTTTGTAGCCAACATCTTTCTCAAGTTGGTGAGTAAGCCGCGTATTGGGATCCACGCATGGAATTGGTTAGTCACGTACTGGGAGCCGTACATTAAAAGGAGAGATTGTCACTACAGAAGAAGTCCAATTGGGTATTGGGGTAAGGCTTCAACTGTAGGTTAGTATAAGGTACTGAGATTTCTTTACTTGTAACTGCTTGTTGTGATAATAGTGAATTCTCAGGAGTGGTGGCCTTAAAATCACCCGGTAGGGTTTTTGCCATGTAGGTTTTCCCCATTCATAAACAAATTACCGTGTCAATTTATTTTCTGCTACACTCTAACTTAGCTGGTGATTTGTTTGTGCTATCACGCTATTGCTTGCTAATTGAGTTAATTAATTAACTTGGCTAATTAATTTGTTAATTCATCACAAGGGGTCAATATATTCTTAGTCTATCACTTCACAAGTTGTTTCTGCTACTGCTACTACAACCACTGTAACGACCCCGCCCCAACTGTGTAGATATTGTCCGCTTTGTGGCCCATGCCCTTCATGATTTTGTTCTCCCTCAAAGCACACAACAGTTGGGGGAAAAGGCCTTTACACATTAAAGGAAGATAACTCCTTATAAGCACATCCCCATGTGTTTCCCTAGGCGATGTGGGATTCCATGGATTGCAAGACCCCCTTTTAGGTCATTACAATTCACCCCCTTTATGAGCACACGCGTCCTCACATGTGGGACCCACATTTTCGATTAGGGCATAGCTCTGATACCATCTGTAACGACCCCCCCCCCAACTGTGTAGATATTGTCTGCTTTGGGGCCCATGCCCCTCATGGTTTTGTTCTCCCTCAAATCACACAGCAGTGGGAGGAAAAGACCTCTACACATTAAAGGAAGGTCACTCCTTATAAGCATATCTCCATGTGCTTCCCTAGGAGATGTGGGATTCCATGGATTGCAAGACCCCCTTTTGGGTCACTACAATTGTGATGCCCCAGTTTGATTGATTGTGTGATGTGTGTGGGTGTGTGATGAGTCCCATATCGGGTATTTACTAGGTAGATCTGGGCTTTATTAACAACTACAAGGAGTCTCAATTGTGACTAATTCTTTTGAGGTATAACGCAGATGTAACTAGCGCTTTTCCTTGGGTCGTTACAACCACCCTCTCGCCTGAATTATGGCATGCTTGTCTTGGTCATGCATCTTTATCTTGTCTTCAGTTGTTAGCTTCTCAAGGTCATTTAGGTTCAATTCAGTTTCCAAAATTTGATTGTACTTCCTGTCATTTTGGCAAACAAACAAAATTTCCCTTTAATAATAGTGACTCTTTTTCTTCTGCACCTTTTGATCTTATACATTTTGATATTTGGGGTCTGGTGCTGGTTCCCATTGAGGGGAGATCTCGATATTTTGTCATATTTGTGGATGCTTTTTCTCGATATACCTGAATTTATTTGCTTCACCATAGGTCTGAACTTGTGTTCATTTACCAAACATTTTATAAAATGATTGAAACATAATTCAATCGCACCGTTAAGATCTTTCAGTCAGATAATGCTCAAGAATATAATGATAAATATTTCTTATCCTTTTTAGATAACCAAGGTACTCTCCCTTACCGGTCTTTTCCTTACATCTCTCAACAAAATGGTCGTGCAAAATGAAAACATCATCACATTCTTGATGTTGTCTGCACCCTTCTCATTTTTGCCCTTATTCCTGAGCACTTTTGGGGTGAGGCAGCACTCACTGCTATTTACACCATTAATCGTGTTCCTTCACCGACTATACATAACAAATCACCCTTTGAGCTCCTTTATGGTCAAACCATTGACTATTCATCTCTTCTAGTTTTTGGTTGTACTTGTTTTGTCTCTCTTCCTCCTCATGAATGAACAAAGCTCTAGCCTCGTGCTTGTATCTATTGCTTTCTTAGCTATGGTGTATCACAAAAGGGTTTTTGTTGCTATAACCCCATCACTCATTGCCTTCGTGTCTCTCGTCATGTTGAGTTCTGGGAACATCCTCCTTTCATAAGTCTTCAATAGTTTCCTGTGTCCTCTTCCTCAGAGTCTCCCATTTTTATTGATTTTTTCCTCCCTCTTTATCCTGAATTTGTGGAGGATTCTTCAACATCGGCTGTCTCTCCAAATGACTCATCTCTGGTTTTGCCCCTAGCATATGACTTGCCTGTCTTGGATCCTATGGCACCACCATCTCCTGAGCCTCTTGTTGGTCTTAACCTTCGTCGCTCTACTTGGGTAAGTGTTCCTCCTCCTTATCCCACTGATTATCACTGCTCTTTTGCTTTTGCCACCCTCTATGAGCCTCACACCTATCGTGAGGTCCATACTAACCTTCTTTGGCAGCAAGCTATGTTCGAAAAATTAGACACCCTTCACAAAAATCACACTTGGGAAATGGTTGATTTGCCTCCTAGTCAGTTTGTAGTAGGTTGTAGGTGGGTTTACAAGATCAAGACCAAGGAAGATGGATCTGTTGAGCGATACAAGGCTCGCCTCATTGCCAAAGGCTTTACTTAGGAATATGACATTGACTATGAGGAAACATTTGCTCTTATTGCTCGCCTTACATTTGTCAGATGTCTCATTTTTGTAGCTGTCGTTTGCCATTGGCCTCTTTATTAGATGGATGTGAAGAATACTTTCCTCAATAGAGACCTCCAAGAAGAAGTGTACATGCAACCACCCCCTAGCTATATTCACTAAGGTTGCCAAGTTTGTCACCTTCATTGTGCTCTTTATGGCCTTAAGTAGGCTCCTCGAGTTTGGTTTGAAAAGTTTAGCTCAATTGTTACTTAGCAGGGTTTTACTTAGAGTCCTCATGACACTGCTTTCTTCGTTCGAAGATCCTTTGTTAGTATCACTCTTATTCTTCTTTATGTTGATGACATGATTCTTACTGGAGATGATTCTACAGGTATCCATTCTCTTCAGCACTTCCTTAGTCAGCATTTTGAGATTAAAGATTTGGGCACTCTTAGCTATTTTCTTGGGCTTGAGGTTACCTCATCCTCTGGTGGATATTATCTTTCCCAAGCTACATATACTTCTGACCTTCTCTCCAAGGCCAGTATCATAGACAACAAAACTATTTCCACTCCCTTGGAATACAATGCCAAGCTCACACCCTTAGATGGTGAACCTATATCAAATGCTACTCGTTATCGTTAGCTAGTTGGTAGTCTGATCTATCTCACTGTTACTCACCTGAATATTTCACATGCCGTGAGTATTATTAGTAAGTTCATGGACGCCCCTTGTTTTGTCCACTATGTTGTTGTTCTTCGGATTCTCTGATACATTAAGGGCACACTTTATCATGGTCTGTTGGGGTTTATGCCCTAAAATCCAATTTCATTGGCATGTTATAAATAATTAAGTTGTTTAATTATATGAGACTATGTATGAACTAATAGGACATTATCCTAGTTCATGAGATGCATAGTATGAGATTTATGTGAAAAGTCACAGAAATATATAAATCACAAGTTCTTTATAAACTCAGAATTTTAGTTCGTAGTCGGTGATGAAATTGGGCATTTCATCTGCGAAGACTATAACATTTCAACTAAGATGATTTGTCTTGATCATGGAAGTGGAGACTTCTAATTGATATGTTGATATGTTTTAAGAGTTAAAACATATTGAACTGGACCGCTGTGAGATTTATTATTCTCCTAACGACTGTCAAATGAATAATAAATCTCAGGACTTCTATTTACATCAACTCTAAATCCTGAGAGAATAATGGACCTGATCATGAGATGTAGGTTGCTTTGATATATTAGGAGTGAGATTTATAAATTACGGTCAAAACCTCAGTATGTTGGGCAACCGCATTTAGTGTTGATGGAACATATATTTTCAAGATGGAATTCATAATCTCTTAACGGAGATATAAAATATTCCCTTGAGATAAGTTTAATAGGTTTGATTATTCAGAGTGTTGGGCCTAACCACTTTAGTAAGGAGTTACTAAAGTATATATATTTATGAAATTGGATTTCATAAATATATATTGAATAACATAAAGGATTAAACCGGGTACTCAAGGATTAAAATATAGTAATCTTCAAAGTGGCAGTCAATATTCATGACTTTGTATTACTACGAATATTTTAATGAAGGGGTTGCATGTACAATAAAGTCTTGGGATATAATTTATAGATAAGGCCTAGAGTGCAACTATATTTATATAGTGGTATTAAATATAGTTAATGGTGACTTTGGACTTGTCAAGAGTTGACAGAAAAGCCCAAGGCCCATTGGAGCTAGTGTCTTATTGGTCCTTTTTGGTCACACTCCAAGCCACACACTAAAGCCCAATTGGGAAGGCCCAAAAGGCTAGCCCAATTAGATAATCAGTTATATATATAAGGAGAGAAACATACAGATTTTCATAAGGCTTTTTCATGAGACTTTTCATTAAGTCTTTTCATGAGAGTTCTTATAAGGAATGAAATGTTTTTATGTGAGTGTTGGACACTCTTTATTCTCTCATTGGAAACTGATTAAGAGCCCACACATCTTGGGCATCAAGTGGAATTGAAGTGAAGATTAAAAGTCTTCCCAAGAACTTTTGATCTTTGGTTTTGAATTTCACCGCACCAAGGTACGCATTCTTGTTCTCTAATTCTGAAACTTACGTAGAACATGTTATCATTTTCTAATGAAGTAGATCCGTTTTTTTTCGCTGCGCACATCTATTTTTCCAACAAATGGTATCAGAGCGGTCTTCAATTTCGAATCTGTATAACATGTTTTGTGAATTTTAGAATTAGAGATGATAGTTTCATATTGTTAGAAGATTATGCTTTTTAATTTTCTGCATGTTGTTGAAACTATGATTTGATGAAAACTGAAATTGATGTTATGATGTTGTTTAAATTTAAATTTAAGTATGTTAAATTGAATCTTAAGGCTATAGCATCAATAGAATTCAGTTTTGACATCAATCTCTGTCTGTAATGTTCATATGTTGAATGTTTGTTCATGAAAAAAGAAGAAAACTGCCTTAGAAAAATTCTGGAAATTCGAGTTTCACGTTTTTCGATTGATCGAAAATCACTTTCGATCGATCGAACAAGTCAGAAGGTTGAGTTTGAATTTTTTAATTTTTTCGATTGATCGAGGGGCACATTGGATCGATCGAAAGAAAGAAAATCAGAATTTTTTTTCTAAGTGTTTTCACATGTATAAAGAGCAATGCAATGTGTGATTAGATTACACATGGTTCTAACTAAAAGACCTAATGAGATCAAAGGTGTTAGTTAAATAGAACTCTTAGTCCTAAATAGTTTGAGACTTGTCTTTTAAGAAACATTCTAATGAGATTAGAATTGTTGTATGATTAAAAGTCTTTAACTTAATTTATTTTAATTAGAAGTTTTAATAAGATTAAAGGTTAATTAAAAGGTATATAGTTTCTAATGAGATTAGAATTCTTAATCAAATAAGTTAAGGATAGAGTTCTATAAAACTAATTTTTGATCCATTAGTGTTTAAGGAATCCTAAATAGTTTAGGACTTCCATTTTAGTTAGTGATTCTAATAAGATTAGAGTCTTCAACAAGTGCAAGGTTATTAGTTGTGATGGGATCACAATTATTTAAAGAAAAACCCAAATAATGAGTGGGAGTGTTGAAATAACCCTTTTGTTAAGTTTATTGTAATGTAGATAAATACCCTGTCTTGACTTCAAGTCTTGCATTCCATGCGAAGGGTATTTACTTCACGGATTACAAGGTTAAACTTCTTTGTGATTGCACGAATGTTCGTTACACTATTGTGACGTGACTTAGTTACATCACATTGAATTTAAACAATTAAACACATTTAATGTGTAGGGTTAAAATTGTGATTAGATCACAATGATTTCAACACAATCCACTTGTTTTAAAATTTCTAGTGGGAGAGAGATACAAGGGTTGGATCTCACGGCCTCCATTGTCGGTTCATAGTGGTGTGAGGTAAACATCTCGTCTTGGCCTCGAGCCTTGCATTCCATGCGGAGGATGTTTATTTCATAGTACTACAAGATTGAATTTCTTGGTTTATAGTGATTTGATCAAACACCTTGTCTTAGCTTCGAGCTTTGCATTCCATGCGGAGGGTGTTTTTATCATGGTACTACAGAATAAACTTATTAAAGGGATGAAATGTGGCTACACATGATTCTAGACAATGGTGTACACTAGACTAAGTTTGATAGTATCCTCTATGTTGAGTTCTTACTATTATTACTTAGAGGCTAAAGAAAAAGCGGCAAATTATTTTTGTTTGGTAAGAGTTACCATGATAGCATTAATAATGAGAATAATTCTCACCTTATCATAGTGGTTGATATTCACTCTATGCTGAGGAATATTAATTGTGGGATTAGGTTGTCGTTGCACCTAATATAATATGTTTTATGGGTTCCATATTATATGGTTATGGATGCAAAATGATAATGTCCTGGTATTTAAGTTCATTGTCTCAAAATAAAGTTGTCATAAATTTTGTTCTCTAGCTACTATTTTAGTTGAATCACATTAACTAAGAAATAATTTTGGACATGGTGCTTAAAGGAGTTGAAAGTACATATTTATGTTTCAATTCGGCATTGTCATAATTTCCAATATATGATGCATTTATGGAAGATAGCTTATGATGTAATCATAATCTCCATTGAAATGCTAATATCTTACATTGGCTTCTATCTCAATTGTGCTATTGCATGAGATGCAAGAGTTAGTACTAGACTTAGACTTTATATTAAGTCTAAATGAGATGTTTGGTATGAATCATATTGAGTGCTATGAAAGGCTTAAGGAGTTCCAATTTTAAATCATTTTATGAAAATATTTTAATTTTAAAATGAATTGGAATTATTGGATGTAGAGATTAATTGTTAATCTCATATGGATATAATCCACAAGTCCTTGTTAGATTCATTGATCAATTCAGATTGTTTTGAAACAAATTTTTTTTTTTTTATGTTATCTGAATTAATGAGTGAGTGCTACACAACGGAAGACATCCTAAAAGCTAAGGCTAAGATCAATATGATTTAATTCGAATTCTTAGCCTAAACCGAAAGGTAAGGGTGGTGAGAAGAGGAATTATAATACCAAACAGTTGGACAAGTTAGTTGTCCTAGTAGTTGCCAAAAGGAAATTAGACTCAAAAGTATGACCAAAGGAAAGTGTTTCTGGTTTGGTTAAACTAAGCTTTGTTCATGATTGTTTTCTAGATGGAGATTTACATGTTTTACTTTTTAAAGAGAAAGTTTCCATCCTTTGGTATTGTATGTTTTGGCACTTATGTCTAGATCTTATTAATCTAAATGATATTCAAGATTGGTGAAAGATGGGCTTTTAGAACCATTATTATGTTACATTCCCAATCTATGAATTCTATTTAGAGGATAATATGACCTAGGACTCCTTTATTGTAAAAGAATATAGTGTTAAGTCAGTGCATACATGAAGGAGGAATAAGACTCTTTTAGAAATAGTAAAGTACATGATAAGTATTTCCATTTGCTTATTTTTTTTGGAGATATACTCTAATAATTACTATACATTTTCTAAAATTGATTTCAAAAGTTTGTTCCTATGACATTTGTCAAATTGTGGATTGGGTGAAAACCTAGTATATGATACTTCCACTTTTGGAGATGTCCAGCATTTGTGCTAGAAAGGAAGTCTAACAAATTGAAATCAAAAGGTAGAAAAATGTGTGTTTATGATGGGTATCCAAAAGGAATTGCATAAGATTATTTTGGTAGTCATAAAGATTACAAGATGTTTGTAAAGTACAAATACAAAGTTCTTACAAGATGTTTGTAAAGTACAATTACAAAGTTCTTGATGATAACTATGTGAATAATCTTAAAGAATTGTTCTAGAAGAAAATGTCAGAATTTTTTGTAAGACAACTATAAAGTACATTTAGAAATGAGATGGTTGTATTAGATATACCACAAGGTATTATTCTATATATATATATAGCTAGTACACTGGTACAATATCATAGTGGGAGGATTGTAAATTCATACTTTTGGGATAAACTTTTGAAGTTATTCCAGAAGGATATGAATTTGATCCTCGGTCCTATGTAGAGGCAATAGATAATATGAATATGAATTATTGGATCAAGGTTATGTGAATAGAATTAGATTCTATTTAAAGTCTAGAACTTGTAGAGGCGCCTAAAGGCATTGAGCCTATTGTTCTCAAATAGGACTACAAGGAAATGAGATTGATAGATTTGAAGGTACAAACCTTCAAAGTCAAGACTAGTAGTGAAAAGATTTATTTAGAAAGAAATGGTTCAACCATGAAAAGATTTTTTCCTTAATAGTCAAGTTTGGCTCTATCTAGATTCTCTTATCCATTATATTTCATTTGGATGAAATATGGTAATGGATATCAAGAAAGCTTCATCTAGTAGCAATCTTGAGGAAGACATCTATGTAATGTATCTAGACTTGTACATAGCTAAGAACCAATAGTGATTAGTATGTAAGTTGCTTAAATTCCATTTATGGACTAAAGCAAGCATATGAATCATAAAATATCATCTTTGATCAAGCAATGAAATTGTTTGATTTTGATCAAGTATTAAAAGGCCTTAGGTGTGTAAAGCTGTATAGAATAATAAATCTCTTAATGTATGTTGATGACATTCTATCATTTAGAATGATGTAGAGTTATTGTCATCAATAAAGTTTTGTTGTCTAGTCCAGTTTGATATAAAGTACTTGGGAAAGACTAGTCACATCCTAAGATTTAAACTTTGTTAAAATTTAGAAATTAGGATGTTAGGTCTATCTCAAACTGCTTAAATAGATTAGATTCTAGCCAAGTATAGCATGTAATACTTCAAGCAAGGATTCTTTCCTTTTAATTTTGAAGTTTCTTTATAAAGGATTATGGTCCTTAGATATATAAAAAGGAAGAGCATATTAAGATGGTTCCTAATATCATGGATATAAGGAAGTCTTTATGCTATGCTATATACTAGGCTAAATATCTATTTTGCAGTGGGCATGCTAAGCAAATATCAATTGAATCAAAGATCACTTAATTTAGTGGGAGTAAAGCATATACTCATATATCTTAGGAGAATGAAGGATTATATGCTTGTCTATAAAAGTGAGGTTTTGATAGATACTGGATGTACAAACACTGACTTGTAGTTTGATTGTGATTCTTGAAATTAGACTTCAAGATATGTGTTTATCCTAGGTGGTGAAGATACATATTAAGCGTAAGTATTATCTCATTAAAGAGATATAGGTACGTGTGAAGTAGTAGAAGAAAAAATAATTTATGCAAAAAATCTGGCTGAAACTTGTTTCCAAGCCTTGCCTTAGAGTGATTATGAATTACTCTAAAGGGAGATAAGTGTCGGATATATGGTAAATTGTCTTTGAGGGCAAGTGGGAGATTGTTGGGGTTTATGCCTTAAAATCCAATTTCATTGGCATGTTATAAATAATTAAGTTGTTTAATTATATGAGACTATATATGAACTATTAGGACATTATCTTAGTCCATGAGATGCATAGTATGGGATTTATGTGAAAAGTCACAGAAAGATATAAATCACAAGTTCTTTGTAAACTCAGAATTTTAGTTCGTAGTCGGTGATGAAATTGGGCATTTCATCTGCGAAGACTATAACATATCAACTAAGATGATTTGTCTTGATCATGGAAGTGGAGACTTCTAGTTGATATGTTGATATATTTTAAGAGTTAAAACATATTGAACTGGACCGCTGTGAGATTTATTATTCTCCTAACGACTGTCAAATGAATAATAAATCTTAGGACTTCTATTTACATCAACTCTAAATCCGGAGAGAATAATGGACCTGATCATGAGATGTATGTTGGTTTGATATATCAGGAGTGAGATCTATAAATTACGGTCAAAACCTCAGTATGTTGGGCAACCGCATTTAGTGTTGATGGAACATATATTTTCAAGATGGAATTCATAATCTCTTAATGGAGATATAAAATATTCACTTGAGATAAGTTTAATAGGTTTGGTTATTCAGAGTGTTGGGCCCAACCACTTTAGTAAGGAGTTACTAAAGTATATATATTTATGAAATTGGATTTCATAAATATATATTGAATAACATAAAGGATTAAACCGGGTATTCAAGGATTAAAATGTAGTTATCTTCAAAGTGGCAGTCAATATTCATGACTTTGTATTACTACGAATATTTTAATGAAGGGATTGCATGTACAATAAAGTCTTGGGATATAATTTATAGATAAGGCCTAGAGTGCAACTATGTTTATATAGTGGTATTAAATATAGTTAATGGTAACTTTGGACTTGTCAAGAGTTGACAGAAAAGCCCAAGGCCCATTGGAGCTAGTGTCTTATTGGTTCCTTTTGGTCCCACTCCAAGCCACACACTAAAGCCCAATTAGGAAGGCCCAAAAGGCTAGCCCAATTAGATAATCAGTTATATATATAAGGAGAGAAACATACATATTTTCATAAGGCTTTTTCATGAGATTTTTCATTAAGTCTTTTCATGAGAGTTCGGATAAGGAATGAAATGTTTTTATGTGAGTGTTGGACACTCTTTATTCTCTCCTTGGAAACTGATTAAGAGACCACACATCTTGGGCATCAAGTGGAATTGAAGTGAAAATTAAAAGTCTTCCCAAGAACTTCTGATCTTTGGTTTTGAATTTCACCGCACCAAGGTACGCATTCTTGTTCTCTAATTTTGAAACTTACGTAGCACATGTTATCATTTTCTAATGAAGTAGATTCGTTTTTTTCCGCTACGCACATCTATTTTTCCAACATGGTCTTCACTACTCTTCTCGAGCTTCATGCTTATTCAGATGCAGATTGGGTAGGTGATCCAACTGATTGATGCTCCATCACAAGTTTTTGTTTCCTATTGGGTACCTTTCTTGTCTCATGGCGTAGCAAGAAGCATGATGTGGTTTCCCGTTCTAGTACCGAGGCTGAGTATTGTGCTCTTGTTGACACCACTTGCGAGCTTGTCTGGCTTTGATGGCTCTTGATTGACATGGATGCTCCACAGCCCACTGCCACTCCTCTTTATTGTGATAATTGTAGTGCTATCTACATTGCTCATAACGATGTCTTCCATGAACGCAACAAGCACATTGAGATCGACTGCCACATTATTTGCTAGCATCTCAAGAAAGGCAATCTCCAGTTATTCTCCATCTTCTTTGTTGACCAACCTGTTGATGTCTTCACCAAAACTCACCTGCCTGGTCGTCTTCAAGATCTGATATCCAATCTCCAGTTGGCTTCCTCCTTGCCACCTCGAGTTTGAGGGGGGATGTTAATATATAGCTTAGTTTAGTCTAGCCCATTATATTATACTTGTAATACACTCATATTACTTGTACTTCACACATACATAGCCTATATAAGGCTCTTTTTTGTATAGTGTTATATATACAGAATATACATTAATATACAAACTATTTAGTCTCTCTCTCTCTCACTCACTTTATATTCTTAACAAGTTGAACGGCCCCCTCTAAAAAAACACACTAGCATTTTAAGGAGCTTAAAATAGAAAATCATAGTATCACATAAAAATAACAAGATTACAAATGGAATATAATTTTTTTTTATAAAAGCTCAACTCAAAATTCATTATTTTTGTGAAAATAATTCATTAAAATTCTTAAGTTATTCTAATACAATTAAAAAAAAAAATCACAAATAGATTATACAATTTTTATAAAAGCCACGCACAAATTCATTACTTTTGTGAAAATAATACATGCATGAGACTTCTTAAGTGGTTATAATACAATTATATTTAAGGAATGTGGATAAAAAAATTTATTTTTTATGGTTAATAAATGTTGTTTAAGGAGTCCTAGGTTTTGTGAATCCAATTTCAATGAAGCGCTTTTCAAAAGTATGTATTTAATATGGCTTAGTTTTTATAATTTTCTTGAGCGCTTAAATATTGTTTCTTCAATTTATTGTTAGTTTTTCTTATTTTGTACTAAGTCACGTGAGATATTATTTGAAAAGAAAATCAAGTTTTTTTTAGAAACGGGTTAGAATGATAGTTTTCTAAATGATTATTTGTTAGTGTATTGTTTTGTTATTTATGGGTTAAATAATGGTTATATTTGTTAAACTTGTATAGTTTACAAGTTTGTTAGTATTGTGGCTGTACGTAAATACAGTTATTTTTTAAAAATAAAATTTCAGAATTGTAAGAAGTTAAAGGGAAAAAACAGTTACCAAACATACCCTAAAAGTTTCAATATAGCAAAATTTATTTTATAAAAAGCTAAAATTATATTACCCATACCATATACAATACTTGATTAATATTCATTTTTTATATAAAATTGATAGATATTTCAGTTACTCAATAATATATGACTTATTCAATTTTATATGAAAGGTAGTATCTAAGAAAAAGTTATGATATTAAAAAAAATTTTAAAAAGAAATTAAATTAAGAATTCTCTTCTAATTTTAGTTTAATTATCTCTCACAAAATATGAAATTTTACTTACATTTTCAAGCAAATAACAAACACAAACATAACTACGTACACATGTGCATGTATGTGTGTTTGTGATTTGAGTTTTTGTACAATCTCATTTTGGTCCTAAAGTTCGGCCTTGTAAGGAAAGAATTTTGGCTCCATCCTTGTGTGGCATCATATGAGTAACTCATTTTTATTTTCTAATAAATAATTAATAGTTTACACATAAATTAAAAAATATTGCATACGTATTAAATTTTACATTCAAAACTTTTAAGGATTTTGCATTTGACAAAAGGATAAAGCCTAAGTGCAGTATATTAGGTATTTCAATTGAATTCGAACACCTGGTTAAATTGAATATGATTGTTCTTGAAAAAAGTAACATTTTTGTGTTTTATTGGTCAATGTAAGTAAGTGTTTGAGTTTGATTATTCTTGAAAAAGATAACGCTTTTGTATTTTATTGGTTAATTCAAGTAAGTGTTTGAATTTAATTATGGAACCTAATGTATTGCACTTAAGATATTTGTTAGAATTATGATTAAATGATTAAATTTACCATTTTCTAACATCTTAAACTTTTGGGATAATTAATAATTTATCATAGTATTAGAGTATCAGATTTTGTTTTTAATCACTCCATTTTACATTCCATTTAAAATATTAAAAAATCCATGTGTTTGACCCCACTTATAGCTTAAATTTTTTGGATAATTGATAATTTATCAATATGGGCAAGACTCAGCTACAATATTTATGTGATGTTCCTTAAGTTCTCATATTAAGATTCTGTTATGTGGATTTTTTTATCATGGAATGGAAGTATATTTTTTAGTTAAATAGCCACATGGTAGACTCTTAAGAGGGGAATTTAAGAAACAGCACCTAAGGTACTATGCTTAAGTTTTCTCTTATCAATATTATATCTAGTTTTACCCTTTATAAAAAAGAAAAGATAAAGGGGGTGTTGTTAAAAAAAAAAAAAAAAAAAAAACTTTGCTTGTACGTTTTGGCAATTATAAGCTAGGAAGCAAGAGGAAAGAAATTATTGATTTGTTTGGAATTCGTGTTTAGAAACTCTTTCACTCTTCCTTCTTTGATTGATGTCCGATCTGATGTAACGAGCAATATTACAAACCTAAGTGCCGTTCGCTTATAATGTTCCACTATAATCCTAAAAATAATTCTAGGGCCCAATAGTAAGAGAGAGTAATGCGGATTGTTACCTAGATGGACAATGACGTATGACTCTCACCAAACAACAAAAACAAATGAGATTGAAATATGATCTACCATAGTGGTTTAATGTATTTCATTCCATGAATAGTTTTTTTCATATTTCATTCTCATTTTTTTTTACCCAAATTTTTTTTTCTATAATATCTTTTTTTTGAGAAATCAATTTAAACTTAGAGATAAATTTGGAAGCAGTGAAAAGTAGACTCTAAAGAGTCCTGATGTGACATGTGGAACCCACACCCAATTCATTATTTTGGTCTATTGTTGTTTCAGTCGGCAGACCGTGAAAAATTTTAAATAATTTTAAAGGCTATATTGATAATTTTTTTATTAAAACGCTAAACTCACTAACCCTTTTACCCAAAACATAGAACGCAACATTATTCCGATTAAAATTCTACTACCAGGAGTTTTTATAAATTTAAAAGCAATTCTATTGTTTATTTTATATTATTTTAACAAACTAAAATAATATTTGGTTTTAGTATTAAAAAATTTGAATATACACATTATGCTTCCACTATATGCCTCAATGTAAATATTACAAGTGGCAGGACATAATTCAACGTAACTCATTATAATTACATTAAGGTTATTAACATAGTTTAATTAAGTGAAACTCTATTACTGAAGCTTTTTAAAAATTAAAATTCTACTCAGATTAAAACTTAATTATCATCAAAAGTTTCAAAATAATTAAAAACTAATCGCTAACTTGTGCGATGCATAGGATAGTTAAATAAAAATTAAAAGTATTTATTTTGCTTAAAGATCTATAACTTGACTTTAAAAAAATGTATAACTTGAAAATAAATGAAAATAAGTAGTTTTTTTGTTCAATATAATGGTTTAGAATATATATATATTTTTTTCTATATTATTGGTTCCACATAACACATCTTGGCATGGTTTATTCTATGGTAATGACTTCACATAATACTCATTTGCAATTAAATTTACTATCCACCACCAATCTAATCTATGTTATCTTGACAATAGATTTACAAATTGCATTCTCATATCCTTAGAGCTTGCCACTCATTATTATTATTTATATATAATATAAAATCGAAATCTTTGGCTTTTTGAGAAACTTACATTAGAATTAGGATTAAAAAAAATAATTATAATTTTTTTTTAATTAGACCTCGCGTTAGAATTTAAAAAAAAAAAAAAAAAAGACTCACTTTAGGTTTCAATTTTTTTTTTTTTGGAGAGACTTACATTAGAATTAGGATTAAAAAAATAATTATAATATTTTTTTAATTGAACCTCACGTTAGAATTAAAAAAAAAAGAAAAAGAAAAAGAAAAAGGAATCACTTTAGGTTTCAAAAAAAGAAAAAAGAAGAAAAAAGACTTACATAAAAAAAAAAAGGTTTAGGATGTAGGAAAAAAGAGAGAGACTCTTGTTAGGACTCTCTCTTCCTTCCTCAAATTTTCTGCAATTTGGTGCTATAAAATCAAAAGAATTAAATCGAATTAAATCAAATTAAAAAATATAAATAAACAATGCCTATGAGGGGTTCGAGGACCGAAGAGGAATGGGTTAGGGATTAGATTGCTCAACCCACACCAAAGGAGACAAATGCGTTCTGAAGATTCCACCCACCCGAGGATGGAAGCCTAGTCAAGACAATGGGCATCTTGTGATGTTCCAGGGTAAGGAAAAGGGGTAGCGACGAAGGCAGAGAAGGGGGGGAGGAAGCTTCCTGGAAGGAACAATTTCCTCCTTCGCATTGAATGCCCTATACCAACCTTATTAGCTACATTAATGAGGAAATGACTTTTGAACAGTAACTTCACAGTTAGCAGCTTTTTCCACCACTTTCAGCAAAGTGTTGATGGGACAAGTATCCTTATGAACGCCTAGAGGCATACAGATGGAGGGTTATGAAGCAAAGAAGGGGGATATAAAAAGGAGAGGAGTCTCCTAGAAAAAAGGGGGAGAGGGACTTGTTTATGAAATAGGAGAAAGAGAAAGTGAATAGTCCTTTATTTGGTGCAGAACTCGAACGTTATACATAAGAACTTAATCCTCAGACACACCTGAGGAAAGCTATATTTCTCATTGTCTACCTAATTTATTCCTTTCTATTATCCTAGGCTTTTCAGTCTCTAACTTGGACTTAGATTGAAATTGCAATTGAATTGTTTACCCATTCTCTAAAGAAATTCTATTGTTGGGCTTGATTTGAAGGACAAGTCATCACCATTCTAAGTGGGCTTGGGCCTTTATTTTTTGAGCATTTACAATGTCAATGTGAAAAATTGTGTAGAGGTCAACCAAAAGTCAAAGGCTTCAGTTTTATATATATATATATATATATATATATATATATATGAGTTTAAAAAAAATTTATTTCATAATCTATATTTATTTATTTACTTTATAAAAGCTTAGACTTACATTATATGATGCGCATTTATCATTAACATAAAATAAGTTTTTTTGGTTGTTTTATATCCATTTTATTATTCAATTTTAATCATATTATTGAAATATTTTGTTAATTTAAATATAATTCTTTATGAAGTCATGCATAGCACGGAAATTATACTAATAAGAATAAAATCTTGAGGAAGTGCAGAGAAGATGATTAATTGTATAGAAGATAATGTGTTTGAATTGCAATGTTGTCAATATCAATAGGAAAGGAATTATGATTAGTTTTATAAGCACATTGAATGCCCTTTTGCTCGCAATATGACAAAATGTAACTCTATGGTGGCTTAATTCTATACAAGTTGTAATTAAGAAAAGTAGAATATGAAAATGAAGCCACAATACCGGTGATGCCTATGTAGAAGGTTACCTAGGGCATAGGCTATGATGCGCATGTTAGAAAGGGCCGATGATAAAGATGTAAGAGGACGAGCTCAACTTTCAAGAGCTTATTAATTGTCCCAACTCCTAACTCCCAAGTCCAAACAAATTAGTAATTTTTATATCCAAGTATGCTAGGCCTGTCCACGGGTCGGTCCAGGTCGGGTTTGTGCTTAATTCGGAACCAACCTGATTCGTTCGGGTCTCTCATTTCTGGACCCGATGTCGACCGGTCAAAGGAGTCGGTTCTGGTGGTTAGACCTTCTTGGATATCGGTTGGTTCTTGGTCAGAGTTGGAATTTTCAAAACTATGTTGGATTTTGCCAAAATCCATCGAATTTGGTCGAGATTTGGTCGGATCTCGAAGAGATCTTGGTGGATCTCGATGAGATCTCGCCTGATCTCAACGAGATCTTGATGGATCTCAAAGAGATCAGGCTGAATCTCGACGAGATCTAGCTGAATCTCGACGAGATCTCATCGGATCTCAATGAGATCTCAGTGGATCTTGAAGAGATAAGGCCAAATTTCGACTAATCGGACTAAAACAATTGGTAAAACACTCCCATTGGTGGAGAACGACTACTTTTCTAGTGTAAATATGGTCAGATTGGTTGAAAATTGGTTTTTCATGCTCAAACTTGTCAATCGACCCCCTGGTATTGGGTTTTTGGGACGGAGACTCGCCGCCGACCGTCAACGGATTCGGGTTGGCCGGATTTTGAGCTAGGTCAGCTGGGTCGGTCGAGTATCGGGTCTGGTTGGACACCCCTAAAGTATGCAATCTAAGTGAACTTAGTTCTCACGGCGGTTAAGTAGTTTTTTCATTTTTTTTTATGACCGGAAATATATGGTTCCTAGTCCCTGGTTGATACTTTGTCCCAAATGGATTTGGAAAATCCAATCTTCTATGGTTCTGGTAGGATTTTTTTAAACCTTTTCAATTGGATCTTAAAGAAAAAGGCCAAATTTTTGTACTATTCTCCTATTATTCTATTTTATTTCAACATCCCATTTCAATTTCCTTTCATACTTCTTTGAGCACGACCTCCATTAATTTTAAGAAATTTAATTCTATAAGTGAAGTTAGTTTCATTTCTAAACATTTTATACAGCATTGTGATAAGCGAGTAGCAATTTTTAGAATATATATATATTCTATAGGAAAACCCATTGTTGGTGTATTTTATTGTTTAGGGATAAGCGAATAGATTCATCTGCGAGATATGGATAGATTTGGGTTGCAATGCATTGTATTGAAAATTGGCATTTTTCAGAAATGAATATGTAATGCCTGTAAAAGTACTGTTCGTTTATATCACAAAACTGATTCTTTGAAAAAAAAAAAAAAAAAAAAAAAAAAAAAAAATTATATCTCAAAACTAATTTTCAATCCCTCCTCATGTTATGCCACAATCTGAACTTCGTTTGGTTGAACTTCTAGGAGGCTGTTACTTAAGTCAAGCATTAATTTCCGTCAGCTCAAGGAATACTCTTGCAGTCTTGCTTGACTTTAAGAAGACAAAGTTGAAAGTTCATTATAAGGTTTAATCAGGAAGCGGGATGCTTGAAACTTGTTGGATTCCTTATTTTGTATTATTTTAATACAACTTTTATAATATATATATATATATATATATTTTTTTTTTTTGAAACTTGTTGGATTCCTTATTTTGTATTATTTTAATACAACTTTTATAATATATATATATATATATATATATTTTTTTTTTTGTATTATTTTAATACAACTTTATATAATATATATATATATAATTAATTAAAAAAATCAGTTATATTTTCCCTCCCCTATACACTTGTTTTAAAAGTTTTTTTTAATTAGAGGAAAGCTTTTAAGACATTCGTTAACAAAATCTTATTTATAATATGAGTTTTTAATTAATTTGTAATACTAAATTATACAATATTACAATCCCATCTTTCTTTGTTTTTTATTTTTTGACATTAATCTCATTTTTCTTCTAACTTAATTCTATTATTTATAAGATAAGATATAATATATTATTATGTTTAAACTTGATTTATTAATAAAATAGACTTTAAACTCTATTTTAATTTTTTTTTTTTTTTTGTAATTTATAGAATCAGTATAAACTTGAGTCGGTAGCAATATATATACCAATATTAAATATATATATATATATATATATTTAATCCCGAGTTAAATTCCAACGGGATATCGTCTAAATAATAATTTCTAAGTTTAAATAATCTAAGCTTGACTTAGATTTAATGACTCATTCATGCGAAGTCCTGGTCAAATACAAAAAAGAAAAAAGAAAAAAAAGAAGCTCATTCATACGAGGTCGGACCTACCCACCAACCTTACTCCATTCAAGCGGAGGACCTCTGTTACTTACTGCTTCTATAAATTGCAGGGCAGGCCTTAGCCAATACCCATGTACCGTAGCCTATCCCCCCCCCCCCCCCCCCCCCCCCCTCTCTCTCTCTCTCTCTCTCTCTCTCTCTCCCTCCCTCTTCATAGCTAGTGTAAAAAAGTTAATGATGAAGAAAGCTTCATATGTTGTACTCTGTGCAGTGGCGGTGGTAGCCATGATTCTATTTGAAGCACCACTGATGGCAAAGGCAGTGACATGCAGTCCCTTGCAGCTGAGTTCATGCATAGCTGCCATCACATCTTCAGCACCACCATCTAGCACTTGTTGCACCAAGCTGAGGGAGCAGAGGCCATGCCTTTGTGGGTACCTCAAAGATCCAAATCTCAGGCAGTATGTTAACTCTCCTGGTGCCAGAAAGGTCGCTAGTACTTGTGGTGTTCCCTTCCCTAGTTGTTAGGTTATAATTATTATCTGTTTGGTAGGAGTCCGAATAATGTTATTTGGGAGTTTTTGATGTATGTTTAGATGAAAAAAAGTTTGTTGAAATATGTATAAGGTTATTTAAAATGTGAAATTGTGTTAGAACCACAAAACTAAACAAGCCTACATGTTTAAAGTGATTGTACTGGAAATATCCATATCCTCTAGGAGTAATTCTCGTGGTAAAAATCAATGATGAATAATGTGAATGTTGTTCACAAGTACTAGTAAAATATATTCAATGAATAAACTTTGTACTATAATGAATTTTATCCTATGCTCTCTCTCTCTCTCTCTCTCTGTCATGGGTATGAGTGTGATTATAACATATCATATTTTAATTTATCAATTATCAATACATTTGGTTTCACCGCTTCAGAAATATTCAAAGCATTTGTTCTTGGAGACGAGAATTAATTGGTTCCCCCTTTTCTCCATTTTCTTTCCAATCAATGATTAACCACAATTCTTCATACCCCAAAAAAAAAAAAAAAGATTAAACCACAAACCTTAAGCCCGCTAAAATCTAAATGCTGATGATGCGAAGGAGCACCATTGCAATTTGCAAGACTAATATCGATCGGAATTGGAGTGAATGAGCTCAATAATTGTAGCAGGCTGCTTCAGTACTGCCAGAATGTTATCACGAGTCACGACTTTAACTTTCAAAATGGACGTATCAGAGTGATAGAGGTCAACACGTGGGAAAGAAGGGCTGGTAGAATGGGCAGAGAGTGAATGGAAAATATCTGAACTAAGTGACAAAAGGGGTGAGGAATGAGAGAAAAGAAATTAGGAAGAGAGATAGATTATTGTCTAGGGAAAATAAATATCTTCTTAGATTAGTTCGCGTCCACTATTTTACACGAAATATAATGAATGGAAGGTAGAGAAAGACTTTATTAAAAAACTAAAACAACTGGTATACGGTCAGGTCGGTCAGACCAGAAAGCTCCCTAAACCAAACAAAAAATACAATTACAAGGGAGACAAACTACAAGCCATCCTTGTTGAACCTGATAAAGAAAAAAAATGTGCACATTAATTTAAAACACGAAAGTGTGTATATATATATAGATGGAAATTTTAAATGAAAGAGTATCATTACCGTATTATTAAAAGGGGAGAAAGCATATTGTCCTCAAAAACTCATCAAAAGTCGAAATAAAAAGTACACAAAATATTGCAAAATCACCCGTCCCCCACATCCAATTAGCTATCTTCATGGTCAAATTTTTGCATTAGTCCTCCAAATTTAGTAACATTTGTATTTGTTAGTTCTTTTATTTGAACTCTCTCTCTCTCTTGACTCAGTTCCCCATTGTCACAATGGTGGTGGTTCATACCTTATGGTTGTGGGACGTTGCTTGATCTTGACTTTAACCACACTCCTTCAACTAAAGGTTGCAGATCTGGCTATGGGACGTTGGTTGTTATTTGTGGGTAGTTATGAGTGGTCGATGGTTATAGTAGCTCTTAAGTCCCTCAATCTCGACCTCAACTTGTTTTTTTTTTTTGGTCTGTGTGATCAATTTACTTTTCGTGAGCTTTTGAAAAAGTTTTGTTTTTGATTGGGTCTTTTGATATTTTTTAGATTGCCAAATGTGAAGTATACATCTTGTACAATCGAATGAAGGTTAAAAAAATAAAAATGTGTGTTATTGTTTGGGGGATCGAGTTTTAGCAGAAAATTTTATTGTAAAATATTTATTATATGATGTATGGTAAAAAAATTTATTTTAATTTTCACTTGAGTCCACTGCTATCAATACTTTTATTATGAACATTTTTTTTAAGGAAATATTATGAACCAATTACAAGAAGTCATATTAACTTTTTATTTTATTTTATTTTTTCACTTTTTTGTTTGGTTGGGAGTGAAAAAGTGAAGGGATGGAAACAATGAGTTTGTATAAATTTACTCATGTACCTTTATTAAAAATGATGTCCAATTAAAAAAAAAAAAGTGACAAACAACCAAAAAAAAAAAAAAACAAAAGAAAGAAAAAGAAAAAAAGAATATGAACAACATACACTTAAATCAAAAAAAAAAAAAAAAAAAAAAAAAAAAAGGGAAGGAAGAGGCAATGAGGGAATAAATAAAAAAAATAAAAAAGGGAAAAGAACAAGAACAAGAACAAGAGGAGGCAACATCTAGGAGGAAGGAAAGAAAAGGGTGAAGAAGAGCAATATACAGACAAAGCCCATGTGCAAGTGCACAAGAGAATTTTTGTTCGTTAAGCAGCCTTATTTTTTCTTTTCAATTTTTTCTTCATTTTGGAAAGAAAACTTTTTGGTTGGTCCAGGGAAAAAATATCTAGGTCCCACCATTTATTTTCCTTAATTCCTACTCAACCAAACACATTCCAAAAAAATTTTTCTTCCCATTTTCTCTCCAAAGATTTTCATCCACCCTATTTCACCTCCAAACAAACACACCCTTAATATCTAAAATTTGGAGTTTAATTAATATAGTTGATTTTACATAACTATTTATTTATTAATGAATCAAAGATCTTTGATTGGTTAAATTTAGGGCCCTCTTGCATTTGAGGACCTTAGGCAATTACCTAACTCACCTAAGGCTAGAGCCAGCTCTAATGCTACTAGTCTTACAAACTAGGGGTCAATGGTTCAAAGTGGGTTCTCAAACGGGAATAAATTATTTGACTAATTAAATACTAATACATTCACATTTAAAAAAAAAAAAAAAATCACAATCACTAAGGCCACTAGTTGTGAATAGTACTTAATAAAGTTGTTTTAAGTGTGGAGCCATATGATTAATAACAACTTAATAATTCAACCATTATGAAAATAGTCACATTTAAAAAATAAAAATTTTATAATTGCCAAGGCGGCAAGTTGTGAATAGTACTTAATAAAGTCGTTTTAAGCGGGGAGCCATATGATTAATAAAGATTTAATAATTCAATTATCGTGAAATTTACTGTGAAAAATAACATGTATTTAGCATTGCTTGTTGAATGCGATTGGATAAAAATGCCAAAATGGCTGTATTTCCATTATGTTTTTGGTCAAAACCTAAATGATTATTTTTTGCAAAATCTCTTCAACTTTAGCAAGAGAGACTTTTTATACCAAAATGGTGGTGGTGGGTCACGCTTAAATGTCCAGTATGACACGCTGATTCCTTAACCCTTCAATTCACCATCAGGACCATGAGACCATCCATAAAAGGTCAACAAATCTCAGCCCAAATGCACCATATTCTTTGTGCGTGTGACTGTGTGTGTGTTTGAAGAATCTAAAGATGAAGAAAATGCCTTCTATAGCTCTTTGTTTATGAAGCACGGGTGTGTTTCCAGATTCAGGTGTGGATATGGGTGCAGGTGCGGATGCGAGACTCGGCAATTTTTGAAAAAATAGGATACAGGTGTGGCAATTAAAAAATTATTTAAAATATTTTTTATTTATATATTTTATATATTGCTAAGCATGCTTTTTTTTTATATATAATAATAATAGAAAACTCATATAATAATAATAATAATAAATAGATAGATAGTAATAAGTACACAAAAGTTTTTGACACCTGAATTATTGACAGAGGTATTAAAATAGATGAGGCTTCCCATAAATTTAAAAAAAAAAAAAGGAAAAGAAAAAAAAATGTGGCTTAGTGGCTCACGTATTTGGTCAGTCCAAAAACAAAATAAAGGATATATGTGGTAGGTATTAAAATAGGTGTAGCTTCCCATTAAAAAAGAAAAAAAAAAAAAAAAGGAAGATGTGGCTCACGTGTTTGGTAAGAGAGGTGCAAAAAAACAAAATAAAGCCTGGCATTTAACAAAACTTATCCTATCGTTTTACTATTAAAAGAAAAATTATCAAAAAAAGAAACAAAACAAAAGGCGGCAAAAAAAAAAAAAGGAAGAAGAAAATGAAGAAGCAAAGAAGAAGAAGAAGAAAGGGATTAAGGCTACCAGTATCTTGTGACGGTGATAGCAGCTATCTTGTATCAATATCCACTAGTATTTTTGTTTTAAGTTTTTTTTTCCTTATAGGCCGATTTCCTTTTTCCGGCCAAAACACATCGATATTCAGCCGATACGATCCGATTCGGCCCAAATCGACACACGTCGGAGTCGAATCGATGTGAGTTAGCGCGAATAAAAAAAAAAAAAAAAACTCAGACCCGACATCGACGTGCAGGAAGCTGCGTCGAACTTCGGTGTGGCACCCTTCCAGCCGCGTCAATGCTTCCTAGCTCTTTGTATCATGGTGGTGGCACTCTTGTTGGTTCTTTTAAGCAAATCATGCCTAACAAAGGCTAAGACAGTCCTTTGGAGATGAATGCGTGCATTCCTACTATCACGACCTCAATGCTGCCCTCAAGCTTGTGCCGTCACAAGGTGAGGGAACAGAGGCCATGCCTTTGTGGGTATCTCAAAGATCCGAACCTCAGGCAGTATATCAACTCTCCCAACTCTAGAAAGGTTACCAGCACCTGTGGTGTTCCATTCCCTAATTGTTAGCTTAATTTTAGTAAACACTTGTATTGGCTTCAAAACTATATGTATTAATAGCTATGAATCTAAAACCAATAAAGAAGTTTGCTGTTCCATGACTTACGTTGTCTTGTCTTGAAGACGTTTGCTGATAAGAAGAAGCATTTGATATTTGATAGAGGTTGCAAAATCTGATATGCAAATCCAACATGACAAACCTATTACAAACAGGTTATGAGTTAAGGCTAAATGAGTTTGGGTCATATTTGAGTTCACACAGCTGACCTGTTTAATAAACGGGTCGTGTTCGTGTTTAACATACAAACTCGTCTGACATGTTTAACTTATAAGGGTATTAGCTTTTGTTATTATTGCTTAATTTATAGTTGTAATTATATGTTTATTACTACATTTATGGTTGTAATTGTATTTTAATTTTAGATATATAGAAATTGATAACATGATATTATAGTCAAATTAGATATGATCTATTAATTAAATAGGTTATTACTTTGGTCATTTGTATTGGTCTTTACATGACTTGTTAATTAAATAGGTTAAATGTGTCATGTCGGGTCAACTTGTTAATTAAATAGGTTGTGTTAGAGTTGAGAATTTTTCACACATTTATTAAATAGATCGGGTTCAAGTCAACCCATATAGCTGAATACGCATGGTTCAACATGACATGAACCTGACACACTAACACAAATTGCCACTCCTAATATTTGATACAGTTTGTGGCAATCGCATATTTAGGTAATTGTTTCTCAAAGTCAAATACCTTAAAGTTCTCTATTAAATTTAATTATTTTGATTATGACTATACTACCCAATGCATCACAAAAGTATGTTACATTTTTTTTTAAGGGTAAATAAAATTTTCTATGGTATCTTTATTGGTTAATATAATCATGTGATTGAATACAAGAAAGTTAATATACAACATATATAAAATGATTCAAAAATTTTATGTTTTACCTAATTTTTTCATGTTTTAAATCATCTTCCCTTTCAATCAAATCCAATGATACAGTACCTTAGTTAATAAGATTTATATAGTAAAAATGTAATAGTTTTAGCATTTTTTGAGAGGAAAATGGTCATTACAATTCACAGAGGGCTAAAAATGGGTCAAGTTGGAATCCATGCCATAGGGTATTTACTACAAGAAATTTGTACTATTGTGGCGGGCCAAAACCGCCGCTATAGCCCCAAAAAAAAAAGTGCCGCTAAAGGTACATTTGACCTTTAGTGGTAGGTGCTATTGCGGCAGTTCTTCCCGCCACTGTTGTGGTGCAACTATAGATCTATTGCGGTGGTAACAAAAAGCGCTGCTATAGATCTACCATTTAGCAGCGGTTTTGGTCTATTGCGGTGGACTGAAAACCATCGCCATATGAGGTTACCATTTGGGTCAAGTGATCTTTTAGCTGCGGAATATGCGCGCCGCTATAGGTGACAACCTTTAGCGGCAGGCAATAAGGGATGCTATAGGACTTATTAAACAACAGACCCTTTACACCTTTTAGCGGCGGTTATGCCTATCACTATATGTGTGAAGTTTTAGTGGCGGGCTATAAACGCCACTATAGGTCTTCAATTATATCATAATTTTAGTCCTTAAGCGGCAGTTTTTGCCTAGCGCTATAGGTTATTATTATTATTTTTTTGCTCCTAGGTTCTAAAACCACTTATCTATTACAAATAACCTGTAATAATTTTATCTCCACCAAGACCATACCACAAATGTAACTAGATAACACCACAAATGTCTCCAAACTAACATTATATTAACATAGAAATATATTATCAAATACATAACATTGTCTATAACCATCATCAAAGTTCCAAGCTAATGCCACAATCAAAGTTCCAAAGTATTTTAAAAAAATCCTTCAACACTTCCAAAAAATGCGATTGTTCAAATGTAGTTCTTTGTATAGAAATAGCCATCAAAAAATTATAGCAACTCTGCAGCTATAAAACAAAGTATGAGAAAGATGAGACTATCTATCCACCTTCGTAGCAGGGTGCTCAACTTCTAACATCTTCAGTATTGTAACACTATCATTAGTAATTGTCACGTCTCCAATATCACCAACGAGCATTTGAAACCATCAACCAGAATGCAAATCAAAATTATACCATTTGGTAGAACTACATAGTCCAAATAAAAGCTTAGTAATGAAAAGGGAAAAAAAAGGCAAGTTACGAACACTTCCAACAATTAAAATTGAAAACATGGCAATAACATTGACACACAGTTAAGTATTTTAACTATATCAAAACCTTTGCAATTAACAGGGAAAAAAAGGTGTCCCTAATGCCTCTCTATCAATTAATATCCATGATTCAATAACATTAGCATGCACTTCAACATCTTAACAATATTTCTATTATTAAGTTACATAGTCTTTACTGGTTTGGTAACCTTCTGAACTTAAAAAATGCACAAGTAGACAAAAAAAAAAAAAAAAACCCTTTAATCTTCACTACCTTATACAAATGTCATTCCAACCAATCGTGCATTCACGTATGAGAAAAGTGATAGCTTAAAGAAGAAGCAGCATGCTTAATTTCAAATCACATGGACAAAACTAAGCATATTGTTCATTACCTTACAAAAATAATTGCAAATTTTAAAATTCCTTACATTATAAATGAATATTAAAAAAAAAGTATAAATCCGAGCGAGCATGCACACACTTATTATAAATGGTACGTTTGGTTAGGCATTTTGGGAAATTAAAAGAGCGTAATACCTTGTTGAGTTCGACAGGACCTAGTGAGAGAAGCAAACCATGGAAGCAATCAAGGGAGGAGCAAACCATGGAAGCCAATCATGTAATAGTTGACATGCACCAACAATACAAACAATTAGTCCAATCTTAACAAAGTCAAATCTCAAATAATTGTATTGGAACATAATGGATTCTTTAAGAAAAAACACACAAACATTGAGATATAATTTTAAGGAGAAGAAACTAACCAGAGAGAGATTTTGAAACTCTAATCATTAAGGAAAAATATAAGGAGTGATAACAAAAGTATTAACTACACTTATCATCATTGCAGTCATCATCATTGGACTAATCATCATTAGACTCATAAACATTATCGCTAAGCTCTTCATCATAAGTTTTGTTCAAGCAATCCATCCTCATTGATCAACGATGTATCATAAATGGTTCCTTCTTCATTAACTCGAGCCCAAGCATGGTTGTCATTTGCATCATCACATGCATCATTAGTAGTTATATTATAAGGGACATTCTTAAGATAGGTACCCATTTCATCATCATCATCATCATCATCATCATCATGTGAAGCATTAATACCTACATCAAAAACCTCTTTAGGTTTTGTTTTGACCACCACCACCCAATCTTTATGTCTCACATCTTCCACATAAAACACTTGTAAAGCTCAAGATGCTAATACATAAGGCTCGTCAATCAATCGATCACCCGTGTGTATCAATCGTGAAAAATTGGCAAGAGAAAATCCAAACTCATCTTTTTTGCATCCTCTCCCACTAATAAAGTCAACCCATTGACATTTGAATATTACATATCGATACTTGTCAGAGTAGTTCACCTCAATAATATCGATTAGTATACCATAATAAGCAACACAACCTTTAGTAACAACACAAACTCCACTGTTTTGAGTTTTCTTAGTTGCCTCAGAGTCTTTGGTGCGAAACTTCAAACCATTTATAACATAACGCTTGAACTGTTTTGCTTCATTATTTGGATATCGAGCAAGCCATATGACTTTATTAGAGATTTTCTTTTTCTTAGATGCATCTATGCTATCTAAATTGTTACAACCAAGTTTTACCTCTTTCATGAATAACTTCCATTTCTCCAAAACTTCAACCTTTTGTTCCTTGGTATGGTTGGCTCTATAGGTTTCTCTTTTAACTCTGTTCTCTTCAGAATTAAATTCCTTTTCGAGCATATCCATATCAGGGATGAACTCTTTGTTCAACACTAGGAGCTGATGGTCGTATCCAGTTTCCTGCTGAATAGGATTTCTAAAATCAGATCTTGATGGTGATGGGGGTTTGAGACTGTCCTGACTGTTACTGTCATCTTCTTGATCAGCAACTGAGTCTTGTTTGGCTGTGTAACAAGGGGTACTAACCTGGGAGTGGTCTTTAACACCTTGAAACTGTGCGCCTAAGTCTCTTCTAGATGGAGCTCGTGTTCTAGAGGAACTACACTGGGATGCAGGTCTATCTTTCAAAAGGATAGTTGGCTGCCTAAAGGGTTGGCGTAGATCTACGGATCTAGACCTTGGTTCCTGGTATGTTTCCTGGTGCAGATCTAACGAAGACCTGGGCGAGGGTTCATACTCTAAGGGTGACCTAAACCTAGACTGGTCAAAGCTAAGTCTAACCGTTCCATCGGCTAACTGCTGGACAACATCTAGATCTGGGTTTCGCACAGGGTTTTGGATTTGTAGAGGATAGTTTTCATTCTCTAGAGTCCATTGTGCTGGAAATGTAATCTCAGACCATTTCAGGGTTCTTGATACCTGAACGGTGGATCTAACATTCGAGGATTGGATAAGGGTGGTTTCTCCTGGTTTCCTCTTATCGAATGCCTGGATGGACATGTTAGTTCCCATGCACTTATAATACACTCTGTATATAAGGGCAAGCTGCTTGGTGCCATGTAACACAAAGGTTCCATGGGTTCTTATGTTGAGGGTGAGGACCTTCAAGATGTGAGGGTCGTCAAGGGCTACTGTGAGGTTTGGGAAACAGTCGAAATGAATTGGACCGTTACTCAAACTGGATTCAATGGTGCCTAGAAAACTGTCGTTGAACCTAATCAATCGGGTGTCTCTAAGGGCCATAAGGATGGAGTTATTCAATCCTTCTCTGATCAATGGTTTTACTCCGACTTGGACAAGTCCTATGTGGAGGAATTTATGACCATTTTCCCTGTGAGCTTTCATGGCTGCAGGGGATAACAAGTAGCATGTTTCATACTCCTTGTTGATGCTATAGACTTGTTCTATAGTCCTAACATGGTAGTCCGTTCTGAAAGACTTTTTCAAGGACCATGACGAAGACTTATAGACCTGAGTTGTGGGTACTCTGGGTATGTTCCAATCTCCTAACTTCTGATCTAGATCTGAAAGCTGGTACGACTCTGAGTTGATTGTTCCATCTTCTTGTGGAATCTCAAGCGGGTCTGTACTGCTAGATCTAATGGAAGTGGAAGAGTCACTCCTTCTAAACATCCTATTTATCATTTTGGATTAGAAGCCTAAGAAATCAATTACAACCTAGACTACCTTTATCTTCCAATTTCTGGATCTAACCTTAGATCTGAAACAGGGAGTGTATGGACGCTTTCTGTGACTGGTTACCAACTTACCGCTCGAACACCTTTTGTGCCTTCTGCTACTACTTACCGCCGCTTTTCCCTATTATTGGTGCAACGAACCCTTTCGCTCATACCCTAACGCCTAACGCTCTCCTGGCAACGGCTCAACGGGACTTTACTGTTTGATGCGGGTTCACACTCAACCTCGATACTTAGACTTACTGGGTAGCAATCGGGCACAAAACCGGACTTACTCTTAGGCTTACTGGATAACTGTCTGACACAGAACTTAGCATAGTACACATCTGCAACAAATTGTGGGAAAGAAACAAAGAATGGAAAAAGAAGATAACTGGGGAGCAAAGGATTAGCTTAAACAGGTAATCACAAAGCAATAAACAGTTTGAATGAACGGGAGGCTCAGCCTACCACCAAAAGAAAGAACAGTAAAAACTGGCTAAGATGAAGTAGTAGATGAAAAATGCAACATATGGGAGTGGAAGTGCTATCAGAAAATAGATGTAAAACAAAATAATGTTTGTTAGAGATAACATACTTTCAAAGTAATGAATACCACAAAATAATGGATAACTATGGCGGTAATACCGGCCAACTTGATTGAAAATAATATCAGTAACTTACAAACACGGGGATCGGCCACAACTTGGCTCTGATACCAAATGGGGGTAAGCTACATACAAAAGGTGCCGTTTAGAGGGCACTGGGGGCGGAAGCATAAATAGGTTACAAATGTAGTTCTAGTACAAGTGTAAACTAGGGGGTAAGAGAAGAGAGCCATTCTGGTTACAGTGTAATTCAGTTTACAAAGTAAGAAGAAGGGAATAAGCCTAGCTCTTGGAAGAGGGAGGTAGGAATGAGCCTCTGAGGGTAAAGTGTAGAATTTAGCCTGCTGAAGACTGAGGCCAAGGGTGCCTTATATAGATGGAGGGAGCCTTGGATGCCTTCAGGAGAATGCTTGAATCACGGAAGGTGAAATGCTTTTACTTCCAGGTGAATCTCTTTTCAGCCGAAAGCAAACAGTAACTTCAATGATTCTGCTGGCGAATTGTTGAGTGAACAGTAACTGGTCACTGTTTATGAACAGTGTATTGTCCCCTTGCTTTTCGTAACAGTAACTCTGCATAGTGTTCTGGACTGTGCAGTGAATAGTAGCTTGCTGGTCAACTCTGCAAGTGCAGGTACTGTTCTGAATAGTGACCGATTTTGCAAAGGTGAATCTTTGAGCAAACTAGGGCTTTTGAGGCTTTTGGGGAGCCATCTGGAGGATAACTTCAATCTGTATCATAACCAGAGGGATACCCTTCATATGGATCAAAAGCAGGAGGATCATCATCATGGCCATGCTCGTGGTACCTATCAAACAGATTACAAAACCCACAATAAAGGAGAGGTTCATAGTCTGCTTTCTGAGCTGTGTACAGGGGAAAGCCTGTATAATCAATCCTTTGGGTATTGAAGGCTTCTGAGTATGGCTTAGTAGTGAATACTGTGACTCTGCCAGTATTTCCTACGAAATGGTAATTTTCCCATAATTCACCAGTGACATCTCGGAGTTCATTGTTGAAGTAGTTTGTCCAACATTCTACGAGGGCCAAAGGATCAGTATAAGAAAGGTAGGAATCACCATCATACCAGGGGCTATTGTGAGTGTACCCATCAATCAGCACAAGGTGGTGGGAAGGTTGAACAACCATCCAATTGTTACCGTCCCATTGTGGGAGAGTACTCCAGCATCTGATGGATACAAAAGGACTTTTGATCTTTGTTACCACCTGTTGGATTATTTGAGGGAATTGGCTGGTCTGAACATGGTCCGTTAGCTTGATGAGTCTAAGGAAACCATATTCAAACATTCTTGAAAGCCAGCTTGGGTCTCTGTCTTCATCACCAGCCCCGTCTTCATAATTAATTATTAGACCAGGGAAAGGATGCTGTTTTTCATAAACCTTGTGACTGCTTCCAAAGTACTGGTTCCAGGTTTCTAGGATAGAGGCAGTATTAATGACGTCTGCTTCTTCACCGAGAACCAAGAAATGAGTGGTGACCATAATTTCAAAATGTCTGAACCATTGGTCACATGATTCAGTCATAGCCTTGCTTCTAAATATATGTGTTTGTATATCAGAAGGCAAGTTGGCAACAGCACTTCTAAGCTGGTTTTGAGTCTTAAGACTTAACCTAGCGTAGTCAGTACCCATAATAGTCTTTTTATCCATGGAATGGATATCCTCTTTGCCAAAGAGTTGACTAGTGAGAATCATATTTCCTGCCTCAAGCTCAACTAGGTGCAATTCTAGTGCCTTAAGGGTTCTTTGGAAAAGGCTGTAGTGGTTTTGGGTAAATGCTCTTTGAAGGTTATCAAGGATGAATTTAGTGGAAGGAGGAAGGTTTTTATATGCTCCTTTGCTAAATTGTAGGGCCTTGTTTTTAACTTCTTGAAGAGTTATAGCCATATAGCCACTGGAATATGTAACCGTTTCCGGGTACATAGTTTGAAGGGATGTTGCTTTTCTGGGTTCTTTTCCAGAAGAAGCGCCTTCATGCATTTTGTGAGGAAATCCCTGTATAGGTGCCTTTCCTTTGTTTTTGGAATTTGAAGAAGACATTCCTGTATTAACAAAATGGTTGTTTTTAAAAGCATTTTTGTTAAAATCATGAGATGTCATGGAACAAATTCTTTTATATGCAATGCAATGAGATGATAATTTATGGAGTTGATTGGAACTCAAGGAATTATCAAATATGCGGGATGGTACAATTTGATCAAGGTTCTTGGCTTGATTTGGATCAAATGAAGGTGTTTTGGCACTGATAAGGTTAAGGTTTTTAGAAACAGAAACTTCTTGGAGACTCTCAATCTCTTTAGGTTCTGGGTTCTTAAGAAACTTAAACTTGACTGGTTGGCCAAAAGGGTTGGTAGTGATTCCTTCACTATCTGTGATGAAAGGATCCAACAGACACATGAATGGGTTTCCTAAGATGACCCTATCTGTTATATTTTTGACAAGAACAAAGGTGGTTTTGAAACACGCATTGTCTTGGCATACATGTGCTTTTGGAATTTTGAATTCTATCTGCATTTTTCCTCCACTTGCGGAAGTCAACCTTTCTTTGGTTTTCCGGAAGTATTTAGAGGGGATGATTCCTTCTTGAATGCAGTTGAGATCAGCACCTGAATCTATTAGGGCGATCACCTCAAATTCAAAATCTCTGCTTATGACAATCCTGACTTTGGAATGCCATTTCTGGAAGTTAATCCGACTGATGGTTTGCAAGAACGATTCATTGGATGGTTCTAGCTCCATTTTTGCAGTAGGGTTAACTGTTTCATCTACTTCATCATCAGAAGGGTTCTGTAATGAGATTTTGTCCTCATTGCCTTGATGTGAAGTTAGTTCCAAGTTTTTGACTCTAAGGTCCATGAGACCATGATCAACCCTAAGGATGGTTAATTCCTGCTTAAGGTTTCTCAGCTCAACTTTGTTATCCTTAATCCCTTTTTGGAGATCTTGGACAGTTACCTCTTTCTTGGATTTGGTGAACCGATTGTAGATTTTTTCTAAATCGACTTTAGGTTCCTGAATCCTAGGTTTGGATGTACTGGCTTCTTTGACTAAGGTCCTGTGGAACTCACTAAGCCTTTGTACTTTTTCATCGGGATCCTTGATCTGTTCTATGAGATCTAGGAGTAGTTCTTCTTGTTTAGAAAGAACATGGACAGTCTTGTTTCTACAACAACTATCCTGACAGGCTAGGATTTCGTCTGAGTCACTAGAGGAGCTAGAAGATACTCTAGAGGTTCCAGAAGATGTCCTAAACAGCTGATGTTTCTCTTGGTCACTGGACTCACTACTTTGGTGATCGAGTTCTAAGAGTTTGAAGATTTCTTCTTTGCTGGTTTGGTCACTAATGAGGGTATTGATAAGGGTTTTGGCCTTAGCTTTACACTCTTTTTGGAAATGACCTTGCTTTCCACACTTATAACATGTTCCTGATGCTTTGGGTGTGGACCTCCTTGTAGGGCTGGGTCGACCTTTCTTATAGAAATCATTAGTCTTGAACTTCTGCTTTCTATAATGTTTGGGGGTAGACCTTTTCCTATGGGTTTTTTCAGAGGGTTCTTCGCCTCTGTGTTTGGATCTCTTTTTGGAGATGATAGAAGGTAAGCCGTATTGGGTACAGAAATTTCCTATTTCGTACTTGGCTTTGCTCTTGTTGGCTTGGCTCTGGATCTTGAGATCTCTACACATTTTCATCCCTTCATTCCGGATTGTGCTAGAGATGTCTCCATAAGTGAGGTTATCATAGTCTATGATACCTAAAGAGTTGGCAAGAGTTTCTTTGACCTTCTGTCCAAACAATGTAGGTAAGCCATTGATAAATTTCTCCTTCCAAAATGGAGAATTACAATCGCTTCTGTGCATGACACGGGTGGTGAACACATCTTCATACCACCGGTATTCTCCAAGGTTTTTGCATCTAAGGTTACTTAATTGATCGTAAATCCTAGATGTGATATTGCTGGGTTTACCTATGAAGTGTTTCATGATCGTATAGATCAGGGTATTGACTCCATCGGGAACTCCTCTGCCAATGCTTTCGTCAAAGATAGGGTTCTCATCCTCATCTTTTTGAATAGCATGCTTAATATCATCCTTTGAAGCTGCAGTCATGCAGTTGTTCCACCAGTCTAACAGCTTTCCAGTAAATCCTAAAACAATGAGCTCTACAACCTCAGTATTCGTAATACCATCATTTAGATAGTTATTAGCTACCATGGTTATGTGCTGGATTTTGTTTTGGATTTCTTGTTCGGATAAACCATCTATATTCCATTCATAGAGTTTACCACTGGATACTGTGAATTGGGTGGTCCTTTCCTCAAATTGTAGGGCCTTGTTTTTAACTTCTTGAAGAGTTATAGCCATATAGTGGGTGTGGACCTCCTTGTAGGGCTGGGTCGACCTTTCTTATAGAAATCATTAGTCTTGAACTTCTGCTTTCTATAATGTTTGGGGGTAGACCTTTTCCTATGGGTTTTTTCAAAGGGTTCTTCGCCTCTGTGTTTGGATCTCTTTTTGGAGATGATAGAAGGTAAGCCGTATTGGGTACAGAAATTATATATATATATATATATATATATATATATATATATATGCTTTACTTACATAGTTCTTAAACCAGTTGTAGAATTTCTCCATATGCTGCTTTTGAATAACATCATCAGTTACATGAAAAGGGAAATTAGCCTTGATCTCTGCTATGTGTACACTATGTAGACAAATGTGTTAGTGTTAAGTTAGAGTATTGTACTTGATTTCCATGAAAGGATACGCAATGACATATTACTTACTTGCGAAATTGGGTGATTTCTTCACAATTAAATAGCATATAACGATGTGCTTGGATTTATGAATTTGAATCTAGTGTAATGCTCACCACCGCACCCGTAGATTCCTCGACATTCCTTACAGGCCGATTGAATGTAGTTTCCGTAGATTTAAAATAGCATGAGCAGAATACTAAGCATTCCTTTGCTATATACTCTTCCGCAATGGAGCCTTTTGGATAAGTTTTATTATGCACGTAAAACTTAAGTCTTGACAAGTACTTATTGGAAAACCCAAGATCAACAACAGGAAATTGATAAGTTAAACAAAACCAAATAGACCAAGTTACTATATGTGTTATCTCTCTATGGGATACATCCAACGATAATGTACTGGATCGGCAATTTTGGCTTTGCTAGCCAAATGCACGACTAGATGTACCATCACTGTAAAGAAAGAGGGAGGGAATATCCTTTCTAATTCACACAATGTCATTGCAATTCTCTTCTCAAGAGCCCCAAGTTCCTCCACATTCAGTATTTTGGAACATATCTCCTTAAAGAAACAAGATAAGTCAATTAAATGCCTACTCACTTTAGGGGGCAAAGATTCGCGTATTGTTATCTGAAAAAGTTACTGCATTAAGATGTGATTATCATGGCTCTTCATCCCACTAATCTTGCATTCTTTAAGTTTAACACAACGTGAGATGTGAAGAATATCCATCTGGCATTCTTACATCTTTCAAAACTTGCAAAAAACCATCATTTTCACTAGCATTCATATGGTAGCAAGCATGTGGCATACGTGTTTGATCATTCCTAACCTTTACCAAGTGAAGTTCACTTTTTATACCTATACCCTTTAAGTCTTGACATACCTTCAAGTTATCATTTGTCTTACCATCTAAGTTCAACAATGTGTTGATTATATTATCAACTACATTCTTTTCAATATGTATCACGTCAAGATTGTGACACAACACATGGTGCTCCTAATAAAGTAAGGTGAAAAATATACTTCTTTTCTTCCACACAGTTAAGGCTTCCTCCCATCCTTTTATTTTATTAGGAAAATTAACTGTTTTCTTCCCAAACACATGATCGGATACAACATTCATTTGTAACATGATTTCCCCTCTAGATACTGTAATAGGAGCTAATCTCGTATCAACATGGCCATCAAATGAATTTTTTTGCTTACGAAATTTATGATCATTATTCAAGAATCACCTATGTCCAATGTAATTAAATTTCCTTTCATATCTTAACCACTGACTATCATAGTTACAAGGGGGACATGCAAGAGCATCTTTGGTACTCCAACCTAAGATATCATTATATGCAGGAAAATCATTTATGGTCCATAATAATGCAGCATGCATTTGGAATGATTTTTTGGAAGACACATCAAACGTTTCTACTCCAACCTCCCATAACTCCTTTAGTTCTTCTACTAGGGGTTGTAAGTACATGTCGATATCATTCCCGAGTGAGGTTGGACCGGAAATCAATAATGATAGCATGAAAGAAGACCTTTTCATGCACATCCATGGAGGGAGATTGTATGAGATCAAAATGATAGACCATGTACTATGAGTATTACTCATATTCCCACACTAGTTGAATCCATCGACTGCTAATCCAAGCCTCACATTATGAAGCTCAGATGAGAACTCTATGTATTTAGAGTCAAAAGATTTCCAAACTTCAGAACCAGCAGGATGCCTCATTAACTTGTCATTCACATGACTATTGGCTTGCCACTTTATATGATTGGTTGTTTTAGAAAACATAAATAGTCGTTGCAATCTTGGCTTTACACTGAACCACCATATGATCTTTGTAGTGACCTTTAGACTCATTACTTTCCCATCTTGAAATGTTACAGTTTGGAAAAGTTTCAAGGTTGACATTCTCCTTCCAATATAAAATACAATCTTTAGAACAAGTATGAATCTTCTCATAGCTCAAGCCTAAATCCTTAATAATCTTCTTAGCCTCATAACAATCTTTTGGCAACTTAGCATTTGAAGGAAGAAAATCAAGTAAAAATTGCAACAACATGGTAAATGATTTGTTGGTCCAACCATTAAGACACTTCATGTGGTACAAACGCACAATGGCTGACAAATTGCTAAAATGCTTACAACCTTCATAATAAGGTTAATTAGCATCTTCATGCAATTTTATAAGTTGAAGTGCATCTTCATTAAGACCTTCTGTGGGTTGTTGCACAATAGGGACTTCGTCCATTAGCTAAGATGTCATATCTTGTATGGGGAACATGTCATGCAACATGTCACGAAGATTGACATATTCTATCTGGTTTTTTTGGACATGACTATTAGGAATTTTAGTAGAAGTTTGTGCAAATGATGATTCCCCATTAAAAACCCAAAGGTTATAACCCCTACAAATCCCATTTGACACTAAGTGAGCTTGTACGACATCTATAGTTTACAAATTTGTATGCACACATTTTCTACACAGACATGAAATTGTTCCATTTGGGTGTGCATGGTTGGATGCAAAATTCAGAAACTGTTGGACTCTATCTAAATATTCTCGCGATCTTCTGTTGACAATTTTCATCCAACTCTTATCCATTGCTATAAAGTGGTTTACAAGAAATACTTATAATGTGATTTCATAAAAGCTCAAAGTAAGAGTTAACACACATTTCATTTACACAATTTCGCTTTAATTTAAGAAACAAATCATCTTTAATCATTCACTTTTAGCAATGTTCCTAAGAAAACAATGAATTTAAACGCATAGAGAGGTTATCAATACAATTGGTAACAATAACCTAAAACGAATTAATCAAATAAAAACAACTCAACAAGAATCATCCAATATTACACAAAACAGTCAACACTCCTAATATCAGCTAAAACCACCTTATTACTCCATGCAAGCCACCCGCTTGCCCCAATTCAACAACCCCCACAAACAGAGAGAGAGAGAGAGTACCTTAATTCTTTCACCGGCTTCACTTACTTTGCCAGCAATTAGTTGTATCTATATTGCTACTCTGCACATATATCGTCATTATCAACAAAATTCTATCATGAACTCCACACTGATTAATAAGTAGTTTCTAATTCAAATACTATAGCAACCATAATTCAAAATCCATTTCCTCCATTTTTCAGCCATCAACATGAAATTACTTAAATCAAATATACAATCTATGCAATTTTGTTTTTATGATATAAAAGGAGACTACAAACTTGCAAAAAGATATGCAATTCATACTTTAGTAAATATTCAAATTACTTTGAAGTTGGTGCACTAATTAGTATAGTAAAAGTAATCAAATGAATAAAATTTTTAGATTAATTTTTACATGTGAATCAAAACGAAGCACGCAAGCTAATTAAAATTTCTATCCAAGTATTAGGAATTCATACAAAAGCAACAACAAAGGTTGAATACATTTATAAATGATAGTCTTATCTTTTTGATGTCAAGTCAGGCTTGCAACAAGAAAATGTAATTCCTCCACAGTCAAAGTGAATATTCTTAGCAAATTTTATTAAGCTATACACTACTACTAAGAGCAACCAAAACTACCAAGGAAAGGACTGAAGAGGTATTACCTATACACTAGTCAGATTAGCCTTTTTGCTAGAAATTACAAATTTCCCTTTGCTGAGAAAACAACAAGAGTAGATAAATAAAAACGAAGTAAAGAAAATACAAGCTCCCCTTATCCCCAAGTTGGTCGCCAAGAAAACCAAACTAAGAGTAACTGAGTTTCATGCGACAAAATAAGAGTAACTGAGGTTCATGCTACAACAAAACTATTAAAGTTTGATAAACCCAATTATGTCAGCAACAGCAGCCAATATGCATAGAAATGATAAACCTTACATTGTTGCCAACAGGGTCCACTCAAACAAAACAAAGTACTGAACAACTGCTAGGCTTTCATAATTTAACCCTCTTGTTTTGTTAAATCGAAACCACGGTAACATAAAACATAAAAATATTAAAAACCTATTTTTTTTTTCATTCTTTCATCTCCTCCCTTTCCTCAAATTACTAATAATCTAATAACAAATAGCATGCATACATAAACGTCTATCAAACATATTTACATAACTAAACTTACTTGCTATTAGCATCAGCTTTAGTTGCCTCACTTTCCACATAAACCTTCAAATTTCTAACACCCACTACATTAAAAAAAAAGACTTAAAATTAAAATTCAAAGCAACTTAACTAATTGCTAAGTTAAAGCGACACACACACACACACACACACACACACAAAAGAGAATGTAATGAAAAATATACCACTTTTGGAAGCGTGACTTTCATCGCCAACATGGTTCAAACCAGCAGCGAATTTTCTGCATCGACAATATAATAACATTAAATTTAATATATTTTTAAGATAATAAGTGGCACATAAATTACAAGAAAAAGAAACCCAAGATGATTTTATAATTTATAGTAGAGCAATTGCTTTAAAAATAAAGAAGAAAAAGATTAAGAAGAGAGGCTACCAACCTAGTATGCTTATTAAGAAGAAAAACATGAGGTCTTTCAGTAAACAAGCCAAAGAAGCGATTGCATGACAAGAGAGAAGTAGGTAACAAGATTAATCTTTCTTCTTTTTTTAAACAGAAAAGATAATTCAATTAAATAGTGGAGTAAAGAAATGAGTATTAAACAAACAAAAGTAAACATTTAAATATATATATATATATATATACACACACACACAAAGGTTCAGCTTTGCCTCTTACATTATTTTTACCCTACCGTTTCTTTTTAGCACTTTGTAGAGGATTAGGTTCCAATTGCTTGTCTTAGGGAAATGTATGAAGCAAAGGGCCTTGGCAAATTTAGGAGTGCATTTGACTTTTAAGGGGTTATAAGAAATCTAGACAAGAGATGACTAGCAATATGCCACTTTACTATTTTTTGCTTAGTAAAAAGTTCATTCTTTTTTTGGGTAATAGGTAAGAAGTTCATTAACAAGAAAACATAGAACAGAACAAGTACAAAGGGGGTGTACAAGAATATCTCTTATTGTTGCAAATTAAAATTTAAGAAAGAGCATGACTTATCCATCTAAATCACCAGCACTTACACAGGACTTCATCTACTGTTGGTAGAAGGGAAAAACTGGAGGTCTTGAGGGAGGAGGGGTTGTAGTCACTCAGGGAAAAATTGAAGATTTATCAAAAGGCCTCTAGAGTATCATTTGGCAAGGATTAAAGCTGTCTCAACTAATAAAGGCCATTGAATAAGTCTCTAGTCCTTTTGCAATGCAATAAAACCATGTTCTGGACTTGGCAAAAGTGCTCATTGATCAACTCAGGTACGATTGTCAATTCAATAAGACCTCTTGCTTGATGTTAATTAGGCACGAATTCATGGATTAGGAGTTGGACTAAGGTGGAGAATTGCAGAACACAAATCACCATACAAACTACCCAATTGGCCTAATGCCAGATAAGCTTGATCCTTTTGTACCAAAATCTAAACCTAGTTTGACTTAAAGAATTAAGCGACTGGGCACATGGAAAAATATTTTCACAACAATACAGAGCCACAAAGTGAAGGAAGATACCAATAATTGGAATTGGTCCAATTACATAAACTAATTAACTGGAAGGGGCAAATGTGGCCAAAATGATCATAGAAAAGTAATGTTATTATTTAGGGAATTTTCTGGGAGAAAAAAAAGCCTATTTCTTTTATACCTAATTTCAATCCCATATGACTTCCCTGCATACTCTATGGATATTCACATAAAGAACCCATGCCTAATTTTAGATAAGAATCAATCCTCTAATTCAAATTTCCTCATCAATTAAGAACCCAATTCTCATTTATTCATGTTAAACACTTATCTTAACAGTACTGACTACCATCCTTACAAATTCATAATAAATCAAGAACATAAAAAGGACACAGTTTAGAAAAAGTAAAAGTATCAAAGATCAATAAAGACAGGAGTGTAGTGTACATGTCAAGCTCTTTGAGGTTGTAAGCATGGCGAACAAGGAGAAACTAACAATCTGTAAAAATGTTTGTGTTTTTGTTAAAAGATGTCAAAAGATATTTGTGTTTTTGTTAACCTTAAATACCTTAACAATTTGTAAAAATGTACTTGAGAAAGTGTGTGGTTTGGTTGAAGATCAAAATCCAATCTTGATGAGGCTACCCGACCTGTCGACGGGAGAGAATGGCGATGGTGACGGCAAGGCAGAAGACGTGAGGCGGTGATGGCCGGACTTGAAGAGAGTGGCAATGGTGAAAGACGCGAGGCGGCAACGGTGAAGAAGCTTGGTTATGGCGAGGAAGCTTAGTTTTGTGAGAGTGAGCTTTTGGGGCTAATGGCGCTAAAGCTTGGTTTTTTGAGAGTTAAAGCTTGGTTTTGTGAGTGAAGAGATTTTGAGAGAGTGAGGTTTTGGGGCTAACAATGTTGAAGTGAAAACCTAAGTGAGAAGGCAAAAAAAAAAAGAAAAAAAGAATAGAGGGAAATTTTGGGGGAAAAGAGAAATTTAAAAGTCTATTGTGATAGTCCAACCCGCCACTATAACTGAGAAAAAGGGCCGCTAAAACTTACATATTGCAGCAATTTTCGATACCGTCGCTATAGTATCCTCATAAATACTGTATTTATTGTGGTAGATTTTTGGAGCGCCGCTATATCTAAGTAAATGCCGCTAAAACACATATATTACAGCGGTTTTATGTACCGCCGTTGTAGTGCACCACAAAAGATTAGAACTATTATGGTGGTTTGAAAAAACGCTGCAATATGTGACATATAGCGACAGTTTTTGTATCCATCGCAAAAAACCCACCACAATAGTACAAATTTCTTGTAGTGATTACAAATTGGCCGAAGGTATGGATTGGACTATGATTAATATTGACTTTGACTATGTAATTAGGGAATGCATGTAAATTTTGGCTACCGAATTAAATCTTTTTTTTTTTTTTGAATTAAAAAATAAAAAAGATTTAAACTCGGTAGCCAAAATCTTATTTGAAACAAGGAGAAGGCTATGATGAATTTCCCGCACTCATGAAAATCTTTGGCTTTTCCCTCAATTTCCAAATTTTGACATGAATTTCAATATAACCCCAAGGATAAAATAAGAATCTATGACTGGAATTTCACAGAAAAACATAATTTGTGGACCTTTCATACGCCGATCAAAATTGTGATTTTTTTTTTTTTTAAATTCAATATACTTGACTTAAAGACTTTATCAAGTTTGAATTGACAGTTTGGCACCATCTATAAACAAACTTCAACACACCTAAAGAGAGAGAAAAATAGAGAAAGAATAGAAGAAAAGAGGACGCAACGCAACCCTCTTCTAAAACACTTCTCAAGGATATAATAAAATCAATCTTCCTGCTTTCTAAAACCATTCTTTTGTCACATGATGGTTTGTTTTATTTGCTGAGCTGGTCATTTGACAAGATAGAACCGAAGTTTGTAAGACCGCGTAAATACCGGGCCATAATTAAGCCCAATCGTCAAATGTAGACACGTGCGTTGTGGATTAATGGTTATGAATTATCCAAGCCCATGGGCCATTTGACAGTATTGATGAGTAATTGGAAATCAGATGCTAACATTAAATTATAGACGAAAACACCATTTTGATCTCTATATTTTGGAGTTATCGTCAATTTAATCCTTATATTTTAGTAGCAATTAATTTAGTCCATGTTATTTTTAAGTCTGAGTCAATTTGGTTTTTACCATTAACTTACTAACAGAAAATATCTACATAGCAAATGGTTTGTTTTGTTGACGCATACATGACCAATATAAAAATATATAATTATATATTTAAATATTTAAAAAGCCACCTAAGCATTTTAATTTTTAATAAATCCATGTAAAAAAAAATAAAAAGATTAATTGAAAGAAAAAAATATTAAATATATAATTATTTATTAAAAATTAAAATGCTTAGGTGGCTTTTTAAATATTTAAATATATAATTATATATTATTATATTAGTAACGTGTGCGCCAACCTGACAAACCATTTGCCACATAGGTATTTTCCGTTAGTAAGTTAACGTTAGAAACCAAATTGACTCCAACTTAAAAATAACAGGGACTAAATTGATTGCTACTAAAATGTTATGACTAAATTGACAGTGACCCCAAAATATAAGGACCAAAATGGTGTTTTCGCCTAAATTATATTCAGTGGCCAGCACTGCTACAGATGTAACAATTTTTACCACAGTTGAATTAAATTTTTTTTCTAGTTCTAATTTGAACCCATCAATTCATCATTGATATCATTTTCTACTTTTAACAGCTACCACTTAGGCAGGTGTGAAAGTTTTTGTCAATTATTTGTGTTCTTAGACTTATTGTTTGGGAGTTATAATTGCGGCAAAGTTATGACACAAAAGATTGTTGTCCTAGATTTTCTAATGGTGCAGAAACACCCAAAAAATTAGAAAAGGAAGCCAGCCATGTATAACTCTTGCTGGACATAATTAGACCAAATGAGCCTTGGGTTCAAGAGTAGGACCCAACATGGGACAACATGCTATATATATGTGAATTTTGTTAGGAGTGTGGGTTTGAATTTTGAACTTTAAGAGGCAAAATGAAAATTACTCTAAATTTTGTGTGTGAAAGGATCAAATACTCATTTTCAATTTTTCATTAAGAAAATTGCAATGCTATTTACCATACAAAAATCAGGTACTGATTGTTTCTACTGATAGTCTGATATAGCATGTTCCACGTTCATATATAGTAATGGAAATGATTAGTTTAATCTAAGGCAACCTATGCATAAATTAATTTGACGTTAAGGGCCCAATGAATTATAATAAGACTCGTAATCATCCACATGCCCTTTATATATATATATATATATATATATCATATATTATTCTACTAAACAAGGCAGTTATCTCATGAATAATTTTCGAAAACGCTGTACTCTTGGGAAACTAAAATAATGGATAACGAGTTAACAAGTAAACCGAAAATGCCAAACTGCCGTCCCTCCTGCGCCCATTTCCAAAAGAGAATGCCATGTATTCCACAAGATAATTGTGGTCAAAAGATTTGAGATATGAATTATGATCTTTGTATAAACTAATTTGTAGTGAGGCACATGTAAAATTATATAGAAAACCATTATTAAACAAACGATGAAGTCACTATATAATCAGAAGATTATTGTAATTTCTATGCAATTCAGATATTATTATTATTATTATTATTATTATTTTTTAATGATATAAGAGCATTAGCATCAATTGTGCCAAATGCCATATTTATTTGCAATATGCTACAGTGCCATGCTAATAATAGGACGACATTGTAGCCATGTTCTAAAAAATTTATTATTCTTGTATTCCCTCCTCTTATATTTTAGTCTCTCTCTCTCTCTCCCCAATCCACTCCGATTGCTCTCCCTTTATCTCTTCTCTCTTCTCCTCTCTACCTCCCTCACCGATCAAGCCACTGCCATCGATTTTGGTCTGAAAATGCCATTGCCGTTGGTCTGAAGTTGCCATCACCTCCTGTTTAAAGCTGCCATTGCCACCTTGGTCTGAAGCTGCCATGTCGCCTCAGTCTGAACCCATCTCAGCCATAGCTTGAAGTTGCAGTCACCGCTTATTTGACGCCCATCTCAACCACGGTATGAAGCTGATCTGAGCCACTATTGCCGATCTAAAGCCACCACTATCGACAATCAAAGCCACTTGTGGATACAACATAAAGTGTTGGAGTCGCCACTTAGTTTTTGCAATGATTTAGGAACCATATATATAGCGTCCTCTCAAGGAAGGACCGTTAATCTTACTACTAGAGATATGGGTTCGGAGTTTAGGTACATTCTTGGGAAGGTGTTAGGCACCCAAGACCACCCAACCCTAAGGTTGGCCTCCCATCATTGTGTCTTACGTCTTAACCTCGATAAAATCATATTCAATACTTGTATTCTAAACTCACACACATGCTAGCAAACATCTAAGTATACAAGATGACATCATTCATCCCAAAACACATATCCATCCATAAAGCAATAAGAAACCAAACACACACATATACAAACCCTAGCATTCATCTAGCATGTGAAAACCCTATCATATCATACATTTAAAACAAGGCAATAACTCAATCATGGTAGCAAGGTATCATGGCAATCACAAAATTATATAAAGCATGTAATTAGAATTAAAAGACATAAAATGAATATTCAAACAATATACATCATCAAATGCATGTTCATACCAATGCATGACTTACCTTTACTTACATTTCAGCAACACAACACCTATGACATCATGTATGAGCATGTGAATGCATGTATATAGCATCTTAAACAAGAAAACCCTAATCTAACAAGTTAAAATCAAACAAGCAAATAAAACATGTAAAACAGGGACTCAGATACAGATATGTATGTAAAAAGGACTTAAATAGAGGCAAAATATGTGAAACAAGCAAACCAATCAAAGTAGAAATCCAAATTAGGATTTTTGGGCAAATGCCTGCATATGTAGACAGAGGCTTGCGTACGCAAGCCAAATCCCATGTATGCAAGATTTGACTTGCGTACGCATGCTCATGACATGTGTGCACAAGGTTGTTCAAAAACCCTAACCCAGAAACACGAAACAAAAAAGCAAAGCATAAAAGAAAAACATAAATCTAACAACCTAGCATGCTTATAAATGTCAAACAAACATAAATCTAAGCTAAAAAAGAATATATAAACATAAACTAAACAAGAAAAATAGATTAAAATGACAAAAGAAAGATACAAAAGAAAAGAAAGCTAGAATGAATACCTTAAAGCAAAAAGCTCATAGGCTTGATTTTCAACCGTTTCCCTCAGTCAAATCTATTCACAAACCAATAAGAAAGTGATTAGCAATATTAAACTAAAAAGATTAGGGCCAGAAAAGGTCTCAATAAAACAAAATTGACTTGAGGGTGTTTTATTAAAAATTCCCTTTTGATTCACTATTTTCTAGTGAATATTGTATTTTTCTAGTGAGATTTCTATGTCCTTTAAAAATGTACCATGTAAGACTTTATATAATGGAAAAAAAAAATAGGGTTTGGAATAGCTCCCTAACGATATGTGATTCATTCCAAATCTCAGCTATTATTGTAGGAAACATGCATTTTTTATTCTTTTAAAACCCTAGTTGGGTATGCAGGAGTGAGCTTGCGTACACATGCTTTGGCCCATGTAGGCAAGCTGCTACCCACGTATGTGGACTGAGGGTCTCTTTGGTCATTTACTTCTAAAAATAGATTTTTACTAATTTAAAAAGTTATATTTTCCATTTTAACACTCCTCAAGTCAATTTGATATTTGATTGGGCTCTAAACTGGCCCTGAGCCTTAGAGTTTAGGCATCATTAAGGAACGGGGGCCCGAGTCGTAAGAGGTACAAAATGCGGTATCTACACCACCACTACTAGATCTCTATGCCTTTCTTACCTATTTGTTTTTATTTTTAATTTGGTTTGTGGTGGTGGTGGCTGTGGGTTTGTGGCGATTGTGGCTGTGGGTTTGTTGTTATTATTTAGTTGGATTTAATTTGGTTTGTTTTGAGTTGTGTTTTGGGTTGTGGAGGATGCGGTGGTTGTGGATGTGGTTGTTGGTTGGTGGCGGTGGTTGTTAGTTGTTAGGTGGTGACCATGAGTTGCCCACTAGTTGTGTATTGTATCGGGCTGAGTTATTAGTTAATATTATTTTAATGTGTTATATATATATATATATATATTATTTTAATGTATAAAATTGAAGAATAAAAGATGTGATGTAGAGTGAAGTGTAAAATGGTATGTTAAAATAATAAAAGCTTTTTTGATGTGTTAAAATGACATATTTTTCAACAGTAGGTGCTCACGCTCTAAGTGACAAGCAAAAAGATAACCATCATTAATAATTAATTCTTTTGCTGGTTTAAATTAATGTTACACGTGTTGCATTTCAAATTGCGCAAATTATTTTTATTTTTATTTGTTGGTTGAGAAAATGCACTAATTCATATTTGTTTAATATAATGAGAAAGCAATTGCCTACCCCTCAATTATGAGAATTTTATGTAATCGTGATATGTAATACCCTTCTTACATGAATGTTTCTTGCAAAAAGTATCGAATAATGTTTTTTTATTCAAGTTTCAACGGATAGAGTTCTCCAATATTTGAGGTCAACATCTAGTCAATTTTGCCTATGTTGCACTATTGATCACTTCCTACACGTGGTCATGTTAGTGATTATCCAAGTTGTAACTTGTACGGAACTTTCCAATAACTAAAGAAACTACTAAATATGTCACGTGAAATAATAACAAAGAAAACCTATAGATTTGCAAACTTAGTAATAGTGTAACACGCAAATCATATACGGGGCTCTCAGCTTTCTATTAATAATGAAGGTAAGAACACATCCAAAACCAACTTGCTAAGTATCAAGCTTCAATCTCTATAGTTTAAAACGTATCATCTCATTTCAGGCTTCATCCATGGTTGCCAATTCAGTGGTTAAACCTCGTGTGCTTATTGTCTCCAGAAGAACAGTTCGTAAAAACAAATTTGTAGATTTTGTTGGTATGAGTTTTTTTTTTTTTTTTTTTTTTTTTTTTTTTTTTTTTTTAATTTTATTTTATGTGAACGTTATATTCTAAAATCATTTACATGAACTATACTGGTCTTCTTCTCTAGCTTACATGAAATATGTTTTCTTTCAGGTGAATATCGTCTTGATTTGATAGTTGGCTATGGAGCAGCTCCTGTGATTGTTCCACGAGTTTCCGGAGTAGACAAGTTGTTGGAAAGCTTTGAGCCCATACATGGTGTTCTTCTTTGTGAAGGAGAAGATATTGACCCCTCTCTCTATGAGAAAGAAACGTCTAGTCTTTCATCAGAAGAGCTTGAAGAAATCAAGAAAAGACATGCTAGTGATACTGCCATAGACAAAGAAAAGGGTTTGATTGAATTGAAACTAGTGAAAATTTGTCTTGAAAGGAACATACCATACTTGGGAATTTGTAGAGGTTCTCAAATCCTGAATGTTGCATGTGGTGGTACCCTTCATCATCAAGACATAGACACTGAAATTTCAAAAGAATTCCCAGATGGTCACAATGTGACACACATTAACTATGAAGACTATGATGGGCATCGACATGTCATTAAGGTAGTGGATGGCACTCCTTTGCATCACTGGTTCAAGGATTCTTTGGAAAAGGAGAGTGTGGAGATTTTAGTGAACAGTTATCACCATCAGGGAGTTAAAAGAATAGCCCAGCGCTTTGTTCCCATGGCTTTTTCTCCCGATGGATTGGTTGAAGGGTTTTATGACCCAAATGCATATAATCCACAAGAGGGTAAATTTATAGTGGGATTACAATTTCATCCAGAACGAATGAGACTAGAAAATTCTCAAGAATTTGACTATCCTGGATGCTCATCTACTTATCCGGTAATAGTTATGTGTCATTTTTGTTTTAAGATATGTAGGGACTATGAATTTAATGAATCATATTTTGAATTATCCGAAGAAAAATGCTAAAGATTTGAAGTTTCATTACAAAAGGCTTAGAAATTAATTGATGCGACTATGATTATAATCAGAGTCATATTATTTATTTATTTTTATCTTTTATTTAAAATTAACACATTAGCTGGTAAATTCAATGTTAAAAAAATTGTAATATTTCTAGCATCATGCACTCGTCTAAATTGCTTAAAATTTGTATAGGAGTTTGTGAAGGCAATAATTTTTTATCAGAAGAAGCTTGAAAGTTCTGTGTGCGTGCCAAGACCTTTACTGTTCACACGAGAAGTGGAGAAGAAGAGAAAACTCATTGGTCGAAGTTTATCTCTCACAAGAGACGGGTACACCTCAGGCTGTGGCCTGGGTCCACTAAAAGAATATGAACATGGAGCTGAATTTCTCAAGGTACTAATCTTAGAAATTTAGCTTGCAGGAGTGGGGAAGGGGAGAGTGTTTTGGTGTTTAATAATCAATCATGCATGAATTCTATGCTTTGTTTTAACCTTTGCAGTATGATACAAGCAGTTTCAGTACCCAGCAAGAGTTTAGGTTGATGGAGATGGGTGCAACAGTAAGGAAATCAGCTTTCTACTACGATATATTGAATTTAAAGAAAAAAAAAAAGGAAATGGTGGCAAGGAATGTCACGGGAAAAATGTCAGCCCAACAGTTAGGCACTCTTTTGTCTTTCCACCGCATGATGGTGCTAATCTGTCAAGAAATGTTAGAGACAACTTTATGGCAATGCCACAGACCTTTGATTTTGAGTTGCCAGCTCTCCCCTCCATGATTTGTTGTTTATGAATTGTAGCACGTCTTTATGATTCATCTATTTATTTTTGGTTTTCATTTCTTTTCCGATGGACAAGGATGATCAAATCCAAAGTCTACTGATTGCTTATTAATTTTAATGCGAGAACTTTCTTTCCTATGGCCTCTGTAAATGTGCAGTTCAAATAGTTGCTTGAATGAATAGCTTTACATAACAGAACAGGATCCTAATGGTACAAGTGGCTGGACTATATATGGACACACGCAAAGGATTCTGAAATGTGTTAAATATATATGAAAATCAAATCAAGAAATGCGCATGAAAACATTGAGAGGTGATCATGGTCATGGGCACGTGTTGCATTAATAAGCCATGAAAGCTTGTATCACTCTTTATGCATTGTGGTTGCCCTCGATTGTTTCTGTCTTGCTAGATGCAAGGTCTCGCATGCTGACATGCACGTACAGTTAGCACCGTACGGGTGTTCATGGTGGAAAATACTTGGGAAATCTTGAGCAGTGCTCCGGGACTATTTAATAATTATTGGTTGGGTGCATTTGGTACACCATAAGTGGAATGAAATTGGTGCTTATCATATGTGTCAGACCTTGGAACCGATAACTTGTAAGACTCCTTCGGAAACTATAACCGGCGAAAACTCCTTTAGAGTTACATTGTTACAATAAGTGCATTATCCTCTCTTTGGGACCATAGTTCTTTGGAACTAAGCTACGATACTAATCTAACCAATCATGATTCCTTAAGGACTTTAAAACACATCAAGGGATCATATATAGTTACATACAAGGTTGTCAAAATCGGGATCCTACGTATGTAGGATTGTTGAAAGTAGATGAGATCGTAAATCGTAAGATTGGATCGTGAATCGTAATATTCTACATATTTGTATGTTGAATAATCACGTAGATTATAAATTCATCCATAAAAAAATTTAGATCTGCATCATATAATGTAATTTGTATGTCATACATCGCTAAGTCTATACTAACGAAACAAATATATTTAAGTTTTGACTCAATGTATCTAAAAAGTTTATTAAATATTTAATTAGAAACCAAATACCAAAATATTTATCAAAACATATGGAAAATATTTCTAAGTTCTGAGTTCCAAATTTGAAATCCAAAATAAGTTAGCAATGGAAACTAGCTAACTACAATATGAAATTCAAAAGTAAGATGAATATTAAGGTGAAGTGAACATTTAATTATTCACATTCTAAGGTTCTTATAATCACCGTCCTAAATTCCTAATCATCATCATCCATTTCATCATCTATTTAGACATTATATATTTGTATACTAGAGTTGTAAAAGACATCAAGATACAATTTTACACTAAACTATTTAAGTTATACCACTTAGCAACAATTAAGGAGTATGTTCAAAAAAATCAATCAATCAATATGCAAATACAAGCATAATTGATAAAATTATATAAAAAAATATTTTAGTAATATTAGAACACAAATTAGTATATTGATCAAACAAATCTAACAATATTATAATTTAAAATGCAGCAAAGCCAACGTCAAATTCTTCATTTAGAAATGATGAAGAATTCTTTCATTTTGATTACAAGTGAACTAGAAACTAGAAAACATTTGCTTAGGTTGACATAATTTTATAAAATAAAAAATAAAAAGTCATACTATCACAACATGAAAAAAATAAAAACCCTTAAAGTTTCATAAAAAAAAAAATATTTATCCCATATAAAAAAAAAAAAATTATGTTTTTGGTAGGATCGGTAGGATCCCATATAATTCTACACGATCCTACAATTTTTACGATCTTAGTGCGATTCTAAATTTTTTGGTGAGGTGAGATCATAAAATCTTGCGATCCTACAATTCAGATCGCGATTTTGACAACCATGGTTACAGATATCTTTTATAAGTATCAATTCTCAAAAAACTAATTTGCAAACTCATACAAAATATGCATCTTTATCAAGGTATCAAACATGAAAACATTCTTAAAATCTATTTTGTGCATATTTAACAAGTAAATTTCAAGAATCATGCTTTAAGCATAAATATTTCAGTGCATCATGCTTTTAAAATCTAGCTCGACCACAAGGGTTTGATAGGTCAAGACTAAGATTAACTAGGGCAAATTCTGTCTCTGGTCATAATTCGCATGAACACAACTTTGCTTCACACTTGCACCACCTTTGACGACCCTTAAAATAATCATTATATATGTTTAAGGTTGTGAGAAAAGAAAGTCCAAACATATACCCACGGATTGGATGAAACTTAGCCTGAAGAACTGAGTTTCATAAACCTTGATAGATAGCTACCTATAGAGACAACTGTCGAGCATCGGGCTTCAACAGCTTTTAAATCTCGATAGATGCTAGCTGTCAAGTTTTAAAATCCAGCACTTTCTCACTTGTTTCTTGGATAGACTTGCATGGTTTTAACATTTGAACTTGAAACTTTATTCCTTGAAGTATTAAACACATCCTAGATCTACCCAATTATAAGTAAAGTGCGTTTTGTCAAAAGATTAGCCAATTACATAAAATATTGACATATGCTCCTAACATTGAATCAAATATATCCTAACAATTTCCCCATTTGGCAATCCATGACAAAACCACAACAAACAAATGAAATATGAGATAAGTCATAAAACAGTAAACTCATAATCACTTGTTAAATATAATAAAATCTATCCTAATACAAATTCTTGAAATTTTTTGCAAGAAGAGAGTTCATGGCAAGTAGATTTTGACAATTTGTATTTCTGAAATACTTTAAACGAAACTCATCACGGCATCTTAATGTGAAATAGAAATAATAGATTGCATACAATAAATAAGAAACATGTGTATAAAGAGAGAAAAGAAATAACACATGGAAAGATAGGTGAATAACATACATCAATATATATATATATATATAAGTACAATGTATGTCAAATGGTCACAAGACCAATATACAAAGAAATAATGTATCTAAAATAGAAAGAAAAGAAAAGATACAAAAATCCTCACTACATCCCTCATAAACACACTCTCCCTAACACAAAATCTCCTATACTAACCCTCCCCCTAACACAAAATCTCCTACCCCCTATGAGTACGACAACTCTCATCTCAAAACTACTTCCTCTTTTTGTCACGAGTGACAAAGGGTAAGTATATCAAGTAGACATCTCATCATCACTAGGCGAGCTAGCACCATCGTCCTCATCAGCATCATTGTCGTCAGAGTCATCAACATCGTCCTCAAATGCCTCGAGAGAAAAAGAGGAAGCCACAGTGAAACCACCCATAACAGCCTGTTGTCGTGCAATACGACCAACATGTGTGTTCACCTGACACAACTTATCATTAAGAGTGTCAAGGCGAGTATCCATGCACACAAACTATGTCATGATGGCCTCAAGTGTCACTCCACCCGCAAAAGACGAAGGAGCAAAGGTGGATGGAGTGGTGGAAGCAAGAGGAGTCACCATCTCTATTCGAGGCTGCCTCGATTTGAGCTGTGCCTCGCTCCGTTGAACGGTAGCAGCATCAATGGCATACATAACTGAAAAAATGAGGAGACTCGGGATAGGAGACAAAAAAATGGCGAAGTATCCGTATGATAGCTGAAGGAAAAATGAGCTTATCATGGGTTGCCGTAACCTTATAGACATCTATAAGGATAAAATAAAGTGAGAAGGGAAGTCGATAGAGAGATCCTCTAAAAGGGACAACAAAAATCGAGCACGAGGCTCTATAATAGAGTTATAGTGAGACAAAGAATGAAGAATGAATGTCATTACCATGTTAAGGAACCTCGGACCTTTTGCAAAGCCCGAGCAAAGGGTGTTTTGATGGTCACCCAAAAAAAAAGGTGTCTCATAGAAGTGAGACAAGAGTTCGTCTTTGGACACTGTCCTCAGATGCTCACAGCCAGGGTAGTCAAGATGTACTACCCTAGGAATGTGTAGTACCTCGGAGACAATCTCTGGAGTAACTACGATGCGCATACCTTAAACGCGAAATAATAAATAAGGTACAGAATTATCAATTCCGTGCATATTGGAGTAAAACTCATGTATGATTATAGAGGGATAAGTGACCAAGATGTCACAAAGTGACTCCCAACCCCTATTATGAATGACAGTGGGTAGGTCAATGTCGGAAAAGTCCGACAGAATGACGTGGCGTTCCGAATGAATGCCTCGTTTACAAAAGTTCTCTGAAAAGTCCTTTAAGGCTTTATCATCACAGAACCGTACAAGAGATGGTGTAGGGTCAGATGAAGAAGATGCCCCAAAACGCAGAGGGTTCTGGGACTGAGTGGACTTTCGTTTAGGTGCCATGATACAACTAACTAAAAGAAAGAGAGAGAGAGAGAAAGAGAGACAAGCAAAAAAGTACCATTATAATCAATATCAATATAAATAAAAATGAAAGTACGTATGCATGAAAATGCATGAGCATGTGACGTGCAAACTTAAATACATCATGGGCTTAGCCTAATCCAAACCTAACAGCACACAAACAGTTCAACACATATAGCACACATCTAAAATGCATGAAAATATAGTTATAATGCAAGTGTGATGTAATGCATGAAGTTTTAAACTTATTTAAGCAATACCCATCCCAAAATTTTCACAAACTTCATCAATTTTGAAAAACCTTAAAACTTTTCAAAAAATCCCAAAAGTTAGGTCAAAAGGAATGAAATGCATGATAAAGTGAGGGATTAAGGACCTTACCAGTGAAGAAGAACAAGATCAAGGTTGAAAATCTATTGGGAATGAAGTTTGGAGTGAGAGAGAAGAGTTTAGGAGGTGAAAAGGCTGAAAGCAATCGAGAGAGATCGAGGAGAAATTATTTGAAATCGTGAGGATTGTATATATAGAAAAACATAACTCTCAATGGATCGAGAGCTGTCGAGAATTAAAAAGTGCGAGAAAATCTATCGAGCTATCTATCGAGGAGTTGTCTAGAGGTTTCCATAGCAAAGGAGCTCGATGGATCGAGGTAGTTGTCGAGGAGCTATCGAGCAACCAAAAATATCTCAATGGATCGAAGTAGCCATCGAGAAGTTGTCGAGAATGCGATAAAAAGAAGCTGAAGAGCTTGATAGATAGCTTAGCTGTCGAGAGGTGTCCAGCAGTTGTCAAGACTGCTTAAAAACAGTTTTTCAAGAAGAGAAAAACACAAATATGAATGAAATCAAGCATGCTATACAACCAATGATCCAAACAATATTTTAAGCTCTCAAAATCATCTCTCATAAAAATATTATTAAGCACATTGATCCAAAACACACACACACACACACACACTAAACAAGTCTAACCAATTTTATATTTCAAAATCAAGTTAAGATAGTTTAGTGAGCATACATTTACACAAGTATTCTTTGTGATGGCCAAATCACATTTTATCTGCACATGTATCAAAAGTAGTAAAGAATTTTGCGTGTTGTGTGTGAAAGACATCGCAAAATTGCATTAAAGTTTACATGTTATGACTATTTGAGATATGAGAAAATCACTTTAACTCACACACAATCGTAACTGTTTGATGGAGACTATCACCTTTGAGGTATATCTTTATAACTTCCACATCTCCTAGAATACACGCTTGTAATCATATATAAAGCATTTGATTCTTTTTGCTTTTTATTTTTATTTTTTGCATATTTTCTTTTAAGCAAACCATGCATGGGCATATAAGAGATAGAAAAGAAATACCCAATGATGTTAAGCATTTGGCATTCCACTTTTGCTATGCCGAAACATACAAATGTCATTTCATGATTGGCAGGCAACAGTGGTGAGATGGTTATTTATGCCTTTCTCTTAGGATTTTCTAGTCCTTTTTATCAAAAAGAGTGATACAAGTGTTAAGTACAAGAGATTACTTAATCTTACTCATCACAAACACGAGCCACAAAGCTCACTTGCTTAGTTGTGCATATAAATGCTCATCTAAGCTACAAAAGATACAAAGTTTAGAAAACTTTATTTCAATGGCCATCCAAGGTATAGAAATACCAAAGTACATAAACACACCATGTTTTTGTATTTTTCTGATTTTTCAATTTTTTTTTTAAATTTTTATATGTAAAACAAAATAATAAAAAAAACTGAAAAATAATCAAACAAAACATGTTAAACAAAGCAATGCATAAAACTAGACTAACTCAAAACAATAAAGCAAAACACACAAGTAATGCAAAAAAAAACAAAAAAAATAAAAAAATACAAGAAAGGGAGAGAGAGAAATAGTAACAGAATTACTTGGAGCCTTTTTCCTTCCACACCTTGGAAGAATCTTTCCATTTAGTAAACCCTTGATCTGGCGGTGAGGGGGAAGAATTGAAACTGTTCAAGTTTGAAAGGAACATAAGGGCTTTGAGAAGATCTCCAAGAGGAGAAAAAGAGGATGGAAATTGATTTTGGTTTCTCGATGCGATTATGCTGTTGCTCTGTCGAGTGGCCAACCACTTATAGCAATTAGATCAAGTATGTCCAGCTGCACCACAGTGATGACAGAAATGGTGTTTTTTTTGTTTAGGCTTTTGAGTATTTCCTTTTTTTGCCCTAGGGTTCTTGATCTCTTTCTTATCAAGTTTAGGGGGTGCTCCTAAGATAGATTTACCCTTGTCTATTTTCTTACTAGCTAATTCATTTTTAACATCATTGTTCTCAGTTTCAATATTATTAGCAGGAGAAACAAACACAGTAGTACTAACAGAAGCAATACTAGGAGAAGAGAAATCATACTCTAAACTGGTTCAATTGGATGTAGATTTCTGAAGACTGAGCATCTTATCGAGCTTTGCACTTGAAGTCCTTTCCAATTGGGTTCTGACTTGGAACAGTTTTGCCTCAAGCTTCTTGGTCTTCTCAGCCAAGAAATTATTCTCAAATCTTAGTGCTCCAATGGTTTGATTTGCTTCATCAAACTTAGTGGAAATTTCTTCTCGTTCAAGCTCCACTTCATTAAGCTTTTTAGTGGCCAACCTATACAACTTCTCATGCTTTTCTGAGATCTTGTATAATTTTGCATAAGCTATGTGGATGTCATCTTGCTTATCCATCTTTTTCAACTTAGACTCCACAAATTCCTCTTCTTTATCCACATCTTTAACAATCCCTTCAGTAGGATTTACAATGGTAGTGAAGGCATTTAGGATTCCATTATCCTTATTATCGGAGTCATCCTCAAGCTCGGTGTCGCTCAAGGTAGCAGCAAGTGCCTTGCTTTTTTCGATGGTCTTGAAATAAGTAGGGCACTATTGTTTCATGTGACCGAAGCCTTGACACCCAAAACACTTAGGTCCCGAGGCAACAATGTATTGACCGCCATCCCTAGCATCCTTCTTCCCTTTGTCTTGACTTTTAAACTGAGAAGAACTAGATTGTCTACGGTCCTTGTCGAAGCCCTTCCCATTGGCATTCTTCATGAATTTCTTGAATTGACTTGTGATGTAGGATTTCATTTTAGAATCTTCATCGTCTGAAGACTCATCAATGTCACTACTCTTGGCCTTCAATACCATGCTCTTGCTCTTGCTTGATTTCTCGATCCTTGTCAAATCCAACTCATAGGTCTGCAGATTGCCAACCAACTCTGTTAAAGGAATTTTGTCAATATCTTTTGATTCCTTAATCACAGTGATCTTGGCATGAAAATATCTCGGGTAGAGATCTGAGTACCTTTCTCACAATCTTGGGTTCAGGAATGGTTTCCCTAAGATTAAAGCTGAGTTCACTATTGATGGTTTTTAGACCCCTTAAACAATTGATTAAACCTAGGTAATTAGCCAAGTTGTTACTTAGTCCAATTAAACAAGTCTAGGTTATCACAATAATAAAGATCAAATCATGCAAAGCAGCGGAAAATAAATAACACACGATATGATCACCAAAGAAACCAAACCGGTAAAAACCTGGGGAGGATTTGACCTAGCTATCCTCAAGGTAAACCTGAATCCACTATCTTGAAAGAATCGAAGTTCATACAAAAGGACTTACAAGCACCCACGCTCGACTTCCTAATGCTACCAACTAGTAGAACTTATTGACACGACCACGTGCAAGCTCCGAATCCACGGACTCCTTCTTTCTTGGATTTTCCACCAAATACAAGCACACCCGCTTGTGTTTTCTTTAAGCTTCAATGGCAGCAACTGAATTGATCATCAAGGCGTAGATAAATCTTCTCCTTGAAAACCCTAAGTTTGTGTAAAGGAAAGCTCCTCTAGATCTCACAAGAGATTTACACAAACTGCAAATATGAGCTCGCCTAAAACGTGGCTAGGGTTTGCCTTTTATACTTAGGATAAATAAGAAACCCTAAAAACGTTTTCAAACAAATAGGGCTGAGTTGGACGAATCTGCAGAAAAGCATTCTGCCCGAGCTTCGATTGGTCGAGCCTGTCGTTCGATCGATCGAGCCAGGCCGAAAGGCACAATGCTTCCTTGCTTTAACTCGATTCTAACTTTACATTGACACACAACTTTGAGCTAGCTTTAAACACTTCTAAACACATTTTTTTGATCATGGTTTGCCAACAATACACATTAGAGTTCTAAATACATAAAATCCTAAACTTTAGAACCTAACAACTATGTCCTTGAGCTTGGCATATAACTTATCAAATGACTCATCCTCCTCCATCTTAATCTCTTCAAAGCTCATAGTAAGCCTCTGAAGCTTTGAATCCTTAACAGTTTTGGTTCATTCATAGGTTGTCTAGAGAATGGTCCATACTTCCTTAGCAATTTTAGTAGAGGATATCTTCTTAAATTTCTCATTTGTGACTGCTGTGAATAGAGCATTCAATACCCTATCATTGAAGTTTACCGCCTTGATCTTAGCATCATTCCAGTCGACGGCGCTTTCGTAGGCGTGGTCCAGCCTATCTTCACAACTTGCCACACATTTCCATCCAATAACTGCAAGAAAGCTCTTATGCGTACTTTCCAGTATGCATAGTTAGTTTCATCAAATAAATGAGGTATAATAAGAGATTTTCTTCTATCCATGACAAACAAGGATTAATGGATCACACAGCAAAGATTAACATCTAATCAGAGTGTGCCCACTTTAATCCTACTTGATAGGCCAAGAATGTATTGACCCCTTGTGATAAATTAACCAATTGATTTAGCCAAGTTAATTAATTAATTCAATTAACATGCAAAATGCGTGGTAGTACAAACAAATCACCAATTAACTAAAGTGCAGCGGAAATTAAATTGACACGGTGATTTGTTTAGGATTGAGGAAAAACTACACGGCAAAAACCCCACCGGGTGATTTTTAGGTCACCACTCACGAAAATCCACTATTATCAAAACAAGCGGTCACAAGTAAAGGAATCTCAGTACCTTATACCAACCTACAGTTGAACTCTTACCCCAATACCTAATTGGACTTGTTCTGTAGTGACAATCTCTCATTTTCAATGCACGGCTCCTAGTACATGACTAACCAATAGATGCACGGATCCCAGTATGCGACTTGATCACCAACTTGAGAAAGATGTTGGCTGCAAAGTTCATCAGTTCATCACACAATGAAGATCATGAAGCTCCTTGGTCACAAAACCCTAAGATGTACAAACACAACAGCTTCTTCAAGAGAAAGATAAACTAGGGCAAATTCTGTCTCCAGTCACAATTCGCATGAACATAACTTTGCTTCACACTTCTCCACCTTTGATGGCCCTTAAAATAATCCTTATATATGTTTAGGGTTGTGAGAAAAGAAAGCCTAAACATATACCCATGGATTGGATGAAAATCAACCCTGAAAATTTGAATTTCATAAACCTTGATATATAGCTATTTATCGAGACAGCTGTCGAGCATCGGGCTTCAGCAGCTTTTAAATCTTGATAGATGCGAGTTTTAAAATCCAGCACTTTCTCACTTGTTTCTTGGGCAGACTTGTATGGTTTTAACACTTGAACTTGAAACCTTATTCATTGAAGTATTAAACACATCCTAGATCTACCCAATTACAAGTAAAATGCGTTTTGTCAAAGGATTAGCCAATTACATAAAATATTGACATATGTTCCTAACATTGAATCACATATGTCCTAACAGGGTTTACTGTAAAATAATAATTTCAAAATTTTGCAACATCAACATGATAAAAATAATTGGGTAGTAAGAATGTTCAAATATTATTCATATTTTTCTCTACAAAAGCATAAATTTGAGAACTTGTAGGCATTTTAGAAAAGAAAAAAAAAATCTATTTACCTCACAAAGCCAAATGAGTTCAGCCCAAGATCTCCAACATATCTCAATGACTCAACTAGAATTTAATAAAGAATAGCTCATCCCTATCAAATAGGCATTAGGCACATGACTAAAACTGAAAGATTTGAAGCTTGCAAGTTGGTTAACAATGGTGGAAAATGAGTAACAGAAGAGAGAGAGAGAGAGAGAGAGAGAGAGAGAGATATTTATAGAGCATAATTACAATACATCAAGAATCTTCTAGTGAAAACTGTACTAACAGAATTACAACAAGCCTGCAACTATTGCTCCGTGAAATTAGGTATGACAGCTTGGATGATCGTTATTGTGGAAGCTTGAGGCTTAACAATTCACTGAAGATCAAGGCTAGAATAGAGTTACTCATCAAGCACAACCAGAGATAGAAAACAGAGAAAGTCTTAAGTCACTACTATTGAAGAAAAGGCATGAAACGACATCGTTCTATTAACTTAAATGCACCATTTCTCTTCAAGGCAGAATACACTTAAGTAATACAATACCGTTTGGCTAAGAGACCGTTAGAGAAAAAATAGTCGTTACTCTTCTTCTTCTTCTATTTTCAAATTCTGCCTTTGCCTTTGGCTTTCAACACTTACCTTAACTTCCCCCCTTAAAACCATGGGATCAACAGAGACCATGATTTTGGACCCAAGAAAAACAAAACGAGAGGTGGAAAACATCAGTAGCTTGATCACCCATGGCAATATACTTGACTTGAAGATCTCTGCAAAGCACCTTTTCTTGATCAAAGTGGTAATCAACCTCCACATTTTTTGTTCAAGCATGAAAAATGGGATTTGATGCAATTGCAAGGGCAGAGACATTGTCACACCAGAGTTTAGGAAATGAGGAAAGGAAAATACCAAGACCTTTCAACACCTATCAAAGCCATGAAAGCTTAGCTACAGTGGAGGCCAATGCTCTATACTCAGACTCAATAGAAGATATAGAAACAGTTTCTTGCTTCTTGGCACTCCAAGTAATGGGATTGTAACCAAGGTAGACCATATAACCAGTGATTGAATGCCTATCATAAGGATCACTTGCCCAATCCGAATTAGAAAAGGTTGAAAGGGAGATTGGTCCAGGTTAAAGAAACACCTATAGGTCAATGTGCCATTAACATACTTGAGAATTTTTTTAGCTACAATTAAATGAACATCAGTAGGAGCAGACATAAATTGACACACATACTGCATTGCAAAACTTAGATAAGGCCTTGTGAAGGTCAAATAGTGAAGAGAACCAACCAAATTCCTATGCTCATGTGGATTAGAAAGGAAGGAACCATCATTGGGAAACTATCTAAAATTGGGAGCACATGGGGTTCGAGTTGATTTGGAAAAGTTCATATTGACCTTGAGAAGTAAGTCTTAAGCATATTTGGTCCGATTAGATATAAGCCTTTGGATGTTCTAGTGATCTGAAGACCAAGGAAGTAATGTAGGGGGCCCAAATCCTTAAGCTCAAAGGCTGCACTGAGTTGGGTAATCAAGGAGGACAAGAATTATGGGTTGTTCCTAGTCATCACTATGTCATCAACATAGACAAGAAGATAGACCACCAATTTTCCTTGTCGAAGAATGAATAAAAGGAATTAGTTAGAGAAGCCTAAAACCCCATATGAAGTAACTAGTGGAGAATCTCTTAAACCAAGCTTTGGGAGCCTATTTGAGATCATAGAGAGGCTTCCAAAGTTTGTAGACATGATTGGGATATGCAGGGTTTACATAACCAGGAGGTTGAACCATGAAAACTTCCTCCCTTAGGAAACCATGAAGGAAGGCATTACTTACATATAGCTGTTTTAAGGGCCAGTTGAATTGAATAGCAAAAGAGAGAATAATCCTCATAGTGGGTGGTTTAATAACTGGACTGAAAGTTTCCTCAAAATCAACCTCATATTGTTGATGAAACTCCTTTGCAACCAACCTAGCCTTGTACCTGTTTATAATATCATTACTGTTGTGTTTAAACCTGTACACCCACTTACAACCAACCAAATTCTAAGAAGAAGAGGGTGGAACCAACTAGGTACCTTGCCTTTTAAGGGTTGCAAACTCTTCATCCTTTGTTGTACACCAATGTGGATATTAAGAAACAACTCTATAAGATGGTGGTTTAGATGTAGTATAATCAGGCTTAGGAGCAGAACTAGCTTTTCTGGGCTGAGCAGAAGTTACTGCAGAATTGGCTTTGCTGGACTCAGTTAAGATCACATGAGTGGAGGATTGTACAGCAGTAGCCTTGGCAGCAAGGGCTTTAGGCTTAAAAATCTCATTCTTAGACCTGGTGATCATAGGATGAGTATTGACAGAAGAAGGAACCTACGGGGTAACTAAGGAAATGGCAATGGGAATAGCAAGAATAGAGGAATTAGGTAAAGGAAGGTCAGGGCTAGGATGTGACTAAGGAGTAGAGATAGGGGTAGACTGTGATGTTTGGGGAGAGGAAGTAGGTATGTGAGTGTGATTAAACTAAAGGATGGATGCAGATATAGATGGGGATTGGTCAAAGGTATGTTGTGAGGCAATGTTATGAGGTGCAATAGGTAAGGAGGAGTTAAATGAGGTACATGGAGAAGGAATACAAAACTGTGTGGACAAGAGTGATGTGGAAGACTATGTAGGAGTGGAAGTATTTTGACTAGTGGATAAAGACTAAGGAGAAAAGAACTTAGTTTCATTGAAAAGTACATGCCTTGAAATATAAATCAAAGAAGAGATTGGGTCCTGATAGATGTAACCTTTCATGTGTGCAGGGTAACCAAGGAAGATACAAGGAGTGGTATGGTAGAAGTTTTTATGTATTGTAAGACCTCAGCAAAGGAAAATAGACACAACCAAAAGACCTTAGGTGAGTAATATCGGGTTTAGAATGAAACAAGACTTCCCAAGGAGTCAAATTCTTGAGATTAGGAGTAGGAAGCCTTTTGATTATATGGATTGCTATGAAGATTGCATAAGACCAATAGGAAGGTGGTAACTGTGAATGAGAGAGCATAGTGAGAGTACATTCAACTACATGCCCATGCTTCCTCTTAGCCACTCCATTTTGTTGTTGTGTGTGAGGACAAGAAAACTAATGAACAAGACCATGTGTGGAACATAAAAGCTTAAAAGCATTGGAAGTGAATTCTCCACCATAATTAGTTCTTAAAACTTTAATTTTAGAATCAAGTTGATTCTCAATAGTAGCTTTAAAGAACTTAAAGATATTAATAACATTAGATTTGTGTTTAAGAAGATAAAGCCAAGTAAACTTAGAATACTCATCAACAAAAAGAATGTAATATTGAAAATCATTTATGGATGTAATAAGTGCTAGACCCCAAACATCAAAATGCACTAATTCAAGGGGTTTTGAAGCTTGAAAAGTGGAAGTTGGAAAAGATAATTGATGCATTTTACCACTCACAATGTTTACAATGAGAAAATCCCTCATCACTACTTGAGGTACATAAAGCATCAACAGAAGATAGTGCTACATCAAGCACTTTATTGCTAGGATGTCCTAACCTATGGTGCCACAACAACCAATTATTACCCTTATTTACATGAAAAACAGAAGGAGATTGAGTGAAAGTTGAAGAGTGATTTAATTGTGAAGGTGACTCAGAACTGATGTGAGGTGATGACTTGATGAAGTTCTTTGAGTAGATGGGATAGACACCATTCTCACTCAAGCCCTTGTAGAGGGGTCTTCCTGTAGGAATATCCTGAATTTTAAGTTCATTGGCATCAAAATGACGAGAACAATTATTATGTAGGTAGAATTTATGAATAGAAAGTAAATTCATAGCAATTCTTGGTACATGAAAGACATCTGTAAGTATGAAGTTATGATATTTGGTATGTAATGTTGCATTACCTATGTGATTAATTGGTAGAGACTAACCATTTCCCATAGTGACTTGATCAAGTCCTTTGTATTAAGATTGGATTGAAAGATTGTTGAGACTGGTAGTGAGATGATCAGATGTACTTGAGTCAGCAAGCCAAGGGTCTTGATTGTTGGTGATGGCTGCATTGGATGCACTAGCCATGGTAGCAAGCTTTGTGAGATGATTTTTTCCTTGATAAACAAAATCCATCCTATGGTAGCAATTTAAGGCTTGATACCCTGATTTCCCACAGATCTGGCATGTTGTACGTTCATGCTTAAAGCCCTAAGAGGAATTTTGAGGAGAGAAATTTTGAGTTGCTTGTGATGAAAACTGTTGCTGACCTCCATTATGGTTACATCTTCCTCCTCCTCTTCCTCTATTGGAGTTATTCCTACCCCTTTCTCTTCCAGTTTCATGATTCTGTGACTGATTCTGTGAATTGCTATTTGTTTTGCCATTAGAAGCAAACACAACAAGAGAATGAGAGACTAAATCTAAGTGGTTAGTCATTGCTTGTTCTTCACTTTGCAACATGATAGCAAGTTACTCATAAGTGATAGGATCACTCCTAGTTCGAATTGCAGAGCAAAAGTGTGCAAATTCTCTAGGGAGTCCTTTAAGCACAATATAAATCAACTTCATTGTTAACATGACTCCTACAGCAACGAGTTTATCACGAGCTACTTTGATCTTCTGCAGAAAGGAATTCACAGACTCATTTCCTTTCTTGAGACCTTGAAGCTCAAGCTTGAGATTCAAGATGTTAGCTCTTGATGTGGAAGTGAACCTCTATTCAAGAGTGTTCCAAATTTCTCTCAAGCTAGTGATACCAACAACAAGTGAGAAAACTTGTGGAGTGAGAGTTGAGTTAATCAAGGAAAGGAGTGCCTTATCCTTGATCTTCCAAGCTTGAAATTCAGGATTAACAACTGAAGTTGCAGTTCTTGTAGCATCAAGAACAAAAGGTGATGGCTTTGGAACTGTACCATCAATGTGTTCAACCAAAGAATAAGCTTCCAGTATAGTGATTAAATGGTGCTTCCATGGAATGTAGTTAGTATAATTGAGCTTAATTGACATGAGGTTTGACGTGTTGGAGAGTAACAGCAATGGTGATTGTGTTAAGGTTAAAAGAGTAGAAGTTGTATCTATTGGTGATGTTAAAGCCATGGATTTGAGCTCCGATACCATGAAAGATTTGGAGCTTGCAAGTTGGTTAACAATGGCGAAAAATGAGTAACAAGAGAGAGAGAGAGAGAGAGAGAGAGAGAGAGAGAGAGAGAGAGAGAGAGAATTGTACTAACAAAATTACAACAACCTTGCAACTATTGCCTCGTGAAATCAGGGATGATAGCCTAGATGATAGTTATTGTAGAAGCTTGAGGCTCAATGATTCACTGAAGATCAAGGCTAGAATAGAGTGACTCATCAAGCACAACCAGAGATAGAAAACAGAGCAAGTCTTGAGTCACTACTATTGAAGAAGAGTCATGAAACAACATCGTTCTATTAACTTAAATGCATCATTTCTCTTCAAGGAAAAATACACTTAAGTAACATGACACCGTTTGGCTAAGAGACCAGTAGAGAGAAAATAGTCGTTACTCTTTTTCTTCTTCTTCCATTTTCAAATTCTGCCATTGCCTTTGACTTTCAACACTCACCTTAACAAAAACTACCTCTATTTGGATGAAATTAAATTATATAATTAGATTATAGAAATACAACTATTAATATGCATATGACTAAACATTTAGCATTTATGTTCTTAACCCTTTCTAGCCCAACAATGCAACCCCCAAAGAGATGCTTAGCATGACTCAAACTCTACTTTTAGTATTTCCAAAACCCCTCACATCTTAACCAAATATATGATTTCTATAAATGGGCACCAAAACCCAGTTTTACAATTCTAAATTTAAGCAATCATCAAACTTCCATAATAAGCTCTCATCATACCCCAAATGATCCCAGGCCCATAAATCCCCCAAATAAAGGTCTTAGAATATGTTTTAGGGGTTTAGATAAGGTTTTCATGGCTTAAGCTATTTTTACACTTAAAAAAAAAAAAATTAACCAATATTTCCAAAACTAGATTTTATGGAAGCTCCAATAAATATAGTATTATATTATTTTTTTTTCTCACTAAAAATCATATATACACCCCTAAAAAAAAAAAAAATCACTCAAACATTTTAAAGAATTCTCTAAAGCTTTCATCATGACATGCACGCAAAATTTTCGGTCTCTTAGAGATCCATTGGATTGTTGGACAGGCTTAAAGTGATTATCAAAAGCTTGCCTTTTTATCAGACTTAAAACCTTAATGAAAATAATAGACACAATTAGAGGGACCTTAAACCTCCCAACATCCAAAAATTGCAAGGTGCAACTTACTACCAAATAATTGACTTTGATATCAACAATGAACACCATAGTCTAGAAAACTGATTTCATCAAATAAGGTAGCTACCTAACACTTTTCACATCTTATAACATAGCTTTCAAAACTTAGATCAAGGGATAGTAAATTAATGCTTATCCTTGTACTTTTCAATTTATAGATTGTAACTAGAAATCAAAACCATATACTATTTTTAGATTGTATCTAAAACCAAAGTCATATAATTTTTTAGTTACTCCCAAATAGACAAAGTTTAGCTACAACCTTACTTAATATCTTTTTATTAGAGGTGAATTTTGACAAATCCACAATTGAATTACTTCTTCTTCTTATATTCTCCGTGTTTATAAAATTTCTAGAAAATTAAAGATCAATAACTATATCATCAAAAAATTGTTTAAATTGCAAATTTTTGTAGTTTAAAATTATGCATGAAATATAAGCTTATAGATCATATAGTGAATAATATATGATTGACACAAAATTTAACATGTGTATTAAAAGTGTAAAGAACATGTGATTCAGTGGTTAGATTTTCAAAATATATAGTAATGTTTATTTTATTGAGTAAGGTTGTAGTCTTAAACTATAACCAATTTTGTAGCTAAATTTTGTTCTTCTCAAATTCAATGTATAGCTATTTTAAATCAATAAAGAGACATATTTTTCAATTTTAGGTTTTTATTTTTCCATTAAAACAAGTGGCGACTCCATAGGGGCGGCATTAGCTTATGTTTAAGGTGTTCAACTGAACCCTTGAGTCAAGTTTTTTTTATTTATTTTTTTATATATATATATATAAATATATTATTATTATTATTATTATTATTATTACTATTATTAGTTTAGCTTACCCTTAAAAATATTTTTGCACACCCTAGCTTAATTAAAATTTTGCATTCCTGATTACATATCAGCTTAGTCCGAAGCCAAACAACAACATAGATCACATACCTCTCTCTCTCTCTCAAACTATCTCGACATCTCCAATTCTAAGAATAAAAAATGAGTGTTTGTGAATTGTGAGTATATTTCTTTATGGGCGGTGTGTTTTTTTTTTTTTAATGTTATTTATTTATTATAAAAATAAATTTTATTTTAAAAGGGTACTCCAAGTCCTCCCCAAAGCTACTTTGGATGGTGCTAGCGGGCTATTGGAGGAGTATCAGAGGCTTATGGCTTACTAAAGAAATTCCTGATTTTTCCTTAAAAAAAAAAAGAAGAAGAAAAAAAAGAAAAAAAAGAAAAGAAAAGAAATTCCTGACCTAGGAATATTTTTATTTCTTCCATGTAATCCTTGTTGGCGAGCTCCCTCTTGGCTGTTGTATTCCTAACACAACCTTTACTTGTATACGTTTTTCTTAATTACATTGATACAATTTCTAAACTTTTCTATATATATATATATATATATAAACTAATTTGAGATTTATAGCGCAGTAAATCAGCTTAATGTTCATTGAACTTCCATTTTGATTGTTTAATTTATATTTGAATTGTTTTAGGCCCAAAAAAAAAAAAAAAAAACAATTTTGGGATTCAGAAACATATATAATATATTTACAGTACATTTTGGAACGTTGGAGTGGTAACAAGTCTATAAATAAAACAAATATACCTCTTACATATAAAGAATATAATCTACATTGGCTTGTCGGGTTTTAATTTGTTGAATTGAGAATATCCCAATTCCCAAATCTAAACCAACCGTGCTGTTTTCCAAATTGTGAAACTAGAGATCAGCCAAACGGTTAAAAGGAAAATCAACCCATTTTTGTCGGTCAATTGGTTTAACTTTTTTGAAATCAGTTGGTTTAAGTTTGAATCTCAGCCATTGTTGACTATTACATGGTGTAATAATTCTAACTATTGTATTAGATCCATATCCAAATTGTGGACATTTTCATAAGCTAAAAATAAAGATTCTTGTTAATGAATACCCAAACATTTATTAATGAGTCATTTTAGGAAAATTTTAATATTATTTTTATGAAAAATATAAAAATTTATCAAAAAAAAGTAATTACTTTTTTACTTTCCATATAAAATGTATCAAAAAAATATTCTCTAAATCAATACCCTTAAAATATCCATAAGTTTATTTCATAAATAAAATACAAATACCTTAGGGGGTATTTGGTTTGTGTTTTCAAATAACCATTTTCAGTTTTTAAACAATATTTCACGTATTTCAACACACTTTTTCACCCATATGTATTTCTAGGAATGTTTTTAAATAACAATTTTCAGTTTTTAAACACATATACCAAACAGACACTTATTATTTGGAGGGCGCAAGCAGCAACTCTCTCCATGTCCTTCACGTGAAAAAGATTATGTGCCTAAATTGACCCAAATTAGTAGCTTTTGGATAGGGAGCTCAGGTGACGCAAGCACATGCGTAGCTATTAGCTAATGGGAGTAATAAGCAAAGCTGAGCTAGTTAGTGTTTAGTGGAGTATTATTTGCATGCAAAAATCATCAAATGTCTCTCACTCTCTCTCTTATCATATGAAAAGCATGATTCTCGTTCCAAAGCAAAAGCATAATTATTATTATCATTTTCAACCCTTCTCTTCCTAGAAGACTCGGCAACTAGATAAGTGCACAACCAAACAATTAATGCCGCTATTTGTGCTAATCCCATCCACAACATTCATTAATTATATTGTATTTGCACCAGGTCACCATTTCCTCAGCTTTGATCCGTCTTAAATGTACCATCCCAGGATAACCATTAGCCACGTGTCAGGACTCTGGTCTTTCCACCTTCTAATTCAACAAATGTAAACTTTTTCGTAGATATGCTAAATTATAGTTTACGAAAATGTTAAAAATAATGCTCAACATTTCTACTGATCGATACGTTATATTTCATCTCTTGCTTTCTGAGTTATCAATTTATAATTAGAACACATGATTTTATTACCGACAACTTAACACATTAATTAAACTTATTGAACTATTATCAATTTTACTATAAAAAATTTATAAACTAATATATTAATAATTTATGGTGATTTTTAATACGACATTAACTATTAATTTTTTTTAAAAGACTATTAATTTTAAATAGCCATAAAATTAGTTATATTTTTGTTTTAATAATGTCACACTATATAATATTAAACTTTTAAAATATAAATAAAACTAAACTATAAAATAAATTCTCTATATTTCGAAGTAAATGACTAAATGAAGAGTATCCTAGCTTTTATATATATGAAGTTCAAAATTCTTCTTTATTATTATTTTTTTTTTTTTGGGAAATAAATCACAATTATCACACCATCTCTTTAAAGATCAAAGAAAGAAATAATAGATACAGACATACACTTGTGCTGAAATGTGATAGTTTTTCATTAATTTCTTTAATACATGACGGTGCAAGCTGTAGAGTGAAGACAGGTTATCAAGCATTGTATAGCGCTGATATAATATCCATCGTAATTTATCCTCAGCCAAGGCTAGTTATACTTTCCATAGTTGCTTCCAAACCAAAGAGGGCCGCTAGTACTCCACTTCATATGCTAATATTAGAAACGCGGCCTTAGAACCTTTCTTTTTGTAGTGAATCCAATCCAAAACCTGCACCAGGTCAAACTCACCTCAGCTTTGACACCGTCCTCAAATCAAATGTACCTACCCCCAGGATAATCATCAACCATTTTAGAATCATAACTTCTTCTTCTTCTTTTTCACAATTTTAGTACAATTTTAACATGGCAAACTATGATTTGTTACCTGACACTTTTAAATGAATTAGCAAATTTTTTTCTCATTATTCACATTCTACCAGTAATATTTGTGGCAAAAAAAAAAAAAAAAATTGTGATTCTAAATTATTTTTGGATAATCAATAACCAACTCCCCCATTTTCTTATAAACACTTTTTTTTTAAAAACTATTTTTATACAAGATAAAAATTCTACTCTAACATAATCTAAGTGTATATATGTGTGAAACTTCCTCTTAGAAACTTGAATCTCGGCCCTTACCCCCCACACCCCACAAGTACTTATACTTGTGGAGTAATCATTGCACCAAGGGTGCGCAATGGTTCTTATAAACACTTTTAAACTAACAGTAGTTTATGGAAAAATTATTAGGTCCACTAGGAGGATTGCTGACGTAGTTCTCCTTAACCTCCCAACCAATAAAATGTTGTTATTTATGTAATTGTGACATCATCTGGTAATTTTTTGTATTTTATTCCTTGTGCTGATTAAGAAGCTCATACATACATTTGCATAAATTACATCATCTCATTGATCAGGAAGGACCACATCAACAGTCATTCCAGTGTAAATAATAATTTCTCATAATTTATGGCATGTTAGGCCCGAATTCAGTATCATGCTGCCCGACTATTGGTCGCCTTCTGTTTTAGAGGATTGAAAGCTATATTGAATATAGCATTTTTATTTCAAATCAAAATCCAGGAAAATATACTTTTATTCACATAATCTTTATAATAGATTTTATTCAAATCAAAGTCCATCCAATCACGAACTCTAATCTTTGTAATGGATTTTAAGATTTTAATATAAAAAAAAATTTAACAATTAATATATGATGATGATATAATGGGGAAGGATGGGGTCAAAGTTTGAGAAATTTAAATTAATGTGCTAAAATGTAATATACTCTCTAAAAATATAAATTAGAAAATTCCAAGAAAAATCTCTGTTAATTTGTGCTGACATATCATGGGAAACCAAATCCAAATCTAAACATACAATGTATATGTATATGTATACATACAAGTACAACAGATAAGATATACACAATTACCTACCCTAATCCTCGGAACTCTGGAATGTACGCGGCGCCACGACTTTGCACCTGTTTCTGACTCCTTCTCTGTACCTAACAAAAATATATTTTTTAATTTTTAGTAAAATCGACCCAAGTTGTTGCTTTCTTCTTCCAATTGTTATTATATAGCCCGGAAATTTAGTCTCCCAAAAAGCTTAACTTGTGAAAAGACTTGCCAAATACACTCATCTGACTGCAATGGCCTCCGATCTCTCTGTGATCCTCCCTCGTGTTGTCATTGTCTCTAGACGTACCGTTCGCAAAAACAAGTTCGTAGATTTTGTGGGTACGTTCTCTTATTCCACGTATCTAAGTTCTTGCGCAAATCAATTTTTACAACATATTTAAGCATATTCGGGGGCATCTCACGGGTGGATTTAATGGGTTTGAATAACTTGCTGTAAATCCAAGGATCCTAATTTTCATTTAACACGATTTTTGGGGTGTTTTATGGGTAGGGAGTGGAATAGTTTGGGTTAAGAACTTGTAGCCCAATTGTCACTCCTGGTGTATCAAAAACTCAAAAAAAAAAAAAAAATCATTTTATTTTTTATAATTATTTTATTCTTGTATGGCCAATTAAAACTTTATATGTAATTTATCAGGTGAATATCATCTCGATCTTATAGTAGGCTATGGTGCAGTACCGGTAATTGTTCCCCGTGTTAATGGGGTTCATATGCTATTAGATAGCTTTGAGCCAATTCATGGCGTTCTTCTTTGTGAAGGAGAGGACATTGATCCTTCTCTATATGAAGAGGCCTCAGGTCTTTCTCCAGAAGAATTGGAAGAAATCAGGAGGCTTCATTCTAGTGATACCTCTATTGATAGAGAAAAGGATACGATCGAGTTAAGGCTAGCAAAGCTTTGCCTAGAGAGGAACATACCCTACTTGGGGATCTGCAGGGGTTCGCAAGTACTAAATGTTGCATGTGGAGGTACTCTTTACCAAGATCTAGAGAAAGAAATATCAAGGAAGTGCCCAGAAAGCCAGAGAGTCCAGCACATTGATTATGACAATTATGATGGGCATAGGCATGTGGTTAAGGTTGTGGAGAACACACCATTGGATCACTGGTTTAAGGATTCTTTGGAAGAAGGGAAAATGGAGATTTTGGTGAATAGTTATCATCATCAAGGAGTTAAGAGACTGGCTCAGCGGTTTGTTCCAATGGCTTTTGCACCTGATGGTCTAATTGAAGGGTTTTATGATCCCGATGCTTATAATCCTGAAGAGGGTAAATTTATAATGGGACTCCAATTTCATCCCGAGCGAATGAGGCAGCCAGATTCTGAGGAATTTGACTACCCAGGATGCCCATCTGCTTATCAGGTTTATTATGATCTCTTATTTAAGATAAATGTTAGAGATGCAATGAATTTTTTTATTTTTCCCCATTTTAAAGCTTTTCTAATTAGCATGGAAATTGTGCAGGAATTTGTAAAGGCAGTTATTGCTTATCAGAAAAAGCTTAATAGCACAATATCTGTGCCAAGGCCCCTAAAGTTGGATCAAGAAATGGAGAAGCAAAGAAAAATTATCATTCGGAGTTTCTCACTTGCAAGAAACTTATACACTACTGGCCGTGTGAGACATCCCTGGAAAGAATCTGAGCTTGAAGCTGGAGCAGAATTTCTTGAGGTATTATATAGATATAGATCAGAAGAGTGCTTGATTTATTTATTTATTTATTAGGGCTTTCCTTCTTAATTAGATATTATACAAATATACAATCTTTGCCTATTATTTTTTATATGTTTTGGTATGAATTGGGTATGTTATTTCATTGCAGTCAAACACAGCACTAAGTTTTCAACAAGAGAATAGGTTGAAGCAAATGGGTGCAACAGTAAGGAATGCAGGTTCCTACATTGAGAGATTGAAGTTGAATGAGGAGAAAGAAAAGTTAGCAAGAAGTGTGATGGGGAAAATGACAGTAGAGCAGCTGTCTGATCTCATGTCTTTCTACCATATGATGGGGAACATATGTTCAGAAGTGTTGGAAAGAAAGCTAAGTTGCATTGTCAGTGACCTTGGTTCATGATCTTCTTCCTATCCCAGCTATTGTGTCTTGCCTTTTCGAAAAAGATTATCCACTAGCTGTAGGACTCACATGATTCATGGTTGACGGAGTTGTAGTTGCTTCTTCTGTCTCTTTCAAGAAGAGAAAAAGATTGTTAATTATTATTATTATTTTTTTTTTAAAATTTTTTGCTCTGTGAATTGAAAAATGAACCAAAAGCATAATTTCTGTACAAATAATTACTTCTCTCCTTTTAATTAAATTACTTTTCCTTTCTGGTTTTCTCTTTGTAAAGGTTGCTAAGATTCAATTAGGCCTAAATACCCCTATTTCTGAGTTTATGTGGAGAAAGAAAAAAGAAGAAAGAAAAAAGAAAAGAAAGAGAGAGGATTTGGGGTATAAAACCTCTTTAGAAGAAGGGTTAGGGTTCAAGTGAGAATAATATTGATTTTGATACAAATCAATATTATTCTATAGCATGTGGATAGTTGGACCATGTGGATAGTTGAACCTAATTATCTTTAAGAAACTTTGAAACATCTCAACAACCAATGCATCTCACTCAAGATCCAGCATCACCAAGCATAACTTCGCCTTTGCAATGGTATCAAGAATTGAAACCACCTTCTTATAAGAGCGAGTAGACACATGAGACGTATTTTCAAATGCTGCCACAATCAGCTGAAATATTTCTTTCATTTGCTCAGCCTTATATGGGTCATCTGGTGCTGTTATCCTTGTAATCTCAATAATGCAAGATACAACTAAAACATTCACATCCATTTTAGCATGTCTCAAAAGTTTATTAGTGATCAATGCCTTCACTGAGGGTAAAAGTGCATCTCGCATTGATTTGGATGATTCTTGCTTCACATATGCTAACAAATTTTAAACTTTATCAAGAAAAGTGAGAAGATCATCAATGGAGGAAGGAGGGTTAAGGAATTTGTTCCCAACCTCCTTAATTTGCTTCTCAAATTCTCTATTCTTTTGCAGCTTCTCAAGTTCTCTATCAAAGGAAGTCATTTTCAGCTCTGACTTAGAGGCACAAAACAGTGAAACACAAAGATTGAAACTATGTTTTCTGTGCGTGTTTTTATTTTTATTTTTTTAAAATGGGGTAGTTGGGTTGGGTAAATGCTGGGTTGAAGTTGGGCTAGTAATTTCTTTATTTTTTTGCTGGCTGGGTCTTGTTTGTTTTTTTTATAATGAAAACTGGGTGTTGTAAAAGGTGGGCTTGGGGCTTGTTAATAAATATGGACCAGGTTAAGGGTTTGTTTCTAAAATGGTTTGGTTAGGATTTTTTTTTTTTTTTTTTTTTTTTTTTTTGGGCTAAAGAAAGTGGATAACACAAAAAGGGGCTAAAGTGGGTTACCTTTGAGATTGGGTCAATGGGAGACTTGAGGCGGATCGGAGGTGAGCAAGTGAAGGTCATGGCGGCGCGAAGAAGGGATGGAAGGAGCTCATGGTGGGTCGCTACAATTGGGGCTTGCGAGAGTGTATAGTGGTAGTCAAGCGGCAAGTGGGAACCAATAGAGGTGGATCTCCGTCGCAAGGAAGGCCACAAATTGACGGGGGTTGGGATCTTGGACTGGCTGGGATGTTTATGTTAATGGTGGCAATGTGGCTTGAGGAAGGAGAGATTGGTGATTCACGATGGGTTTGGGAATTTGGTAGATTCTCTGTTTGGTTTGAAATATGATTACTGGTGTGGTGGGTGGTGTGCCGATGGGTGGAAAATAATAACAGCATAGGATTTTTTTAAAAATACTTTTCTGGTTTGTGACTGCAAGTGATGCTTTGTTTGCTTTGATACCAAAACTAACAGATCGGTGTTTGCTCTAAAGAAAAATTGAAATAGAACTCTTATTCAACTAAAACACTAAAACAGTAAATATCTGAAATGTATATTCAATTGGAGAGATAAGAGTGAAATAGTGTTTGGGTTGTAGTGGGTTTTTTCACTCTGCAAGATTTTTGTGTGGTTATCTTATCTAGAGATCTCAAGTGGGATATTTAAAGACCCACAAAAGTTGCCAACGTTCATTTCAGTTCCTACAAATTAGGACATGAACGTTAAAGTCTCTAGCGTTTATTTAAACGTTAATATAAGATCTCTTATTCTCCTCACTGCCCCACTCACAACTCATTATCCTTAAGAAATCTCAACTGCATATTTGACCATGTCAAACCCCACACAACCAATCATGGCCAAAACATGCAATTTCATTATTCAAACAATTTTATTAATAATAATCATCTCATATACAATACTTTGTAAAGTAATTTCTTTTGAGAATTACACACATACACATTGTGGGTTATTTAACCACACAGTTCAACATCCATATTATGGCCTATCTGGCCACACAATTCAACATCTCCCACTTGGCCAAATAATTTGAGATGTACAATAATTATTCAATAACTCCCATAGTACAGACATGTCCCTTGAAACTCTCTGCAACAGCTGCCTTTGTCAATGGATCCACCACCATCTCCTTTGATGATGCATATTATACAAGAATTTCATTTTTAAGTACCACATCAAAAATATAATAATAATGACGTTCAATATGTTTACCTCTTGTACCAAGCTCACCACTTTTTATTTAGCATATTGCAGCTTGGTTATCACACATAACTTTTATAGGATCATCTGGTGTTTCTTTTATATTTAAACTTTTAAGAAAACCTTTTATCCAAACAACTTCTGATATAGCACTACTACATGCTATACATTCTACTTCCATAGTGCTTTTAGCTACACAACTTTGTTTTTTACTACACCAGGAAATAGCTCCTTGTCCAAGGAGGAATATGTAACCTGATGTGCATTTCCCATCATCTGTGTCACCAGAGAAATCAAAATTTGAATATCCAATAACTTTCAAATGTTTCCCACTATAAGTCATTTTATGATTTTTTGTACCTTTAATATATCTTAAAATTCTTTTAATAGCTACCCAATGGGCCTCACCTGGATTACTTTGAAATCTACTCACAAGGCTTACAGCAAAGCTTAGGTCAGGTCTAGTACATAGCATAGCATACATTATGCTACCAACAACTTAAGCATAAGGTCTATGCCCCATTTTTCTTTTCTCTTCATCATTTATAGGACACATTTTCTTAGACAATTTGGTTTGTTTATGGATAGGAGTATCAATTGGATTTGAACTATCCATATAAAATCTTTTTAAAATTTTATCAATATATTGTTCTTGAGATAATTGAAGTATTCTTGATTTTCTATCTCTAATAATTTGAATTCCTAACACATAGGAAGCTTCACCCAAATCTTTCATTTCAAATTGGGATTTTAGAAAATCTTTAACTTCACATATAGATTCAACTTGATTACCAGTAATCAAAATATCATCAACATACAAAAATAAAATTATAAAATCACTCCCACTATTCCAATGATATACACAATGATCACAATCATTAGCTCTAAAACCAAATTTAACAATTGCATTATGAAAAGCGTAATACCATTGTCTTGATGCTTCTTTCAAACCATACAATGATTTCTTGAGTTTATACACTTTATTTTCTTGAGCCTTAACTTTATAACCATTAGGTTGTTGCATAAAAATTTCTTCCTTTAGGTCTCCATTTAGAAATGCAGTTTTAACATCTATTTGATATAATTCTAAATCTAAGGCAGCAACAATGGACATTAAAATTCTAATGGAAGTGAATTTAGCAACAGGAGAATATGTTTCCTCATAGTCTATATCAAGTTTTTGTGTGAATCCTTTCGCCACTAATCTAGCTTTATACTTTTCAATACTACCATCACACTTAAACTTTCTCTTTAATATCCACTTACTACAAATTGCTTTCCTATTTTTTGGCAATTCCACTAATTCCCACGCATCATTTTTAATTATTGAATCTAATTCTTCCATAATAGCTTCTTTCCATTTCAATGAATTTGGGGCAGACAAAGCTCCTTCAATTGTTAAAGGGTCTTCAACATCCCCTTCACTTATAAAAGTGAAATAATCTTTTAATTAATAGGGGGATTTCTTTCTCTTTGAATCCTATTAAGTGTATCATGAGGATTTTCAGTATTAGGAACAATAAAATATTCATTATTAACCACTTCCTTCTCCTTAAAAATTTCAAATAATTCTACTCATTTATTGGGATCTCTTGTATCAATTTCTTCTTCTAAGAATCTTGCATCTTTACTTTCATTTACACTAATAGTTCCATCACTATGGTGAATAACAAATCTATACCCCTTAGAATTTTCAGGATATCCAATCAAGGTACCTTTGATAGTTTTACTATCTAACTTACTTCTCAAATGTGATGGGATTAATATATGAGCTAAAGAACCCCAAACCTTTAAATTTTGTAGATTGGGTTTTCTTCCAGTCCATAATTCATGTGGTGTTCTACTATGAATTTTTGTAGGAACTAGATTAAGCAAGAACATAGCAGTTACAATAGCTTCTCCCCAAAAAACAGATCCTAATGAAGAATGGCTTAACATGATCTTACCATGTCCAACAAGGTTCTATTACGTCTTTCAACAACACCATTTTGTTGTGGTGTATAGCTCATAGTAAGTTGATGTATTATTTCCTTTTCTTTCAAAAAATCATTAAATGGATCTGACATATACTCTCCCCCACAATCTGATCTTAGTATCTTAATATTCCTTCCTAATTGATTTTCAACTTCCTTTTTGTACTCTTGAAATTTTTCAAAAACTTCAGATTTTTTATGCATCAAGTATATGTGTCCATATCAAGAAAAATCATCTATGAATGTGACAAAATATAACATTGTTGAGGGCCATTTGTGGAAAGCCCAATGGAAAGAAAAGCCCAATGATGAGGGCCACAGCAAATTGACTATGAATAGTTAAAAAAGACCATTAGGCCCAAGCGGCAGGAATAATGAGTCACTGGCCCAACAATGTATACTTGGGCCTTGAAAAGGTAAACGGGCTCAAAGAAGCCAGGAAAGAAAGAAATAGCATCCCATGGGCAGAATATGAGTTAGAAAAGTGAGAAAGGGTCGCTGTAGGCCCAAGGTAATGTAAACTAAGAAAGTAAGGGATTTATGGCAGGCCCATAAAACCCAAAGATAAGGATAAGGTTATTGGGCCGGGGAAGCCCAATGAAGTTAGTAACAAAGCCCATGGGAGTGTGGAATTAGCAAACAGGCCGAGGAAGCCCAAGAGAATTAGCAAATGGGCCGTGGATGCCCAAAAGAAGAAAACAAAGGGACATAGGAGCCCATGAACAAAAGGAAACAAAACAGTGCCTATGGTAGGCCACTGAGAAAAGGAATAAAACGGCCGGCCCAAAAAGGGGCCCAGCAGGATTGAGTCATTACAGCAGGAACTATAAGCCAACACGGCAGGCAGCAAAGAAAAACAAAAGGTAGGCACAAGAAATATAAAGCCCATCATCATACGAAGCCCAGTTTCTAATTGAAGCAAAGGCCAAAAGAAAGCCCACATAAAAGGCCAGAAAACGCAGAAGGAAAGTCTCCAGGTCACGGCAGACACATGAGCAGCAGGCAGCCTCTTGGACAAATTTAAGAGGGAAGCACGCGCAAGGCCCAGGCGCCACCAGCCTGTACCCAGCCAATACAGGACATGGTGGGGCCATGGGCCAGAGGTAAGAGGTAAAGGGGGTGTGGTTTGGTGGTGGGGAGAGGGGAAAAGATCTATTTTCGGCCCCTGCTCAAGCCTCTTTTGGGAGGTACGTCCTGCTGGGATGATAGACCACCCAAAAGAGGCAATTTGAGAGGGAACCATTGAGTGCATGCTCTGAGTGTGAGGAGAGAGGAAATTAACATCGTGGCAGGAAAGGCCGCGGCACGCAGAAGGACAAAATGAGTCTGCGGCGCACAGAATGGACAAAATGGATCCGCCTCAGTCTGGCAGGGGTTTTGTACGATTGGCAGGCATACCCAGACCAGACAAAGGCGGTTAAAGGGCAAAACAGTAAAACACTGGTCACGGCAGGCACTATAAAGAGGCCTTTGCCGTGCCCTGTATAGGGGATCGAAAAACAGGGGATTTTTCACGACATAGAAAAGAAAAAAAAATAGAGTAAGAAGAGAAGAAAAAAGATTAGAACGAAAAGAGAGAAAAAAGGAAAGAAAACTAATAAAGAAAGGAGAGAGTTAGTTCGAAAGAGCATGCACCAATAGATCGGCTTCCCTCTCTCCCCCTTCAAAATCTTACCTTTCCTCCAAAGAATGCAAACGAGAGCTTTCCCCAGTGGGACTATAACCATTCAGGGCCGACTCCCTCAAAGCCATTAATTCCCATAGCAGGATTCTTCCTGGGGGATTATTTGCATTGAGAAGAGGCGTTCTCCCCTCTTTGGACTTGCTGCGGCAGATAGAATTTTATAACTTAATATTTTGCCTATTCAAAATTAATCAGTGTTACTCTCTTTATCTTCCTTAACGATTGGTATCATTGTGACGATAATCATATTTTACTAACTGGAAATACCTAGCAGTTTGTTTAGATAAAAAGAATACTCTGTTTTTTAGTCATTATTATTTGTCTGCCATAACTTGTCTGCAACAGTCTAGCCTGCCATAACTTCTGCAACAGTCTAGCTTGCCATAACTTCTGCAACAGTCTAGTCTGCCATAACTTCTGCAACAGTCTAGCCTGTCGTAGCTTGTCTGCTACGATTCTGCTTGCCAACAAACTTGCTCTTAGCAGGCGTGGTATAAGTTTGTGCACAAACCGGCCCAAGTTGAGTTGCAATTAGACCGGCCCCAGCTCCCTTACTCAAAAACACCAGGGCCTATCACCGCAGGAGGCAGCCCAGCCCGTTACCGCAAGAGGCAGCCCAATCTATCAGAAAAGGCCCCCACATTAAATTGGCGACTTCACTGGGGAGTTGGGAAACAGACAGGGGTGAAGGAAAAGAAAAAACAGCACCCCTCGCGAACAATGCCACCCAAGTCTAGGACGACACGAAATATGAGTGCCGTGCCCTCACAAGCAGAATCTAGGCCAACAACGCCTGATCAAGAACAACTTAACCAGACAGAAGGTGCCAACAGAACGGGGGCTGACCCTCAGCCTCCAACAAGAGTCCCCGCGGATAATGTCAACACCTTCGTCGAAGTGTTGCAATCGTTGCAGCACTCACAGCAACAAATGATGGAAGAAATCCGCCAACTGAAGGCGGACAAAACAAAAGAAAAAGGCAGCCAGCATGACCCGGATCATGCGGCAGACGGAGTAGAGACGCTGGCAGGAGGTGCCCCACGGAGCGCAGGACAGCGTTTCATTACCATGGCTGAGGTAGCGGCTTTCTTGGAGCAAGAGAGAGCCAGAACACCAAAGGAGAGATTTTACTCAAGGAGACCTCCCTATCCTCTAAAAGTGCTCAGCAAGCCATACCCCCAGAGGTATGAACCAAGGGCCTTTGCCCAGTACGATGGCAGGAAGGGAAGTGCAGTAGAGCACGTGAGCAAATTCATTGACACCCTTGGCCCTTATGCGGCAGATGAAGATTTATGCCTTCGGGAGTTTTCAAAATCACTATGTGACCGAGCATACACCTGGTACATTGGTTTAAAGCCAGGATCAATCCCAACTTGGGATGACATGGTGGACGTATTTTGCACTAAATACTTTCACGGAGAAGAAACAGTGACGCTTGCAACTCTGCAGGTAACAAAGCAAAGAAGCGGAGAAGATCTAATGAAATACATCAAACGGTTCAGGGACATAGCACTTGATTGCTATGATCACTGCGAGGAAAGGACATTGGTAGAAATGTGCATGACCAATATGATTCGGGAATTCAGGGCTGTCCTGGAAAATTTGGAGATTTCCCAGTTCGCGCAGCTATTACAGAAAGCAAGAAAGACGGCTCAGTCCGTAAAACCCAGTTCAGACAAGCGGAACGCACCGCAGGCCATGGCCGTGTCTACTGGAAACCAAAGAAGGAGAACAGAAGGGAGGGAGTATGATACACCTCCACCCCTGCCATGCACTCCTAAGGAGCTGGAGGTGCTACTTGACAAGTGGATAGCAGATGGGGTCTTTAAGCCCAACCAGGTTTCCAGAGAGCCAACGGAAGAAGAAAGGAGAGATCCTCGCTTCTGTCGCTTGCACAATTATGTGCAGCACCCCACCGCAGAATGTTGGGCGCTCCGCAGGCTAGTGCACCGCAGGATCAAAGAAGGCACATTAGAGCTGACCCAGCAGGAAGTTCAAAGAAACCCACTCCCAAACCACAAGGGAAAGGGTGTGGCAGCCGTATAATATGTGCGGACCCAGGAGAAGATGAGGGAGAGAACTTGGGCCTACCTGCCGCGGCCATTACTACCCTTCAGCAGAGTGCCAAGTTCAAAAATCTATTTGATCAGTTGGGGCTTACGGCAAAAGAGAGAAAGATAGCCACAGAGGCCTTGGTGAGCATTGCCTCCGGTGTAGGGGTGGAATGCCTATCAGCGGAGATATCAGAAGACAGGGCCCTCCTGCAGGAATCAACAGAGATCACATTTAGTAGTGAAGATATGGAAGTAGGGCACCCGGATCATCGAAGGCCTCTCTACCTAGCAGCATCTATAAATCAAATCCCTATCAAGAGGGCCCTGGTGGATACAAGCGCTTCCGTAAATCTCATCCCATTAAGCACCTTGCAAGCCGCAGGAATTTCAGAAAGAAAGATCTAAGGATGCCCGATGGAAGTAACAGGATTCGGTGGGAGAGGTGAATACACCGCAGGCCACATTCAGTTATGGTTGAAAGTAGGTCCTATAGCCTCTCTAGCTCGCTTCCACGTGGTCAGAACAGAAGTATCTTACCATGTACTTTTGGGGAGGCCTTGGTTACACAAACATCGACTAGTCCCATCCACCTACCACCAATGTGTGAAGGGAAGACTGAATGGCAAGATGATACGCATAGCGGCAAACCCTTCACCATTCGAGCAGGCAGAAGCCCACTTGGTAGAAACCATGTTTTATGATCAATGGGCCCCATCTGGAGAAAACGTGGTTGCAAAAACACAAGGCACCTTTGTGCCTAGGTGGAAAGATGTTCAAGATGACCCAGAACCTGACTTAAGAGAGTTGCTGGCACGAAAGAAGAAAAGAAAAGAAGCGCCTGCCGCAGAGCCAAATGAAGTACCTCGGTGCGTCAGGATCCGAGGTCTTGATGGCAGGATTATCTACAAATTATGAAGGTGCGTGGGACCCACGGGTAAATTGCAAGTGGGTCCCGCCCAAAAGGGGCAACATAAGAGTTCGGCATGTTGCGTTGTTGAAAGAAGTTTGGAAAAAGAAGAAGGGAAGGATGAGGCAGTTACGACGGAAAGGGACATCCAGGTTATGGCAGAGGAAGAGCTGGAAGAGGTTGACTTGGGGTCTGATTCGCAAGAACCAAGGCCCATCTCAATCAGTGCAAGCCTAACGGGAACGGAGAAGTCAGAACTCATATTACTGCTGAAAGAATTCAAAGACGTTTTTGCTTGGGATTACAATGAAATGCCAGGGCTCGATCCCAGGCTTATCGCGCATACGTTGAATGTGGACCTAGAGGCCAGGCCGGTGGCCCAGCCTGCCAGGATATTCCACACAGAAATAGAAGGGCAAATAGTTAAAGAAGTACAGAAGTTACTAGCCGCAGGATTCATCAAGCCTATCCAGCATCCCCGCTGGCTATCCAACATAGTACCTGTGAAAAAGAAGAATAGGCAGATAAGATGCTGTGTGGATTTCAGGAATCTTAACAAAGCTTGTCCCAAGGACAAATTTCCATTGCCAAACATGGATTTGCTGATAGATTCTGCGGCAGGAAACGCCATGTTCTCATTCATGGATGGTTTCAGTGGATATAATCAGATCAAGATGGCGCCAAAAGATGCAGAGAAAACTGCCTTCAGGACACCCATGGGCAACTTCTATTATACTGTGATGCCCTTCGGGCTAAAAAACGCAGGTGCAACCTACCAACGGGCAATGACGGCCATATTCCATGATATGATGCACAAGGAGCTGGAGGACTATGTGGATGATATAGTGGTCAAGTCAAGAAAGAGGGAAGAACACTTTCGGGTGTTAAAAAGAGTATTCGAAAGATGCAGAGCTTTTAAGCTAAGAATGAATCCCCTCAAGTGCGCATTCGGAGTGTCCTCTGGGAAATTTTTGGGTTTCCTGGTTCACAGCAGAGGCGTGGATGTGGATCCAGCCAAGGCCACAGCCATAGCAACCATGAGACCTCCTGCCATAGTAAAAGAGCTGAAAAGCTTCTTGGGAAAAGTTTCATATATTCGAAGGTTCATCCCTGGTTTGGCATCAATTACCTCTGCTTTCACCAAGTTGCTCAAGAAAGGGCAAAGTTTTGAATGGGGGGCAGTGCAGCAGACGGCCTTCAAAAGGCTGCAGCAGATAATGATGAACCTTCCCACGGTGCAGGCTTCTATTCACAAAAGACCACTGTTACTCTATCTGGCCACCAACTCATACGCCATTGGCGCGCTAATCGCTCAGGAAGACAGAGGTGGTACTGAGCAGCCAATATACTACATCAGCCGCGCCTTAAAAGACGTTGAAACTCGTTACCCAAGGGCAGAGAGAGCGTGCCTAGCCATTGTTTATGCTTCACAGAGGTTGCGTTACTATTTCTTGGCATACGAAGTATGGCTGATGACTAAGTCACATGCCATTAAAGCTCTGTTACAACAGCCGATTCTCTCCGGTAGGATATCCCAGTGGTTGCTGCAATTGTCACAATACGACTTGAGAATGGGGATGCCTAAGGCAGTGAAAAGTCAGGCTATAGCGGATTTGTTAGCGCAGTTTCCAGGAGAGGAAGAATTCCCGCTAGACGATGAAGTTCCAGGGGAAGTCGCTATAGCAGAGGAGGTCAGGGAACAGTGGGTAATGAAATTCGATGGGTCTTCTACTGCCCATTCCGGAGGGGTAGGAGTAGTTCTGTATCATGAAGAAGACAAGGCAGTAGCACTATCCTTTAAATTAGAATTCCCCTGTTTAAACAACACGGCGGAATACGAAGCCTACCTTACTGGGCTTGCCACAGCGCTCGAAATGGGAGTCAAACATTTGAAAGTGCTGGGAGATTCGAACTTGGTCGTCTGTCAGGCCAAAGGAAGTTTTTCCTTAAAAGAACCCAGCCTAGCTCCATACAGAGCGATGGCCCAGAGGATGGAAGAGAAATTCTCAACCTTCGAGATAGAACATGCTCCGAGAAATGAAAATCGGTTTGCAGACGCGTTAGCCGCACTGGGTTCGCAGATAATCTTTGAAGGAAATAGCACCAACGTAGAAGTCAGTAAGAGGAAGGAATCGATCATCGAAGTATTGAAGGAAAAGTTCCAAGAAGAACAGGACGAAGGGGATTGGCGAATCCCCATAAAGGAGACCTTGGTAAAGGGGGACGACGTAGCAGAATTGAAGGTGTTAAAAGATTATGCTTTGGTAAAAGAAGAGCTGTACCGCAGGATGCCAGGTGGGGTTTTATCCCGATGCGTGGGCCTGGAGGAAGCCTAGAGAAAATTGAAGGAAATACATGACAAGACCTGTGGGTCCTATGAGGAAGTCAGTCTTTACCGCAGACTCCAGAGAGCAGGCTTCTATTGGCCAAACATGGGTAAGGACGCAGATCAAGTACAAACCCAGTGTGGGACCTGCCAGCTTGCGGCAGACAGGAAGGAGAGTTATGCTGTGTTCGTCAGCGAGGATTGGAGGACCCCCTTTATGCAGTACCTGGTGGAAGGTGTCCTGCCACAAAGACATAGCGAGAGGTACAAACTTAAGAGGTTGGCAACACGTTACTTCTTGCACAACACAGTCCTTTTTAAAAGAGGATATGATGGAGACCCTCTGAGGTGTTTGGGTCCTGAAGAGGCTAAAGAAATGATAAAAGAAGTACATTCTGGGGAATGTGGTGAACACCAGGGGAAGAAAAGCTTTACAGATGCCTACTGCAGATGGGCTACTACTGGCCAACCATGAAGAAAGACGCGGCATAATTTGTAAAGAAGTGTCATAGTTGTCAGGTACAAGCCAATTTAATCCATACCCATCCACAAGGCTTGCACAGCATGGTCACTCCATGGCCCTTTCACACTTGGGGGCTAGATTTGGTGGGGCCAGTCAACCCGCCATCGCGTGGGTACATTTGGATATTAGTAGCTACAGAATATTTTATCAAGTGGGCGGAGGCGATACCACTCCGCAAGGCCACAGGCGGAGTAGTGGCAAACTTCATCAAAGAAAATATAATTGTGAGGTTTGAAGTGCCCCATAGGATCATCAACGACAACGGCACACCGTTTGTCAACATCGATGTAAGAAGAATGCTTGAGTTCTACCAAGTCAAGCACCACAGATCATCACCCTACTATCCTCAAGGGAACGGGCAGGCGGAGGCGACAAATAAAATTCTCATAAAAATCATCAGCAAAATGAGCCAAGAGTATGCGGGAGGATGGGCAATGCACTTGCCAGATGCTCTCTGGGCATACCGAAAGTCACCAAAGTCAGCCACGGGCTTTTCACCTTTCTCCTTAGTCTACGGAACTGAAGTAGTGAGTCCAGCAGAAATAATGACACCATCCTTAAGGGTCATGCAGATGCAGGAAAAGGAAAAAGAGGAAGGGGTCTTCGCAGCAGAAAGGCTTGAGAACCTGGAAGAACTTGATGAAAAGAGGGAAGAAGCCCAGGAGCACAGCCGCAGATACAGGCAGAAGATGACTGAAGCCTACGGCAAGATGACCAAGGAGCGAGTGTTTGCGGAAGGACAGCTAGTGCTAAAAGTGGCAAATTATGTCAGGCGAGGTCTGGCAGGACCATCTAAGTTTGCACCAAAATGGGAAGGGCCCCTTGTGATAAGAGAAGCGCATCAAAGCGGATATTATCGCCTGACTCAAATGGATGGCAGGGACTTGATGGACCCCATCAATGGAAAATGGCTGAAGCGTTATTTTGCTTAGAAAGGGAAATTTTGTGGCTGACCACCTTTTCTCAACTATCTGTTTATGTCTTCCTTTTTCTTTTTTGATTTTTTTCCTTTTATTCCTCCAAGTGATTATGTCACAAGAAAAGTTGTAACGTGCTTTCATGAGTGTGCAATGAAAAGGTACGAAATATTAAGCATCATGTTATAGCAGCAGTAAAAAAAAAAAAAAAAAGGAAAAGAAGAAATAGCAAAGTGTAGCATCATTACAAACTCAAAGTGTGGCAAACACAAGCCAAGCAACTACAGCTGGAAATATAAAAGTGTTCTGTATGACATAAACAGAGAAACAAAGAAAAGGAAAAGGAGCGGTGCTATCATCAGTAAAGTCCAGAAATGAGACTCTGATCCCCAAGGCGACTAGGTCCACTAATGCCGGAAAGAAGCTGCTCGCGGCGACCCTCCAAATCAGCCACCTCCTTCTTCAAAAGCTCGATGCGGACATCTATGGCCTCAATGGCTGGACGAACTTTCCTCATAAAGAGGGCTCGGGCAATCTCACGAAGATGCTCAAGAATAAACTCCACAGCAAAACCCACGCTGATAAGCTCCTGCACCGCAGCCCTCCACTGCAGAATTCTCTCGACAGAAACAGTGTCGATGAAGTTATGTTCAATATCGTTCAGCACACATCCCAACATTTTTAAGAAATGTTCCCTGGCAGAACGGCCCAGACGAAAGCCCTGCATAAAGTTGCCATGACTGCTGTAGATCATCACTAAGTGGGAAACACAGTCTTGAGGGACTCGAAAGCCATTAAAATCCACATAGGGAGGACCGGAAGCCCAAAACTCTGCCGGACCAAGGTCATTAACTTCCGGCTGATCAAAATGAACGAAGAAAGATGCAGCATCATCTGGAATGGCGACATGACTACTACTGCCTGCCTCAAACTGAGAAGGAACAGTAGGAAGCGGACCTGCAATAAAAGGGGAGTGGAACACAAGGGAACATATATAAAAAAAAAGAAATGAAGAAGAAAAAGGGGATGAAGTAAAAAAAAAAAAAAATTTACCAGGAATGGGGGCTACGGGTGTAGCAGGAAGGGGTATCACAGGCACAGAAGGAACAGGGGCAGCAGGTATGGCTGAAACAGGTACTGAAAGTGCTGTAGGAGCAAGCGCTACAGGGGAGGTAGGAGCAATCATCCCCTCACCTGCTGCAATCTCTGGTCCTTTAGAAGTTTCTGCAAGCGGAGAGATGAGTATGCAAACGAAGCGCAAATACAAAAAAAAAAAGAGGGAGTATGAAGAGGAAGGAAGATACATACCCATCAAGTCAGGTCTAGACGAAGCACTACCCTCTTCATCAGAGTCAGAAATAGTCCTCTTCAACACAGGTACATCATCAGGATCCTCAAAAATGTCAGCAGACCCTTCTGAAGATAAGTCCAGGTCAGGGCCACGGGTGGCAAAACCAGGGATGGAAGAAGGAGTAACAACAAGCGAAGCACTACCCTTTGCAGCCTGGGAAATATCTGCAAAAGGGTCGCTGGACGAGATCACTAGCGGCAGAATGGGAGGAGTAATCTCGGTCTGAGCAACGGCGGAAGGAGTGGCACCTTCTGAAGAAGCAAATCTCTCAGCAGGCAAGGGTGTAGTCTCACCAACCCCTTCAACATGAGTACCCTCTCTAGGTATCGGCTCGGCAGAAGGGGTGGGAGTTTTGGCAGGAGCTTTGTGTGCAGCAGGAGGGGCAGGCGTCGATAATACCGCCTCGGCCCCATCAAAGAAGCCTTCCATAGGCACACCCATGGAAGCAGAAATCTCCTCGGTGGTAGGATGATATACGGATAAAGGTTCAGGTTCCTCCTAAAAGAGAAACTTTTTGTTAAGTAAAAGAAAAAAAAAATGATGTGTGTGAAGGAAAGGGGCAAAGGGCCCATGGCAGATGCGTGCAAAAAGAAAAAGGGGAAAGAGAAGTAAAGAAAAGAGACTCACCTCAGACTCAGGATTATAAGAAAAATGGGGCGAGTGGCTGATGAATCTTCCTTGTACTTGGACTAGAAAAAAAAAAGAAAAAAAAAGGGTTGGCGAGTTTACCGCAAGATAATTAAGAAATCTTATTAGAAAAGAAAATAAAAGGAGGAAAAAAGGACTTACTCTTCGTTCAGTGGCAGATACGGGGTGAGGAGTGGTTTTCCTTTTGCTACCACGAGTCCTGACAGCCGGCGGAGCACCTGCAGGAGGCAGTGGTGTGGCTGACTTGGTTTTGCTGGCAGACTTGAACTTGGCAGCAGACCTGGGTTTGGCAGGCACCTTTTCACTTGGAGCAGGAAGGTTAATCACTTTAACCTTTTTCTCCCAACTAGGGGGATAGTCACCAGTATGCAAAAACCACCCTCTTTTCTCTGCATCCCACTCAAAGATGGTTGACCGGCTCTGCTTCCTAGCATACGCCAGTACAGACCTGGAAGGAAGCAGCAGGCGGGGGTTAGCCGACGCAACTGCACTTAACCCCTCAGGAGGAACGAGAGAAAAGCCACGGCTCCCAGATAACTCGGAGACAAACGAATCCATCACCGCACGCCAATAGCCGTGCATGGGAAAGGTACAAACACCCTCCCTCAATGAACCAGGAACGGTGACGGCATCGAAGCGCTTCCTTCAAAAATCAAAGGCAGTAGGCCGCAGGAAAGGGTGAACCGAAGTGGGAGCCCTCATCAAGGAAGAAAGGTCTTCAGGAATATCTTGGTCCAACCCAAATTGCCTCCTCACTCGGTTGGCAGGATAATGGACAAACCTAATACCTTCATCCGCTAAGTATGGCAGCCAGCCGGCGTTCGTGGCGGCGAGATAAGTAATTCCAGTCTTATCAAAACCTACCAACGGAGTGGTAGTCCCAACAGCATCAACAAACGGACCCACGGCAGAATCCGCACAAGTATAACCAGTGCCCAAATTTCTATATGCCTGCCAAGAAAAACCCGTGCCTTCATCGAAAGAGTTAACTACAGAATAGCCTATCGGCTTCAGACCACACCAACGAAAAGCAAGTGGAAAGTTAGATTCAAACCTGCCACAGAAGTCGATGATCTCCCTTGGGCAACTCTGGTATTTCTCATTGGCAAACCTAGCAGGCCTACACTTCGCCAAATACTGAGCACAACGCTCAAACACCCATTGCTGAAGTATGGTAGAGTGAACAGAAGAGGTGACAATATGGCAGGACCCAGCCTGCTGCTCATCGTTATGGAGAATGTCCAGCTGGACGTATAAATGCCCCAGAAACATGGGGGCTAGCGGCAGGCTCACTCCTGCAGATATTTTAATGGCCAAACGAAAATATAAAGGTTTTATGGCGTAATGAGGATGGGCCCCAAAAACAAACTTACTAAGCCAAAAAGCAACAAAAGCCGCGCAGCGGGCGGTAGCAGAAAACTTGGAAGAAGAACTCACCCAGTAGGATAGCTTGGCATTTCCGGCCATTCTTCTCCTTAGTTCAGCTTCGATGGCCTCCTCCTCAGAAGAAAGCTCCAAAGCGGCAGGATTAGTATCGCCGAGAATGGGCAAGAGCAACTGGTTGGCCACATCCTCAAGGGTTACAGTAAGTTCGCCGTAGGAAAAGAAAAAAGTATGAGTAGTAGTACACCACCGGCGGACCAAGTGGCGGAGATTATAGAGGTCACGAAAGTTTGACAAACAACGAGAAGAGACCACGGCCTTCAGAACGCCGGCCCGTTGCAATAAACCCATAAATCCGGTGTCAGAAAGTTCGCTATCGACCCGCTCCTTCCAACCCAGGGACGCGTCGGACCCAAATTCAAAGTGGAGGGGTACAGGAAGTGAAATACCTTGACGGATGGACAAATCGGGGATTGAAGAAGCCAACGGAGCCCAAGAGACGTCGGGGTCTCGCCGGACGAGGGTGATCAGCACATGGCCTGGCGGCGGCGGTACATATTCGCCGGGAGCCTTTGGGAAGTAAGGGCTGGTTTCGTACCACAGGTTGATTAAAGGGGCGCACTCGCCATTAGGGTCGCGCTCCGCCTCTTCCTCGATGGACCGCTCCGAGTCGGAACGATCCACCTCCTCGGAGACGACAGGGGGGTCGAAGGCTACCGCCTTCCCCTTGCGACGAGAAGAACCAGGACTTTTTGCCGGAGACATGATGGGAAAGTTTAACCGGAGAGAATGGGTACGGTCGGCTTGAAGGAAGAATAAGATGTGAAGAGCGTGCGTTTTGGAGAGAAAGGGATTTGTGTCCAAAATACAGAGGGATTTCTTTTTTAAATACCCACATTAATGTCCGCATGAAAAGAGGTGAAGAGTCAGCCATCAGAAGGGAATGAAGTTAATGAAGCGGCGGCTCTGTTTTGAAAATAACTGCCAAAATGGGAAATTCAAAGAGACAACTCTGTTCACAGCAGGAAGGAGGATATATGTATGAAAAGGGGTCCATAGCTTAAAAAAAAAAAAACCGCGAAAAAGGAGAAGAAGGAAGAATATGAGAAAGGGGCAGAAGCGTCCTTTCATTCACATATGAATTGCAGAAGCGTTTCACATGTTCAGGGGGCTAAATGTTGAGGGCCATTTGTGGAAAGCCCAATGGAAAGAAAAGCCCAATGATGAGGGCCACAGCAAATTGACTATGAATAGTTAAAAAAGACCATTAGGCCCAAGCGGCAGGAATAATGAGTCACTGGCCCAACAATGTATACTTGGGCCTTGAAAAGGTAAACGGGCTCAAAGAAGCCAGGAAAGAAAGAAATAGCATCCCATGGGCAGAATATGAGTTAAAAAAGTGAGAAAGGGTCGTTGCAGGCCCAAGGTAATGTAAACTAAGAAAGTAAGGGATTTATGGCAGGCCCATAAAACCCAAAGATAAGGATAAGGTTATTGGGCCGGGGAAGCCCAATGAAGTTAGTAACAAAGCCCATGGGAGTATGGAATTAGCAAACAGGCCGAGGAAGCCCAAGAGAATTAGCAAATGGGCCGTGGATGCCCAAAAGAAGAAAACAAAGGGACATAGGAGCCCATGAACAAAAGGAAACAAAACAGTGCCTATGGTAGGCCACTGAGAAAAGGAATAAAACGGCCGGCCCAAAAAGGGGCCCAGCAGGATTGAGTCATTACAGCAGGAACTATAAGCCAACACGGCAGGCAGCAAAGAAAAACAAAAGGTAGGCACAAGAAATATAAAGCCCATCATCATACGAAGCCCAGTTTCTAATTGAAGCAAAGGACCAAAAGAAAGCCCACATAAAAGGCCAGAAAACGCAGAAGGAAAGTCTCCAGGTCACGGCAGACACATGAGCAGCAGGCAGCCTCTTGGACAAATTTAAGAGGGAAGCACGCGCAAGGCCCAGGCGCCACCAGCCTGTACCCAGCCAATACAGGACATGGTGGGGCCATGGGCCAGAGGTAAGAGGTAAAGGGGGTGTGGTTTGGTGGTGGGGAGAGGGGAAAGGATCTATTTTCGGCCCCTGCTCAAGCCTTTTTTGGGAGGTACGTCCTGCTGGGATGATAGACCACCCAAAAGAGGCAATTTGAGAGGGAACCATTGAGTGCATGCTCTGAGTGTGAGGAGAGAGGAAATTAACATCGTGGCAGGAAAGGCCGCGGCACGCAGAAGGACAAAATGAGTCCGCGGCGCACAGAATGGACAAAATGGATCCGCCTCAGTTTGGCAGGGGTTTTGTACGATTGGCAGGCATACCCAGACCAGACAAAGGCGGTTAAGGGGTAAAACAGTAAAAAACTAGTCACGGCAGGCACTATAAAGAGGCCCTTGCCGTGCCCTGTATAGGGGATCGAAAAACAGGGGATTTTTCACGACATAGAAAAGAAAAAAAAACAGAGTAAGAAGAGAAGAAAAAAGATTAGAACGAAAAGAGAGAAAAAAGGAAAGAAAACTAAGAAAGAAAGGAGAGAGTTAGTTCGAAAGAGCATGCACCAATAGATCGGCTTCCCTCTCTCCCCCTTCAAAATCTCACCTTTCCTTCAAAGAATGCAAACGAGAGCTTTCCCCAGTGGGACTATAACCATTCAGGGCCGACTCCCTCAAAGCCATTAATTCCCATAGCAGGATTCTTCCTGGGGGATTATTTGCATTGAGAAGAGGAGTTCTCCCCTCTTTGGACTTGCTGCGGCAAATAGAATTTTATAACTTAATATTTTGCCTATTCAAAATTAATCAGTGTTACTCTCTTTATCTTCCTTAACGATTGGTATCATTGTGACGATAATCATATTTTACTAACTGGAAATACCTAGCAGTTTGTTTAGATAAAAAGAGTACTCTGTTTTTTAGTCATTATTATCTGCCTGCCATAACTTGTCCGCAACAGTCTAGTCTGCCATAACTTCTGCAACAGTCTAGTCTGCCATAACTTCTGCAACAGTCTAGCCTGTCGTAGCTTGTCTGCTACAATTCTGCTTGCCAACAAACTTGCTCCTAGCAGGCGTGGTATAAGTTTGTGCACAAACCGGCCCAAGTTGAGTTGCAATTGGACCGACCCCAGCTCCCTTACTCAGAAACACCAGGGCCTATCACCGCAGGAGGCAGCCTAACCCGTTACCGCAGGAGGCAGCCCAATCCTATCAGAAAAGGCCCCCACAAACATACCCCATGAGTTTTAATATTTAATGGGCCACATACATCAAAATGTACAATAGCTAATAATTCATTGGATCTTTGTCCCTTAGGAAAAGGAAGTCTAACCATTTTACTAGATATGCAAGGTTCACAAGTAGGAAAAACAATGTTCATGTTTGGAATTAATCCCACATTAATCATCCTTTTCATTTTATTTTTATTAATGTGTCCTAATCTCATATGCCATATATAAGGATCATCCATACATAAACAAGCATCATCATAAGCATAAGAATGATTAATAGACATATCAAAGTAAGCAAAAGAACCAACTATTGCATTACTATTAGCAAAAGAAATGTCATTAAGACAATACAAACCATCCATCTTAATACCACAAATTAAGATTCTACCATGTTTTCTAATTGGCGCTTTCTGGAATGAAAACGTATCTCAAAACCTTTTTCATCCAAGCAAGGGATAGAAATGAGATTACGTTTCATGGTGGGTGCAAAAAGTACATCTGACAGATAGAGGTTTCTTTCTCCAGGTATCATGATCTTCACAGCTTCAATGCCTAACAAATCACAATATGTGTTATTGCCCATGTATACATGATGATCATTGGCTTTAACCTCTTTCATGTCAACAAAGAAATCTCTCGTCTTTGCCACATGGCATGACGATGCAAAGTCTATCCACCATGCTCTAAAGTCAATATCAGTTAACAGAGATTCAGATACCACACAAATTATATCATTGGAACCTCCATAATTTGGTTTGTTATTATTTTTATTTTCATGACAATCAGCTTGATAATGGCCAATTTTTCCACACTTAAAACACTTTCCCTTACCCCTTTTATTCTTATCATTGTTCTTGAAATTCTTTCCTTTGCCTTTGAAATTTTTAGAAAAGTTTTCTTGTCATTTTTAGGAGTTTCATTCTTTGGGGGTTGACTAGTGGAAGCAATTGTTAAGAGAGATTTAGATGTATTCTTTTTATTTCTTCTTTCTACTTCTATCCCCAAAAGAGTTGGTAAGTTTTTCATATTCACGGGTGTTGCAGAATAGTTTAGAGCTACCACTACAGAATCCCATGAGTCAGGCAAACTATGCAAAATAGTAGATACTTGCATCTTATCAGGAATTGGATTTCCTGAGACAACTAACTCTTTTGCAATTACTGACATTTTATTGACATGTTCAATGACATTATCACTTTCATTCATCATGGTTCCATTAAATCTCTCAATTAAAAGTTGAATGTATGTTTTAGAAGATACACGATATGCTTCAGTAATAGCATCAAACATGGTTTTAGCATGTGCATACTCTTTAAAAAGAATTTCAATGTCAGGTTCCATGAATGTAAGCAAAATATTTCTAGCAGTTTTATCATCTTCTAAATGTTTTTCATACATTGTTTTTGCACCAGCATTAGAATTTTCAGGTGGTGGAGTTGGAATGCTGATATCAATAACATACTCAACCTTGTCTTGAAAGAGTATATGACAAATACGACGTTTCCAAATAGAATGATTAGCCCTATTTAATTTTTCAATTTTGCTTAATTCTTGACTTACGGCTTTACTAGTCATGATCAATCAATAAGAATTAAAAGGATTTTAGTTTAGAAAGCTGATCGTGATGGAGAAACCCAAAAAATAAATTTCTGTGTACCAAATCTGTACTGATGTCTACTCCAACACTCCCTTTTTTAGCCCAGCCAAGCTTTTACGTTAAAATGAAGAAATCCTTTGTACGTTGGAGTAATTTGAATTGCCTTCCACCACATAGCAAGAGTCCCACCCAATAAATAAATAAATAAATAAAGAAAAAAAAAGAAGAAAAAAAGAGTTGCACAGCTTTACTAGGAAAGTAGACTTGCTTCAAAGCTCCGATACCAATGAAGTAAAATTGGAATAGAACTCTTATTCAACTAAAACACTAAAAAAGTGAATATCTGAAATGTATATTCAAATGGAGAGATAAGAGTGAAATAGTGTTTGTGTTGCAGTGGGTTTTTTCACTTTGCATGATTTTTGTGTGGTTATCTAGAGATCTCAAGTGGGATATTTAAAGACCCACAAAAGTTGCCAACGTTCATTTCAGTTCCTACAAATTAGGACATGAACGTTAAAGTCTCTAACGTTTATCTAAACATTAAAATCAAATCTCTTATTCACCTTACTGCCCCCACTCACAACTCATTATTCCTAAGAAATCTCAATTGCATATTTGACCATGTCAAACCCCACACAATCAATCATGGCCAAAACATGCAATTCCATTATTCAAACAATTTTATTAATAATAATCATCTCATATACAATATTGTGTAAGGTAATTTCTTTTGAGAATTACACACATACACATTGTGGGTTATTTAACCACACAGTTCAATATCCATATTGTGGGACAGTTCAATATCCATATTGTGGGCTATTTGGTCACACAATCCAACATACTCTGATACCAAAACTGAAGCTGGACAACTAGAACAAAATAAAAATAACAGGAAAATAAAAGGATATGTCATAGGAGTCAGCACCTAGACTTGGTTTGGAATCAGCAACAAGTGGGAAACCACTAGGAGTCAGTACTTAGGATGGACCTGGAGTCAACACTAGACCAGAGAGAGACCAAAATACCATTTTTTTCATTTAAGGAGTACAATAGGTTGCTTATAAATGATTGCTAAACCTTAGTTCTAATTGGCTAGGAAACCCTAATTGCCTTCTTACAAAAATAACATTGCTTCCAAATTAAAATACTAATAACTCAATAAACTACTAGGACCTAAAACATAAAAATATAATTGACATGCAAACATAAATAATACTAAATAATAATCTTCTTATGTCTCCCGCATCATTACCCCCTTCTAAATTAGAAACAACCAAATTAGAAATCCAAGATTCTTTAGAAACAGAATAAGAAAAAAGATCTGGATAGAGATCCTTTAGATGGATAGGCACATTCCAAGGGTTGTACCAAAAACTAATACGATGGCCTTCGTCGACAACATACTCTACCTATCTAAAAAAACTCTCAGCTCCTACTCTAATATTCTTCCACATTCCATAGCCATAAGTCCCTCGAACATCCCTTGTACACCAGCCCCCACTATTCACTCCATATTTGGTTGCTATAACCTAACGCCATAACCTGTGAACTTCTTTCCTAAAGCGTCATAACCACTTACCAAGCAAGGCTTGATTGAACAACCCCGCCCTCCATATCCCCAAGCCACCTTCCTCCATCGGTAAACAAACTTTATCCCGCATTACTAAAGAATATTTAAAGACTTCATTAGTAGTCCATCAAAGGAAATTCCTTTGTATCTTTTCCAATCTAGCTGCTACAGATTGAGAAATAATGAACAATGATAAAAAAATAAGTAGAAGGCTCAAAAGAGTACTCTTTAACAAAGTAAGTTTGCCACCCTTAGCTTGTGAAAGTATACTTCTGGTTGCCACTAGTTTGTGGGAAAGGTTCTTATAGTTTATTCACTTTGATGTAGATGAAGGGAACGGAGTTCAGTTGTCATGATCGGTGGTAGCGAACAACTATAGAGTTTGGTCTTCATTGACTTGTATAATTGTTCCTTAGCTAGTGATGCTTTAGTTGGATCCTTGTTGGGGGGATAGAGGGATGGGAACAGAGGAGCTATGATGTAAACTTTGTACAAGATTTTAATGATCAATAGAGGTGGTCAGGTCCTTCTTCAACCTTCTTTATTCTAAAATCCTTCATCATGAGGGTAGTGAATTAGTGATAGATTGAGAGGAGTTTGAAAAGGAAAGGAGATTTTGACGTTCCTTCTTTTTATGTCTTAAGGGGTTTTTGTGTGTGTGTAACAACCCCAAGGAGAGACTTTATTTGTTGGATGATAACATGGGAAAAGATTCTCACTCATAATCTCATTAAGAAAGGATATATGTTGATAGGGTGGTGTGGTATGTGTTGTTCTAGTAGGGAGATGTGGAGAATCTTTTTCTACACTGTAGCATTGTGTTTGAATTGTGGAGCTTCATTTTTCAATATGGGTGCTATTGGAAAAGGTCTCTGACCTTTTGTTTGGGTGGCGAAATTGGGTAGGCAAGCATTCTTCAGATATTTGGGACATTGTTCTATTTTATTTGATGTGGACATTATGGGAGGAATGTAATAGTCACACATTTGATGATATGAAAAGATGGGCACAATTAATAGAACTATTTGTTGGACTGTTATTTGATTTGTCTCGGGGGGGTTTTCTACTACCAATAGTAACTCCATTGCTGATTTCTTGGAATCTCTGTCCTTTAGTACATAATTTTTGTAATTCTTTAGATTCCTTTGTGTTCATTTTTTTAAATGAAGTATTCTTTATTGATAAAATAATTATTTACTTATATAAAAATAAAAATAAAAGGATCCAGATTGGACTCTATATTCAATCCCAATTATTCACTGCTTCCTCAGATATTGCATTAGTACAACTTTGAGTGTCAATTACCAAGGAACACATTTGTCCCTTGCAACTAGCTCAAGTTTGAAAAATATTTTCCCTATGATAGCAGTCTTTAGTCACTTGAACATCTTGTTTAATTGCTATGAAAAGAGAACGAATGTTCACTTATCATACCCTCATCATCTAGATCTAGGTCATCAAAGTTCACCTTTAAGTTAGCATTGAGGGGTTCACAAATCTTTTCTTCAAGTTCCAGTTTTTCAGATCCCTTGATTGCCTCTTGATTTCTTTTAGGACAATCCTTTTCAAGCGTAGCAACTGGTTTTGAAGGACATTGAAAATAAATATGGGCAAATCCATGAAAAGTATGACACTTTAGTCTAGAATTTGAACTACTGCTTCTCTGTGATGAAGAAGTATTAGAACAAACATTTTTTTTGGAGGATAAGAATTACCTTGAGACTTATCAACACACTTCTCCCAAGCATCATCCACAATTTTTCTCTCACTTCTAATATTGCTTCACACTAGATCTCTCATTAAGGCTTTCTTTTTAGTCTCATCTTCCATTTTGTATGCAACTTGAATTGGATCGACCATAGTATAAAGCCTACTTGCAGGCAAACCTAAAGAACTATTAGGATTCAGTTCTTAGCGATACATAAAAATCATCACATTTTTATTCCATAGGAAAAAATTTGATCTCATAGCCAAACTATAGAACTTGTTGGTGTACTCTTCAACTGAATAACTCCCTTACACCGTGTAAATTGCAGGTGGGCCTGTTGCTTGTAATTAGGAGGTACAAAGTCACGAGTCAAAGCAGTTCACATGTCCTCCAAAAATTGAATGGCTACATAAGAGCACCTTTGTTTTTATTTTATTTATTTTAAGTGACTCTAGGATAGCGAGTAACTCGCCTTTTGCTTACAATTGGCAAAATAGGTTCTAGGATAGTGAACCTATCATTACTCATTTCCCGTGCAACAAAGGTGGGATTTCGGACATACGAATCCCACGCGACTCTGCAGAGTCACACCCTACCCTATGTATGTGAGTTGTGGGCTGTGGGCATGGGTTGGGCTCGAGCCGTACGTCAAAACAAAATATTTTGTCTCTTATTATTTTGATTCCATGAACGAAGCTCACAAATCAAAAGAGGGGATCCTATAGACCCTGCATTTTGTACCCCTTATAACTTGGGCACCCGTTCCCCAATGATGCTGAAATTCTAAAACCCAAGATTGGTTTATGGCCTAATTAGACTACAAATTGACTTGAGACATGTTAAAATTGAAAATATAACTTTTAATGAGCAAAAAATCTATTTTTGGAAAAAGAAACCCTAGGCCTGCGTACACATGAGCTTACGCACATAGGTAGGGTTTCAGGAGCACCAAAAAGGCAAGTTTTATGCATTAAAAACTAAGGTTTGGAACGAATCTCACATCGTTTAGGAGCCATTCCAAACCCGCATTTTTACAATATAAATAGCCATACATGATACCTTTCAAAAACACACAAAAATCCTACGGGAAACACTAAGATTCACTAGAAATAGTGAATCAAAGAGGGAGTTTTTCACAAAACATTCCTAAGTCAATTTTATTTGATTAGAGCCTTTTTTGGCCTTGATCCTTGAATTTTAAGATTACTAATCGCATTCTTATTGGTTTGTGATAGATTTTCCCGAGGGGAATGGGCAAAAATCAAGCCTAGGAGCTTTTGCTTTGAGGTATTCATTTCAAGTATTTTCTTTTATTTTTTGCTTTTAATTCCATCCTTGTTTTGTTTCTTTACTTATTTTATGCTTTAATATGTTTATATAGCTTAGGTTTATGTGTTTTTATGTCTTAAAAGCATGTTAGGTTACTAAAAATCATGTTTTGAAATCTTTCTCTATTTACTATGTTTCTAGGATTTCTAGGCAGAAACCCACGTGCACATGATCAAGGCTGCATACGCAAGTTTGTTCATGCGTACGCATGAACTAGCCCAGAAACCCTAATTTTGTTTCCTCTATTTTTACTTCTGCTTTCACATGCATTCTTCTATTTTAGATCCTTTTTCATGGTTTTAAGTCTCTACTTCACATGTTTGTTTGCTTGTTTGCTCTTCACATGTTAGAATTAGAGTTTATCTTGTGTTTTCCTTGTTTGATGCCATGAACATGCATTTATATGCTCATGCATGATGCCATAGGTGCTGAGTTGCTACAAGGTAAGTGAGGTAAGTCAAGCATTGGTATGAACATGCATTTAGTAATGTTAATGTGTTTGGTTGATGTTTGATTTCATGTCTAAAGGCTTAGGATACATGTGATGATCTATATTTACTTGCCATGCCTATGTTTCTACCTTGAATGGATATGATGATACGGGGATAGTAACATGCTAGGGTTTATGCTTGGATACATGATGCTATGTTAGATGTATGTTAGGATATGATGTGATGAAGCATGATTAGATGTATGCTAGGGTTTGGGATGCGATGATGTGCCATGCTAGATGAATGTTAGGTTGTTTGTTAGATGTATGATAGGGTATGCCATGATTAGATGAATGTTAGGTCTTGTTTGATTGCCATGATAGATGTATGGTTAGGGATGATTAATGCCTTGTTGAGTGATTAGATGTATGCTCGCGTGTGTGTGTGAGTATAGATGCAATGTTGAGTATGCCTTTAATAGGGTTAAGACATAAGACACAATGAAAGGAAGCCAATCTTAGGGTTATGCAGTTGGGTGCCAAACACCTTCTTAAGATCATATCTTAACTCCAAATCCATATCTGTAGTAGTAAGATCAAAAGGTCCTTCCTTGAGAGGAAGCTATATATATGGTTCCTAGACCATTGCAAAAACTAGGTGACAACTCCCGGTTGTTTCCACAATATCATTAATAACTATTACTTATAAAAGAAAAACAAAGAGATATTGCTTTTCTTGGGTTCTAGTTAGCTCAACTAGTAAAGTCTCTGATGGTTTTTGATAGGCTAAGAATGTATTGGCCCCTTGTGATAAATTAACCAATTAATTAGCCAAGTTAATTAATTAATTCAATTAGCATGCAATAAGCGTGGTAGCACAAATAAATCACCAACTAAAGGTCGCCACTCCCGAGAATTCATTATTATCACAACAAGCAATTACAAGTAAATACCAACCTACAGTTGAACCCTTACCCTAATAACTAATTGGACTTGTTCTGTAGTGACAATCTCTCCCTTTCAATGCACGGCTCCCAGTACGTGACTAACCAATTCGATGCGCGGATCCCAGTACGCGGCTTACTCACCAACATGAGAAAAATATTAGCTGCAAAGTTCTTCAATTCATCAACACGATGAAGATCACGAAGCTCCTTGGTTACAAAACCCTATAGGGTACAAACACAGCAGCTTCTTGAATAGAAAGATGAACTAAGGCATATGTCTCCGGTTCACAATATGCTTGTAAAAAACTTTTGCATTGAGTTGCATCATCTGTAATGGCCCTTAAAAAAATCCTTATATATGTTTAGGCTTGTGAGAAAAGAAAGCCCAAACATCTATTCACGGATTTGAGTGAAATCAGCTCTGAAAAACTGATTTTCATAAACCTCGACAGATAACCTATTTATCGAGCAACTATCAAGCATTGGGCTTAAACAACTTTCTAAACCTCGATAGATACCAGCTATCAAACTTTAAAATCCAGCACTTCTTTACTTGTTTCTTGGACAGACTTGCATGGTTTTAATACTTGAACTTGAAACTTTGTTCCTTGAAGCATTAAACACATCCTAGATCTACTCAATTACAAGTAAAATGCGTTTTGTCAAAGGATTAGCCAATTTTATATTTACATATGTTCCTAACAATGATTCACATATGTCCTAACAATCTCCCCCTTTGGCAATCCGTGACAAAATCACAACAACAAATGAACATATGAGGGAAGTCATAAATCATTCAACTCATACTCACTTTTTGAATACAATAAAATATATTCTAACACAAACTTTTGAAAAACTTTGCAAGAAAAGAGTTTATGACAAGAAGACTTTGATAACCTGTATTTCTAAAACACTTTAAACAAAACTCATCACAGCATCTTAGTGTGAAATAGAAATAAAAGATTGCATACAACATATAAGAATCATGTGCATAAAGAGAGAAAAGAAACAACACATGTAATGATAGGTGAAAGAACTGTAATAACAACCTCATCATATATATAACATCATAAGTAGAAGGTTTGCTATCACAATGTAAGAACAATGTAATGTATCTCTAAAAGAAGAAAAGAAAAAAAAAAAATACATAATTTCTCACTACATCTCTCAAAAAATATAGACACTCCCCCCAACAAAAATCTCCTATACTAACTCTCCCCCTATGTATATAACTACTCTCACATCAAAACTACTCCCCCTTTTTGTCACGAGTGACAAAGGGTAAGTAAATCAAGTAGACATCTCATCATCACTGGGCGAGCTAGCATCCTTATCCTCATCATCATCATCATCATCGTCGGAGTCATCGTCATCGTCCTCATCCTCAGATGCCTCTAGAGAAGGAAAGGGAAACTCCATAAAGCCAGCAAGGCGAGCTTTCCATCTAGCTATAGGGCCGACACGGGTGTTCACCTGACACAACTCATCACTGAGTATGTAAAGGCGAGCATCCATGTGCAGCAACTACACCATCACCACCTTGATGGTCACACCACCCGCCGATGAAGAAGGTGTGGATGTGGATGGAGTTGAAGAAGCTAAAGGAGCTGATGTCTCTGTCTGTGGCCATTTCAGTCGAAGTTGGGCCTCACTCCATCTGACGGTAGCCGCATCTATGGCACACATAACCGGGAAAAATGAGCTTATCACGAGTCTCCGTATCCCTATAAACATCTATGAGGGATAGGATGAAGTTAGAAGGAAAATCAATAGAGTCCCTCAAGAAGGGATAACAAAAATGGAGCACAAGGCTCTGTGATGGAGTTATAGTGAGACAATGGATGGAGAACAAATGTCATCACTATGTTAAGAAATCTCGGACCTTTTGCAAAGCCCGAGCAAGCAGTGTTTTGACGGTCACCCCAAGATAAAGGTGTCTCACAAAATAGAGACGAGAGTTCATCTTTGGATACAGTCCTCAGACGATCGTAGCTTGGGTAGTCAGGATGCACTACCCTAGGAGCGTGTAGTACCTCGGATACAATATTCGGAGTAACTACAATGCACGTACCTCGAACATGAGTGATAAAATGAGGTATTGAAGTATCGAATCCGTGCATATTGGAGTAAAACTCCTGTATGATCACGGAGGGATAAGTGATTGGGATGCCACACAATGACTCCTAACCCTGACTATAGATGACAGTGGGTAGGTCAGTATCGGAAAAATCTGATAGAATGACTTGGTGTTCAGAATGAATGCCGCGTCGTAAAAAGTTCTATGAGAAGTTCGACTTGGCCTTCTCATCATGGAATCGGACATGGGAGGGGATAGAATATGAGGAAGATGCCCCAGAACAAAGAAGGTTTTGGGACGGAGTGGATTTTCATTTAGGTGCCCTAGAGCAACTAACTGAAAGAAAGAGAGAGCGAGAGAGAAATAAACACACAGAAAAGCACCAACATAGATCAATATCAAAATAAAGATAAATGAAGGTACGTATGCATGAAAAATGCATGAACATGTAACATGTAAATTTAAAAAATATCATGGGCTCAGCCCAATCCAAACCTACCAACACACATTATTGCAACCAAGTAAACACACATTTAAAATGCATGAAACATTGTTATAATGCAGATGTGATGCAATGCATGATGTTTTAAAATCATTTAAACAAAAACCCGTCCCAAAAATTTCACAAAAAAGTTCAAAATTTTTGAGAAACCCCAAAATTTATCAAAAAATCCCAAAAGTTAGGTCAGAAACATGAAGAAAACATCGTGCGGACCCTATTTAGGAATTCTAGTTTCTTGATGGATTTAAAACATGAGAAATAGCTATTAAGCATCTATCGAGGATCTGTTGTGAGGTGTCCACGGTAAAAAGGGCTCGATGGATCGAGAAGCTATCGAGCATCCAGAAAGTTCCTCGATGGATCGAGTAGCTATCGAGATTGAATCTCAAGATGGGTCGAGATTGCGAAAACAGCTATCAAGAAAGGAAGCTGAAAAGGCTCCATAGATAGCCTAGCTGTCGAGAGGTATCAAAAAGCTGTCAAAATTGCTTAAAAACAGTTTTTTAAAGAAGAGAAAAACACATACTTGAATGCAATCAAACATGCTACTCTACCAAAGATCCAAACAACATTTTAAACTCTCAAAAACATCTCTCATCAAGAAAAATGTCAAGCATTTAGATCCAACACACACACTAAACATGTCTAACCAATTTTATATTTCAAAAACAAATTAAGACAGTTTAGTGAGCATACATTAACACATGTATTCCTTGTGATGGCCAAATCACATTGTACCTACATATGTATCAAGAGTAGCAAAGAATATTGTGTGTTGTGTGTGAAAAACATTGCAAGATTGCATAAGTGTTTATATGTTATGACGATTTGAGATATGAGAAAATCATTTTAACTCACACACAATCATAACTGTTTTTAGAAGTACATCCTATAATTCCCACATCTCCTAAAAGACACGCTTGCAATCATATGTCAAACATTTTGATTCTTTTTGCTTTTATTTTTCTTTGCATATTTTTCTTTTAAGGAAACCATGCATGGGCATATAAGAGAGAGAAAAGAAATACTCAATTATGTTAAGCTTTTGATATTACACTTTTGCTATGTCGAAGCATACAGATGTCATTTCATGATTAGCGGGCAACATTGGTAAGATGGTTATTTATGCCTTTCTCTTGGGATTTTCTATTCCTTTCCATCAAAAAGAGTGATACAAGTGTTAAGTATAAGAGATTACTTAATTTTACTCGTCACAAACACGAGCCACAAAGCTCACTTACTTAGTTGTGCATAGAAATGCTCATCTAAGCTACAAAAGATACAAAGTTTAGAGAACTTTGTTTCAATGGCCATCCAAGGTACACAAGTACCAATGTACACAAACACACACTGTTTTTGTATTTTTTTTTATTTTTCAAATTTTTTTTTTTATTTTTATGAAAAAACAAAATAAAGCAAAACTGAAAAATAAACAAACAAAAACATGTTAAACAAAGCAAAGCATAAAACTAGATGCAAAAGCATGAGGAAGAAGGAGGAGAAAAAGAGATCAATCCATGGAATCCATGTACATAACACCAATGTTTTGGCGAAGGAATTTAAACCGTTTGCTATCAAGAGATTTGGTGAACAAATCAACCTTCTGATTATCAGTGTGAATGCACTCAAGAGTAAGAGTACCATCTTCAACAAGCTCCCAAATGAAGTGATGTCGAATCTCTATGTGTTTAGTTCGAGAATGTTGAACCAAATTCTTAAAGATGTTGATGGCACTAGTATTGTCATAGTAGATGGTAAGATGCTCTTGACAAATACCGTAATCAAGGAGGAGTTTTTGCATCCATAGGAGTTGGGTGCAACAACTACCAGCAGCGATGTACTCAACCTCTACAGTGGATAATGAGATAGAGTTCTGCTTTTTGCTCATCCAAGAGACAAGATTGTTACCCACATAAAAACAACCCCGAAGTACTCTTTCTGTCATTAGCATTCCCAGCCCAATTAGCGTCAAAATACCCAGCTAAGACATCATTTGTGTCCTTGTTGTACCACACACCAAAGTCGGCAATGGTTTTGACATACTTTATGATTCTTTTCAAAACAATCATATGAGACTTTGGGATTAGCCTGATATCTAACACACACTCATACACTGTAACTAATGTCAGGTCTACTAGCAGTAAGGTAAAGAAGATTACCTATCATTCTTCTATAAAAAGAAGAATTAACACTTTTACCCAACAAATCAACAATGAGCTTAACATTTGGGCTCATAGGGGTTCTAACAGAACTAGTAGATTCCAAACCAAATTTTTTCACAAGATTTTTAGCATATTTAGATTGAGATAGGAATATACCTGAATCTTGTTAACGGATCTGTAAACCAAGGAAGTGAGTCAACTCTCAAATCATGCTCATCTCGAACTCCAATTGCATGGATTTTGAGAAACTATGAGCAAGATCATCTTTAGTCAACCCAAAGATGATATCATCAATATAGACTTGAGCAACTATCAACTCGTCGTCTTCCCTTTTGATAAAAAGAGTTTGATCAGCTTTTCCTCTTATGAACCTATGTGACACCAAGTGTTGTGTGAGCTAATCATACCAAGCTCTAAGGGCTTATTTTAAACCATAAAGTGCCTTTTTGAGGTACAACACATGATCTGAAAAGTGTGGATCAATGAATCATTTTGGTTGAGCCACATAGACATCTTCCTTAAGGAACCCATTCAAGAAGGCAGTCTTTACGTCCATTTGGTAAGGCTTGAACTTCAAGTGACATGCTAGGGCCATAAGAATTCTGATGGACTCCATACATGCTACTAGAGTAAATGTCTCATCATAGTTTACTCCTTCCATTTGAGAGTATCCTTGAGCTACAAAACGAGCCTCGTTGCGGATCACATTACCCTCCCCATCAGTCTTATTGCGGAATATCCACTTTGTGCCAATGATGTGCGTACCCTCCAATCTAGGTACTAGAGTCCAAACATCATTCCTTTGAAACTAAAGTAGTTCATCGTGCATAGCTTCAACCCAGATTTCACCCTAAAGAGCTTCCTTAACTTTAGTGGGTTCAACCTACGACAAATAACAAGAATAAGACACAAAGTTAGCAACACATTTATCAACTGTACACTTCCTTAGTGTAAGTTCATTCATGTTTCCCACAATAACTTCAAGAAGATGATTCAATTTGATCCTTAAGGAAAGTCCTTTCTTTTCATGGGATTCAGAATTAGGTGAAGTAGGTATGTCTGCTGAACCTTCTACAACACTTGGAGTGCTAAAAGTACTTGGAAATACAGGCTTTTAATCAACAATTTCTTGAACGTCCTTGGGCTCGGGAGGAAGAATTTCTTTGGGGATTTCCTAACCTAATTTTTCAAAGCCAAACTTTGAAGATTCATCAATAACAACATTCACAGTTTCCATTACCTTCTTGGTTCTTTTGTTGTATACTCGGTAATCATTGCTTTTAGAGGAGTATCCTAGAAATATTCCTTCATCGCGTTAGGAGTCAAATTTTCTCACATTCTCTCTATCCTTGAGAATGAAACAAGTACTTCCAAAACTTCTCAATTACTTAACATTTGGCTTCCTTCCCTTGCATAGCTCATAGGGAGTCTTCTTGGTACCGGGTCTAAAGTACACTCTATTAATTGTATGCCATACAATGTTGGCAGCTTCTCCCCATAGGTTTCTAGCCACATCCTTGTTTTGCAATATGGCTCTAGCCATCTCTTGAATAACCCTGTTCTTTCTATCTACTGCACCATTCTACTGAAGAGTAATAAGAGCAAATAATTCTTGAGATATTCTTGATCTAGTGCAAAAGGACTCCATGTATGAGTTCTCAAATTCTTTACCGTGATCACTTCGAATTCGGTCAATCTTCAAACACTTCTCATTCTACAATCTTGTGCACAAGGCTTCAATGTGCTTAGGAGCATCAAACTTGGATTGTAGGAGGATGACCCAAGTGTACCTAGTAAAGTCATCTACCACAATCATGATGTATCTCTTTCCACTAAGAGACTCAGTTCTAGTTGGACTTGTAAAGTTGTAATTTACAACTATGTATTTTGTTGACTTTAATTCCGTGTCAAATTTTATTGTAATTTTATTCAATCTTTTATACCCTATATTTATTGTGGGACTTTATTGTAAGGGTTGTGTGATAGAGAGAGAGTATGTGAAGACTCAAGCAATTGAAGACAAAAGAGTTTTCGCGAGTAGCTCGTGACTAAGCATCCCGCGAAATGATATGTGTGCCCTACACATGACTGGAATATAAAGAGTAGGGACAGATGGAGACAGCTGTATTTCGCAAATAGATCGCGGGTAAGGCCTTCCTGCGAGACACTCACGAAGCATTCTATTTTGCCAGTTTGTACTATCTTATTCACACTTTCTGTACCCACATTATATATACCCACATTACCCACAAATGTTGAGTGCTTCTAAGAGAAAACCCTAGCCACAAACCTTAAGAGTTAAAGATTGTTATACCCACATATCTCTACACATTTGCTTTGGAATTTTCCTCAACTCCCACCTCTCTATTTCTATACTATTGAGAGGCTGATAGCCCAAACACCTGCCACACCCTTTCAAAGTGTTCAGTGAGGTTTTGGTGCTGCTAGGAAGTATTGAAAGAAGCCAAGGATGGCAGATGCAACATGGAGCTTGTTGCGGGATCCGAAGAGCTAGACAAGACAAAGGTTCAGCGTACCATCGTTGGAGTAGAAGCTTGGAGGGCTTAGGTACATCGGGTAGATTAGGCTTGGAGGGTCTCTTGCTAACTCATTTATCCCAACTGATTGTTTAGTGGATCGATTACCGCTTGGAGGGCGGTGGAGAGGTTTGACGCCGAGGACTTCAGTTTCCTCTTCGATAACACATCGCTGTGTTGTCTTTGTGTTTGCATCCTTCTTCCCTACTCTTTTAGCTTTCATATTATTGTTGTGTTATATTGATTATGGCTTAGAGTAGTCTATTTGTTCATTCGCTCGCTTTTACTCTATTTCGCACTTATTATAAGTTAGAATAAAATCTATCAAGCCGTAATTTTTAACTTGGGGTCTAAACAGCTCTTGTGAATTTACTCATGAGATCTCCAGATGCAGTAGCTCTATTGGTCTAGATGTAGCGGATGTCTGAGTGCCCGGATGTTTAGCTTTCGTTTGTTTTCCAAGTTGACATGGTCCACACACCATATTGTTCACTCTATTGAGTTTTGGTATCCCCAAGATTGACTCATGCTTAGATACAATTGAAAGATGTTTATAACTAGCATGTCCCATCCTTTGGTACCATAGATCTTCATTTGGTAAACGAATGCTATTGCACACAATATCAACATTAAGAACTAAGCCATAACAATTGTTTAGAATGCAAACACCACTTATGAGTTTCTTCCATGACAATGCATTTCCCTTTTGAGAATGGTACCATAAAGTATTGATCACATATCTGACTTATGCTCAACAGGTTCACTCTCAGATATTCTACATATAGAACATTTGCAATGTCTGGCAGTCCAGGTAAAGAAATGATTTCCTTTCCTTTAATCTGTGATTTGCTCCTATCACCAAAAGTGACATTACCACCTTTCTTAGACTCGAAAAACTTGAAGAGAGATCGGTCTCAGGTCATGTGTCTTGAGCAGCCGCTGTTAAGGTACCACAAACACGTGTCCATAACCTTAAATGTGGACTTCATCATGAAGCATACTTCGTGCTTAGATGACAGATCAGTGGGAATAGTGTTTTCACTCATCTGCCCTTTATGAACAAAGCCTTTAACTTTCACTCTTCTCAAACAAACTCCTTTGCACATTTTCATTCTAAGACAATCTAGTTTCTTCTTTGTCAAGCTGAGATATTTTCCAATAGAATAGTCATCATAATAGAATTCAAATAACTTTTAGACTTGCATTTTCTGATACACTCAAACAAGTAGAGATTAGAAAAACTAGATGTATTTGAAAACAAAGATCTCTTCAAGCCGGATGCAGCCATAACAACAGGGGTCAATGGATCATACAGCAAAGATTAAAACTTAATCGAAGTGTGCCTGCTCTGATACCATTTGATAGGCCAAGAATATATTGACCCCTTGTGATGAATTAACCAATTAATTAGCCAAGTTAATTAATTAATTCAATTAGCATGCAATAAGCGTGATGACATAAAAAAATCACCAACTAGGTTAAAATGCAATGGAAAATAAATTGACATGGTGATTTGTTTACGAATGAGGAAAACTTACACAGCAAAAACCTCACTGGGTGATTTTAAGGTTACCACTACCGAGAATTCACTATTATCACAACAAGTGGTTACAAGAATAGGAATCCTAGTACCTTATACCAACCTACAGCTGAACCCTTACCCCAATACCCAATTGGACTTATTCTATACTGACAATCTCTCCTTTTGATGCACAGCTCCCAGTACGTGACTAACCAATTCAATGTGCGGATCCAAGTACGCGGCTTACTCACCAACTTGAGAAAGATGTTAGCCGCAAAGTTCTTCAGTTCATCAACACGATGAAGATCATAAAACTCCTTAGTTACAAAACCCTACGGTGTATAAACACAATAGCTTCTTGAATAGAAAGATGAACTAAGACATATGTCTCCAGTTCATAATATGCTTGTGAAAAACTTTTGCATTGAGTTGCATCATCTGTGACGGCCCGTAAAACAATCCTTATATATGTTTAGGGTTGTGAGAAAAGAAAGCTCGAACATCTATTCACGGATTAAAGTGAAATCAGCTCTGAAAATTTGATTTTCATAAACCTCGACAGATAACCTATTTATCGAGCAGCTGTCGAGCATCGGGCTTAAATAGCCTTTTAAACCTCGATAGATACTAGTTGTTAAGCTTTAAAATCCAACACTTCTTCACCTGTTTCTTGGACAGACTTGCATAGTTTTAACACTTGAACTTGAAACCTTATTCCTTGAAGCATTAAACACATCCTAGATCTACCTAATTACAAGTAAAGTGTGTTTTGTCAGATTAGCCAATTCTATATTGACATATGTTCCTAAAAATGATTCACATATGTCCTAATTGAATAAAAGATTTGGGATTCAATCTCTGTCTACACCAAAAATTGATTGGTACCTTGGTCTGATGATAAAATACTATCATCAAAAGCGGATGCCATAGATTGAAACTCTCTCTCTCAAAAAAAAAAAAAGAAAAAAAGAAAAAAAGAAAAGAAAAGAAAGATATTGCTTTAGTATTCTTTGTTACAAGAATCTTCTCTCATAATGTTTATGGTCTCTTTCTTTTTGATATATTCTGTGTCGTTCTTTTCTCTTTCTTCTTTCATCTCTTTTATATGAGCCATCTCCTTCTTTTTCGTATTTTGTTCTTGTCCATGTGGATAACTTTTGGTTTGATCGAGCTCTTCTTTCTTGGTTTTTCATCATGAAGGACTCTTCCTATTTAGGTGTCCACTTGGACAACTTCTAGTCTTATCGAGCTCTTATTTCTTGGTTTTTCATCATGAACGAAGAATTTGGGTTTTTCTTACTATTCAAGTTTGTCCTTCTGCATTAAATGCAGTGGTTGATTTAAACCAAATGGAGGGAAAACAGTATTGTACGTGCATGAACCTCAACTCAATGATTTAGGACACTAAGCAAGATATGTGCCACAACTAATTTGTATTATGGGTTAATATTGATCCATAATGGGAAATTTGTACAAGAACAGGTGAATCATAGGACTCTCACACTATATGGAAATGAACTTCTATTTATAAAATTTAGTATTCTTTGTTACAAGGATGTTCTCTCAAAATGTTTATGCTTTCTTTCTTTTTGATATATTTTGTGTCATTCTTTTCTCTTTCTTCTTTCTTCTCTTTTGTATAAGCCATCTCATTTTTTTTGGTATTTTTTCCTTGTTCACGTAGATAAGTTCTGGTCTAATTGGGCTCTTCTTTCTTAGTTTTTCATCATGAACGAAGTTTTCTAGGGTTCCTTCTTACTGCTCAGGCATTGACCTAGATAACCTCTAATCTTATCAGACTCTTCTTTCTTGGTTTTTCATCATGAATGGAGATTTCCAGGGCTTTTCTTACTTTTTAGGCTTGTCCTTCTGCATTAAATGCAGTGGTGGATTTAAACCAAATGGAGGGAAAATAGTATTGTACGTGCATGAACCTCAACTCAGTGATTTAGGACACTAAGCAAGATTTGTGCCACAACTAATTTGTATTATGGTTTAATATTGATCTACAATGAGAAATTTGGACAAGAACACGTGAATCATAGGACTCTCACACTATATGGAAATGAACTTCTATTTATTGAATTTAGTATACTTTGTTACAAGGATCTTCCCTCAAAATGTTTATGTTGTCTTCCTTTTTGATATATTATGTGTCGTTCTTTTCTCTTTCTTCTTTCTTCTCTTTTATATGAGCTATCTCCTTCTTTTTCATATTTTATCCTTGTCCATCTGGATAACTTCAAGTCTTATTGGGCTCTTCTTTCTTGGTTTTTATCATGAACGAGGACTTCTGGGGCTTTTCTTACTATTCAGGCTTGTCCTTTTGCATTAAATATAGTAGTGTCAGGTAGGTGACCTTCATTAATGCAAAGATTATTGTGGAATCATCAGGAAATTTCAAAAAGCTACCTCAAAAAAGTGTACTTTCTCTAGGATTTATCTTAGCAGCTTGGATATACCTCAAATATGGTCTCGGCCTTGGGCCTGGAAGGCCATTGGTTCTGACCAACGATCTGAGGACCTTTGTTTATTATCAGAATGGGCTAGCCAATGCTAGGTTTGTTTCATCCATTTGGGGCAATGCTTAAAATAGGCCCAATGTTTACCCTATTATAATAAGGCCCAATATTCACCCCACTATAAGTATCCTATGTGGAGAACTAAGTAATTAGTTATTGAATTCCACAAAAGAGAATTAAGTCATTAGCTGGGAAACTACATGAGAGAATAGCTAATGAGATACACAATAAAATCTTGCTACATTTTTATAATACTTATTTTTAATTGCACAATTTAATATATTATTATTTTATTTTGACCTATGAGAGAGACTAACACTTTAAATATAGTCTAAAAATTATCACAAGTAACAGTTAAAATAGCTCAAACAATAATAAAATTGTGCCAAATAATAACAAATGAATAACATATTTACCACAAAGCACATTCAAAAACAAAAAATAAAAACCCATATTTAGATGTTTTTTAGATTTTTTTTTTTTTTCATTTGCTTCAAATAAACTTATATTTATTTTATTAGTAATTATATTTTCAAATATACAAACATTTTATATATATATATATATATATATATAAAATATATAAACTTAGTAAAATTTTAATACGCATTTAGTTATACTTATTCGTAAATTGTTTACAATACATTACAATAACTAGTTAGAGTATAAAGTGGAGCATATGTTAGTATATGTAAAGCAGAGCATTCAATATATGTATATGTAGATGTTTGCTTATATTCTAAATGGAGATTAAATTCAAAGCAGGCTTGGGGTAAAAGGCTACCTTTATACCCTATGACACATCAGATTTTTACACGAAGAAAAATAGAGCATGACACACACTATAAATACTTAATATGAAAAAAAAAATTAGAAATTAAAATCCAACTAAGCTGAAAGGTAAAACCCAATCTCACAATGCAAATCCGTCGGAGATGGTGCCAATGACATAGCTAAAGTCTGACAGGTGCAACTAGAGAGCATCAACGAGAATAACGAATTTTCACCTAAATTGTGCTACAAAGACTCTTTGTGCAATTATGTTCATAATACTGTATGTTGTAGCCTCAAACACAAAGAAGTCCAAATTTTGAAACAGTGAAATGCGTTAGGGTCATATTTTCTATGTATTGGTTTATCTTTTGACAAAATGTACTTTACTTGTAATTGGATAGATTTAAATTGGGTTTAATATATCAAGAAGTGTGTTGCTCAAAATTAAAAAGTGGTATTAGTAAAGACATGAAAGATTGATCCAAGTAAGAAGTGAAGAAAAGCAGTTTCAATGATTCTCAACACTAGGCTCGACACTAGCATCTATCGAGAATTAATGGTGAAACTCGACACAAGCTCGATCTATCTAGACTTATGATTTAAGAATTCTTAGATTTGAATTTCGGATCATGATGACTTGGATTATTAGGGTTTCTCTTTCTACAACCCTAGACCATATAGAAAGCTTATTTCAAAGTCATCAAAGACATAGAGACTCAATCAAAGAACTCAAACACTCTGTGAGAAGCTACTGTGTTTGTGTGTCGTAGGGTTTTGTAATCAAGTGCTTCCAGATCTTCAACATGCTTTGAAGTGAAGAACTTTGTAGCCAATAACAATTAATCAATTGCTTGGAGTTAGTCACATACTAAGATCTGTGCATGCGAAGAAGTCTTTTACAACAACAAGTCCAATTGGAGATTGGTATAAAGGTTCAACTATAGGTTGATATTTTGGGATAGTCCAAGTTAGTGGTAAGATTCTTTATACTTGTAACCACTTGTTCTTAATTAGTGGATTCTTAGGAGTGGTGACATAATATTCACCCAATGGGGTTATTTTCTTACGAGAAGTTTTCCCCATTTGTCAACAAATCATCGTGTTATTAATTTCCATTGCATATTAATTTATTTGGTGATTTGTTGGTGCCTCCACAAATTGCATATAATTTGAACTAATTAATCAACTAATGCAATTGAATTAATTAACTTAGGTCATTCTATAACCAAACAAAATGTTCTGTGGTTTGTGTTTGTGATGGCCCTAATGGTTCGTTTGGATTGAGGGGGAGGGAGGGAGTGAGAGTAGAATAGAACAGAATTGGCGCAAAATTAACCTATTTTCAGCCAACATTACTCTACTCTCCTCCACTCTCCCTCCCTCCTTCCTCAATCCAAAAAAACCTTAAGTTTTGCATCTTCATGTTAACACAGGATCATGGGTTTCGTTTATGATCTTTACTTTTAGCTCACAATTTTCGAAAAAATATTAATATTGTTTTGTGGGGATTGGATTGTGTTGGTTTTTGTTGAGTGAGGTGAAACTATCAGTTTTGGCTTGTTATGTTATGGCTACCCATGTATTTGGGTTGGTTTTCAGCTTATTTGAATTTTAATTTTTTTTATTATATTACATTAAGTATTTATAAGAGTAGAATTGTGTGTGTATCATACTCTCTTTTTTATTTTTTGCGCAAAAATCGGATGTGTCACATTGTTATTGGAGGGGGTAAAGTAGACCCTATGATGGGTTTAATTTAATATCTTGTACATGACCATAAATTCTGCAAATTGAACCACCAGGTAAGTTGGAGAACAAAATTGGAAACCTAAAAGCCTTTGGATTCATGGTTTGTAAGTCTCAGTCTCTTCACATAGTCTTTTGACCACGGTTGCCGTGTTTGTTCAATCCCTTCGGCTGGAAAAAGATCTGATGAAATAGGACTCTTCACATGGTATATATATATATATATATATATACACACACACTATGGGAGCTACACTTTCACATCCAAGTGTTGATGAGTCATGACACCTAACCTGGACCAGCGTATTAAATACGCAAAGTGTTGTGGGATCCATTTTTAATAAAAAATTTGCTAAAAAGTGTAATTTGTGGGACCGTGAACAGTACACATATGCACTATTCACAGTTGACAAAGTCAACAATTGCGGGCTGAAAAAAAAAAAAGAAAAAAAAAAAAAGGAAAACGTGGAGAAGAAACGTAGACGTGGGTTTCAGCTCAAAGCAAACGATCAGATAGCCTTTGCGACAGTGCACATTTGGATAGCGCGTTCCGCGCTATCCATGTGTCTGCGTTTCACACTCCGTGGGTTTATGGATACTGTTCATGAAACTCACAACTTGAAAAAAAATGTAAATTTAGCTTTAAAACTAGATCTAATAGCATTATTCACACATTTAAAAAATTATTTTACTACAGTATTTTCAATTTTCAGTTTTTAGCAATAAGCCATATCTAAACAAACTCAAATTTGACTATTTTAATTTGATTCACATTAAATAAACACATTTTTGTTGGTCTTCCACTTACATATTTTATATATATATAAATATATATGTATATAAATATAAAATTAAAAAATATATATATATATATATATTGTTCAAAAAATACTCCTATTAATGAAGGGTAACTTCATTTAAAAATAGGATCATAAATATCAAATAACAAATTTCATTTTGAATTTAAAAAGAGAATTCTTAAAATTTATGATTTTTTTCCTCTTCGCGTTTAAAAAAAATTATAATTATTTCTTATCTCCAAAGTTTATTTTTTTAAAAAAATTAAAAAAATATATTTCTAAATTATAATAGATACAAATTATTAATTTATATATATATATATATATATATATATATGTCGTAGTCTGAACAATAGTAGAGTTTAGTAGACTACAACTTGGTAAGGACGTGATATTGGATGAGAAGAAAATGTATTTATTTTGTGTAGCGAAGGCTTTCATCTAAACTCACTTTTATATTAATTAATCAAAGCCACAAATGCAACAAAAATTGGTTGGGGCATGGAGTCTTAAAGAAGTTGCAATTAAGTCAACTAAACGTCCAATGTGATTCCTTCTCTCTCTTTCCACACAAATATTATTATGTTTTATTGGTGGGACGTTATGTTCACCTGTTAACAGTCACTCCGTCATGTTTCGTTTATTTTCCTTAGTACAATAGATTACCCATAATCACTACCTATCTTTTCTTTTTCTTTTTTTGAGTTTCTCTCAGGAAATGAATTCGTGGGTTCTCTCATCGTCTCCTTTTCTTGTTTCTTTATTTTTCATATTCTTCTTTTTCATCAAGATTCCTCTATCTTTATGCGATGAGGATATGTACGAGAGCTGTAGCAATATGTTCAACTGTGGAAAGTTGAGTAACATTGGTTTTCCTTTTTGGGGAGATAACCGACCAAATGGTTGTGGCTATCCTGGACTAAAGCTCAATTGCCAGGGAAGTGTTGCTACCATAAAGATTATGAACGTGACGTACCAAGTGTTAGGTGTCAATCCCGAGGCCCAAATACTCAAGATTACGAGAGAGGACTTCTCGACTGGGATTTGTTCACCAGAGTTCGTGAATTCCACCCTCGATCCTACACTATTGGATTTTGGCATTGGTTTACAGAGTCTTACAATAGTCTATGGCTGTGGTTTATCTTTGATACCTTTACCCGGACAATTCAATTGCCAAAAAAATGGTTTTGCGCACGCCGAATGGGGAGCTAATGGGCCTGGGGAATGTAAAGTAAGCGTAGTTGTTCCTGTTCCAGTTCAGTCCGGTCCGTTGACAGGAATAGAAATAGAAATAGAACAGTCAAAATTAGAGGAAACCATTAGAGAAGGATTTGATGTAAAATGGAAGGTGGATACAGCGGCGTGTCGTAATTGCACGGTAAACAAGGGGGTATGTGGTTATGACCTGAAGCGGAATCAGTCAACGTGCTATTATTCCTCACCAGGTACGTATTCCACTTATGTCAATAATCGATTTGCATCCTCGATAGATTGATTTGCAATATAGATAATTTTTTAGGGGAGAACTTTTGGGGTTGGGTCTGATAACTAATACTCTGCAATTTTATAGATTAGTAGTTGTAATAGCATGTTGAAAGTTGAAACACAACATTAAAATCTTAAGCTAGTAGGATAAACCCAGAAATTTTATGTCAGCAGTCACTCTTTTACCTATCATGTTTGAATATTTTGACGAAAACAATAATACTCTATGCCCCAAAAATATCTTTAATTTGGTCTTCAAATTTTCCCTTTTTTTTTTTTTTTTTTTTTTTGGTCTACGTGGCTAATTGATTATAAGTAAAATGACGGCAAAAGCTAAAATGACAACAAATTAAAAACTATGAAGACTAAAATGAAAGCTATAAAATGTTGAGGGCCAACTTAAAAATAAAGCTAAAATCCTTGATGATAAACAAGTAAAAGTGGTCAATTGATACAATAGTAAGTAGATTTGAAGAGTTCGTGTGATGTGTTGTGCTAATTTCGCTATTAGATGTACTATCTTTGTCTTAGCGTACTATCCATTTATTATTATTACTTCTTTCTTTTTTTCATAATATGTAAAACTTTTATTGAACCAGAAAACTATACAACTTAGGAGGAGCCCATATTAGAACCAAGGCAATGCTCCTGTAAGATAACATCAACAAAAGCTTGGGGGCCTGAACCTAAATCAAAGAAACCAAAAGCCTATTCTTCAAAGACCACCTAGCCAAAACATAAGGAGATTTATTAGCTTCCCTACTAACCCAATTGAAAATACACACACTATAAGCCTCCGCTAGATTACTAACTATATATCTCCAGCTTATAATCCTCCAAGGACAACTCTAACCCAGCCCCTGAAACGCCTCTATGCAAGCTTTGGAATCACTTTCGATAATTATTCTCTCCAAGTTCTGGGCTTTGGCTAGCTGCACTGCCCATAGTATTGCTTCAACCCCTAGAGAGGGATAATGGTATCGGCTTCTTTAGATGCAGCCAAAACCATTGTCCCTTTCCAAACTCCAGCGACCACTGCAACAATTGAGAACTCTTTGCCCACTGCAGCGTTGCAATTAAATTTCACATGTCCTTTTGGAGGATGAGATCATTTGCTGTGGATTTTTGAGACAATTTTTATGTGGGATCTCACTTCTCCGGCCTTGTTCTTTTTTTAGCAAGCATAGATTCCCAACTAGGCTGTCAATCTCAAAAAGTCTTCTTTTCAAACAACACCTGGTTCCTATTTTTCCAAATCAATTCTAGTATTATGGCTCCAGACAAAGTAAAAGCTTCCTTACGTTCCATATTCAAACCAAATATCATTGGTGGATCAAAAATCCATCTATAAGACCTTCCTAACTTTGAAAGAATACAGCATCAGTTTTAACTTTCCACTCACTTCCAAACCATAATGCCCTTGCGACTTGACAATTCCAAAAAAGATGAATGGGGGATTCAATATTATGGTCACATAAAACATAAGAAGTTTCTTCAATGAGACATAGCCTGCTCAATCTATCCCTTGTGGGAGGGGCACCCACTGTAGTATGCCAGAGGTGCATTTTTCAACCTGTCATGGAGCTTCGACTTCCAAATTTTCTTTAAGACTGGGTGGCTAGGGGCTACGTTACCATCCATTGTTAATTCTCTATAAACTGATTTGACAGTCAATCTCCTTAACTACTTCTTATCCAGGTCCATCCATCCACCTGGGCACTATTCCATCTAGGTGTGTTCAATATGTCTTTAACAGAGGCTTCATCAAAATAAAATTTCAGCTTTGCCACATCCCAACCTATTTTATCTTGATTCATTACCTGAGAAACCACTAAGCATTAAGTCTCCCCATGGCCTCTTCGAGGCTTAGGAATGAAATCTGTAACATCTAGGATCCATGGCTCATCCCAAACCAAAATGCTATCACTATTTCCTATTCGTCTGCTTGCACCTTTTGCCATAAGGGGTTTAATAGCTTCCAGGCCTCTCTAAGACCAAGAAGCATTTTTTGTTGGACCAGAATTTAGCCAATTATTGTGAACTCTATACTTGGCTCTTAGAATTTTGACACAAAAACTATCTCTATTGGGAAGAACCCACCAACCTAGCTTTGCTATAATGGACATGTTAGAACTTTCAATAGATTTAAAGCCCAACTCACCATCATGCAATGGTTAACATAACTCATTCCAGGAAATAGGAGTAAAATACCTGACTACTCCAAGCTAATAGACAGACCAGACCATCTACAGTATATTTCCAAGCAGCCCATCAGAGACTCAATCTCAGCTACCTTTGCTTTACAAAATAGCATAACATCATCTGTGCGCGTATAGTAATTTGGATATTCTCGGGGTCTTACTGCTAGGGTTGTTCAAGCCATCCGCAAACCAAATCCATCCGCCAAACCCGACCCAACCCGTCACCACCAAATCTAACTGCTCCGGCGGTTGACTGTGAGTCCCAACCTTCAAAAACCAAATAGCGGCGGATCTCCTCCTCCAAAACCCAAGCAACCCTACCCAACTGTAAATACATCAAATTTGGCAATTTTAACCCATTTTAGCGACTTTTCCGACTAGATGCAACGGAGTTCAGCTACCAACATAGCTAGATCTGGTGGAGATCCATTAGATTTAGTAGGAATTCACTATGAGTTCTTTGCCAAATTTGGTGGAAATCTCTCCAGATCCAACGAGATCTCCACCAGATCTGGCAAGATCTCACAAGATCTTAGACGAGTCTTGCCAGATCTTATGAGATCTCGCCACTCCTCCTACTTTTTCTACGATTTTTGGCTTCATCTAAAGCTGACCACCATCCAAGGATTACCCAATCCATTCGACCCGATACCCTTACGAATCAACTACAAGTCTGGAAGTTCTCCACTTGATCTAATTGGGTCAGTTTTGGGTTAGGCACAAACCCAACCTGAACCAACCTGTGGACATTCCTACCTACTACAATCTAAACTATGCTAATATTACCTCTATCCAATTCTCTATTAATAAGCCTACAAAGAATTTCATGATATAAGATGAACAAAAAAAGGGAGATGGGGTCTCCCTATTTGATGCCCCTTGATGGAGTAATAACATGCCCTTTACTTCCATTAAGCAAAAGTTTGAATCTAATCATTGCTACACAATGTTGAATTGAGGAAATTAACTTCTGACTGAAACCTAGTTGTGGAGGACAACCTAGATGAATTCACATTCCAATTTGTCATAAGTTTTATGGAAATCCAATTTAAACCCCATATAAATTGAAACTACGAACCACTTTTTGAGCTAAGACCACATTCTCAGATATCCACTTGGCAGGCACAAAGACAACTTGGCTAGGATCTATAATCCTAGGTAACAAAGGTCTCAACCTCTTCACTATAATTTTAAAAATTACATAAAATAATTGGCCTGAACTAATTGAAATTGCATGCACCTTAGGTCATGGGGATTAATTAAGGAAGGTACGATTTGATTTCTTTAATATCCAGCCATCCCATTCTATTAGGTCATGGGGGAATGTTAGTTGTTCATAGTGATGGAGGGGTGGATGGGGTTTTGGTAGGTTGGGGTTGCTAAAGTATAGAGATATTCTTTGGTAAGGACAGAGTCAAGATTTCTATTTGAAGGTTAAAGTAAGAACTATATATATATATATATGATGATCCAAATTAGTACCCATTTATTAACAAATATCAACAAATTAATAAAAAACACAAAATAACTATTTCTTAAAAAATTGCAATGTAATTATCTATCAAAACAAAATTTGATGTTCTTTTAATTCTTGAAAATCATAAATGATTAATTCCGTAATAGTTGTTGCAAAAATTTATATTTCAATGTACAAAATCAAGGAGTGTTTTGATAATATTCATGGTTGCAAATACTCATTCAATAGTTGTAGTGGAAATTGGAAGATTAAGTATAAGCTCAAATGTATAACCACTCTGTAAAAAAATTAGTAGGCTACTAATTTTCTAGTCCTTATTAGCCATTGACCAAATTAAAAAATATTTAACAATTTTTAGAAGCCAATGTCAAATTACATTATGCTTAAATGGTGAAATCTATTTTCAATAGTAGTTTTGCATGATTTATGAATCTTGTTGCTAAAACTTGTTTAAGCATAAAACGTATCTAATCTAAATAGTGCTCAACTATAAAGTCCACTAGGTGGAACTAGCTAATTGAATAACACCCAAATCTCAAGATTTCTAAATTTTTAAAATAGTCCCAAATAAGCAATCAACCAAAGTGTCATACCAATATATATATATATATATATATATATATTTCCATCAAAGATTTTTTAAGGGATTTGTTATTTTTTTTATTAGTAAAAAATTTAAATTTTTTGAAAGGGACAACAAACCACAAATATGAATAAGATGACCATTTTAATTAATTTTGAGTTTTTTTGGATTAGATGACTATTTTGTGTATTTATTTATTTATTTTGTTTCAATTTTAAAGGGCCATATGAATTTTTAACCAAAAAAATCAATAATATTTATAAATATCATATATTAAGTGGGGAAAAAATCATTTCAATAATCCAAGGGGAGGCCATGGCCCTCGGTGGCCCAAGGGTACCTTTGTGGCTTTGCCCTTGTTCTTTGGGTCCATTTTTTTGGTACGTATCAATCACCATAAAACATTTTAGAGCATTTCCAGAGAGCAACCAAACAAACGAAAATTAACATGAGAGCAAGCGCATCAACACACAACCTTTCCCTTTTAGGAGCCTATATAAGCGTTACTAGGCGAAGAACCTTTGCGATCATTTTTTTGAGAACTGCGGAAACGTATAGTTGACAAAACTGGTAATTAGCATTGATGGTCATGCGACTTGAGAATTTGTCGGCATGGGATTCCATTCCGCTACATGCGGTACTAATTGTGCTGGATGTGGCCCCGTATTAGGTACATCGATCGGGTTCAATTGATTTTTTTTTTTTTTTTTTAGTCATAAAGCTTTCACCATATAGGTTTCGTTTGGTACACGCTTATCATCTTTTTCCACAATCATTTTTCTTCGTCTTCCACTTCATATTCCAAGCATTTAAAAGTCATCCTTTTATATATGATAATTAGAATTAATGAATGGTCAGTGATTAGATAGGTGGAAAATGGATTAATAGCCACATGTTGATAAAGTTAAACTGAAAAGGAAGTGTGGCATTGCTTGTTGTTGTAGTGAAAGGTTTTATGGTTTGCTCACTCACATATATGATATGGGTAGAGTATCCCAATGACTAATAAATCATATATATTATGATTTAGTTCTAATATTGCCTTTGTTTAAGTCCTAAACTCCCTATTTGATCAAGTCACTCATTTCCATTTCTTATATTTTTCCTCCAACAACCAAACTCACATTAGGTAAAAAGAATCCTTTCTCCTCCACCCTCTTGACTGGAAATGAATTTCGAGCTTCACTCTTCGTTTGCCATTTTATTCTTCTCTATGCCGTGTTGTTGGTTTCGATCAAGATTCATTCAGCATCATTCTACAAGTTGTGGTGTGTGTGTGTATATATATATATATCCAAAGCTAAGAAAATCCAATTAAATTTCTAAATTGGATTTCAAAGCATCTTTAATTTGGTGAAGATATTTACTACTCATTTAGAAAAAAAAAAATAAATAAATTGTTCATTTTTATATTAAAGGTAACACCACGTTCAAGGATAATTATTATTTTTAAAATATAAAAATTTTACAAAAAGTTCTTAATTTTGGTGAAGGTATTAGCTACTCATTGCAATAATTGAAGAGTTTGTTTATTTTACATTAAAAGTATTCTTAAGAGTCAACAAAATATAAGATTTAGTGATGATAACTTAGTGAACCAATATTAAGCTAGTGAGATTGTCCCTTTGAGGACACCTAAGTGGTGGGTTCCATAGGTATTAAACTCAAACTAAAGTGGGACTGATAACTTAGTGAACCAATATTAAGTCTGTCTGATTATTTAATTGAACCACTTATGCAATTAAACTAATAAAATTCAATGGGTTTTTTTGCAACTCAAATGAGTTGTATTAACCTAGTTGGTGTAATACTAAGCAAAACTGCTTTTATAGATCCTGTGGTATTGATTTTTTTATTTTATTTTAATGAAGATAGAAAGCAATACAATTTTCTAAATAATTGAAACAAATGGTTTTATTATGAGGTTGATGCTAGACTTTTCAATGAGATAGTATGGTGACACAGCCCACAACAGCTTTTAGGCTCATTGAACCTGGATCCCCAATTAATTTGTATGTTGCTTATAGGGTATAACTTACAACGGGAGATCCCAAGAGAAACCTTTTTTTTTTTTTTTTTTTTTATAGAAATCCCAAGAGAAACTTGGTTAGACAATGGGGGTAATAAACGTTTATAAAATGGTTTATGACTAAGAATCTGGCCACCCAAGGAGGATTTCAGGTAGTTGGGGTGCCCCTTAGGTGTCTTGAGTTAGGTCACCTTCCCTAGATATTAGCTAGTGTTTTCCTTTCATTCTCTCATCTTTCTCTCCCAAAAACAATGTTCTAACCCCTTTGTCTGACTCATTCCTTCATTTTTATACCTTTCTGTTAATGGACTCATAATGATGAGAGAATATCTTGCTGACATGTGGGTCCCTGCCCCCGTAGTGCCTAGGTGGTCCATTAAGTCTAAGCTACTGTTCTAATGCTTCTAACCTTATGTCAGGGGTGGGTCCCATTCTTCTACTATTGAAATGATTTTCTTGTAACTTGAGCCTAACAACGAATCTTATGCTCGACTGGCGGACTCTCCCAAGGCATTATTTCCCTTCCTTAGGGGGACAGAAGAGGTTTGTTCAGATGTCGTAAAGGATGCAATGGTCTGGGTAATTCTACTCAGTAATTCAATTTGGGCCTTGTACATGCAAGTTAGATTTGTGAACTTGTATGAAAAGTGGATGAGCTATCTAACTGTACATTTTGATGAAAAAGCTCGAAAGTGATAAAAATGAAAGCTTTAACATCATAAAATCGAGAGAAAAAGAAAGCATTGCAAGGAAAGTAAAGAAAACAAATAATGTACATGGAAAACCTTTAAGAAGGGATGAAAAACCACGGGTGAGCAAGGGGAAATGTCCCTTACTCTTTCAAGCTCTCTGGGAAAGATGGAAGTTTTTCTTGTACAATGATGGTGTTCTTCCTAAAAGAGAGGCATTTTCTCTACCTCACTTCCTTACAAACTTTCTACTCTTTTCTCTAATGTTCTCTCCTAGTTCTTTTTCCCTAATGGTCCTGCAACATGTTCCTCTTATAGTCTGAGGAATATTGCCAAGTACAAAAGATAGGTGTTAAACCATGATTCTTCCATTTGAATCCTAATATAGGTGCTATACTATGTAATGGTTGGAGGAGAGAGAATGAGCATGCCAAAGTAAGGGTAGCAGCATAGAGGGTGACCTTGCCACTATGTGGGGAGCAGTCCTTGGACAAGAAAAGGGACATCAGGGGTATTGAGGGTGATGCACATGTCCTTAACAGCGGTCCAACACAAGCACATCCAATAAAAAGGGGGGATTTCATAGCCTCTAACCATAGGGGGTCATTATCTCCCTTTTATGAGTGTTAGGTGTCCATTTCAGGTGCAAACTTCACTCTTCCCCAAGATGATCATGCCGTTAGCACGGACCAAAGATCCTTTACTTCAACCAACATTTCCTCTCCTTTGCTCACAACCATTCCACATGTAGGGTCTGGATCTAGCCATGTTAGCATTCTCACATGCCTTGGCTGGTGTACTGTACATTAGCCCTCTGACTATCAATGGTGCTTGGAGGCGAAAGTCTTTGACAGTCACATTGTATCAGAGTTTAATACTTAAGCAATTATGCCTCGTGATGTTTGAAACTAGACACATGGCTTCCGCGGGTATTTCTAGCCATTTTGGCATTGCTTCATTTCCTATTCTTGGCAGAAAGACATTACTTTTCACAAATGTCGTGTCTTTTCTCTTGACTCCAATTGGTGATTTAAAAAGGAAAAGATCTTCCTTTATTCTTCATTCCTTTTGTATTTTCACACCTTCTTCTTCTTTAGAGAGAAAAATCCCCCATTATCAACGAAATGGCTAGATTTTCTTCTGCAAGTTCCAACTCTCCATAGAATGACTCCACCTCTTTGAGCAGTGACTCGAGTTCTTCAAATATCAACAATGCACTACCACCCAGCCCTGAACCCATTCCCCTTCCTCCTCCCTTCCCTTTTCCAATCTATCCCCTTCCCCCTTAAGTCTTCCTTCCTCAAGAAGTTCAACCATAGGAAGGGAGTGAAAAAGAAGAAGAGGAGGACTTAGAAGAGCTTCAATTAAAGGTCGAAGAATGAAGCCTACAATGCCTTCATGGGGGCTGCTTCAAGGCATAGGAGAAGGCGCAGAGCTTTTCAAGCAGACTCTAAGTCAAGGACAATAGCCTCCAACGATTTTGATTCTGATTCAGAGGAGTCAGATTCCTTTGATGACTCTGACTCTAGAGATGATGAAGGTGAGGAGAAGGAAGAGGAGGACATGGCTTCGGACTACCCCCAAGAAGATTCTGACTCTGAGGCAGATGGGATTGCCTACAAACCTTGCTCCCCCTAAGCTATTCACCTTCAAATCTGCAATCTCTTTTTTTTTGTTTTTATAGGTAGGCCATACTATTGGCCTTAGGTTGTAGGTTATTTGTTTTGTAATTGAAATGTTATTATTATTATTATTATTATTAATGCAAGAAAAAGGGATGATAGGCCAAAAGGGCCATACAATATAAACCTCCCTTTCTTTTTGGAACATATTTATATTTAGTATAAACAATATAGTTTGTTTTCAAATTTGTTGTCTAATTAAAGCTTGTTTATTATTATTTTCTCTATGTTGTTACCTTTTTCTTTTGGTATTGCTACACAAAGAAACAACACATAAACATGTAAGTTAACTAAAACACAAGACAAGAGCAAAAAATAAACCTGTTGGTGAAGAATCACGTCTTTTCGTTGTCTCTACAAAGCCCTTTTTTTTTTTCTTTTTTTTTTTTGGTGGGACTTTTTGGTAATTGATTCTATCTAAAACTCTAACTCTTCCCTTGTTAACATGTATCAAAATTTGAAAACGTGCCACTTTTTGAACGGCTCTTTTTAGAGGGAAAGAGAGCACTTGTTTGAAGTACAAACATGAAACCATGGGTGTCAAATGCAATCTGAGATCCAATTCTTCGAAGATTACAGAGCCTTCAACCCCTAAAATCAATAATCCACTACTAGGGGGAGAAAAGAATACTTCCACAAAGGAGCAATGGATCATCCCCCCTTTTTTTGAAGATTACTAGTTTGATAAAAGTTTCGATTGAGACTCTATTCCTTGTTCTTCAAATCCCCCCTACACAGCATGTGGGAAGCTTGATGATCTGCTAATTATGGATCTAGACTTGAAGCACATTCCTTGGCTTAACACTTGTAGAGGAGATTTTGCTCCCACCACTGATGTGGTCTTTAAATATCATACCTCTGTTTCCAGAGTTTGGAGAAGTTGGTGTCGAAAGGTGTTGACACATCCTCCATTCATGGATATCCTGCAAAAAGTACGTCTTGTGCACACTGTGTTGGCATTCTCCAATTTGGACATCAACAAGGACAGTGAGAGTCTCCTTTCTCTTTTGTGCCAATGGAATTCTAACACCTATACCTTCTTCATAGGGTGTCAAGTGGTCTCCCTTTCTCTTGAAGATGATTACGAGATATTGTGACTCCCCCTGTTTGGTGATGGAGAAGTAGCCAATATTTTCTTGTCTCCTGATAAGGCCAAGGTTGTGAAATTTCTTGAAGATGTAGTGAAGAAAACTCCGAAGAAGCCAATTCTGAAGGCAGCAAGGAAGGGAAAAGCCCCCAACAATGAAATGGCAGAAGACATCAGTGCTGGCGTTGACAAAGGTTCTAGGGCCAATTTTTGGGGATGGATTAGATATTTCTTGAGGAAATATGCTAATGGCGTAGATGAAGAAGCTAGCCCAAATTTTTTAAAGGAGGGTATAGACTTCGTTATAGGAGAAGGTAACTCTAGTCCTTATGAACTTGAAGCTTTCATTGCTTTCTTGCTTTCTCTCCATCTATTTGAAGTGTATCCTCATGAGAAAATCTTAAGTAGACATTTCCCTTTAGCTGTTAAGTTAGCCAAAGGATATTCCTTCCCCCTTGCCCCTTATTTCTTAGGAACTTTGTATTTTCATTTAGATTGTTTCACCCTTGACCTGCAACGTTCCTAGGGTAAATTTTAGATAGAAACATTTGTACATATGGCATTTTTAAAAATTTGGCTGTAGGAGCACTATAAGAACTATGCTCCTATCCCCAAAGCTTTGAATTCCTTTAAAACCAGTCTGCCATTACCCTAAGGATTAACAAGATCATGGCTTTGGATTAAGGTTATGGTATCTTCTGACAACTTCATTTGTAAGGTGTTGGATGATCCTTCTAATTGGACAGCCATACCTTATTCCCCTTTGGAGGGTGTACTCTCTCCTTTATTCTAGTCTTTGACAAATGAAACTGCTTCTCATTATAGAGATGTTCCTTGGTCTGAGGAGAAACTTTATGTTATTGCTTGCGCCTTTACTTTCCATCTTCAAGCGTGCTTTTAGGACGATTTTGAAACCCAAGCTTATAATCCTCAAAGATTTGCCTGCCAATTTGGTTTTGACCAAAATGTATTGGGACATCTCTCTACCCCAGCCCCTCTTGCTATAGTAGCGTCATTGGCTTTTAAGAGCAACAATTTCATTAAGGTGTTAGTGTCTGGTTCCAAAGTTTTTTTTGCCTCTCCCTCCTAAACTGGATTACTTTCACCTAGGTTTAAAGCTTGGTGGTTTGGCATTAAGGAACATGTTAGGAACTTTGGGGAAAGTGGGTCTCAACGAGTGGATGTCCCACCCATCTTTCAAGGTGATTTGATTTTGAAACTCTCTGCCAAAGCCAAACCTTTGACCATCAAAAGAAAAGAGAAGAATGTCAAGGTTTCTGCTATGAAGAAACTAAGAGTATTACCTTCTTCTTTTACTTTGTTACATTTGTAATGTTTTCCTTGATCAATGGTGTATGTGACTTTCCTTTCTCCTTTCTCTCTTTTGACCTTTGATAGATTAATGAAGCCATTCCTCAGACTCAAACCAAAGTAAAAGCCACTCCTTTGGCCCCAGATGCCTTTGTACAAGAAGTGGTTTCTGAGGAGGAAACAGAATCTAATGCTAGAAAGGGGAATCGGGTGTATACTGACAATCCTTAAGAGAAAGAAGATTTCACAAAAGTTACTTCCAAAGATCAAGAGAGTGAATGCACCGAGGCAGACCCCAATCCACTAATCTCTTTGCTTTCTCCCCCTTTGAAAGTAATGTGCTTCAAACTTCTTTCAAAGTATCCTAAGATAATGAGGGATACTGACAAGTGGACAGTGCCTCTTAAGAGCTTTATGTTGGAATGTATTGGATTTGTCGTGTCCCAATTGCAGTCCAAAGGTGAAGAGGATCATCTAACTCTCTCCTTTGATGAACTCCTTTCCACACTAACTGAAGTTGATGGCATGGGTTTCAATGTCGAATGGCTGAAGAGCCATGTCATGACATTGAGAGACCTAAAGAAGGCAAGGCCTTTTGTTCATGCTTTTTTGTCCTCGCTTTAATAGTTGAGAGTTAAAAGAAACTCTTGTATCGACAAAGCAAAGGAGAGAAAGTCGGCCATGGACGCGAGCATTAATTCAATCACTTAATTCCAGGAATCCATAACCAAACTCAAGGGGATTTGTTATATGCACAAGAAGACTATTATGTCCTTCAGACTCAGCTAGAAGTTGTCAAAGCAAAATAAGATTCTTTTAATGATGAAATTGAAAAGTTGGAAAGCAAGCTAGGAGCTCTAAGCCATTCGGGCTTCTCTCTTGAAAACATTGATTCTCTTACAGACATTATTTAATTATCAAGTTATAATATTTTATGGTCATAGGAGACCTATTTTTTTGTAAACTCTATTATGTCTGTTATTCAGTTAGGATATTGAAGTTTGCATGCATATCATGAATAGTAAAATAAAAGATAATTAGACGGAAAGAGTAATAGAGATAAAATTGTGGAATAGAAAGTATCAGATTACAAAACTAAGCATAGTACTTCTTAAGATAAGCTCCACTAATGGGGCTATACGCCTTCTTACCTGTTTGATCTTTCATCCAATAATGTCCAGTTTGGTGTGCTTCTTCCACAATGTAAGGTCCTTCCCATTTTGGTGAAAACTTGTGTTTAACTGCTTCAGCTTCACCTCGTACTTGAGGAGCTATCTTCCAAACAAGTTCTCCCACTTGAAACTTTCTTTCTTTAACTTGGCCTTCATGTCTTGCCTTCATGCTTGCTTGGTAAAGGCAATTATGAGAGGTAACGTTGTCGCATTTTTCTTCAATGATCTCTAGAATGTCTTATCTGGGTATCCCTGCTATCTTTGCTAGCTTCACTACTGGCCTTACTATCTATTGGGATAATAGCCTCTGTGCCATAGACTAGGGAAATGGGTGAGGCTCCTGTAGCTTGTGATTTGTCTGGTCTGTGAGCCCATATAGCTGTAGAAAGTTCCTCTCTCCATCATTTTCCATTCTCCTTAGTCATTTTCCCCTATATCTTTAGCAATCTTTTGTTGGAGGCGTCAACTTGGCCATTTTCTTTGGGATAATAGGGTGTTGATGTCATGTGAGCTATGGAGTACCATTCTATTAAACAACGCACATCCTTATTCAGGAATAGTGTGCCGTTGTCAAAAATGAATCTACTTGGTACCCTAAAACGACATATTATATTTTCCCTCAAAAAATTACCCACTGAGCTACTTGTTGCTTTCTTCATGGCCACAGCTTCTACCCATTTTGTAAATAGCTCAATGGCTACCAATATCCAAGTACATCTGATGCAAATCACGTTATGAAGAACAAAGAGTTTTTATTGTTTTCCTTTTCCTATTTGAATTAGGATTTATTTACTCTAGTACTTTAAACTAAAATCATTTTCCTAGTTAAATTGGGATTTTAATTGTTTTTCTTTTCCTAGTTAAATTGTTTTTCCTTTCTCTAGTAGAAGTAGGTTTATTATTTCTTTTCATAAAAGGAGTAGAAGAAATTATATTCCTATAAATACTATTTATAGAGAGGTTATTTATGTTATGTGTGTTTTTGAATAAAAGTTTGCTAGAGAGGTTTTCTCTATTATTTTGCCTATTAGCCTAGTGTTCTTGTAGAACTTAGGTTTAGTAGAAGAGTTGCAGTATTTGTGTGTTATAGATTCTGCTTCTACACGCCTACGCTGCATTAGTTGGTATCAGATCCCAGGTTAGGTTCCTACCATGGCACAAGGATCACGTGGAGGAAGGCACGCTACTGTAGATGGTGAGTATGAACGCGATGAGATTGCACGCAATACACAACTAGAGGCACGCTGTCAGCAGATGGAAGAGCAGTTTGAAGTGCTAACAAAGCAGCTTGCTGCCTTAGCCATTGTTAACCAGCCTCGAAACCGTAGTCCAACTCTACGTTTCGTGGAGGAAGATGAGGTAGACTATAATGTTGAGGATAAGATGGAAAATCCGTTTGCTGGACATAGAAAGAGGAAGGAGAAACCCTTGGTTTCATACAATTCAAACAGATGGGAATCTGGGTTCAAATTAGATATTCCAGAGTTCAAAGGTTGTTTACAACCTGAAGAATTCCTAGATTGGGTAGCTGCGGTTGAAGAAATTTTGGAGTTTAAGGAGGTGCCGCAAGACAAAAGAGTTTCTTTGGTGGCGACCAAATTCAGAGGACGTGCTGCTGCATGGTGGCAACAATTAAAGCAAAGCCGTATTCGCCAAGGTAAATCTAAAATCAATACTTGGGAAAAAAATTTGAAACATATGCGTGCTGCATTTTTGCCCCATAATTATATGCGTATATTATATCAACAACTACACAATCTTAAGCAAGGTACACAATCTATAGATGAGTATACTCGAGAGTTTTATTAACTTGTAGCTAGAGTTGACCTTGCAGATTCGGAAGATCAATTAGTTTCACATTATATTGGAGGCATGAGGCAACAATTTCAAGATACTTTGAATTTATTTGATCCAATTTCTGTATCTGAAGCCCATCAGAGAGCTTTGCATTTAAAGAAGACGATGAATAGGAGGACTAACATGGTTTCAAATAGTAGTGGCAACCGACTACCACCAGTAGCTCCTCCTTATGGTGCAATTACACAATCTATACAAGGAAAAGGCCAAGTTAATCAAGCTAATCCACAACCCAACCGCACTGTAGCTAGTAGTTCTGGCCCTCGATGTTTCAAGTATGGTGAGGCAGGGCATAGAATGGCTGATTGCAAGAAGGGTGGCCGGTATGGTAAGGGTTTATTTATTGAGAGTGAAGAATGTACTGATGATCATTTAATTACCTTTGAGCATGAAGCTGTTTATGATGCTGAAGAGGAAGAGGAGTATGTGCAGGGGGATGATGGCCCTTTGTTAGTTACAAGAAGGGCGTGTTTCACACCTCACAAATATGAAGGCGAGGATTAGCTCCGAAGCAATATCTTTCAAACTACATGTACTATGAGGGGCAAGGTATGTAGACTTGTTATTGATTCTGGAAGCTGTGAGAATGTGGTATCAGAAGAGTCTGTTCAAAAATTGGGATTAGCAACAGAGAAGCACCCTAACCCTTACAAACTATCTTGGCTCAAAAGGGGCAATGAGGTAACTGTATCTAAACGTTGTTTGGTTTCTTTTTCTATTAGGTTAAAATATAAGGATAATGCATGGTGTGATATGGTAGTTATGGATGCATGTCATCTTCTCCTTGGTAGACCATGGCAATATGATAGAGAGGTTCAACATGATGGTAGGAAGAATACATACAGTTTCATGTTTGGTAGCACAAAAATTGTGTTGTTGCCCTGTAAGGAGATTGAACCTAAGCCAACTTCAGGAGGGGGTAAGAATCTCTTAGCTAAAAGGGCATTTGTTAAAGAGATGTTTGATTTGGGGTTGGTGTTTGTATTATTGGGAAAGGAGAGCTCAAAGGGTAGTGTAGTACCAGAGGCTGTGCAATCTTTATTAGATGAATTTGCAAACGTATTTCCTAATGATCTACCTGTGGGGTTACCGCCACTCCGAGATATACAACATCAAATTGATCTTGTACCAGGTTCTAATCTACCTAATTGTCCACATTACCGCATGAGCCCAAAAGAGCATGAAGAACTTAGAAGACAAGTAGAGGGTTTGTTGTTAAAAGGGCACATTAGAGAGAGTCTTAGTCCCTGTGCCGTGCCAGCCTTACCCACACCCAAAAAGGATGGATCATGGCGAATGTGCGTAGACAGTCATGCCATCAACAAAATTACAGTCTGGTATAGATTCCCTATTCCTCGGTTGGATGATTTGCTTAAGCAGTTGAGTGGTGCTACAATGTTTTCTAAGCTGGATCTAAAAAGTGGGTACCATCAAATTCGAGTACGACATGGTGATGAGTGGAAGACAGCATTTAAGACACATGAGGGGTTGTATGAGTGGCTAGTAATGCCATTCGGACTTTCTAATGCTCCTAGCACCTTCATGCGTGTTATGAACCAGATTTTTCGCCCCTTCATCGGCAAGTTTGTTGTAGTTTATTTTGATGATATCCTGATATATGGTGCCAATATTGATTTACATCTCCAACATCTTCGAGAGGTACTTATAGTTCTAAGTAGGGAGAAATTATATGCTGCCATAGCCAAATGTTCTTTTATGACAGATAGTGTTTTATTCCTTGGATATGTGGTGTCTAAGGATGGACTATCAGTTGATGAATCAAAGGTTATTGCTATTAAACAATGGCCAATACCAACCACAATCCACGAGGTCCGTAGTTTCCATGGGTTGGTGTCATTCTACCGGCGATTTATCCCTGACTTTAGCACCATCATGGCATCGATTACAGATTGCATGAAGGCTAGTAAGTTTTTGTGGACAACTGAAGCCACAAAGGCGTTTAATCAGATCGAGGAAAAGCTTACTACAGCACCTATTCTAGCTCTTCCTAATTTCTCTCAACCATTTGAGTTACATTGTGATGCATCCAAGATTGGAATTGGAGCTGTTCTTAGTCAAAATGGCAAACCAGTGGCCTACTTTAGTGAGAAATTGAGTGGGTTAAAATTGAATTACAGCACTTATGATTTGGAATTTTATGCAATAATTTGCGCTTTGAATCATTGGAGTTCTTATTTGGCCTATCATGAATTTGTCCTCTATTCTGATCATGATGCTTTGAAGCATATCAATAGCCAAGACAAGCTCTCATCTCGACATGCAGTTTGGGCTGCTTATATTCAATAATTTTCTTTTGTCATCAAGCATAATTCTGAAGCATTGAATAGAGTGGCAGATGCTCTTAGTCGACGGGTCTCTTTGCTCATCACAATGCAAACCAAAGTGCTGGGGTTTGATTTATTTCGTGAGTTGCTTTCTAGTGACCCATAATTTGGCCCTATAATGGATGATGTGGCAACAAGAAAGCGATTTGACTTCCTTATACACGATGGTTTCTTTTTTAAAGGGAATCAACTATGCATTCTTGATAGTAGCCTATGCTTAAGGATTATTCAAGAGCTGCATAATGAAGGCCATATGGGACGTGATAAAACCATGAAGCTTGTGACAGACTCTTATTTTTGGCCAACCATGCGAAAGGAGATTACCAAGTTTGTTGAGAGGTGTCGTATTTGTCAAGTTTCCAAGGGCACCACAACCAATGCTGGCCTATATATGCCTCTTCCCGTACCAGACCAGCCATGGATTCATGTCAGTATGGATTTTGTCTTGGGATTACCGCGTACACAACGAGGTAACGATTCAATTTTTGTTGTTGTGGATCGGTTTTCCAAAATGGCCCACTTTATTGCTTGTAAGAAGACCTCAGATGTAGTTAATGTTGCTCAACTTTACTTTAGAGAGGTCTATCGCCTCCATGGCTTGCCACAATCAATTGTTTCATACCGTGATGTGCGTTTTCTTAGTCACTTCTGGCGTTGCTTATGGCGCTTGGCCAACACCACACTTAATTTTAGTAGTGCCTATCATCCTCAAACCGATGGTCAAACAGAAGTGGTAAACCGTTCCTTGGGCAATTTACTTCGGAGCTTGGTGAGTGATCATCTTAAATCATGGGATTAGCGCTTGTACCAGGTAGAATTTGCTTACAACCGTTCTGTTAATCGTAGCACTGGCTTCAGTCCCTTTGTTATTACTTATGGCTATAACCCACGCGCACCACTTGATTTAGCTCCTATCCCTGACTTGAAGTGTGTCAATGTGAAAGCTGAGGATCTAATCGCACAGATTCAAGAAATTCATACAGCTACTACTAAGCATTTACAGGAGACTTCTGCTAAGTACAAACAAACCGCTGACAAGAAACGTCGAGTAGTAGAATTTGAGATTGGTGATTTCGTTTGGGCAATTTTGACCAAATATCGCTTTTTTGTGGGAGAGTACAACAAACTAGCTGCTAGAAATATTGGTCCTTTGGAGATTCTTGAGAAAATTAATCCTAACTCCTATCGATTGAAACATCCAAGTCATATGCGTACATCTAACGTCTTCAATGTTAAGCATCTTATTCCATATCGAGGAGAGAATTCCAATCCAGACTCCAAACTCGAGGACGAGTTTCTTCCAACCCAGGGAGGATGATGCAAATCACATTATGAAGAACAAAGAGTTTTTATTGTTTTCCTTTTCCTATTTGAATTAGGATTTATTTACTCTAGTACTTTGAATTAAAATCTTTTTCCTAGTTGAATTGGGATTTTAATTGTTTTTCTTTTCCTAATTAAATTGTTTTTCCTTTTTCTAGTAGAAGTAGGTTTATTATTTCTTTTCCTAAAAAGAGTAGAAGAAATTCTATTCCTATAAATACTCTTTATAGAGAGGTTATTTATGTTATGTGTGTTTTTGAATAAAAGTTTGCTAGAGAGGTTTTCTCTATTATTTTGCCTATTAGCCTAGTGTTCTTGTAGAACTTAGGTTTAGTAGAATAGTTGCAGTATTTGTGTGTTATAGATTCTGCTTCTACACGCCTACGCTGCATCAACATCCTTCAAGAGGGGGATTTATAGGACCTATGAAATCCAACTCCCAATTGTGGAAAGGATATGGTGCCATAGTTAGGTGAAGGCGTTGGTTACTGGTGTGTATTTCATCTCCTCATCGTTGACATTCTTGACACTTTTTGGCAAAATCTTAGGCATCTCTTTGCATGGTGGGCTAGTAGTATCCCTGGTACAAAGCCATTTGCCATAGCTTTCTGCCACCAAGGTGTCCTACTGGCTCTCCCTTGTGCAAATCAGAAAGAATGCCATTTACTTCTTTGTCAGGAATACACACTAACCATTTCCCTTAGAAGTTTCTCTTGAACAACTTCAACTCCACCATCTTGAATCTTGTTGCATATCTCTTCAGTCTTTCTCTTTTTAACCAATCAGCAAGTAGTACACCTTGTGAAAGGTATTTTACGTACGGATCCTGCCAACCTTCCTCTTGTATTTCACTGTTCAGTACTTCTGCTTAGTCTGGGGGGACAATAGAACAAGTCTTGCAATCTCTTTGCTCTTCCTTAGCATCACTGGTCATCTCTAGCCAAAAAATCCCTAGCCTTTACAATCTTTTATATAGGCTGACATTGAGGTTTACCCCACACATCTCATGGTGCAACCTATGCAATCGTGTCAGCCATTCTTGTCTTGAGACACACCTCATCAGCAACCCTTCTACTCCTTTGAAAAACAAATCCCCATTAAGCTTAAGGAAGTCCTTCATGTTTGATGGCAAGTTCAATCCAATATCCCTTCCTTGGACCATTGCCTTCAATAAGGGTTCTCACCAATCTTTTGTGAGGCATAATCCACCTTTAATCAGGCCAGGTTGTTTCTCCACCCTAAAGGTCATCTTCTCTTTCTTCAACACAGACTTGGTGGCTAGGGTGGCCAATGAATCAACCAACTTGTCCTCATTCCGGTTAATCATTTTGCATTTTATGGATGTGAAGTGTTTCTCGAGATCTTGCATTGTGGCCCTATAAGCAACCAAACTAGGATTCTTCACTCCATAGGTTCCCCCTACCTACTTAATGTCTAACTCAGAATCCCCAAGCACTTTTAATTTCTTTATGCCAAGTCTCTTGGCAACCTTCAATCCTACTACTAAGGCTTCAAATTCTACTTCATTATTTGAACAGGGGAAACATAGCTTATAAGCAAACGTGTGTTCCTCCCCTGGTGACTTCAACATTACTCCTATCCCTCCTCTCTAGGATGTAGACGAGCTATCTAAATGCATAGACCATTCTTACTTCTCTATCACCAAAACTTCCTGTTAGGAAAGTGAGAAATCAATGGTCCCTGGGAAGTTGGCTAGCAAGTCAGCCACCACTTGCCCTTTAATGGCAGACGGCCTTATGCACTCGATATCATAGCACGCTATTAGGATGACCCATTAAGCCATTCTCCTAGACAACTGAGAGCGGGTTAAGAGATATTTCACAAGATTGCTCTTGGTCACTAACTATACACAATGCCCTAGAAAGTAGTGATTAAACTTTGACACAACAAAAGCTAAGGAAAGGCATACCTTTTCAGCCATGGAGTATCTCAATTATGATCCCTTCATAAGTCTGCTAATGTAGTATACTGGCCTCTCCATATCTTCTTTCTCCTAAGCTAATGAAGCACCTAGTGATTGCTCTGTATTTGCTTTGTACAGCAAGAAAGGCTTACCCGATAATGGAGCAACCATGGTATAAGGATCTACCAAAATTGCTTATATCTTCTTGAATGCCTTCTCACATTGATCACACCATACAAAGGCCACTCCCTTCTTGGTTTGTTTGACCAAAATTTTCAAGATATCAACTGATTTGGGGATAAATCTTCTCAAGTAAGACACTTTTCCCACAAAACTCTTCAACTCCTTCAAGGTTGCTGGCGTGGTAAGAGCAACTATTGCCTTAACTTTTGTGGGATCTAAATCAATCCCTTTATGATGGACAAGGAATCCCAAGAACTTTTCTGAGGACACCCCGAAGGCACACTTAGAAGGGTTCATTCACAAGTTGTACTCCATACATCTCTCAAAGACCTGCCTCAAATGCAACAAATGTTCAACCAAGCTATTTGCCTTTACGACCAAATCATCCACATAGTCCTCCACCTGCTTGTGCAACATGTCACCAAAAATTCAAAATCATGGTTCTCTAATAAGTAGCACCAACTTTCTTTAATCCGAAAGGTATCATTTTGTAATAGAAATTCCAAAAAGGTGTCCTAAAGGCAGTTTTCTGAGCATCTGATGACTCTATAAAGGTCTTATTATAACCACTATAGCCATCCATGAAGGAAACACACTTATGTCCAACCGCTGCATCTACTAGAATATCAACATTGGGCAATGGGAACTCATCTTTAGGACGTGCCTTGTTAAGATCCCTAAAGTCCACAAATTCTTATCTGCCAACCTTTCTTCTTCACAGGAACTATGTTGGCTAACCATTCTAGACATTTGATCTCTTCTATGAACCCTACTTTTAAAAGCTTATTCATTTTAGCTTTGATCTTTTCCCCAACGTCTAAGCGATATTTCCTTCCTAGTTGCTTCACAGGCTTGGCTTTGGGATCAACATTCAGCTTATATATGTCCACCTTTGGATCTAATCCAGGCATCTTTTCATAGTCCCAAGCAAAGACATCTTTATATTCTTTCAGCAAAGCTATCAATCTTCTGTTCTCCTCTTCTGGTAGACCTTTATTTATCTTAACCATTCTTTCTCTTCCTCTCTCACTGAGATCGACTTCAACGAGTTCTTCTTGAACGTTCTTCACGATATCGTTCATACATCAAGGGCTTCCTTGATAGGTTTTCCAACCATGCATTCCCCTCTTAGCTGTTGAGTAAGGCTAAAAGGGTTAGGCTCGCCATTCTCCCGACCACCTTGCCATCAGGCTTGGTGATCCCCCTGATCTTAGGAGGTCTCTCAGATTCTATGACTTCTCCATCGTTATCTTCCCCCTGTTCTAAAACAGTAGCATTGAAAGGAAGGATCTTGTTCTCTCTTTTAGGTTCAAACTCTTGATACAAGGCTGCCTTTACATAGTAGAGTTCTGCCTTATCATAAGGCATTCTAGTGGCCTCAATGGTTATCAACCTTACTCTCCAAACAGCCTTCACACACTAATGATATGTGGAAGCCACTACTTTGTGTGCTTTAAGCCAAGGGTGGCCCAGAATAACATGGTACGAAGTATCACCATCCATCACATGCATGAGAGTGCGTGCTCTAATAGGTCCTACCCTCAAGTCTAAGGATACATGTCCTAGGGTATGCTGCTGCAATGATCTTATCACTGCCACTTGGAGTGGCTCTCGAATGATTCTTTCTTGTGGAATGCCCAAGACATCCTATGTTAGGAGGGATAGAATGTTGGTGGAGGAAACAGTATCTACCAAGGCCTTCTTAATCTGGGAAGCTCTCAGAAAAACAGTAGCATATAAGGGCCTCTCGTCATCCACGACCCTGTTGGCTAAATCTCTGGCATAAAAGGTCACTGATTCCCTAGTCTCTTGATATGCCACCTACAACACACTTCCCTCGGAGGCAGCTACTCCCTAGCTCCTTTCCACCACTCGAGTTAGGGCTTGAGCTGCCTCTCTTCTAGCTAATGGCCTAAGGCCCATCCCTTCGAGAAAGGCATGCACTTTATCATCTTGTTGAATTCATAACATCATCTCTTCATCCTGCAATGGCACAGGTGCAGCACTGCAGTTAGCTATATTATCAACCTCTTCTTCCATAAGGTCCTCACATCTTATGAAGAAATTCATTGCCACCTTGGGTATGTGCATTCTTTAATCTGCACGCTTTCCATTCTTAATGACCAAATCACCCTTGGCGACCTTTTCATGGAATATATTTCTTAGAGCATAGCAGTTCATGGTGTGGTGGTCACTCCTTCTATGATACCTATGGTAAAACACACCTTGCTTTTCCTCCAATGTTGGTTCACACTTGGACTCATGTAGGACCACCACGCCATCCTTCACCCAGGCTTTTAGGATGCTGTATAACTCTTCTACTGAAATAAAAAAATGAGGAGGAATACCACTTCTTTCTCTCTTTTTGTCTTTGGCGGCCTTCTCTGGCTCTTCTACCACGGCTACCTCTACATTTTTGCTCTCCCACTTCCAAGGCTATCTAGGGGTACTTGTCACTTGTGAAGTCAAACATTTGGAAGACTGACATGCTTGTTCTTCTAGATGCTTCTACCAACCTTGTAAAATTGAGATTTATAAGTTCTCTAAGTTGGGATGATACTCATACAGCATGCCAGCAATGCAAAAATCCATCATTCTTTCTTCTTCTACAGGATTATAGCACATCAAAGAGAGGTCTCTAAACCTACAGATGTAGTTTAGTAACCTCTTAGACACCCTCTGCCTTTCCTACTGCAAATCTAATAAAGTAAGCTTCTCATCCAAAGTGAAAAACTTCTTCACAAACTGGATAGCCATGTCATTCCAGCTCAAAACCAACCTTAGCAAAAGGCTAGTGTACCAAGTAAAGGCACAACCTTCCAAAGATTTGGAAAACTCCCTAAGCCTCAACTTACGGTCATTAAAGTGAGCTGTCAAGGCATCCACATACCTCCTTATATACTCTCTGGCATTCCCAATCATGCCATCATATTTAGGAAAAATATGAGGTGTGTAGTTGGTAGGATAAGGTTTCCTAGTCATCTCTTCGGGATAAAGAGGCCATGTATTGATGTAAGCAAAGCTCTCTACTTTTCTAGTCTCGAGTAGAATGGCTACAATGTCTTCCATAGTTAGGTAGGGAGATTCTTGAGGTCCCTTAGGTTGTAAGGGTACCCTTTGGTTGAGAAAATGATCAAGATTCGACCTTTCAGTTTCTCCCTAAGGTCCTTGGCCACCTTATGGGATTTAAGGGGTAGTTGTCCTTTGGCATAAGGACTACAGCTCCTCCCACATGGAGGCCTGAGAACGCTGAAGGTTCTCAATGGCTGCCACGAAGTCCCTATTACCAAGCTATCTGACCTTTTCAGATGATTCTGGTTCTCTCTTGAGCCAGCTTGAACACCTGCGTTTTTCTTTCTCGGAGGCATCGAATGGCCAAAGAGAAAGATAACTGAAAATAAGAATGTAACAAAGCTGATGGTATACAACTAAAAGGAAGAATAACCAGAGATTCTCTCCAGCAAAGTCACCAAAAATGTACATGCAAGTTAGATTTATGAACTTGTAAGAAAGTGGATAAGCTATCTAATAGTATATTTAGATGAAAAAGCTCGAAAGTGATAAAAATGAAAGCTTTAGCACCATAAAATCGAGAGAGAAAGAAAGCATTGTAAGGAACATAAAAAAAACAAATAATGTATGTGGAAAACCCTTAAGAATGGATGAAAAACCACGGGTGAGCAAGGGGGAATGCCCCTTACTCTTTCAAGCTCTCTATTATATGAAAGATGGAAGTTTTTCTTGTACAATGATGGTGTTCTACCTAAAAGAAAGGCCTTTTCTCTACCTCACTTACAAACTTTCTACTCTTTTCTTTAATATTCTCTCCTAGTTCTTTTGCCCTAATGGTCCAGCAACATGTTCCTCTTATAGTCTGAGGAATGTTGCTAGGTATAAAAGATAGGTGTCAAACCATGATTCCTCTATTTGAATCCTAATATAGCTACTGTACTATGTAGTGGCTAGAGGAAAGAGAATAAGCATGCCAAAGTCAGAGTAGCGGCATGGAAGTTGACTCTACCACTACGTGGGGAGCTATCCTTGGGACAAGGAAAGGGGCATCAGGGGCATTGAGGGTGATGCACATGTCCTTGACAGTGATTCAGCATAAGCACAACCAATAAAAAAAGGGGATTTCATAGCCTCTAACCATAAGGGGTCACTATCTCTCTTTTATGAGTACTAGGTGTCCATGTTAGGTGAAAATCTCGCTTTTCCCCAAGATGATCACGCCGTTAGCATGGACCAAAGATCCTTTACTTCAGCCAATGTTTCTTCTCCTTTGCTCACAGTCATTCCACGTGTAGGGTTTGGATCCAGCCATGTTAGCATTGTCATATGCCTTAGTTGGTGTACTATATAGGCCTTCTGTTTGCAAGATAGGCCTATGACTAGTGGTTCTCGACCCAAGTTTGGTATGGGCTGAACTTCCTTCTCCCACAAATAGAGTTTCATGTTTTAGCACAGATTGTAATCCATGGGAATGGAGTAACTATTGAGATATGCCATATGAATAAAATGTGATTTTGGAGTTTGAGATATTGTTTTGTTCCTACCATTTTAAGACATATAAATCTGATTTTATTCAGCAAATAATTGGGTACAATTTTATAGCATTCTTTTATTTAATGTATCCTAGTATTGGTAGTTGTGAAACATTGATTTTAAATTACATTAGGTGGCAAGTTTTTTACACCTAATTTTAATTAGTAATTTAGGCATGTCAATTTTTTTTAATTTACATATTTATTTTATGATTTCACAAACTTATTTTTATATATATTTTTTTATTTGACTCTACGATTTGATTGTTATCCTATTGGTGGGACCAATAAACCAATTCCCTAACTTTATTGATTCTAGTTTGTGTTAGTAACCATGTTGGGTTCAATTGACTTGAAGAATGTGTCATAAACCTGATATTCCATGTTTTATGCACCATACAAGTGAGTGGTTAACGTAACATACTTAAGCCCAAACTCATTGGGGCTTAAGTTTTTTATTTGAGTGGCGTTTCAATGTGTTATTTTAACTATTTAATTGGAGTATCTCTAATGTGTTCTCTCCCCGAACAAGTGGTATCAAGGTTCCTTTTGCACTGAAAATGATCTTTGAAAAAGTCCCAACAAAGTAATATTGCCAAAGGTATTAGATTAAAAAAAAAAAAGAAATTTAAGTGCCCAAAGGTTCCTACGAATATGGAAGTGAGAGGTTCTTATGGATAAGCATATGGGATTGACACATGATTCCATGGATGGCATATGAGAGACCCATGAATGACATGTTGGTGAAGGAGAAAGCACATACACAAGGGAGAGCTAGTAGGACTAGTTCGTAACGCACATAGAGTTTTGAAACCCAAAAAGGCAATGACTCACACGTGAGAGGAAACGATTGAGAATACACATGAGATTAAAGTCTCACATTGAATAATGTTGATACCCATTTTTGATAAAAAGAGCTCAACAATAGAAAAGCCCAATAACAAGCAAAAAAAAAAAAAAAATGAAGAAGAAGAAGAAGAATGCAAGAAAAGATTAGTAAGTAATGGCAGAAACAAAGAGCTGTAAAAGCCCGAAAGAAAGAAGAGAAAGAAATAAGGCCTAATGGGCTAGTCTGGCAGAAAATAGTAGCAAGCAAGTCCAAGAAGAGGCAAAAGTGGGGCAAGCCCAATAAGCCCATACCATTCTCCATAAAAGATGAGCACGAGCAAAGAGGATTCAAGAGCAGAATAAGACAAAGCGAAATATCAGCAGTAGAAACGGCGTGGGAAAGAAAGAAAATAAAAGTAGAAAGTAATAAGACAATCGCATTATGGCCGAAGCACCACTAACCTGTATCCAGCCAATGCAAGGAAGGTGGACCCACAGTCAAGAATTTACAGAAAGTGTGGTTTGGTGGAGAGGGGAAATTGGTCTATTTCTAGTATCTAGCCAAGGTCTCTTTTGGGAGGGGCTCTGCTGAGAAAGCATCCTTGCCCAAAATAGGTAGTAAATGGTTGGGACCATTTGATACATGCCAGAGAGATAGGTAGAGAGAGACCCAAAGCTTTACCCATCGAAATGAGAGAGAAAGACTCACGACAGAACCAAACAAATAAGGATTTGTCATGGAATAAGTAGTGGAAGAGAGAGAAAGTATTGGGCATGCCCAGGTGTAATGGAGGATGAACAGCCAGTAGGTTAGTGGGCAGCCTTGAAGAGGTGTTCACAGCAGACAAAAATGGTTAGTGAGCGAGCAATAAAGGTAAAATAGAAAAATCTCACGGGCTTAACCTAGTATAAATAGGAACAGTAGACATAAATGTAAGCAAGATAACAACTAAGGCAAGAAACAGAAAGAATTGAAAGAGAAATAACAGAGAAAAAAGAAAGAGTGAAGTAAAAGGAAAAAAGAGTGAACACGGTAGAAAAGACATGCATCAATTGGCAATCTTTTCCCTCCCTCTTATAGCAAACCCACTCTTTGTAACCCCAACAGAACAAAAAGTAGCTATCCAAACTCATTCCCCAAAATGCACAACTTTAATGGCTTAGCCCAATAGCAAGGTTGTTCAAATTGGGGTTCGGGCTCTCTTTAGTTCATTGCCTGTAGAAAACTCTACATCCTACATTCTGCTACATTAATTATGTTAATTGTTTTTCTGACTAACCTTTCTACTATTAGATATTCGCTTTTAAATTTATAAACGTCTACTAACATTTGCAAATTAATATACATATATTTGTTATTATTTTTTGTCTTTATTTTGGAGTGCTGGCTTTGTGCATAAACTGGCCCTTTAGCAAGGTCTGGCTAGAATAATGGGCCAGGCCCAACACTAGAACCTACAACAGAACAAGCCTTAGCCTAGAAGCACAAAAGGCACCTACAAATAATAATGAGAAAAGTGAGTGGCTAATGATATATTGCGACCAAACTCATATGTTTAAGCTTTTAGGTTAAAAATAAATCCTTTTGAGTTTTGTACCATATTTTAAGTCTTTAAAAAATATCCTTGCCTCTACCCTTTTTTATTTGAGTTTATCAAACAATATAAAATAAAATAAAATAAATTTTAGGTTAAATAGTGTCCCTCTATATTATATTAACCACTTAATTAGAGTCTTCCCTAAATGTTATCTCCTCAACCAAGGAAGTGGAATAGTCTAATCAAAAAAATAGGACACTACTTACTTACGTTGGGGGAAAAAAAGAAAATATATATATATATATATATATATATATGTGTGTGTGTGTGTGTGTATATACACATATACATATCAAGTGCCTTGTATTTATTAATTTGTAGGATCACTTTAGTCGGCTATATTTAGATACTATCTAATAAATTTTTATACCTATAGGGTCGGGATTCAAGTCTCCAAGAGAAAACTTCATATAAATATACACTTAGATTAAGTTGGAATGGAATTTCTACGTTATATATAAAATAAAATAAAAATAATTAAAAAAAAAAAAGTCTATACCTGGCACAATTTAAGGTATGATGTGCCACAACTTATAACCTCAAGTGCTAAGAAAAACACAGCCAGTTGATTTTTGTTTTTCCAAGTTCATTTTATCAACAAAAAAAAAAAGTTCATTTTCTCTTCCATTAATCAATTTTCCAAGATATTTTATCAATCTACGAAGAATAGACCAATAGTTGTTTAAGTCTTCCTCTTCACCTGTTCCGTAGAAAAATTTTCCCAAGTGATGTGACTCTTCTATGTTTTCCTTATTTTCCCTCATTCTACCAAACTCAAATAGTTCATTTCATCCATCACTTCTCCCCCACCGAAAATGAATTCTGGGTTTTTATTTCCGTATCCCCCTCTTGTTATTTTCTTCATCACAATCTTGGTTTTCGTCCAAATTCCTGTGTTCTTATGCTATGATTTGTATGCGAGTTGTAACAATAAGTACCACTGCGGGGACATCGCTAACGTTGATTATCCGTTCTGGGGAGATGGCCGAATGCGTGGTTGTGGCAAACCAGATTTGTTTCTCAATTGTACTCGTAACATCACTTTGATTGAAATGAGGAACGTAACATACCGCGTTCTGAGTGTTAACATGGCCACCAGAAGCCTCAAAATTGCCAGAGAGGACTACTACTTGGGTGGAATTTGTTCACCAAAGTTCGTGAATACCACCCTTGATTCCAATTTTTTTTTTTACAGCTCTGGCTACGCAAATATTACGCTCGTCTATAGTTGTCCTCCTTCAGACGCGCTCGGATTATTTAGTTGCCCTGGAAATGGGTATGGCTATATGGTAGCAGGAGCTCTAGGTCCAGCTATATGTAAGGGTCCTAGTGTTTTCGTTCCAGTTCCTCTAACACATACAATAAATGGAGATATTGGGAGTCCGTCCAAAATGGAAGAGGTCCTGAAGGTGGGATTTGAGGTGAATTGGAAAGAGGATAAGTCTTGTAGTGACTGTATTCAATCCAACGAGGGAGTTTGTGTTAATGACGCCAATACGAATCAAACTACTTGCTTCTCCGCACCCCAAAAGCCTCAAGGTACGTACAAATTCCCCTGCCAGCAAAAATTAGTTCTAATTAATGTTGCATCTTCTTCAAACATTATTTTCACAACCTAGACCACCATCATATAATTTTTAAACCATTACCAGACTAGTAACAATGACCGAAATCTTTCTACATCTAGTCCACCAAATACCAGTAAGCAAATCTTTTTTTGTTTTGTTTTGTTTTGTTTTGTATGCTAGTTAAGCTAAGCAAATCAGTCACAAAATCACCCGCCTAAAATATGAGTCCAAGGACCATATGATATTATCGGTTCTAGCGTATGGTGTGACATTTCTGTTGTATTTTTCTTTTTCAAAACGATAGGTTTCATTTACATCGAGGAAAAATGACATGACATTTTAGCGAAAATTCTTCAAAATCAAAACCGTAACTTTTTTGCTTTTGGCTGGCCTATACATTGAACAAATATCATAATACATTTTAGTACTGACATTTTTAATAGAATAATCCCTCAAGATTTATTTATTAGAAAACTAAAATTTAAAATATATATAGGAACAGCATATAAATACTGTATTTAAATCTTACTTTTATACATATATCATGCTTCTAGCCCTAAAATTATCAAAATTATGCAATAGTTTTACTTACAGTAGAGTCTAAATACAGGTTCAACTTAAGTGATAGACTTGACTGATATCGGGTAATTGATTATTCTCTGGAGTTTGAGTTTTTCTTCAAAAATTAATATATTGGATAGTGGAATAACCGAACAACCACTTTCTACTCTTACCTATTTGTTATTTTAGTGATGCTACGGGTCGGGTACTGATTTGTATATATTCTAAAAATCAAGACTGCTTGCATATTATAGCCCATGGCCTACTTTCTGATATGCAAAATACAAGTATCAAGAAAACCATTCTTTGCTTATCAAAAAAAAAAGAAAAAAGAAAACCATTCTTTAATCTTTGTCAAATTAAATCTCGTATTACATTCTTCTAATAATGATCTTGCGCAATATGACCTTTTTCTTTTCCAATTTCTGTGTGAAAACATCAACATTTGATAATCATTATTTGCGTAGCAAAATTTTACTAGAAATAATTTTGGAAATGGCAACAGTAGGAATGTCTAGGACATGCTTGACCCGCGGGAACCGTCCAAAGGCCAACCAATGTGAGCACCACCATGGTTAGTGACGGGTCTGTGCAATAAAAACCTACCCCTCTCGATTCAATTCTCAATTTCGCCTATTTCAACCCATTGAATCCTGCCCAATCAATGAAATAGGTGCCCTCTCTCAGATTAGCCTGGATTTCTCTCTTTCTCTCTTATATCATCCCAAATAAGTGGAGATTGTACAATATCTCCGCCCAAATCTAGTGGAGATCTCGCAATCTCTGCCCAAATCTGGTAAAGATCGTATGTTCTCTAATGAAGATCTATTGATCTCTCAGTCTGTAGCTACCTCTCGGTTTAGACTGCAATCAACACGACTCATGGAAAATTCAACTCAATCCGACTTGTAAATAGTCTCAGTCAAAAGCATGTTCTCTGTTTTGCCACCCGATGGAATCAGGGTAAATCCAAGTTAGGGATAAACCCGACCAATGGACACTCCTAGATAATGGGTTTAAATTGGGTCCGGGATCTTATTCCCCATTCCCACCCCTACAGGCATCTGAGGCTATCCACCCTACAAAAAGAGATATCCTAAAAAAACTTATAAATAAATATAAATACCCCAAAAAATTTTATTATTATTTTTTATACTACTAGGTTGAATCACCAAATATCTCATCCCCTTCCCAACTATGGATAGAGCCACTCTTCAACCAAGAAGGCAAGTGTCCCAAGGAAATTTATATGTTATGAGATTTTAAAATTTAGATCCAAGAAATTTCTTTTTGAAACTTCTTAACATAATTCTTAGCCCCTTTAAACAAACAAACAAACAAACAAACAAAAAAAAAAAAAACAACAAAACAACAAAAAAATTTAGTCCAAACAACGCCTTAAATTTATACAATACAAATTCCTAAAGTTGCACGGTATAGGTTGAGTAAAGTTGAGTATAGTTAATAAACTTGTGTTTTTATCTTCTATATTAGAATGCTAACAAATAGGCTATCTTGCTCAGACTTCATTAGTTAGGGGCATGCTTAGCAATTTGATAATAAAATTAAAAGCGCCACACTCACACAGCACACTACACATTGTTCGATGTCTAATGCACATAGATGCGATTAGTAAATGTCAAGAACTTATAATTTTATAATTTGAAATTGTTGGTGGGTGGGTTGGAATCATTATTTTTCTTAACTTAATAGCTTAAAACTTTCGTTCCTTTTATCTATTTGTCTTATCTATTCCAACTGGTCATTTTTGTAATTTGCGTGTTTGTTCATAAAGCACCATGGCATTGTTAATCTTACTAAATAGACTTCTTCTTCTTCTTTTTTTGTCTTGTTTTCTTTTTACTGGGCAATAATACCAAGTCAACCTGTTAGAAATCTAATGGACATATAATGAGATCACAATCATAACTTTAATTTGATTTGAAGGACTCCTTGATTTGAAAGGAATCATAGATGATATCCAAAACTCAAAATTACGTTGAATTCTATTTTTAATAGATGATTTCATTGCAATCTATTAAGAAAAGTTGTTTTAAATATTTCATTTGTTGATGATTTGTTAATAATAAATAAATATTAGTTTTTTTTTTTTTTTAATTCATACTTCAACCCACCCAACTTCTCCCACAATTGAAATCTTGGCTTTGTTCCTTGTCCCCAACCCACTACGGATCAAGGTCCAAACCTCTGCCCCCATCTGATTTGCTCTACAGATCAAGTAGAACCCGATTCATTCGGGGTTAATCGAGATAGGTAGCTACGGGACAAGCTTAAATTGCCATCCTTAAGCATATCAATCCAATTATATTTTCTTTTCTTTTTTTAATTTATCATAACCCGGATGTATTGTTACTTTATTGCCATATATAACACTTCTACTTAGGTTGGTTTTAAAAGAAAAAAATCAACACTTTATACTTGTGTTAGATGACATGTCCTTTTCAAAATATAATAAATACAAACAAGTGAGCAACTCCTCTCAAGTTGAAAGAGGTAGTAAAATCGTTTATCTCTCTCTCAAAACTAAAAGTTCCTATCAGATGCCACATCATTATTATTATTATTATTATTATTATTATTTTTTTTTTTTTAGAGATCTTCAACCTATATGGTCCGCTCCTAATGATAGCTTTTTTTCATCAAACCAAGACACCAATCAATTTTTGGTATAGGCGAAGATTAAACCCCAAATTTCTTATTCAACCATTATAGACTTTACTAGTTAAACTAACTGGAACCCAACAAGATTAGTTATAACTAGTAAGTAGTGCGTGCAATGTACAAATAACGTTTTAATATTTTATGTAAAATGATTTTATAGAATGTTGTACATATATTATAGCATAATTGTTATAAAATTTTGCTAATAATGAGTTTATCATAAAAAGAAACAATTATAAATTGCACACATATATCCATTATAATTATTCAGTTCAAGTAATGAGAAATAAAAAATAAAAAATAAAAAAACAACTTTTTTTTTAAACCAATAAAGAAAAAAAAAAAAAAAAAAAAAAACAACAACAACAACAACAACAACAACAACTTTAGAAGAATATTGTAAAATAAAAGTTGATATAAAATGTGTCTTTCTCTTTCTCCTTAATTCTAAAACAAAATACACATCTCAAACACCTACAATCAATCACATCCTTTACAAAACTTACAAATCTACAACATTTGACCTTAACATCAAAATTGTAATTGTCGTTGTCTCTCAATATAAAATGCATGTCCGCTTCCATTGGTTGTAGCCAACTCATATAGGTTAGAATTAGATGAGACAACAATTTTAGAGGTACATAGGTGTCACCAAAAGATTGAAAGTAAATGAAATCATTTTTGGTCTATTGTACTTGACATCCTAATGAAAATACATTAAGACATTGGTTGTGTGTGTTTGATACATAGCACAAGAAATGAATATCTTAATGAAAATACATTTAGGGTACATTTGGTTCGCCATGATGTTACATTATGCTGCAATATTATTATTATTTTTTTTAAGAAACTTACACCATAATATTACGTTATTGTAATCTTACATTAACGTAATCTCAATACAAGAATACAATATTACATTGTTTAGAGAGGTAATGAGGTTAAGATTATTATTATTTTTTTTTTTTTAAGAAACAGTAATGAGATTAAGATAATGTGAAATATTTTATAATTTTAAATTATGATAATGTTAGAAAAAATAAAGTAAATCAAAAAGTTTAATGTCACATCATCGTAATGTGCATTACATAAAGAACACATCACAATAAACTAAACTACCCTCTTACATGTTACAATATTGATCCACTTCTAGTACGTCGCTTTACCACTTTAGGAGTCTCGCCTTCCTTATATAGGTTAGTACCATAATTCTTCTTCTAAGATGGAATAGAAATTATAATGTCACCAATTTGCTTCCAATAAATACCATAGGTCTTTTTATTCTTAGATTGATTCCTTAAATTTGTGTAAGAATGAGCACGTGGATCTTAAAAACGATCAAGAATTGCGTGGCTACAAATGGTACAATATTGCGAGTCAAACGAAACCACTTTCAGTTGTTAGGCAAGCTTGAATCGAAATTCAATTGAGCCATATAATGGATGGCGTGAGAGAACCATTCCCACCTAAAAAGTAGAGACCAACGTATTCTTTTCATACTTGACCTGTAAAAAAGATTGATCTGCTCATCAAAAAAAATAATAAATAAAGATTGATCTAATTCTTACTTGTCCATCATATCTTTTGTTTTTTGTTTTTTGTTTTTTGTTTTTTCCGTTGACTTTCTTTCTCTCCCATTTTTTGTGTGTTCTGGCTGCCCTTAATATTATTTATTGTTCTCTATATCTTACAGTTTTTCCATGTAGCAAACTCCAAAATCCCTCATATTACTTTGCCATATTCCACTCCTAGACCTATCAAGCAATACAACCAATTCCATGAAACGCGAGTCCTTTGAGTCTAACCGTGTTGACTTTTATCACATGGTAAGTAATATGACATGGATTTATTTGTTAGACGTGAAAAAAATTGGTGTTTAGGTGAGTTATTTGTTTTTTAAGGCGGCTGATATGTTTGACTGAACATTAAATGCTTAAAAAGGTTACACAGCCTTTCACCATATATATATATATATATATATAAATATACTATATGGTTACAGCCTAGTTGTACGCGCGTGTGTGTATATACATAGATAGAGAGACAGAGAGACACAGAGAGTTCTATAACTTGGGTAGACAATCAAGATTTCGTGCAGGGACCGCTTACAAATATTTAGATGAATCTATTAACAATTTAACATATATGATAATATATTGGACTAGGTCACCTAATGCTGAATTGACCCGTAGTGGTAAAGTTCCAAACAGAAGCTTCTCTTTGAAATTGTTAACCCTCCAATTTTTCCAATGCCCACCAGTGCTTCGATGATGTTTGACAAGTATTTTTGGTTTGGTTAAAATGTTTGATAAGAAATAAAAACCATATCATTTCCGCCATCTTCATTTTCAATCCTATTGCTTGCAATATCTCTCTCTTTCTCTCTCACTCAAAATGCATCCCCATCTCTTCCCAACCATCACTTTGTTATTGATGATAGTAACCATAACCTTAATCCATTGTCCAACATCTTTGCGTGCGGATAATGAGAAATACCTCACCTGTGAGGCACTATTTAACTGTAGCAACCTTGTGAACCTCAGTTATCCATTCTGGGCATCCAATCGACCAAACTATTGTGGTCACCCGAGTTTTCAGTTAGACTGCAGCAGCAATGTTCCGCAGATCAACATCACTACCATGAATTACAGAGTCCTTGAAATCAATGACGCATCACGGACTCTCCAGGTTGCTAGGACGGATTACTTAGACACGATTTGCCCCGCTGCGTTCGTTAATACCACCATTGATAACAACTTATTTTCCTATATTACTTCAAGTGATATGAACCTGACACTCTATTATAATTGCCGTACTCCTCTAGCTACTATTCCAACTCTTCCCTTTTATCAGTTTAATTGCTCCACAAGCAGCAGTAACGAGTTCATCAATTACTATACCCTGAGCTCTCAGACTTTTTTGGCACTTAGCAACGCAATCGGAGGATGCAACTACTGGGTCAATGTTCCAGTTTTGCAAACAGAAGTTCCAACTACTGCAACTTTTGATGCAGTACTTACAGCTATTGATAGCGGTTTCATGTTAGGGTGGGATGCAAGTAATTCCCAATGTGAAACATGCCTCGAGGCTGGAGGGCTGTGTGGTTCCGACCCAACCACGAGTGCATTCGCTTGCCATTGTACAAACGGGACTTTTGCATCCGGTTGTAGCACTGCATCAACAAGTAAGCATCCATTTTTGTTGTCATAAATTCTTATTTCATTTCTTCTCTAGTTGTCTAAAAGTCGTTTAGATGCTCAGTTACTAGCATCTATATTGGTAGCTAGCTTTAGCGCTTTAATGGAAATAATTAAAAGCTCCTCAGCAGCTAGCCAAACTAGAGCTAACATAGTTTTCATCAGAGTAGAGGATTTAAGATCAAGCGTCTATGAAAAACTCCGATCTTGTTTTCCAGAATATATAGTATAGATCCATTTTATATTCCAACATCATACATCATACTAGTCCATGAGACCTGGCATAAAAGAAGTTGGTTCCTTCAATGCAAGAATTAAGTACCGATTTCCTCTGGTCAATGATGGACTAATTCTTTATGGATCGATGATTAAGATTTTTTTATTTGAGGAGGAGGCTAACCTTTTCTAGTATTCGGATTTTTGCGAACGTATACATATACCTAACCTTCCTTGACCGCATACCAGTCACCAACCCTGTCTCTTAATTACATACGGTCTATTTGGGTGTTATTGATAAAACTCAATTTTCTATCAATTTAGTCTATTTTGGGTTCGAAGTTTTCTCCTATTCACATTGAAAATCCTAATCCCTGTCTATCAATTTTGTTCTGTCTATTTGGGGTCTTGATAGAATTGTCTATCAATTTTTTCTGTTGGTTGGGTGCAAAATTTTCTTCTATTCGCATTGAAAATCCTAATCAAGATTTTTCTTTAAGTTGAACCACATCAGAGCCCCTTTCTGGTACCCATAACAAACACCGGGCTCCTTGGAAAGTCTAACCTGACTGCTTTTTAGACCCTTTTTTTTAATCCCTCCATTAGTATTGATATTATGCTTACCAATTTCTTGCTTCGCGTGTATCTTGCAATGTATATTACTATGTTCCTTAATTAATTAATTGATAGTAGTATAATAGTGACATTGGAAACGATTAACAGAGCTGGTTGCCACCATGGGCAGCAGGTTTTAATTAATAAGTTTAGAAACTTTGAATAATTACTGAGGTTTTTATTTTTTGGATTTGGTTAATGTGTGCAGTTAAGACATTTGTTAATAAATTATTTTAAAAAAAAAATTGATTCCATTTTTATAAGAAATATAAAACAAAAAAAATAAATTATTTTTTTCATTTTCCATAAAAAGTTTTTAAAAGTATTTCCTAAACATATACTCTTAGGACATCCATTAACAAAATCCTTATTTTTTAAATTTATCTTAAGTGGGGAAGGAATGTGAATTGTGAAGTGAGAACCCTAAAAACATTCACATTGAAAATACTAGAAAATGTCAATTAACCTTAAAATCATTTGACAAATAAATACTCATACTTAATTCACAAAATATATAGGAATTATTATCCACAAAAATATTGATATCCAAATCAAATAATTTGTAGGAAACATGAAACATAAATAAAATAGATTTTATTTAGAAGAAAACTGAAAGTTAATTTAATAAAGGATGAACTATTAGTGGTAGGTTATTTGTTCTAATAAGTGATGTTTCGGTTCATCACTTATTTTCATTGAAAGTGGTGTGTTAGTTAAGTATAGGATATGAGTAATACTACATATACAAACTATTTTACAAAATTTTTACAAAATATTGATGTGGTCAACATTTTATTAGTTGTCATCTAGGTCCACTATTAATATTACTTTTTTCATTTACCACTAATCCCTCACCACATCAACAGTTTGTAATTTTTTTGTAAAATAGTTTGTATCTCTAACATTATTCATGGGATATGAGTAATGTTACAGGTACAAATTATTTTACAAAATTTTTACAAAATATTGACGTGACCAATTTTTTATTAGTTGTCATCTAAATCCACTATTAATATTACTTTTACTTAAATTCTGTCTATGGTCCTGGGGCTATTATTATCTCCACCTTTGTGGTGGCCCTGGTTGGTTTATTTTCAGGGTTCAATTTTTTAACGCCTTCACCTACTCAAAATTAAAAAAACAAAAACAAAAACAAACAAACTAGCCTAAATTTTAGAAGCTTTTTTATTGGCATCATGTCAGTTTTAGCTGGGCTGACAGGCCTCCAAAAAAAATTTCATGCCGATTTAGAGCAATCTCAACAAATCTCGTTTCAACAAAAATTCATAGCCAGACTCACCTAAAATCCTTTTGCATCAATATCAACAATTTGTCCAAGAAATTTACAAATGAACAGTGTCTCAAAAAACTATTGGAAAACAGACCACCACAAATTATTATTTTATTCCTCTCTCTCAAAATTCCCACCATCTCTGTCTCTCTTTCTCCCACCAATCATCGGTTGCTGTGGCAGAGAATGATAAATTCCCCAAAATTGAAATGGGGGGAGGCAATTTGCCACAATGGTTGGCCATGATTTGTGAGTGGCTAATAACAAAGCGTGATTTGCAATTGGTGGAGAACAATTCACCGGATGTGGTTGACCATGACGGTAGAGGAGTGTGACTTGGTAATGACGCCGGCAGTAAATGGTGGTGTGTAGTGAATAATTTGTGAGTTGGGAAAGATTTTGGCTGAAATTGGGGAAAGGTGGAAGAGGTTAGAATGAAAAAAATATATATATTTATATTAATAGAGAAATAAATATTGAGCCTAACATATGAACCAGATGAATTTAAGTTTATTAAAATTATAAAAGTAAAATTTTTAAATTAAATTTGACTAAATCTATATTCTGCCTTGTGTGAATGCTCTTAGCCACAAAAGTTGTCTAGAAAAGCCTTGCTTAGTACAAATCTTCTTTCCAATTAAACCTGCTAATTTTATTTTTATTCTTTAGTGACCTTTTAAATCACCCATAGTTTAAAATTTCTTCGACAATAGATCCATTGTTTTACATGACTCAAGACTCATGTAATAGGTGTTTGCTTGTCAAAGGTTAGCCTGAAATAGCACTCTTTATTTTCTTCTTATGTTTTATTGTTTTTATCCCTGGGAACACTGCAGCTATTTGCATGTGTCGCCCCTTGCAAAGGTGTTTATCCTTGGCTTTTGTATATTCTTTATATCAGTACAATTTCTATCATTTAACCTTTTTTTTTTCTTTTCTTTTTTGAGGAAGTTCTATCATTTAACTTAAATTTAAAAAATAAAATAAAATAAAAAGACTCATATTAATCTTCCTAATCAACAAATAAATCGTAAATAAACACTATTTCTTGCCCAAACAAGTTGACCACAACACCCGTCAATTATTAAACAATCCCCAGTTTCTTACTAATTAATCAAACTACTCTTTATCCTTTTCGTGTTAATCAATCAAATTACGATATAAAGACATAAAAACCCATGTTGCCATGTGCCACCAATAATATTGAAGTTAGAATTTGTATTGTTTGGCTTAGTGGTTGGCTCACTAGATCCACAAGGTATCGGATTAAAAACTTCCGGCCAATAATTTGGAGATACTTCAATAGATGTAATCAATGTTGTGCATAAAGCGAGGACTTCACACATTTAAAGTAGGCAATTATAGAAAGAGTTTTAGACATCTACTAGTTTAGTCTAGTCTAGTAATTATAGACTAAACTAGACTAGATGTTACAATATTAATACTACACGTTATTGGCACAATAGTTATTTGCGATAAACTGTGATTAGTTATTTGTGATTGTCACATGAAACAGACAATTGCGGTAACGTGTGCCTGTTAACCATGCTAAATTATTTCAAACGTTCCTTCATTTGGGTCATTTTGATTTTGTGCAACTGAGAAATGAGAAAAGAAGAAAACAGTGGAAGACCAAGTCATCGAAAGCCTGCCACTGTTATCAGTCAACCCTCCTCCAAAAGTCAAAAGTAGTAGTAACAAAGAAAGCACCATCATGAAGAGCAAAATTAAGTCCAAAGACCTCCAGCTCCTCTCGCTCTCTCTACCTCTCCTCAATGTATCCATTAATCATCATCTTCTTCTTCTTCTTCCTCTTCCTCTCCGTCGCCCCCGACGACGAATGTTATCATCAGCAGCCCTTCGACTGTGGGCCCTTCAAGAATCTCTCTCACCCCTTCACCTCCGCCGAACTCCAGCCCTCCTACTGCGGCCCACCCGAGTTCCGACTCACCAACTGCTCCCCCACCGATTTACCAGAGTTGACTATCTCACCTCTGACTTACCGACTCCTCCGACTCAACCAGGCCGACAAAACCATGACCCTTGCCCGCTCTGACCTCTGGAACAACACGTGCCTCGCGGATCAATTCACTAATTCCACGATTCTAAATTCTGCTATTCTGAATTACACAACCGACAACGAGGACCTCACTATCTACTACGGTTGCTTATTTAATTACGAGGTGATGCGAATGCCTGCTAATCTCTTTAACTGTAGCAGCATTAATGAGGAAATGAGCGCTTCTTTTTATATAATCGGTCCGGTTCCGACCGATCCGATTCTCAATATTACCACCTGCCACGTCGGGGTCACACTCAAAATCCTTCAAACGGCGGCGTCTCAGCTAACAAGCAACCAGGCCTCACTTAGGGAGGTTTTGATGGAAGGTTTTAATGTGACTTATAATAGTAATTGTATCTCTCAGCCGTGTCCCAAGCAGCCAGGTATTGGACTCCTTCCTTCCAATTCAGTAATTTTGATTTATGGCTTATGGGTTTTGGTGGTCAAGTTCTGCAATACCGGTATGCCCTTACCTTCATTAATTTAACTTGTGCAGCTTTAAAATGGACCTTGTTATGTTTGGTTAGGCAATAGAACATCTCACAAATGTACTCATCCTTCTTAGTTTTAGACCACTTTACTTCAGTAAAAACATAGGATGACTTCTGTTCTGTATTTCCGTAATGACATGAACGTGATCGATATTCCTTGCTTGTATTAAGTTGTATTAGAACTCAAGCTGCCAACCCAAAATGTAGCATGAAAGCTTAGACTTAGAGCATGATGAGATGGTACATAATGTACTCCTCCCTGTTTGGTCTGCGGAAAAGATATCTAATGTGATCAATATGCCATCATTTGAGTCAGAAAACATTAACTTTGATTCTCATTGGATTTGGAATCTTGACAAGTAAGTTTTGGTACTGATACTTTGGTCTAATGTGCGTACTCTTATGCCATTTAGTTGGCACAGGACATGGTTGTGTTAGGATTAAAATATCTGTACAATTCATCTAACTTGTATATCGATTATTGGTTCTGGGAATAATGTCTTATCTGGGACAGAGTCAAAGTGATCGAACATGGAACAGTTACATTACACTTGCTATGTGTATTTTGGTGTTATATTGTAGAACAAGATGGTTTGTTCCGTCCTCTGTCTTCCTTTCAATAATTCTCTTTTTGTATGCTAAGGCAAGTCTATTTCAGTTGGTCATTTGATGACTAGAACATCTTTTGCAAAGGAAATGAAGTAAAAAATGAAGACAGGATTTTATCAAATTTATCCATGTTGATAGTGCAAAGAAGCATTGTTAAACCATGCTAACGTATTTCCTCTGTTGTTTGATCCTGCTACTGGAAGAAAACAAACCAAAAAAATGAAAACTAAAATTATGTTTTAACCTTCCATCTTCCTTGTGCTATTGCTACTGATTTTATGTATTTAAATATGATTAGTTTGGAAAGGGTTGACTTGCTTTTGCGGAAAATATGTATAATTAAGCTTAGACATTGCCATTTCTTCAATTTCTGACTTGTGTCTGTATAATTGGGTGACTCCAATTTAAGACCAGTTCTACAGTACATTTATATGTATACAGGCACACACACAAACACACTACTTATGTAGTGAGATTTTTCTGGGATTTTATGTCAATAAAATTTTCCCACATAATATTTTATTAAAAAAACTTCAAATCATTTCATTGCTATTTATAAGAGCTTAAAAGGAAAGGTTTTTTTCAAAAATTAACATTGAGTGAAATTTATTCCTATCTTCATTGAACAATGCAATACAGCTAATGAGCAGACCAGTAGAGAGAGAGGCCTATTTAGTTGACATCTATTCCAGCCAATATGAAATGCCATCTCATGGGATTACAAAAATACTCCATATGCCCTACACTACGAAGAGCTCATAATTTTCTGGGCATCTCTGGAAAAGAGGAATACATATAGGTTTTCCACTTGCTTGCTACCGCCATCCTGTTTTTTTTCTTTGTTAGAGCTGTTCCATAGCCTTTCTGGTATGTCATCTGAGTTATAGAGAAGCATGTCTTAACTAATATTCTCATGTTCATCGAATATGTTCACCTAGAATACTAATTCATGATCATTTTGACTGACAATTCTGCATCTTTTGACTATTGCAGCTAATGGAAAAAAGACAGAGCTCAAATTAGGTAAACATTTTATCGACAAACTTTTCCTCCAACCCATTGCATGGTGAATCCATCCACGTGTATTAACTCTCATGATTTATTATTCATTAAGTCATTTAAACAAGTCACATTGGTATTAAATAGGTCATGTGAATAAAAGTACGTGGATGTTCATTAAATCTCCTCCAATCCATTGCGTGGTGATTCATTAGACTATCCACATGTATTAAATCATGGCTTGTTATTCATTAAATTATTAATTAGGTCATGTGGATACTCATTTGAGTTGCCGCATAATGAGTTGGAGGAAAATTCATCAATATATTGTGGTGTTAGAACTTAGAACTATACTGCATGTGCTCAATGAGAACAGTAATACAGAAGAGAAAACCTAGGCAAACTCTTTTTCCATTTTCAGGCCTATTCATATCAGGTGCAGCTATTGCTGGAATTCTTGTGGGTGTCTGGGTCTTTTCCTTCATTCAACGGAGGAAAAGACGTGCTCAAGAATCTAAAAGCAAAGACCTGCCTACACCTCCCTCAAGCACAGTACCTGCTTCTTCAATTCATTTCACTCGAAGCATCCCATCTTATCCCTACTCAAAGTCGGATCTTGAAAAGGGAAGCACCTACTTTGGAGCACAGATCTTCAGCTATGATGAACTGGAAGAAGCCACTAACAATTTTGACACTTCTAGAGAACTTGGAGATGGGGGCTTCGGTACTGTTTACTATGGTAGGATATAACTTCTTTTGTATTGTTCACTCACCCATGCAACTTTCCTAAATTTCTTTTAAAAAATCTCTTTTCCTGAAGTGTTCTCCTAATCATTTGCAGGCAAGCTCCATGATGGGCGCATAGTTGCAGTGAAGCGCCTATATGAAAATAATTTGAAACGTGTTGAGCAGTTCATGAATGAAGTTGAGATTCTAACTAAGATAAGGCACAAAAACCTTGTGACACTGTATGGATGCACCTCAAAACGTAGCCGAGAACTTCTCCTGGTTTATGAATACATTCCCAATGGAACTGTGGCTGATCATCTTCATGGAAATCATTCGAAATCCGGTTTGCTGACTTGGCCAGTTCGGTTGAGCATTGCCATAGAGTCAGCTGAGGCACTGGCATACCTCCATGTATCAGATGTTATACACCGTGATGTCAAAACCAACAACATTCTCCTTGATGAGAATTTCCAAGTGAAAGTGGCTGATTTCGGTTTGTCACGGTTGTTCCCAACAGATGTCACACACGTATCAACTGCTCCACAGGGGACACCTGGGTATGTCGATCCTGAGTATTACCAGTGCTACCAACTCACTGACAAAAGTGATGTTTATAGCTTTGGAGTGGTATTAATTGAACTTATATCATCATTACCAGCTGTGGACACCAATAGGCACCGGCACGATATAAATTTGGCTAATATGGCTGTCAACAAGATTCAAAATCATGCATTACATGAATTGGTTGATCCTCTTATTGGATTTGAAAAGGATTACACTGTAAAGAGGATGACAACGTCAGTGGCAGAATTGGCTTTTCGGTGCTTGCAACAGGAGAGGGATATGAGGCCTAGCATGGATGAAGTACTGGAGATATTGAGAGGAATCCAAAATGAAGAGATAGGTGCTCAGAAAGCTGAAGTGGTGGATATTAGGGCAGCAGATGATGTTGGGCTTTTGAAGAATATTCCTCCCCCGCTTTCTCCAGATTCAGTTGTGAATGAAAAATGGGTTAGCAGCTCTACTCCACCTAATTCCTTCTAGCTGTTGAGATTTCCTTTTCTCTATGTTTTTGCTTAAAACTCTAAAGTAGAAGGGTAAAGTAATACGCTCATGATTGGATGTCAATGAGTGGGTTAGCATTTCATTATCTTCTGTTTTGATTGCCTTTGTTTTGTGTTAATAGAATATAAATGAGAAAGAATTCATATATTCATGGTGGGCAGTGTACATAGTATATGGAGCCGTCAACAACCAAATAAAATCATATTGGAATGTATTTACACATGCTATAATGCTGTGACGCTATATTTGAATTTAAGATTTTGAATTAAGTTGATTTTTATCTCTAAAATGAGAATTATAGTTCACATAATTAATTGATGAATTAGAAATGGTGGTGATATTCAAAGATTAAATTTTTTTATGACAACTCCTAAAAATTCCTTGTTTTCTTGTTTTTGTGTTTTCCTTCCTAACAGCAGATGCAAGATTTCAGGAGAACTGCTTGACCCAAGTTGTGCAAGCATGGACATTCATTCAGTGCTCTGGGAAGTGGGTTCAGGTTTAGCTTCAGTGATGTGCATTTGTTTGAATGTGTAAAACCTTGGTCCATTTCAATCATGTACAAAGTCTACTACCTTCCTCCAGAAATTGCATCATAAAAAATCTTTGGCAATTCCCATTGAAGGATGTTCTACTATCATGCATCAATAATGTGAATGCAGACTCTATCTTCAATTCTAAAATGTTGCCACAGTATATAAGTTGGGAACCCCAGTGTAGTCTTCAGCCTGTAATTCCTTTGAGAGTTAAGATACATTTTTCTCGATTATTAGCTTCGACTTTCCTGCAATCTAAACCCCACCCATCCCATCCAAAAAACTAAAAAAAAAAGTATATACAAATTTATGTTATTTATACAATTGAGATTGGATGTTGAGCTTTCAATTCCTGTTACGGTGTAGAAAAAAAAAATGGTAGGACAGTTGTTTATGACAGTAATGGTTTTGTTTTGGGGATTAATTGCATTTTGTCCCTTTAAATCATATAATGCAATATCCCTCCTGATTGATTGGTAACATGCAAATTGCTCCCCGCTGTTACTAAATTCCATTAATTTCAGTTTTTTTTTTACTGAAAGTTTTTTTTTTTTTTTTTTTTTTTTTTTTTTTTTGAAATTTATGCATGATTCATACTGAAATGTCAATTAAACCCTTAATAAACACTGAAATGCCAGTTTTATCATCCATATCAAATAGGGTAAAAGAAAAATAATAATAATGGGAACCAGTCGTGAATCATTTGGATCAACAGTGTCATTATTTCCTATCCAAAAAAAAAAAACAGTGCCATTCTTAATATAAAAAGGGAGAGTAATAAGAAAATATGACAACAATCATACTGGGAAACTAAAAAAATACAATTCATAAAAGGTTCTCAATTCACAACCGGATTATACCCAGAAATCCAACTAATTAACATATGTTATGAATCAAATCCCCTATAAAATAAATAAATTTAAAAAAAAAAATTCAAATGCAACTCCAACGCAACCGAGCTCATCTTTGAAATCCCATCATATATACACTAGCGTCTAAGCACGTGCTCATGCATGTGCTTAGAGGCTTTTTTTTTTTTTTTTTTAAATTTACGGTTAATAATTTTCATTCATCATATTTTGTGATTGTTTCATTCTTCAATTACAAAAATACTTAGAGGTGTGATGAGATTTAAATGAAAAAATTATTTCACCCACAAATGCATAATTTCATCACATCTCTAGATGTTTTTATGATTGAAGAAATGAACAATCGCGAATTATGATGAATTAAAATTATTAAACAAAAAAAAAAAATTTATATCATGTGCGTGCTTATAGGCTGTATTTTGAAAAAAAGTTAATACTTTTTATTTAATTATCTTAATTTGGAATTGCTGTATTTTTTGATGTCAAAAAAGAATTGCTGTATTTTTTCATTCATTGAAAAACGTAAGGGTGCGATGAGATGTAGTGTTTTAGGATGCAAAATGCATATGTTTTGCATTTCCAAACAGAGAGGGGAATGCTTTAACTCAAAAATCAATGTCCTTTATTTCAATCCACCATTATTCAAAGCAACTTTTAGAATGTTGTTTGGTTGCTTACAACCACAATTTTTTTTTAATGACACATACCAAAAATATAATTATAATCAGTATTCAGCAAGGGTGGGAATATTTATTTTGACGTCAAGACATTATCACAAAATAAAACATACAAAAAATTACATGAATCTTTGATATTTATTTTGATGGTCTTTGATAATTTGGTGGAGCAAAACTCAAACCACTCTTCTTAATCTATCAAATCAACCATTTGGTTGTTGGAAAAAAAATTCTCAACAATTAACTAATAATAAATATTTCAAATTTCCTTTAACTTTCTATGATTCCCATTCTACAATAAATAAATAAAGGAGTATTATAGTGCAATAAAAAAAAATAAAGAACATATAAAAAAAATAGAAACAAATTTAATTTGTGAAGGTTTGAATGAAAAAAGGGGGCAGGGGGACATGAAAAATATGTGAAAGGGATTTTAGTCCTATAAAGTATTAGTAAATCTATAAATGTACTATTCTAACTCTTGTTTTAGAACAGCGGAAAATTTTTCTTAAATTAAATCAATTGTTTATACTGACCTAGAATTTTCACTTAAAAAAAAAAAAAAAATCCATTCTTAATACCAAAGCAGATTTTCACCTAGAATATTGCATAAGAATATTTGCTCCTTAGCAAATTACCAATCCATTAAGCTACAAACTTTGAAAACCCAAATACACATAAATTTCAATTAACTGAAAACTTACCTCTTTTGCTCGTTAGACTGTTTATTATTAGACTTGGGTTGCTTCAAAGGTTTTGTCTTTCTACCTATAAAAGAAAAGAAAAAGAAAAACCTTTTTTTACACAGGCATGGGATTCTTTAGGACTGAGGGATTTAGAAGAAAGACAAATGTAATTGCTACATAAAATAAATGATCTCTAATTCTTTGAGAAAGTTTAATCCCAAAATTATTTTTCTCACTAATTGATGGTTGTAAAATTAATTTAGAATTACATATTATTTTATACTTGAAATAAATCAGGTGGAGAGCAAATAAGAAACTTTCTCAGTTGCAAACATATCTTCTACATTTCTACGAATGGTTATGGATGGCCTGCAATGTGTTGATAACTTGACTTTGGCTATGGTTTGCTAGTACTAACAATTTGCATATGAAAGTTATCCAGATAAAGAGTGCCTGATTGGTAATAGATTTTCGTGGATAATGGAGAAAAAGATAAAGATAAAGAAATAATGCACACAAATTCAGAAGCATATACACATGAGAAAAAGATAGAGAAAAAGAGATTAAAAAACATGTGAGATTAGTAAAAAATTACGGAAACAAAATACACAAAGTAATAAATTATTTAAATAATGTCAAAGAAAACAAATCTTTCTCAAATTGGAGATTGTGATGAAGTGAGCAAGAAATTGAGGCAATATAAAAGCCTATGCATACTACAAAGAAACCGAAAAAGAGATGTGTGAGATATTTTTAAACAAGAGGTGCTACGGCCACAATATTTTTACAATATTTTCACAACAAATCACAAGTGGTTAGTTGTTATTGGTTTAAATTTGAACCTAACATTCAGATTACTTTTTTGCTCCAACAATAACAACTAGTAACAATCTACCATTTAGAATTTGTTGTAAAAATGTTGTAAACATATCATTTCTCTTTTTAAATAGAGATAGTGCATGCTAATTTTTAGGGAAAAAAAAAAAGCTTCAAAAGTGTGTGAAATATATATATTTTTTGTATGAGACAAGATAATATGTGCTAATTTTTAGAAAAAAAAAATGATGTGTTTTTGAAAAAATATTTTTCAAGTAGTCTACTAATGGTGCGTTATTAAGAAGGTGAAAAAAAAAAAAAAAAAAAACCATCAACGTTGCTAAAAAGAAAATATTTACGTGATATATATTAGAGAGTTTTTTTTTTATATTATTATTATGTTTTTTTAGAAGAATCTATATTAGAGAGTTGGAACTAAAATTTAGGAACAAATAGTTGGTAAATTGCTTAACTGTAAGATATAGGAGTATTATAGAGTTGGAACTAAAATTTAGGACTAAGTAGTTTGTAAAATGTTTTTTTTTTTAATTTAGCTAAAATTTAGAACTTTTTAAATTAACAATTTTACATATATAACTCTATTATTTAAGCTTTGTAAACTGGTGAATTTGATGGGATCCTCAAATTTAATGTCCAAAATACCTTCAAATTCATCTATATCTAAGGATTAAATCATAAGGTTAGACATGTAAAATTAGTAACTTAAAAACTTCTAATTTTTAGCTAAATTTAAAATAAATAAATAAACTGCTTTTTTTTTCCCCACAAACGTACCATTTTTAATCACTAAACTTTTTTTTTTTTTTCCACCCCCACATTTCTCTCTCACATTAGTAGTCAAGTACTAATACAGTTTCTTCTTAAAATAAAAAATAAAATAAAACTAACATGATTAAAACTTGTAAATCCAAAAATAAAAAATAAAAACCTCATCACACGTGCAAAGTGTGTGTGATGAAACTTGTAGAATACATATACTAGTGTTATGTCAATGTGATGCACAATTTAATTAAGAATAATATGTAACTTAAACAAAAGATAACAACAACTAAATTTTTGTATTTATCTAAAAAAATTGATAGAGATTTGTAGAAAAAGTCGATAAGAATAGTTATAATTTTGTGTCTATCCATGAGGTGTTTTAAAAAATAAAAAGTAAAATTAAAGTTTGATATTAGTAGTTGTATATGTGTACTATGATTGTTTTTTTTTATTATATAAAATTAACGTTGACATGAATAATTAGTGTGAAACCAAAATGCTAATCCCCTAGAATGTTGGAACTCATAACTCATAAATGAAGTAGATTTCCAATTGCGAGTTCAATAAATCACTTAGAAATAATAGATGAATTAATAATAAAAGGATTAGATGAAGAATTTGGATGGTTATCAAATTAAAATATTTATCAACTTAGAAATTATAGGAGAAGAAAATAAGAACAAAAAAAAAAATTATATATATATATATGTTTTTTTTAAGCTAAATAAAATTTCTGTAATTTAGTAAAACCACTTGGCACAACCACAACTTCTAAGTCTATCTTTTAGTATATATTGTACTAGTCGCTAACCCGCGCTATGCGCGGAAATGTTTTATATAAATGTGATACATATATAACATATGCAAAATTAACTTGATTTCTTTTTCTTCTTCTATTAATTAAATGCATTTTTCAATTGTCCTTTAAGATGTTACCTTAAATCGAAAATTATTTCAATCAAATGATGGGGCCTTATGCTAATCCGAAATAAAATTAATTTTGCAAAATTCAACATTAACATCTTTAATTTTGTCAAATCCCAATAATTGAGCAAAAGAATATTGCCAAAATCATATTCATTAATTCCTTAACCTTCTTGAACTTCCACACTAACCAAGCAAAGGAAAAAAAAAAGGCACCTAAAATTTAGGAGTATGGACCATCTAGCCAAATTAAGTGCAAATTTAAAAAATAATTAACATTAAAATCCCAAAAGTAGCAAAAATAATAATAAAACTTTAAAATATGACCTTAGACACCTATGCATTCACTTACAATAGAAGTAGCAAAAGTTACAAAGAATAATATGTCAAGCACATATTATTCCCATATCGACACAAACCTTAGGCTAAGAAATCACTTTGCACATCCCCATCATATTTTTTGCAAGCCCATACACAACTTCCTTTCACTCTTCAGAGCATAAGGAACATATCATCTAACTACATAAACTAATTAGGATGATAGTTTGATATCTATTGTAACAATGTGCAACTTAAGGCTCTACTTTCTTCACCACTTTTGCACCTTCTAAAACACCAAAAATATCAAACTTCTTAAAATAAAGTTGTTTAATGTAATCTCTTTAAATTAAATCACTAAAATAATTTTATCAAAAAAATATTTAAATAATAATAAATAATTAAAAGGATAACAACTTTGTGAAAAAAATTAAAACATTTTAAAACTCAAACTCAAACTTTTGCACTCACCAAGTAAAATCAAATATCGTTAACGCAGTTACTGAGCGCTATCTTTGTGAAAATCTCAAACTATGAATCCGAGGTTGAGGCCGATTCTATAATAGCCTAAATAACCGTTGTTTACCTGAAAATACCAAACAAACAAACTCAATCAATCAAATTAACTCATGTGCATCTTTAGCTTCGTATCATTCTTACCATCAAAATTAATGCCTCTAAATTATGTTACTGGCTAGTGTCACATTATGTACATAAATATATTTTATTCTGTAGGATGGAAAGCTAATGCAGTCGAATTTTATTATTTAAAGGTTGTTGACTCTATACCTGAAAGCTATAGTGATGAAATTTGAGACCCTAACATCAAAGATAGCAAAAGAGATTCAATTGTGTTTAGGTTGATTGGTGAGAAAACTGTGAGGGAAAAAAACTAAATTAAACATTCTCAAGAATTAAATAAAGGCTTACACAAAACATAGCCTACTTACGAAGAAACAAAACAAAGGCTCACACAATCACATCTTGCACCCAAAAAAAAAAAAAAACTGACTTAGGTAAATATCTGAATCTTCAACATCTAAAAAAAGTTACAATTGAATACAAAAACTTAAAGGACTTGTTAACACATAGTACCGATGAGCCGAATCATAGTCCATATGAATTATCCATATGAATTATGAAACACTGAACGATACAATTTGATCCCAATTTGTGAACATAAAAAAACTATAACTAAATGCAAGAACTTAAAGGACTTATTAACGCATAGTACCGATGATATGGAGATGTTGGAGTCAGGCTTCACATTCCTGGGGACTTAAAAATTACACTGCCACTGCCTTCTAATGGGAGAAAAAGAAAAGAAAGAAAAGAACAAAACACAATATAAACAAATACAGTTTGTCTAAATAAATAAGGATTAGCATTGCAAAACCTTCAAACTCGATGCTAAATTTACCGTGAGCTTGTCATGGTCTTGTGCCATGTGATACTAAATTGCTAGCCAAGACAAACTTTCATCTAAAACTAAAACTTTTGTTTAAAGATTGTCATTGTTCTCATTATATCACATGGCTGCAATAAAGCACCGTGAATAGGTCTCAAATTTCATCACAGTTTGCCATGTGAAGAAACGGCTACAATAAAGCACTGTGAACGGGTCTCAAATTTCATCACAGTTTGCCATGTGATTCATTGTTTCTTCACATGGCAAACTTTCATTGGAGACAAATAGTATCAATATTGCATTTACTTTGAGCCGCTTGTAGTGTGGTTCAAGTAGGGTTTGAGAAGGGTAGAGGTGCATGTTTAGGGTTTTCTTTTGTTTTATTTATTGAGGAAGGAAGAGAGACTCCTAACAGGAGTCTTTCTCTTTCTTTTTTTTCTTAATTTTATATATATATATATATATATATATATATATATATATATATATATAATGATAATTTTATTTAAATATTGTGCTGACATGAAAAATTGTGGAAGTTTCAGAGGCTTTGGTTTTATATATATATATATATATATATATATATATATATATATAATTTGGCAAATCCCACTTCCCACTTGGTGGTGACCACCAGCCCACTGCTTAAAAATGTGGATTTTTTTGACCTAATGTGGGCTCAATCTAAATTGGTGGCGAGGAAGATTATGAGTTGATTTGGCTGGACTGTGTTAGGTGGTTGTGGATTTGGGATGGGTTGTGCTCAGTGTGTGTAGGGTTGTGCTTGTGGATTTTATTTTAGAGTAAAAAATGTGAATAGAAAGGATATAATATTTAATAATTGAAATAGTGATTTAGTATTGAGGCTAATGTATGTATATGAAAAAAAATAGATAAAAAAAAAAAAAAAAAAAGATAGCTAAACTTCTTTTTTAAAAAGAAAATTGGGCTAGTTTGGCTACAAATTAGTAGAGACTAGTTTGAATGCTCTAAATTTGTTAAAATAACAAAAGTAAGATTTTTAGACTAACTTGATTAAATCTATATTAAGCCTTGTGTAGATGCTCTTAGCCACAAAAGCTGCCTAGAAAAACCTTGCATTATAAGAACTTTCTTTCCGAACACGTTAAATTTCTTTTTAGGAAAATGTTAACAAGCGTTTTAAGATTATTTATTATGGAATCTACCTAATAAAAATTAGTATAAATTAATGAGGTGTTTGAAAATATTACTAAAATGATAAGTGAAACTCAAAGTATTAGTTATTACTTAACCACCTTCCAAATCACTCATAGTTTCAAATTTCTTCCACAATCCATTGTTTTACATGACTCAAGACTTGTATTAATCTCAAGGTTGTCAATTCCATACCGTACCGGCCAGTACGGCCGGAATATACCGTACCGGCTAGCAATCCGGTACGTTCGACCCCCCTATTTCGTACCGGAAAAAATATCGGCTGTACCAGCCAATTTCGGGCAATACCGGCCGGTACCGGGCGTACCGACCGGTACAGAAAAAAGTTTTTTTTTTTTTTTTTTTTTTTAAGTTTTGTAATTTTTGAATTTTTGTTAGGATAGAATGGTAACTTATTTGTATTAACTTATTAGTATTATTTGTTTTCTTAGTATGCAATGATAACTTTTAAGTTTTCTATTTTATTTTTTTATTTTTTTTCTCATTTAATTGATACTAAAGTATAAAACCATGAATAATTAGTTCTGAATTGAGGAAATGTTTTATGGTAAACTTTTATATTTATTATAATATATATATATATATATATTTATTTATTTATTTATTTATAAATATAAAAAATAGCGGTAAACCCGAAACAGTACACCGGTATTGACCGGTATCCAAAATATATCGTACCGGTGACCAAACCGGTACGGCCTCCGGTACGGTATTGACATCCTTGATTAATCTTCCTAGTCAACAAATAAATCATACATAAAGACCATTCTTGTGCAAACAAGTTGACCACAATACCCTCAATTATTAAACAATCCACACAGTGTCACACTAATCAATCAAACCACTATTTATCTTTTTCAAGTTCATCAATCAAAATTAATATAAAGATATGAAAACCCATGTTACCATGTGCCACCAAATAATATTAAAGTTAGTATTTGTATTGATTATCTTAGTGGTTGGATCACGATGTCCATAAGGTTTTGGATTAAAAACTTCTGACCAATAATTCAGAGTCACTTCATAAGAATTATTTCATGTAATTCTTTTATGTAATTAATAGTGTCCGTAAGACTCAGGTCTTCACACATCTAAAAAACTAATCAATTATAAAAAGAGTGTTAGACATGTAGTAATTACTAATTACCAAAGGTTGAATATGCTTTCATGGGATCCGCTGTTTTGTTACTTATCAAAAAAAAAAAAAAAAGAAGGATCCACTGTTTTGTTGATAATCACCATTCATAATTTAGTATTGTTATTTTCTAGCTAACCTTTCAATTTCAAAAGGCAAATAATTCTAGCCAAAAACTGTCTTATATAACATACTGTTATTAGTTATTTGTTACTATTATATAAACTTATTATTTTTCCTTCACTATTTACCCTATATAATCATGGCAAAGTGTGTAGTAACTTACTAATAGCATTATTGTTTCAAAAGCTCCTTCATTTCGTTCTTTTTGTGCAACTGGAGAAATGAGAAAACAGTCCAGGTCAACCAAAGTCCGCTATTGTTATCATAAAGGACAAAATACTACATTCGGTCTTTTTGTGCAACATTTTTTTTCTTTTTTCTTTTTGGCTGAATGGGCTTTTTGTGCAACTGAGAAAAAAGAAAACAGTCCAAGTCAACCAAAGACGGCCGGTGTTATCATAAAGGACAAAATACATCTAAAGGAAGTATTTGTTTCAATTATTAAATTTGATTAAAACTAGAGGCATAATATTTTATAATAAATTTTATGTAGCAAATTTTTAATTTTTGTAAAAAAAAAAATATATTTATAATGTGAATAATGATCTGGAAACTAATAATGCTGGTGACTTAAATATTGTTGCGAAATTCTTATAAAAAAAATTGTATGAATAATAGCACAACTTTAATTTAATTTTTATTTCTATATATTGTCTTACATGACAGCTGACACACATAAATTAACATAAACACTTCCCCTGTTTTTTTTCCTTCAGTTTTTCTCATCCAATCATTTCTTCACTAGTCCTGTCAAACTCTTCTCCTTCTCCTTTTCCTATTTTCTTCCAGGATTTTCCATTAATGCCTTGTCTTCTTCTTCTTCTTCTTCACCCTCTCTCTCTTTCCCCATGTAACCCCAAAGCGGCTCTAGATCCGGTAACTGAGGTCTATGGCTATTTGATACATACACCGCTCTTTCTATAGACCCAAAACCAAATCCAATCTCTCTCTCGGTAACCCAAAAACCAATTCTAATTCCTAAACCCTTACATGAGCCAGATCCAGAGGATTTTTTTGTAAGTATTTTGTGGTTAGATCATTGTAATTTGCTTATCTCAATATGATTTTCTGTAAGTATTTTGTAGTTAGTATTTTTGGTTTAAAAAACTATTCCATATCCCCTACAATATCAATATGATGAGCTCGGAATTTTTCTGGGCATCTTTGGAAAATTGAATAAAAGCTTCCTCCCTCTTTATTTTTCATTTGCTTATCCCGCCGCTTTTCTTTTTTCTTTGTTAGAGCTGTTCCATGGCCTTTTTGGTATATAATCTGAGTTACAGAAAAGCATGTCTTAACTCTTAACAAACATGATCATGTTGATTGAATATGTTCGCCTAGAATACCAGTTCATGACCATTTTGACTGACATTTCTACATCTTTTGACTGTTGTAGGTAAAACGGGAATGAATAACCTCCAATTAGGTAATATTTTGTGGACAAACTTTTACTCCAACCCATTGCATGTGATCCAAAAAAACCATCCACATCTTAAATCTCATTACTTATTACTAATATTCATCAAATCATTTAAGTCACATCAGCAGTAAATAGGTGAATAAAAGTACATATTGATTATGTGTTGAATTTTCTCTAATCTATTGCACGATAATTCATAAGACTGTCTATAAGTATTAAATTACATGACTTTTTATTCATTAAATCATTTAAATAAATTCATAATTATTAAAGGGTATACTTTTTCCATCTTCAGGCCTTTACATAACAGGTGGAGCTATTGCTGGCATTCTTCTAGGTATCTGGCTCTATTCCATCAATCAACGGAGGAAGAGACGTGCTGAAGAATCTAAAAGCAATGAACTTCCTACAACTCTTTCAAGCAAAAGTGTACCTGCTTCTGCAACTAATATCGCTCGAACCAACCCATCTCATCATCCCTACTCAAATTCGGATCTTCAAAAAGGAAGCACCTACTTTGGAGCGCACGTCTTCAGCTATGAGGAACTGGAAGAAGCCACTGACAACTTCGACCCTTCTAAAGAAATTGGAAAAGGGGGCTTCGGCAAAGTTTACTATGGTAGGATATAACTTCTGTTGTATTGTTTCACACACCGATGCAACTTTACCTACATTTTTAATTTTTTAAATCTCTTTTTCCTGAACTGTTCTCCTAATCATTTACAGGCAAGCTCCATGATGGGCGTGTAGTTGCAGTGAAGCGCCTACATGAAAATAATATGAAACGTGTTGAGCAGTTCATGAATGAAGTAGAGATCCTAAGTAAGATAAGGCACCAAAACCTTGTGGCACTCTATGGGTGCACCTCACAACGTAGCCAAGAACTTATCCTTGTTTAGGAATATGTTTCCAATGGAACTGTTGCTGATCATCTCCATGGAAATCGATCCAAGTCTTGTTTGCTGACTTGGCCAGTTCGGTTGAGCATAGCTATAGAGTCAGCCGAGGCACTGGCATATCTCCACGTATCAGATGTTATACACCGTGATGTCAAAACCAACAACATTCTTCTTGATGAGAATTTCCAAGTGAAAGTGGCTGATTTCGGTTTGTCACGGTTGTTCCCAACAGATGCCACACACGTGTCAACTGCTCCACAAGGGACACCTGGGTACGTCGATCCTGAGTATTTCCAGTGCTACCAACTCACTCAAAAAAGTGACGTTTATAGCTTTGGAGTGGTATTAATGGAACTTATATCATCATTACCAGCTGTGGATATGAATAGGCACCGGCAAGATATAAATTTGGTTAATATGGCTGTGAACAAGAATCAAAATCATGCGTTACATGAGTTGGTTGATCCGCTTCTTGGTTTTGAAAAGGATTACACCGTAAAGAAGATGACAACGTCAGTGGCAGAATTGGCTTTTCGGTGCTTGGAAAAGGAGAGGGATATGAGGCCTAGCATGGATGAAGTACTGGAGATTTTGAGAGGAATCCAGAATGGGAATGAAGAGATGGGTGCTCTGAAAGCTGAAGTGGTGGATATTAAGGCTGCAGATGATGTTACGCTTTTGAAGAATATTCCTCCCCCTCTTTCTCCAAATTCACTTGTGAGTCTTGTGACTGATAAATGGGTTAACAGCCCTACAACACCTCATTCCTCCTAGCTATTGAGATTTCCTTCTCTCTTTTCTTTTCTTTTTTCTTAAAACTCCTAAAGTAGAAGGTAAAGTAATGTACACTAAAGATTGAATGTCAATGAGTGGGTTGGCATTTCATTATCTTCTGTTTTGATTGTCTTTGTTTTGTGTTAATAGAATACAAATGAGAAAGAATTCACATATTCGGAGCCGTCAACAATTAAATTAATTCATATTGGGATGTATTTACACACATGCTATAATGCTGTGATGCTATATTTGAATCTCAGATTTTGAATTAACTTAATTGGTTTTTATGGCTAAAAAGATAATTAAAATTCACATAATTGATGAATTAGAAATGGTGGTGATATGCGAAGATTAAAATTTTGATGACAACTCCTAAAAATTCATCATTTTCTTGTTTTTGCGTTTTCCTTCCTAACAGCAGTTGCAAGATTAAAGATTTAAAGGAGAACTGCTTGACCCAAGTTGTGCAGGCATGTATGGACATTCATCTAGTGCTCTGTCAAGTTATGTTTAGCTTGGTCCATTTCAATCATGTGCAAAGTCTACTACTTGCCTCCAGAAATTGCATCATAGAAAATCCTTGGCAATTCCTATTGAAAATGTTTTACTATCATGCGTGAATAATGGGAATGCAGACTCTCTCTCCAATTATAGAATGCAGCCACAGTATATAAGTTGGGAACCCCAGAATAGTCTTGAACCTGCAATTCCTTTGAGAGTTAAGATACAGTTTCCTCGATTATGAGCTTCGACTTTCCTGCAACCTAAACCCCACCCATCCCCACCCAAAAACTAAAAACTTAAAAAAAAAAAAAGTATATACAAATTTATGTTATTTTATACAATTGAGATTGGATGTTGAGCTTTCAATTTCCGTTACAGATTAGAAAAAAATTAGTATACAGGATAGTTGTTTGTGACAGTAATGGTTTTCTTTTGGGGGTTAATTAATTGCATTTTTCCCTTTAAATTATAAAATGCAATATCCCTCCTGAATCCCTGATGATTGGTAGCTTGCAAATTGATCCCCGCTTTTACTAAATTCCATTATTTTCAGGCTTTTCAGCTCTTTTTTATGGTAAGTTATTTTGTTTGAAATTTATGCATTATCATACTGAAATGTTAAGCCCTTTTCTCTCCAAAAAAAAAAAAAAAATGTTAAACCCTTAATAAACACCGAAAATGTGTTTCCAATATTAGAAAAAAAATAAAATAAAATAAAATAAACCCGAAAATGCCAATTTTATTATCCATATGATGAAATACGGTCTTTTTTTTTTTAAAGAGAACCCATTGAGAATCATTTGGATCAAATGCCCAAAATACAATATCATTTTTGATATAAAAAATGAATAATAAGAAAATATGATAACAATCATTCTGGGAAACTAAAAAATACAATGGATCTCAATTCGCAACCGGCCGATTATACCATGAAGTCCAACTAATTTACAAATGTAGTTAATCAAATCCCCTAAAAAATAAATAAATTCAAATGCGTCCCAAACTTAACCATGTCCATCTTCAAAATCTCATTAATCAGGGTTTCATGATTTGATTTGATTTTTGATTTTTTATTTCTTTACAAATCCCACTTGATGGTGCCCAGTACTGCTTAAATATTCAACATCCTTGATAATAGCAGCATCAAATCCTCACCTCCCTCCCCTTCATCCCCTTTACTCAACATTTCCAGCGTTGTCTACGATACTCACACTCATAGTTCGAGCTTCATGATTCCCTCCCTAAAACATGGATCCAAATTAGGACCTACCGTCATATCCCCGTTCAACTAACCATCGACTTCACCACCCTTTACTAACTGACACACAACTTGGCCAACCTCCAAGACTTCTTCCAAATCAAAAGCTCTACACCTTCATCGACCACCCTCACCCCCATAATAGGGCCTTCCTCATTCTAATGAGCAATGTGAGCGAGAGGACAGGGTATTTTTCTCCTTTAATGTGAATTTATTATTATTATTATTTTTTTTAATATAGGGTATGCATAAGAATTTCCTTAATTTTTTCTTAGGTATTGTCAAAACATGGGAAAATTTGTAAATTATTAATAAATCAGAGGTGAATATTACTCAGTTTTATTGTTTGTGAGGAAAAGGTGCAATTTTTTTTTTGGGGAGAATTAGGGGAAAGGGTGCAACTAACTGTTATTTTTAATTCTTATAATTTACATTAAAATCTGATTTTTTTTTTTCTTTTTACTAAAGATATTAAAGTTCTTGACTTTAACTTCACCAATGAGTTGAGCAAACAGACTATATATGATAGGAAGGGTAAGACTGCCTACCATATATCTCTCCTAGATCCCAAAAAAGTAGGAGTTTTATGCATTAAGAATGTCATCTTAATTAATAAAATCTCATATAGAAATTTTAAACTCTTTTCTTTTTAACCCTTTTATTTTGTATTACCACCCACCCCCCCCCCCCCCCCAAAAAAAAAAAAAACTCCTTGGGGGTGGGGGCGTAGAACTAGATTTTATTTTTTATTTTTTTAAAGAGAGTTTTAACCTATGGAGTCCTCTCCTGATGATAGCTCTTTATCATCAGACTAAGCCACCAATCAGTTTTAGGTATAGGTGGGAATTGAATCCCAGATCTCTTATTCAACCATCTGAGACTTTACTAATTGAACTAACTGGAACCCATGAACTAGAATCTTATGTTAGGCACACACTTGGGTTTCAAGTTCCTTAAGGGAATTTTATAAAATTCCTGATATTTGGATGCTAGGATTTAGGGATTGAGACCTTAAAGGTTCAAGTATGGTGTAGGAATGGGAGGCATAGTAGTTAGGGTGATCACATGACCATCTTGACTAGCACACAAAAAAAAAAAATACACACACACACACACACAATTATATTTAAAGTAACATGTTTTATCTACCCTAAAAAAAATATTGACCACCCTAACTTGATAATCTTAAGAATTTTGGTTCAATAAAAATAAGAATAATGTTAGGGACACGATAAAATGTCACAACAATTTCATATAACATTCCAAAAAGTATGTCAACTCACACACGGAATTTTTTTAATTAGAGATGGCAATTTTTGCCCAACCCGCAGATACCCAGCCTAATCTGACCCTAATGGGTCAGTTTTACCCGACCCGATAAAGAATAAGGTTGGGTTTAGGTTTAAAAAAAAAAAAAAAACCTGAAGCGGGTCCGGGTCGAGTCCAGGTTTTAGTAAAAACCCGACCCGAACCCGAACCCAACCCAACTCGGTTACATCCTAATTACTAAAACACCCTTTCATATTCATATATATATATATATATATATATATATATATATATAAACTTATTCAATATTGTAAATGAAGAAGATCACAATGTTGAAGAACATGAGATCCCTGATTTTCGGAAATGGACTATTCCTAAGATTGATACTAAAAATGTTTACAAAATTAGTTGGGCTGAAAATGCTTTTCATTCTGCTTACAAAGTTAGAACTGTTAAACAAATATTTTCTATTTCAAAAACTCATGAAAAATGTTGCTTGTTTTCTAAAAAGAATATTAGTGAATTTATTGCTACTAAAAAATTCAGCTATTTGCATATTGGAATGGTTCAAGTTTCTATTTAACCACTCACCCGAAAGGGTATTAATGCTTATGTTCTCATGTGTTTACGTGATGCTAGATTTAAGAACTTTAAAGATAGCATTCTTGGTATGATTATTGCTTCTTTTGATTTACCGTCTTACTATTGTTTTAAGCACTACTTTGTTTGCAGTCTTTATCCTGAGCCAGAAGGTTCTCTATGATTTATAGCACCAGGATTAAATTGAGTACCCAACAATCTATAATAAATGTGGTAAATCAAAGCAAAATGTTTACTACCTTCTTCCATGTGATAACCATATGAAGCAATATTCAAAGTCAAAACTTTAACAATATTAGGATCATCCAAAGCAAGAGTATATATATATATATATATATATATATAAACTTATTCAATACCCTGACCCTATCTCATTCTCCCATTCTCATCACACAGCCGCCACCCAGTGCACCCACCCTCTCTCAAATCTCTAGGCACTCTCACAGCCACAGCCACACGACCACAACCTTACCACTGCCGCCGCCCTCAATTCCTCAAGCCGTCACTCTCACCGACCGGCACAACCACACTCACAGCCTCACCACTGCCGACCTTAATCGCTCCCATCCTCCCTCCTCCTTGTGCCTAATATGTTCTTCTCTCTTTTCTTTTTCTTTTTTTTTTTTTTTTTTTTTTTTTTTTTTTTTTTTTTTTTTTTTATGCCATTCCTGTTTGGGTTTGTTAGGATTTGGGACCTTTGGGATTGTTAGGTTTTGGGTTCCTTTTTTTTTTTTCTTTTTTTTTTGAGAATCTGGTTTGGGTTCGTTGCCATTCCTATTTCTTAATGATATGTTCTTCACTCTTTTTTTTTTTTTTTTTTTTTGTGATTTCTGTGTTTGTGTTTGTGATTTTGAAAGGGGAAAGTATAAATCTAAAATTTTTGTGTTAGTGTTAGGATTTGTGTTTGTGTTTGTGATTTTAAAAGGGAAAATAAAAAATCTGAAATTTTTTGTGTTTGAGCTTGGGGTTTTGGTTGCTACTCTGGTCTAGTTAAAGAACATGATCTTTAGGGTTTTTTGTTTTAGGGTTTCTGATCTAGGTTGATGAACATGATTTTGGGGTTTTTATTTTTGGATTTCTGATCTAGATTGATGAACATGATCTTGGCCTCTTGGGGTTTATTTTTTGGGTTTCTGATCTTGGTCCGTTTGTGGAGGCTTAGGGCTTTAGGCTTTTTTTTTTTTTCTTATTGGGCCACAGATTGGGCCCTGAAGTGGCATGGGTTGGGCGGGGCTCAGAGGAGATGATATGGGCCCCGCATAAAAAACCCATTTATTAAACGGGTTGGGTCCGAGTTTGGGGGTAGACCCGCGAGTTAGGTTCGGGTATGAAAAAACCTGGCTTGAACCCAGCCCGTTGTCATTCCTATTTTTAATCTCTAATTTTTTTTTTTTGGTATGCTAATATTGGAATTTTTGCAACATCTTATTATGTTTCTAGCATTACTCACAAAAGTAATCTTGGCCGCCAAACATAATCCTTAACTCCTTAAACAAAAATAAATAAAATAAAATTTCAAATAGCAATAAAAATAAGCTCAAATAACATCAAAAATAGCCCAAAAAACAACAAGATTAAGGTAAAGAACAACAAATAAAAAAAATATTCAGCAAAAGGTCATTCAAAAACAAAAAATTAAAAATAAAAACCCCTAATCATTCGAATTCATCACTCGTTCAACCATTCCTTAAAAATAATTAAATAATTACTGATTTTATTTTCTTGAAAAAAAAGTACCCAAAGAGAGATTGTGACTGTGAGTTCTCAATGACGTTGGGAGTTTTGCTCCTCAGCAGCTTGGCTTGCAATCATAACATGTATCATCATCATTTCAGATTCAGACTCTTTCTCATTTTATTACTATCTCAGGATTTTCTCACTTAATTTCTCATCAATTCTTTTTTGCTTTTCAAATTTTTTTTGTAGAAGACAATTGTGAAACTTCATGTATTTGCATTAATTTTGATGTGTTTGTGTTTGTGATTTTGAAAGGGAAAATAAAAAATCTAAAATTTTTGTGTTTGAGTTTGGGGTTTTGGTTGCTACTCTAGTCCGATTGAAGAACATGATCTTAGGGTTTTTGTTTTTGGGTTTCTGATCTAGGTTGATGAACAGGATTTTGGGGTTTTTGTTTTTGGGTTTCTAATCTAGATTGATGAACATGATCTTGGCCTCTTGGGGTTTATTTTTTGGGTTTCTGATTTAGGTCCTTTTGTGGAGGTTTAGGGCTTTAGGCTTTTTCTTTTTTTTTGGATTGGGCCACAGATTAGGCCCTGAAGTGGCATGGGCTAGGTGGGGCCCGAAGGGGAGGATCTGGGCTCCGCATAAAAAACCCATTTATTAAACGAGCCGAGTCCGGGTTTTGGGGGTAAACCCACGAGTCAGGTTCAGGTATGAAAAAGCCTGGCCCGAACCCGGCCCGTTGCCATTCCTATTTTTAATCTCTAATTAAATTTTTTTTTTTTGTATGCTAATATTGGAATTTTTGCGACTTCTTATTGTGTTTCTAGCATTACTCACAAAAATAATCTTGGCCCCCACACATAATCCTTAACTCCTTAAACAAAAATAAATAAAATAAAATTTCAAATAACAATAAAAATAAGCTCAAATAAAATCAAAATTAGCCCAAAAAACAATATAAGATTAAGGTAAACAACAACAAATAAAAAAATATTCAACAAAAGGTCATTCAAAAACAAAAAAATAAAAATAAAAACCCCTAATCATTCAAATTCGTCACTCGTTCAACCATTCCTTAAAAATAATTAAATAATTACTGATTTTATTTTCTTGAAAAAAAGTAACAAAAGAGAGATTGTAACTGTGAGTTCTCAATGACGTTAGGAGTTCTGCTCCTCAGCAGCTTGGCTCACCATCATAACATGTATCATCATCATTTCAGATTCAGACTCTTTCTCATTTTATTACTATCTCAAGATTTTCTCACTTAATTTCTCATCAATCCTTTTTTGCTTTTCAAATTTTGTTTGTAGAAGACAGTTATGAAACTTCATGTATTTGCATTTATTTTTTTAAGATTTCGATATATTCAAGTTTTATTTTTATTGAATTTGGTATAACTTAACTTTCTTAATGAATAGCCTAGAAAAAATTTCCTAAAGCCACCACCACTAATTTCAAATTGATTTGTTGCTAACCATTTGCATTACAATTCGTTTCTTATGAAACTAAGGATGTTTTCAGGGGGTGTTTGGATGTCCTATTTTCATAACTCAATTCTTTGTTTTCATAATTTATAACTCAAAAATAGTGGGACCCATAGCGAGAAGTCCGTTTGGCACCACCATCACTCTGTTTCCATAACTCTGTTTCCATCACTCAATTTTTTGATTTTTGAGTGATGAGTTATGAAAACTGAAAACAGCTAATTCAATGGTATTTTTGTAATTAAATACACATGGGAGACCCACTAGTCATAACTCAGCCACACCTTTTGACTGATCTACCATTTTTTTTTCCTTTATGGTTCGAGTTTTTAGGTACTGGAAAAGAAAAAAAAAAAAAAAAAAAACTGCACCAACTGACAGGTATGGGGTCTACAAATAATGTGAAAAATATTGAGTGATGGTACCAAACGGGTGTAGTATTTTAAAGTGATGAGTGATGAGTGACAGAAATTGAGTGATGAAAATTAAGTGATTAAAAAAATGCATCCAAACATGGCCTTATTTTTTCTTTAAAAAAAATTTATTTCCATAAGAAGACCGTTATACCTTACTAGTCTAATTTAGTAATTTCATTGCCCCTTTAATTAAACAGACAGTCAAACCCCAAAAAAGAAAATCAACATCACCTTACCAAACCAGGCCTAGGCCAACTAATAAATAGAAATCGAATTCCCAAACCTTAATTTGACATAAGAAAAAAGAAAAAAGAAAAAAAAAAAAGAAATGGTAGCAGTAACGAATAAAGTTTCCAAAGCCACTACAGTGAGCCACGTGTAAAAAATTGGTAGAAGATGAAACAGTGTATTATAAGTAGCTTAATAGATAGACGGTTCCAAAGCCAAAACCCAAAACAGACACATAAATAATAAATAAATACAATACGTACGAATAACACATAACCGTCCCAATTAAAAAGCCGTCCATTTCACTTTCCACTTTCTAGTTTCCAAAGAATCCAAACCCCACCACCCCCCGCTCTTAACTTTCCACTTTCTCTCTCTCTCTCTCAAAAATTCACAATCATATCTCAATTCCTCTCTCAACTCTTCACTGTTTTTTCTTCCTAACAAGAAGAGTAAAGCGCAATGAAAATGGAATCCAAATCCAACGCCAATCATATTCCCTGCTCAGATCTCGCTTTCTAGTTTCTCTCCTTCACAAGCAACTACTGCTACTCTACTACACCCACAATTTTTTCTGTCTATAAAAATGGCTACCCTGCAGAAATTCAAGCTCCTTGCAACTCAGTGCGCGGTTGTCGCCGGAAGCCCCACTCGGAGCCCGTCGGCCAGTCCTGTCATCCATCTCCGTCGCCGCAAGACTCTCCGGATGCTCCTTAATCGCACGGACCGACGATTCTCTCGCCGAAACGACTCGCCCTCGGAGATGGACTCCGATCCCAATCCCACATCGAGAAACAACAACAACAACAACAACAACAATAAGAACAGTAGCAAAGAGGTTAGGGTTCGGCATAAGTTAAAGGACTTGTTCGTGTCCTCTCCGCCAATTGAAGATAGGGTTTCCGATTCTAGATTTAACCGTCAAGAAGATGAGGTCGGATTGTTACCGGCAACCGGAAGCGCCGGTGGTACTGGAGGAGGAGGAGGAGGAGGAGGAGGAGGAGGTGGAAACGGCTTTGCGGCTAGGCGTGGTGGCGGAATCGGCCCTTTCAGGCCGATAACGGCGTCGTTTCGGTATAGATTGCTGAGAAGACCTTGGCGACCTGTACTCGTCACCATTCCGGAGTAGAAACCTGCCAAAATAATTGTACGGATATATTCCGAAATTTCCTTTTTCTTTTTCTTTTTTTTTTTCATTTTTTTTTTATATATTTCCTTCTTTTTTTTTTTTTTTTTTTAATTTTTGGAAAGTTTTTTTCTGTGACATTTTGGAGGTATTTAAAATAGATGAGGCAAAAATGTGAATATTTTGGGTGTGCTAAAAATGCGCTTGGAAAATGGGCGCAAATTAGCGGCGCATTTTAGCAATGGAAATATCAATAAATAAAAAGGAAGAAGAAGAAGAAGAAGAAGAAGAAATGTTGTATTATGTACATGATGGTCTTGAAAAGCAAATTTGTGCTTTTGTATGGGGGTGATGGGTCCATGAGATGAGAGAGTGGGATTGATCATGAAGACAAGGTTAAGACAAAGATATGAACAAGGTCATTAATTTTTTAATAAAACCTCTCTGTCTCTATTGCATCTTCCATGTGTTGTTGTTCAGAGATGTTCCATAATAATTAGTTTTTTCTTCTTTTTCTTTTTGGCCATAAGAGAATGAAAATAATTATGTTAAGGATGTGGATACACACACACATATATATATATATATATATATATATATGATGGGTGTACTTCTCTCTCTATCTCTCTCTATGTATATATATATATATATATATATGCATGTAGGACCCAAATGTATGTAACTTAAGGTGCTGAATAGTGAATACGTACTTTGTTCTTTATTTCTTGGGTCTTATATTTTTTGGATTTTAATCATTATACGAAGCACAATCTACATTGTAATCAAGCTTTTTAGATTTGTGGAGCTCTTTGTCTGCTTCAATTCAGATTTGGGCAGGCATGGCAAGTATAATTATTATGGAAAATTTGACTTTTGAATATAATAAGGTTTGATTTGGTGGGATTTTTGGTAATTACGACAAAGCTAGATATACAGGAAAGCAAAATGACTCGTAATTCAGTAAAATCATACACGATACATGTGCAATTTGGTTTTCTTTTTATGAGATTTTGTTACAAGTTGATGGGGGCAAGCAAATTGTCATTTCCCAATAGCCACCTTATGGCTTTGCTCATCTTGGACCTGCTTGGACCACAACCTTTTACCAAGTCATATGGTGGGTGTACGACTTTTGGTGTATTCTTTACGCATGAACAAATTTCACATTGACGTGTCGATGTCACACCATTCCATTGGAAAATTGTGTTGTGTCATTTTGGAAGAGGAATCTTTAGAGATTATTATTTCATAATTCTATTTGGCAACTTAGCGATAGTTATTCAATATTTTAGATTGGATTATGTAGTTTTACTGTATAAATTTCACTCAAAAGTTATGAAAAGTTTCAATTGAGGATAAGATGAAACATGTTAAATTACACGTTACATTATATTTCTTCTATATTTCTTTAATCAATAATATTTCTGATTCATCAAAAGAAAAAATAGTACGATTGGTACGATCCCAAATTAGTATCTTGAGCATTTTATGTTGATTCACCTTGCAAAAAATGATCAGTTCAAAATGTAAATTAATGTACCCCAAATTCCGACTAGAGGTTCAATAACAATTTATGAAAGTGATAACAAAAAATAACAAGAAATATTCACCCTTATTGTCTATTTGTCTTATTGACTTACTCCCACCTATTTAAAAAGTCCTATAAAAAAACCCAGGTCCTAGATTTTTAAACCGGGGATGCAATGGATACATGCAACATGAATTGCAGCATCTCAGATACTGTTTGCGATTCTTTACACGTTGCAGGTCAGGTATATTGTACATTTGTATTGTATCATTGTATGGATTGGAGCCTAGAACGAAGCTGGCGACAATTTCTTTCTAAGAAAATAAGAGGAATCTATTTTGCCTTCTTCCTTAATGAACTGTAAAAGCAAAAGGACACAAGAAATCTATATGCTTTTGAGCTGTAATGCACAAATATTTTTGACCAGACCAGGAAGTTTTCATCGGAATCAAATTTGAGCCTGAAAGAGTCAAAAAATTAAAGAAGTTCTAACAGTTAGAGGAAGGTATTTATGTTTGATTTATGATAATTGTTAGGGTATATATATAAATCTTAAACCCTATATTTTGAAATGGTTTTAAATTGAACTCTATGCTTTAAATATATTCCGACTTGAAGTGAAATATATATATATATATATATATATATAATCCCTTATCATTACCCCCATTTGGTATCAGAGCCATTTTAGCTCGATCAAAAGTGTCTGTAAGTTACTGAAAATTATCAATCAAGTTGGCCGGTTTAACCGCCATAGTTATCCAATTATTTTGTGGTATCATTACTTTGAATGTATCCATTATCTCTAACAAACATTATTTTGTTTTACATCTATTATTTGATAGCATTACCACTCCCATATGTTGCATTTTACATCTACTACTTCATCTTAGTAAGTTTGTATCGTTCTATCTTTTGGTGGTAGGCTGAGCCTCCCCTCTATCCAGATTGTTTATTGCTTTGCGATTACCTGTTTGAGCTAATCCTTTGCTCCCCTGTTATCTTTTGTTATCCGTTCTTTGTTTCTATCCCCACAGTTTGTTACAGGTGTGTACCAAGCCAGGTTTTGTGCCGGTGTTATCCAGTAAAGTCTAGAACCTTGTCTACAGATCAGATGTCCTCAGCCCAGCAGTAAAGTCCCGCTTAGCCAGGAAGGCGTTAGGGTGTGCGTACCGGTGAGTTGACTGACTAGTAAGGTTAGAGTTTGGGAACGAGACACAAAAGGCAGAAATACATTCCCTGTTTCAGATCTAAGGTTAGATCCAGTTTATGGAGGATAAAAGTTATCTAGGTTGTAATTGATTATCTTAGGTTTGTAATCCAAGATGATTAACAGGATGTTTAGAAGGAGTGACTCTTCCACTTCCATAAGATCTAGCAGTACAGACCCACCTGAGATTCCAGTTGAAGATGGAACAATCAACTCAGAGTCGTACCAGCTTTCAGATCTAGATCAGAAGTTAGGAGATTGGAACATACCCAAAGTTCCCACAAACCAGGTCTATAGGTCCTCATCATGGTCTCTGAAGAAATCTTTCAGATCAGACTACCATGTCAGAACCATAGAACAAGTTTACAGCATTAACAAGGAATATGAAACTTGTTATTTGTTGTCCCCTGCCGCTATGAAAGCCCACAGGGAAAATGGTCATAAATTCCTCCACATAGGACTTGTCCAGGTTGGAATTAAACCATTAATCAGAGAAGGGTTGAATAACTCAATCCTTATGGCCCTTAGAGACACCAGGTTGATTAGGTTCAACGACAGTCTTCTAGGCACCATTGAATCCAGTTTGTCAAACGGTCCAATTCATTTCGACTGTTTCCCAAACCTCACAGTTGCACTTGACGACCCCCACATCATGAAGGTCCTCACCCTCAACCTCAAAACCCATGGAAACCTTGTGTTACATGGAACCAAGCAGCTTGCTCTTATATACAGAGTGTATTATAAGTGCATGAGAACTAATATGTCCATCCAAGCTTTCGATAAGAGGAGACCAGGAGAAACCACTCTTATCCAAACCTCGGATATTAGATCTACCGTTCAGGTCCCAAGAACCCTGAAATGGTCTGAGATTTCATTTCCAGCAGATTGGACTCTGCAAAATGAAAACTATCCCTTACAGGTCCAGAACCCTGTTCGGAATCCAGAACTAGATCTCGTCCAGCAGCTAGCCAATGGAACGGTTAGGCTTAGCTTTGACCAGTCTAGATTCAGGTCACCCCTAGAGTATGATGTACCCTCACCCAGGTCCTCTTTAGATCTGCCCCAGGACACATACCAGGAACCAAGGTCTAGATCCGTAGATCTACGCCAAACCCATAGGCAGCCACCTATCCTCTTAAGAGATAGACCTGCACCCCAGTGTAGTTCGTCCAGAACACGAACTCCACAAAGGAAAGACTTAGGTGCCCAGTTCCAAGGTGTTATAGACCATTCCCAGGTTAGTACCCCTTGTTACTCCGCCCAACCAGACTCAGTTGTTGATCAAGAAGAAGACAACAACAGTCAGGATAGTCTTAAGCCTCCATCACCATCAGGATCTGATTTTAGAAGTCCTATTCAGAAGGAAACTGAATACAACCCTCAGCTCCTAGTGTTGAACAAGGAATTCGTTCCAGATATGGACATGCTCGAAAAGGAATTTAATTCTGAGAAAAACAGAGTTAAAAGAGAATCCTATAGAGCCAACCATACCCAGGAACAAAAGGTTGAAGTTTTGGAGAAATGGAAGTCATTCATGAGAGAGGTTAAAGCAGATTACCCTTTCTTTGAATACTTTGAGAAACATTTCACATGGCATAAAAGGAATTGTGTCATATCCAAAACCAACTGGAAATTACTTCCCAAAAGGGATGCACCAGGCCCTAGCAAACCAGTAATTGTTCGGTCTAGTCACCCTCCCCAGGAAGCTATCCTCTTTAACCACCGTGGTACAGATGTTACTGCCTCTCCTTACAAATGTGCTACAACCCCAGAAGAAAAGGTTGTCAAAAAGGTTATAGAGCAAAACAACTATACCAACCAGTGTTTAGGAACCATAGGAAAGCAACTAGATAGGATTGAAGATGGGATTAGTAACAAGGTTCTCCTCCAACCAGGAAACCCTTCTAAACCTAGCCCAGCTTTAGAAAACCCTCTAGTCAAGCTTCCAACAACAAGACAAGCTAGCCTCAAAACTAAAGACCAAATAGCCTTAAGTATAGTGGCCCAAAAGCTTGATGATCTTGTAAAGAAGGAACCAATCACCCCTTCACCAGAGCATGCCAGTAGAGACCCTAGACTTGAACCTCGGGTTGAAACTCTACATGCCCATTCAGGGTCTGATAGTTCTAGCACATCCCCTTCAGAAGCAGAACGGGAAATAGAACAAATGGAAAACCAATTTCAAGGTTTACAGGTAAATAGGCTTTACCAACAAAAGGTAACCCCAACTAGCCTAACCAAGAATTGGTATCCCAGACCAACCCCACCAGACCTCCAGTTTGAGGAAAGAACCACCCAGTTCACGGTATCCAGTGGTAAACTCTATGAATGGAACATAGATGGTTTATCTGAACAAGAAATCCAAAACAAGATCCACCACATCACCATGGTTGCTAATAACTATCTAAACGATGGTATTACCAATTCTGAAGTTGTAGATCTTATTGTTTTAGGATTTACTGGAAAACTGTTAGATTGGTGGAACAACTGCATGACAGCAGCTTCCAAGGATGATATTAAGCATGCTATTCAAAAAGACGAGGATGAGAACCCTATCTTTGACGAAAGCATAGGCAGAGGAGTTCCCGATGGAGTCAACACTCTGATCTATACGATCATGAAACACTTCATTGGAAAACCCAGTAATATCACATCTAGGATTTATGACCAGTTGAGTAATCTTAGGTGTAAAAACCTTGGTGAGTACCGGTGGTATGAAGATGTGTTTACCACGCGAGTTATGCATAGAAGCGATTGTAACTCTCCATTTTGGAAGGAGAAGTTTATCAATGGCTTACCCACATTGTTTGGACAGAAGGTCAAGGAGACTCTTGCCAGCTCTTTAGGGATCATAGATTATGATGACCTAACTTACGGAGATATCTCTAGCACAATCCGAAATGAAGGGATGAAAATGTGTAGAGACCTTAAGATCCAGAGCCAAGCCAACAAGAGCAAAGCCAAGTACGAAATAGGGAATTTCTGTACCCAGTATGGCTTACCTTCTATCATCTCCAAGAAGAGATCCAAACACAGAGAGGAAGAACCCTCTGAAAAACCCCATAGGAAGAAACCTACCTCCAAATTCCATAGGAGTCAGAAACCCAAAACTGATGATTTCTATAAGAAAGGTAGATCCTACCCCAAGAAAAAGATCATTCCTAAAACATCAGTAGAATGTTACAATTGTGGAAAGAAAGGTCATTACAAAAGTGAGTGTAGAGCTAAGGCCAAATCCCTTATCAATACCCTCATTAGTGATCATTCCAGCAAGAAGGAGATCTTCAAACTCTTAGAACTCGACCACCCTAGTAGTGAGTCTAGTGACCAAGAGAAACACCAGCTGTTTAGGACATCCTCTGAAACCTCTAGAGCATCCTCTAGCTCCTCTAGTGATTCAGACTGTATCCTAGCCTGCAAAGACAATTGTTGTAGAAACAAAGCCATCCAGGTTCTTTCTAAACAAGAAGAATTACTCCTAGATCTCATAGAACAGATCAAGGATCCCCAAGAAAAAGTACAAAGGCTGAGTGAGTTCCATAGGACCCTAGTCAAAGAAGCCAGTACTTCCAAACCCAGGATTCCTGAACCTAAAGTCGACTTAGAGAAAATCTACAGCAGGTTCACCAAGTCCAAGAAAGAAGTTACAATCCAAGATCTCCAGAAAGAGATTAAGGATACCAGAACTGAGATGAGAAGCCTTAATCAAGAACTAACCATTCTTAGAGTTGATTACGGTCTCATAAACCTCAGGGTTAAGAACTTAGAGTCAACTTCACATCAAGGCGAGGAGGAAACACCCTCAATAAACCCTTTCGATGTCGGAGAAGATGAAACAGTTAACCCCACTGCAGATATGGAGCCCGAACTATCCAATGGATCGTTCTTGCAAACCATCAGTAGGATTAACTTCCAGAAATGGCATTCCAAAGTCAGGATTGTCATAAGCAAGGATTTTGAATTTGAGGTTATTGCCCTAATAGATTCGGGTGCTGATCTCAACTGCATTCAAGAAGGTATCATTCCCCCTAAATACTTCCAGAAGACCAAGGAAAGGTTAACTTCTGCAAGCGGTGGAAAGATGCAGATTGAATTCAAAATTCCTGAGGCTAAAGTATGCCAAGACGATGCGTGTTTTAAAACCACCTTCGTTCTTGTCAAAAATATAACAGATAGGGTCATCTTAGGAAACCCGTTCATGTGTCTGTTATATCCATTCACAACGGATAGTGAAGGAATCACTACCTACCCTTTTGGTCAACCTATCAAGTTTAAGTTTCTTAGAAACCCAGAACCCAAAGAGATTGAAAGTCTCCAACAAGTTTCTGTTTCTAAAAACCTTAACCTTATCTGTACCAAAACATCTTCATCTGGTCCAAATCAAGCCAAGAACCTTGATCAAATTGTACCATTCACCACATTTGATAATTCCTTGAGTTTCAGTCAACTTCATAAATTATCATCTCATCACATTGCATATAAAAGAATTTGCACCATGACATCTCATGATTTTAACAAAAATGTTTTAAAAGATAACCATTTTGTTAATACAGGAATGTCCTCTTCAAATTCCAACAAGGGAAAAGCACCTTTACAGGAATTTCCCAAAAAATTGCATGAAGGCGCTTCTTCTGGAAAAGAACCCAGAAAAGCAACATCCCTTCAAACAATGTACCCGGAAACGGTTACATATTCCAGTGGTTATATGGCTATTACCCTCCAAGAAGTCAAAAACAAGGCCCTCAGATTTAGCAAAGGAGCTTACAAAGAATTACCTCCTTCCACTAAATTCATCCTTGATAATCTTCAAAGAGCCTTTATCCAAAACCACCAGAGCCTTTTCCAAAGAACCCTTAAAGCACTAGAATTGCACCTAGTAGAACTTGAGGCTGGAAACAGGATTCTCACTAGTCAACTCTTTGGCAAAGAGGATATCCATTCCATGGATAAAATGACTATTATGAGCACAGACTACGCTAGGATGAGCCTTAAGACTCAAAACCAGCTTAGAAGTGCTGTCGCCAACTTGCCTTCTGATATACAGAAATGTATATTTAGAAGCAAGGCTATGACTGAATCATGTGACCAATGGTTCAGACATTTTGGAGTTATGGTCACCACCCATTTCCCCGTTCCCGGAGGAGGAGCAGATCCAATTAATGCTGCTTTTATCCTTGAAACCTGGAACCAACACTTTGGAAGCAGTCACAGGGTTTATGAGAGAAAACATCCCTATCCCGGTCTAATAGTCAATTATGAAGACGGGTCAGATGATGAAGACAGAAACCCATACTGGCTTTCAAGAATGTTTGAATATGGTTTCCTTAGACTCATCAAGCTAACGAACCATACTCAGATTAGCCAATTCCCCCAGATAATCCAACAAGTGGTCAAGAAGATCAATAGTCCTTTTGTATCCATCAGATGCTGGAGTACTCTCCCACAATGGGACGGTAACAATTGGATGACTGTTCAACCTTCCCACCATCTTGTCCTGATTAATGGGTATACACACAATGGCCCCTGGTATGATGGTGATTCAGGCCTCTCCTACACAGATCCTTTGGCACTTGCGGAATGTTGGACAAACTACTTCAACAATGAACTCCGTGATGTCACCGGTGAGTTATGGGAAAACTACCATCTTGTCGGCAATACTGGCAGAATCACAGTATTCACCAACAAGCCATACCAAGAAGCCTTCAACACCCAAAGGATCGATCACATAAGGTTTCCCCAGTACTCAGATGTCATAGTAGAATACGAACCTCTCCTCTATTGTGGGTTTTGTAATCTGTTTGACAGGTACCATGAGCACGGCCTCGATGATGATCCTCCTTCTTTTGATCCATATGATGGGTATCCCTCTGGCTACGATACTGACTAAGCTATCTCCCAGACGGAATCCCCCTCCTCTTGAATCAGAAGCCCTTGAAAGCTCAAACATCACCTTTGTGTGAACGGTTACTATACAGAACAGTACCCGCACCTACAAAGCTGACAGAAGAGTTACTATTCCAGTAAACCAAGGGGACAGAACACTGTTCATAAACAGTGACCAGTTACTGTTCACTCCAACAGTGCCCCAGACAGAATCATTCAAGTTACTATTGCTTTCGGCTGAAAAGTTATTCACCTGAAGTAAAAGCAATTTACCTTCCGTGATTCCAGCTCACTCCTGCAGTGGATCCAAGGCTCTCACCTCCTATATAAGGCATCCTTGGCCTCAGCATTCCTCAGACTTTCTTCAGCTCAGACTTCAAAGAGCAGAGAACCCCTTAGGCAGAATATCTCCTTAAGCCATTCTCTAGAATTCTCCCTTCTCCTTACATTGTAACGAGATTGTAATCTATCCCCCATTAGTTTACACTTGTATCACCAATATACACTTGTAACCTTACATAGCTTCCGCCATCTCTGTATTATTGTAGCTTACCCCCATTTGTATATATATATATAAGGAGATTATATATATATATATATATATATATATATATATAAAAGGAGATCGGGTTTGGACCTTATCGCTTTGATTCAATGGTAAATGCCAGTGACCATATCTATGGATTTGTGTTTGTAAATCAACCTATATATATTGAGAATAAGGTCGTTTACCAATCATATCTTCTCAACCAATAGAAGTTAAGAGTTTTGTTCACTTGATTCTTGATATATCATTTTTCTAGTAGGAACATGGCTTAAAATAGCCACAAAACATCATTTTATCTAAGTATGCTGTAATTGTCCATAAATGAGTTTAAAGTTTGAACCTTTCTTCTTTTTTTTTTTTTAAGTCAGGTTTAAATATTTAAAATTATAAAACATGCCCTTAAATTGGAGAAATTATTTAATTCTTATATAGGATCACATCAACAATGTCTAATGGTTCTCTACTCTACTAATATAAAGTCATGTGTCCAATTTAAATGAATCATTATCCCAATCACACCGTTTCAAATAATATATATATATATATATATATATATGTGTGTGTGTGTGAGAGAGAGAGAGAGAGAGAGAGAGAGAGAGAGAGAGAGAGACATAAAACCAGAACATCTCAATTCCAACGTTAGCAGCACAAACGAAAACCCTCTACCCCACTCCGGCACCAATAAGATAGCGAGGTCAATGGTGATGTTGAATCTTAACAAGGTTGAATTTGCTTGTTAATAAGATGGTGAGCACAAACATCTCAATTGTGAATTATTTTTCCATAGAAATACAGTCGGCAACGGAGATGGGAAAGTGACAAGGTTCTTGTCTTTATTTTGAAGAATGTGATTAGGATAATGACTCATTAAAATTGGAAACATGGCATTACATTACTAGAGTGGTAGACTACTAGACATTAGTGGAGTGGTCTAAAGAGGGAAAAATTAGGGACAATGAGTCTATTCAAATAAACCTGACGGCGCTGACGGTAGATGGATCTAGGATGCATGGGCATAAGGTGGACGGGTCAAGAAGCCACGTAACATCCACATGGTTCAAGTAACCTCCAAGGAATCCTAAATAGAAATAACTTGCATTCCACGATCAACCCTAATTGATAGAGTCCTAATATGAATAGGATTCTACCGTAAGAAGGATCCCGTAATATACGCCCACTAATGATAATTTTCTCCATAAGGAAACACCTTCGTACGCAAGAAACAGAGGTCGGTTCTACACTACTATAAAAACCCAATAGCTCTTAGAAAAAAGATACACATAATTCACCCCAACTCTGGCACTTTAGAGTTGTGAGAAGTTCCAACTTGACATTCAGAGGGTATTTGGCCGGCACCACATCAGTGCTTTTTGTTAGGTCTTCTCTTTTTGTGTTGCGCAAGTACTGTTTCGAGAACATGAGAACCGTGTGACTTACTAGTGATTCTTTTTTTGCCATCATCAGTTGGTGCCGTTTGTGGGAACACAATCAGGAGATAAGCCATATTCACCGCTTCCCGAACAAAAAAGTTGCATGGTACTCACTCGTTCACTAGTAACCACTACTAACAATCAAGGCGACGAACCACGACCCACTGCCCTGGAGAGGCAAGTTCAAACCCTCACAGCAGCAGTGGAACGTCTCACCAAGCAAAATCATGACCTGGAGGAATAGCTGTGCTAGAAGAACGCAGTGATGGACATACAAGAGGAGGACCAAAAAGGCACCAACATAGAGAGAAGGAACCCAGAAGGGCTGAAAAGTAGCAATGCCCCCAACAGGCCAAAACGATAGGACACGAGTCGCCCATTCGTCACGGATATGATTCCACCTCATATAGTCGCCGAAATGTAGATGATGAAGGAACGGATGAACTTTATGATGAATGCCTTTAGAGGACGAGTGTCTACTGACCTCGATGACTTGGTCCATTGAACTGATTCACCATTCACAACGTCCGTCATTTCATTCTCCCTTCCACCGAAGTTTTGAATGCCGCAGGTGGAAAATTACAACGGGTCCATGGACCCCTTAGATCACTTAGAGTCTTTCAAGACCCTGATGCACCTTCAAAGGGTGCCAGACGAGATCATGTGCAGAGCCTTTCCCACCACACTGAAAGGATCCGCAAGGATCTAGTTCAGCAGGTTAGCGTCCAACTCCATTGGTACCTTTAAGGAGTTAAGCGCCCAGTTCGCCTCACACTTCATTGGGGGGCATAGGTACAAGAAGTCCACTGCATGCCTGATGAAAATTAAGCAGCGGGAAGACGAGATGCTAAGATCTTACATCACCTGCTTTAACAAAGAGGCTCTCTCGATTGATGAAGCTGTTAGGACATATGTGATTCACTTGTTATGAACATATGTCACTATTTTATGTAATTGGCTAATCCTTTGACAAAATGCACTTTACTTGTATTTGGGTAGATCTAGAATGTGTTTAATACTTTAAGAAACCTTATTTCAAGATCAAGTGTTGAAGCCATGCAAGTTTGTCCAAAATTCAAACTGAAAAGTACCTGTCAATAAAACTCGACAGCTAGCCATCTATCGAGCTTAAAAAGCTGTTCAGCCCCATGGCTCGACAACAGCTCAACAGATAGGGTATCTGTTAAGGTTTATGAAAAACAAACTTTCAGTTCTGTTTTGACTCCAATTCGTGATTATGTGTTTGGGTTTTATTTTCTCACAATCCTAGACATATAAAAGGATTATTTTAAGGGTTGTCAAAGTGTTCACAAGTTGCACAAGTGTTGAGTAAAGTTTGTTCAAGCAAATTGTGACCGGAGACATAGTTTTGCCCTAGTTCATCTTTTTTGTGAAGAAATTGCTGTGTTTGTGTACCATAAGGTTTTGTGACCAAGTATCTTCTGGATCTTTATCATGGATGAACTAAAGAACTTTGCAGCCAACAACCTTCTCTAGTTGGTGATTGAAGTGGTGTATTGGGATCCACGCAATTGGTTAGTCACGTATTGGGAGCCGTGCATCAAAAGGAGAAATTGTTACTACAGAACAAGGTCAATTGGGTATTGGGGTAAGGGTTCAACTATAGGTTGATATAAGGTACTAGGATTCCTTTACTTGTAACCGCTTATTGTGATAATAGTGGAATTTCGGGAGTGGTGACCTTAAAATCACCCGGTAGAGTTTTTGCCGTGTTGGTTTTCCCCATTCGTAAACAAATCACCGTGTTAATTGGTGATTTTTTTGTGCTACCACGCATTTGAATGATAATTTGATTAATTAATAAACTTGGCTGATTAATCAATTAATTCATCACAATGGGTCAATTTGTTTTTGGCCTATCAAGTGATATCAAAGTAGACACACTTTGATTAGATTTTAATCTTTGCTGTGTTAATCCATTGACCCATGTTTGTCATGGATAGAGGAAAATCTTTAATCATACCTCCTTTATTTGATGGCATTAACTATGCATACTAGAAAGTACGCATGAGAGCTTTCTTGCAATCTTTAGATGAGAAAGTGTGGCAAGCTGTTGAGATAGGCTGGACCAAGCCGAAGGAAACGCCAGCCGATTGGGATGATGCCAAGATCAAGGCGACAAACTTCAACCACACGGCATTGAATGCTTTATTCAGTGCAGTCACCAATGAGGAGTTCAAGAAGATATCCTCTACTGAAACTGCTAAGGAAGCATGAACCATCTTCTAGACAACCTATGAGGGAACCAAGGCTGTCAAGGATTTGAAGCTACAAAGGCTCACTATAAGCTTCGAAGAGATTAAGATGGAGGAGGATGAGTCATTCGATGAGTTCTATGCCAAACTCAAAGACATAGTGAACTCAGCTTTCAATCTTGGGGAAGCCAATTCTGAACCCAAGATTGTGAGAAAGGTGCTCAGATATCTGCCTGAGAGATTCCATGCCAAGATCACGGCGATCAAGGAATCAAAGGACATTGACAAGATTCTTTTGACGGAGCTAGTTGGTAATCTACAGACTTACGAGCTAGGGTTAACAAGGATTGGTAAGTTGAGCAAGAGCAAGAGCATGAGCATGGTACTAAAGGCCAAAAGCAATGACACAAATGAGTCCTTAGACAATGAAGATTCTAAGATGAAGTCCTACATCACCAAGCAATTCAAGAAGTTCATGAAGAATGCCAATGGGAAGGGCTTCGACAAGGACTGTAGGCAATCCAATTCTTCTCAGTTCAAGAGCCAAGACAAAGGGAATAAGGATGCTAGGGATGACAGTTAATACACTGTTCCTGTAGGATCTAAGTGCTTTAGGTGTCAAGGATTTGGTCACATGAAACAGGAGTTTCCTGCATATCTTAAGAGCATTGGGAAGAGTAAGGCACTTGCTACTACTTTGAGTGACACCAAGCCTAAGGATGATTCTGACAATGAGGATGACGGAATCCTGAATGCCTTCACTGCCACTGTCAATCCTACTAAGGGGATTGTTGAAGATGTGGATGAAGAAGAGGTATTGATGGAGTCCAAGTTTGAAAAGATGGATGAACAAGATGACATCCATACAGCCTATGCAAAGTTGTACAAGGTCTTAGAGAAGCATAAGAAGATGTATATAGGTTGGCCTCCAAGAAGCTTAATGATGTGGAGATTGAGCGAGAAGAGCTTTCCACAAAATTTGATGAAGCTAATCAGACTATTGGAGTACTAAGGTTTAAGAACAATTTCTTGGCTGAGAAGACCAAAAAGCTTGAAGTAGAGCTATTTCAAGTCAGAACTCAATTGGAAAGGACTTTAAGTGCAAAGCTCGATGAGATGCTCAATCTTCAGAAATCTACTTCTGATCGAATAGGCTTAGGGTATGGTCTCTCTTTTTCTAATATTGCTTCTACTAGTACTACTGTTTTTGTTTCTCCTATTAATAATGTTGAAATTGAGAACAATGATATTAAAACTGATTTAGCTAGTGAGAACATAGATAAGGGTAAATCTATCTTAAGAGCACGCCCTAACTAAGATAAGAAGGAAGCTAAAAACCCTAGGGCTAAGAAGGCTAACTCTCAAAAGCCTAAACAAAAGAAGCAACATCTTTGTCATCATTGTGGAGTTGCCGGTCATACTTGACCAAATTGCTATAAGTGGCTAGCCACTCAACAGAGCAATGACATGATAGCATCTGGAAGCCAGAATCAGCTTCAATCCTCTTTTGCTATTCTTGGAGATCTTCTTAAAGCTCTCATGTTCCTTTCGAACTTGAACAGTTTCAATTCTTCCCCTTCACCGCCAGTTCAAGGGTATAATCAAAGGAAAGGTTCTTCCAGGGTGTGGAAGGAAAAGGACTCCAAGTGATTCTATCCCTTTCTTCTCTCTCTTTGTGTTTTTGTTTTTGCATAATTTGTGTATTTTGCTTTTATTTTGAGTCAGTCTAGTTTTTATGTTTTGTTTTGTTTAACATGTTTTTGTTTGTTTTCAGTTTTGTTTATTTTGTTTTTCATACAAAAAAATTTTTAAAAAAAATTGAAAAATCGGAAAAATACAAAAACAGTGTGTGTTTTGTGTACATTGGTACTTGTGTACCTTGGATGGCCATTGAAATTTTTTTTTTCTAATCTTTGTATCTCTTGTAGCTTAGATGAGCATCTCTATGCACAACTAAGCAAGTGAGCTTTGTGGCTCTTATTTGTGATGAGTAAGATTAAGCAATCTCTTGTACTTAACACTCATATCACTTTTTTTTGACAGGAATGACTAAAAAATCCTAAGAGAAACGCATAAATAACAATCTCACCACTGTTGCCCGTCAATCATAAAATGACATTTGTATGCTTCGGCATAGCAAAAGTGCAACGTCAATGACATTTGTATGCTTCAGCATAGCAAAATTGGAATGTCAAAATCTTAACATAATTGGGTATTTCTTTTCTATCTCTCATATGCCCATGCATGATTTTCTTTAAAAAAAATATGCAAAGAAAATAAAAGCAAAAAGAATCAAAATGCTTTAAATATGATTGCAAGCGTGTATTTTAGAAGATGTGGGAGTTATAGGATATATCTTGAAGATGATAGTCCCCATCAAATAGTTATGATTGTGTGTGAGTTAAAGTGATTTTCTCATATCTCAAATCATCGTAAGATGTATACACTTATGCAATCTTGCGATGTTTTTCACACATAACACTCAATATTCTTTGCTAGTATTAATACATGTGCAGGTACAATATGATTTGGCCATCACAAGGTTTACGTGTGTTAATGTATGCTTACTAAACTGACTTGACTTGTTTTTGAAATATAAAATTTGTTAGATTTGTTTAGTGTGTGTGTGTGTGTGTTTTTGGGATCTATGTACTTAACATTGTTATTGAGAGATAATTTTGAGAGCTTAAAATGTTGTTTGGATCTTTGGTTGAGGTGCATGCTTGATTGCATTCATATTTGTGTTTTTCCCTTCTTGAAAACTGATTTTAAGCCTCCTCGACACCAAGCTATCTGTCAAGCTCTTACACTTTTTCTTATCGCAATCTCGACACTTCCTCAACAACTAGGTGGATCGAACGAGAATATTCCCGAATCCTCAATAGCTTCTCGACAGTTGGTAGATCGATCTAGCTTCTTTTAGCCTTTGTTGATGTGTCCCTTGACAGATTCTCAACAGCTGCATCTATCGACGTTCTTTTTCTCAACACCTCTTGACACCTCTATCTGTCGAGATTTATTGAACCTCTATATAAAGGTTCCGTGCAATCTAGCCCTTATTTTCTCTCGATCTCTCTCTTGATACCTCTGTCTCCTCACCTCCCAAATCACTTTCTTTCACTCCAAACCACTTTTCCAAGTGATTTTTAAGCAATTTCAAGGTTTCCTCTTCACTTGGTATGTTTCTTATCTCTCATTTTCATGCATTTCATAGGTTTTGGGGTTTTTGAAAAATTTTAGGGTTTTTCAAAATTGATGAGTTATTGTTGAAATTTTTGGGATGGGCTTTGAAGATTTAATCTTAAAAGCTTCATACATTGCATTCCATGTGCATTATAACTATATTTCCATGCATTTAGTTGTGTGTTATACATGTTGAACTGCTTGTGTGCTAGTAGGTTTGGATTTGGCTGAGCCCATGATGCTTTTTACTTTGCATGTCACATGCTCATGCATTTTCATGCATGCGAACCTTACATTTAGTATATTTCTATATATTTGAACTGTTTGGAGCTTTTCTGATTGTCTCTTTCTTCCCCCTCTCTCTTTTCATTTACGTTAGTTATGTCTATGGAACCATAACGTAAATCCACTCCATCCCAGAACCCTTTTCATTCTGGGGCATCATCTTCCTCTGATCCTACTCCTCTCATATCTGGTTCCATGATGAGGATGCCCGGAAGGACTTCTCGGAGAACTTTTCTCGACGAGGTGCTCATTCGGAACGTCAAGTCATTTTTTCGGACTTTGCCGACACTAACCTACCCGATGTCATTCACAATCGGGGTTGGGAGTCACTGTGTGACGTCTCAGTCACTTGTCCTTCCATGCTGATCTAGGAGTTTTACTCCAACATGCATGGACTCGATTCTTCGGTACCTCTCTTTTATACTCGCGTTCGAGGTACACGTATTGTTGTCACACCGCAGCTTGTTACGGATGTGCTTCATGTTCCGAGGGTAGAGCATCTTGACTACCCCAAATGTGAGCATTTGAGGACTGTGTCCAAAGATGAGATGATCTCTGCTTTCTGCAAGTGCCATTCTGATTAGGGTGATCGTTAGTTTACACCATGTAAGGCCTTTGCTAAAGGTCCTAGATTCATAAACATGGTGATGACTTTTATTTTACACCCACTCTCTCACTATAACTCTATCATAGAGTCTTGTACTCGATTTTTTATTTCTCTTCTTAAGCATCTCACTATAGTTTTTCCTTCACATTTTATTCTTTCTATTATAGATGTGTTTAAGGATACGGCTACCTGTGATAAGCTCATTTTCCCTTTGGCTATCACGCGGATTTTATGCCATTTTTCTGTTCCTTTTCCCTCTTTTGACCACTTTTCTGTCATGTGTACCATAGACGCCGCTACCATTAAACGTAGCGAGGCGTAGTTTCAATCACAACAGTCGAATTTAGCAGCTCCTTCCTCTCGTTCGACTCCATCTCGATCTGTTCCATCCACATCCACTCCCTTCTCTTCTACGAGCGATGTGTCATTTAGGGACATCATGGTGCAGCTGCAGCGCATGGATGCTCACCTTAATACACTCTCTACAGAGCTGTATTAGGTAAACATTCGTGTCGATCGTATTGCATGGCGGCAGGCGATCATGGGTGGTTTTACTCCTGAGACTTCTCCTCCACCTTTTCCTGTAGCTTCTGATTCTAAGGATAAGGATGATGATGATAGTAATGATGATGATGGAGATGCTAGCTCTACCAATGAGATATCTACTTGACACTCTTACCCTTTGTCACTCGTGACAAAAAGGGGAAGTAGTTTTGGATATGAAAGTAGTCATTCTTAGGGGGAGAGTTAGTATAGGACCATTTTTGTTAGGGGGAGTGTTGATTTTTTTTTTTTTTTTTGAGGGATGTAGTGAGGATTACTTGTATCTTTTTCTTTTCTTTACTTTAGATACATTTATTCTTATACATGGGTCTTGTGACCATTATTAACATACATTGTATTTATGTTCTTTATATGTTGATGTATATTTCTTTCACCTATCCTTGCATGTGTTGTTTCTTTTCCTTATTTATACACATGATTCTTATTACTTATATGCAATCTATTATTTTTGTTTCACACAAAAATGCCTTGATGATGATGATGGTAATGACGATGATGCTTTTGCTGATGATGATGGAGATGCTAGCTCTACTGATGATATGTCTACTTGACACTCTTACCCTTTGTCACTCATGACAAAGAGAGGGAGTAGTTTTGGATATGAAAGTAGTCATTCTTAAGAGGGAGAGTTAGTATAAGACCATTTTTGTTAGGGGGAATGTTGATTTTTTTTTTTTAAGGGATGTAGTGAGGATTACTTATATCTTTTTCTTTTCTCTACTTTAGATACATTTATTCTTGTACATGGGTCTTGTGACCATTATTGACATACATTGTACTTATGTTCTTTATATGTTGATGTATATTTCTTTCACCTATCCTTGCATGTGTTGTTTCTTTTCCTTATTTATACACATGGTTCTTATTACTTGTATGCAATCTATTATTTCTGTTTCACACAAAGATGCATTGATGAGTTTTGTTTAAAGTGTTTCAGAAATACAGGTTATCAAAGTTTTCTTGCCATAAACTCTCTTCTTGTAAAGTTTTTCAAGAGTTTGTGTTAGGATAGATTTTATTGTATTCAACAAGTGAATATGAGTTGAGTGATTTATGACTTCTCTCATATCTCATTTGTTTGTTGTGATTTTGTCACGAATTGCCAAAGGAGGAGATTGTTAGGACATATATGATTCACTTGTTAGGAACATATGTCATTATTTTATGTAAATGGCTAATCCTTTGACAAAACGCGTTTTACTTGTATTTAGGTAGATCTAAAATGTGTTTAATACTTTAAGAAATCTTGTTTCAAGATCAAGTGTTGAAGCCATGCAAATCTGTCTAAGATTCAAGCTGAAAAGTGCTTGTTACTAAAGCTCAACAGCTAGCCATCTATCAAGCTTAAAGAGCTGTTTAGCCCCGTGACTTGACAACAGCTTAACAGATAGGGTATCTGTTGAGGTTTATGAAAAACAAACTTTCAATTCTGTTTTGACTCTAATAAGTGATTATGTTTTTGGGTTTTCTTTTCTCACAACCCTAGACATATAAAAGGATTATTTTAAGAGCCGTCAAAGTGTTCACAAGTTGCACAAGTGTTGAGCAAAGTTTGTTCAAGCAAATTGTGACTAGAGACATAGTTTTGCCCTAGTTCATCTTTCTTGTGAAAAAAGTTGCTGTGTTTGTGCACTATAGGGTTTTGTGACCAAGCATTTTCTGGATCTTCATCGTGGATGAACTAAAAAACTTTACAGCCAACAACCTTCTCTAGTTGGTGATTGAAGTCGCGTACTGGGATCCGCGCAATTGGTTAGTCATGTACTGGGATTCGTGCATCAAAAGGAGAAATTGTCACTACAGAATAATTCCAATTGGGTATTAGGGCAAGGGTTCAACTGTAGGTTGGTATAAGGTACTGAGATTCCTTTACTTGTAACCGCTTGTTGTGATAATAGTGGAATTTCGGGAATGGTGACTTTAAAATTACCCAGTGGGGTTTTTGCCGTGTTGGTTTTCCCCATTCATAAACAAATCACCATGTTAATTTATTTTCCGCTGCACTTAGTTTAATAGGTGATTTGTTTTTGCTACCACGCATTTGCATGATAATTTGATTAATTAATAAACTTGGTTAATTAATCAATTAATTCATCACAAGGGATCAATTCGTTTTTAGCCTATCAGAAGCAGACGACAAGATACTCGTGGTTGCCTTCACGAACGTACTGCGGAAGGGTAAGTTCCTGTTTTCCCTATACAAGAATGACCTAAAAACTATGTCAAATTTCCTATACAAGGCAACCAAGTATATGAACGCGGAAGATGTGTTGTTGGCTTGAGAAGAAACGCCTAAGAAGAAGGAAAGGCAGGAAGACCCACGGCAGGATAGGGGGCGGAAGATGGCTTGGATCGAAGAAAGGCAAGAAGATAGGCGTTCCAAGCCCTCGACGGGAAAATTCACGAGTTTCACCCTACTGACTCCCCCGATCGACAAAGTCCTGATGCAGATTATGGATGAAAAAGCCCTGACGTTCCCTAGCAAGCTAAAGGGAGATCCAAATAAGAGATCTACAAACAAGTATTGCCGCTTCCATCATGATCATGGCCATGACATAGTTGACTGTTATGACCTAAAGCAACAAATTGAAGCCCTTATCAAACAAGGAAAGCTACAGAGGTTTGTCAGCAAGGAGAGGATGGACCCACTACAAGAGTAAGCTCCCTGACAAGAGAACGAGTGCCCTAGGCCACCCATAGGAGATATAAGAATGATTATAGGGGGCACGACGGTTACCGGGTCATCGAAAAAGGTCTGTAAAACTTACCTCAGGATGGTTCAGAACGTCTAGCTGACGAATTCCGTACCCAAGATGGCACGGATAGAAAACCCCATCATCGGATTCTCAGAAGAAGATGCTCGACGTCTTCACCACCCACATGACGATGCATTTGTCATCAGCATACGAGTAGGGGATTACAACACGCACCGGGTTCTAGTTGACAATGGTAGCTCGGCTGACATCCTTTACTACCCAGCATTCCAACAGATGAGGATTGATAAAGAGTGACTAGTTCCGACGAACACTCTGCTCGTTGGTTTTAGAGGAACAAGGTGGTCCTTCTTAGTGTTGTCACATTATCCGTAATGGTTAACAACTACCCCCAGCAGGTCACTAAGGACGTAATGTTTCTTGTGGTCGACTGCTCATCTGCTTACAATGCCATCTTGGGATGGCCTACCCTCAACTCATGGAAGGCTATAACCTTAACCTACCACTTAATGATCAAGTTCCCTACAAAGTATGGAGTGGGGGAGCTACGCGGAAATCAGGTAGCTGCACGTGAATGCTATATAGCTATGATGGAGATGGACGATCACCTCCAGGCTATGAACATATAAGAACACTGGATGGGGACAGAGCCCATTGAAAAGCTTGAAGAGATACTTCTTGACGGCTCTAGAAATGATCGAACAACAAGGATTGGTACCCTCGCCAGCCTGACGATCCACCAAGCACTGACAACTTTTCTCAAAGATAACCGGGATGTGTTCGCTTGGAGCCACGAAGACATGCTAGGAATAGACCCTTCGGTCATGGTGCACAAACTGAACATGTATGTGATACATGTGGTATTACCTATTGTCATCATGTGACATAAGGTCAATGAGACCACACCAAAGACCCACTCTTTATTATTCAGCAAAAAAAAATATATATATATATATAACACGATAAAAAAATTAATTTATCTTTCATAATTATTTTTATTTAGAAACAAATAGTTTCACGTGCTTCAATAAATAAAAAATAAAAAAAATTCACGTGCCCATAAAAAATATATATACTTTCTCGTGTTTGGAATCTAGTCAGTGGGTTTAAATGTTTGATACGAGAAGGTATCTCTATAGAACGGGCTTATTCGAGCCCAAAACGAAATGTTCGCATATCTAGGCTTTTAAAAATAGTTTAGTTGTCTATCGTCTTAGCTCAAAAAAAAAAAAAAAGAATGAGGTTTAAGGCATGTTTGGTAGAGGAGTTTGAGTAGTATTATTTGTAGTTTTTTGAAATACGTATAGATGAAAATGTGTGTGAAAATGTATGTAATGTTGTTTAAAAACTGAAAATTGGTGCTTGAAATGCCCTACCAAATGGGGCCTTAGTTGTTATAGCTTATCTGTTGTTCATGCTCTAGAAAACAAGGCCCCCATCGTTGATGGTTCAATCTCAATAACAATATCACTTCTATCATTCCTATTTTATTCTCTTATCAGTATAAATCCCTTCAATTTAACTTTTTCATAAAAGCTAGGCATTTTATAGCTCAATTAGCATCTTATGATATTTCTAATAAAAGTATTTAGAATTCAAATTATCCCATGTCCCAACAATTGAATTATTAAAAACAAAAATCTTCATAGAAGATTATCCATCCTTAGTTTATTTTATTTCTAAATCACAAGATTATGATGAATAACTAATCTCATAACCAATATCTTAGGGAGTTAGGGTCACTCTCAAGCATAGTTATCAAACTTGGATTGGACGTTAACCAGTTTAGGAGTCGGGTCCCTTAGTTACTGGTTCAACCAATGGATCACTAATTGAATCGCAAGGTTAAATAAAAGACATTCAAACCCAATGACATTATGTACAAATAGGAGAGCATTATATATTAGATTAACTTAATTGATTTAAGGAGTAGTTTGAAAAACACACACACACACACACACATGGATAAATAAGATGAATTTGAATTTATGGCATCTACTCTATAATCTATACTTTATGCTATTGTTGATATCCATTTTCGCGACACATTTTCTATAAACTCAACTTCCTCTTATGCTCAATTCGTGTATTATATTTTATTTTTTTCTTTTAAGCATGGCCCAAGCCCATGCTACTTATTGGGGAAATTGAGGAAGTGTAGTTTGGAGGATATGGATTGGTTCCTTTTGGACATTTTGCATGAGCCCAACTCAAACATGGTTCCAAGTGAGTTAGGGATGCGGCTAGAACCTCAAGCTCATGGAGGAGGTCTTATACCTAAAATTTCCACCCCAAAAGAGATTTTACGCTTTGGTTGTCTGTGGCCCAAAGTTTCTGTTCTAAACCATTTTTGCCTTTAAAACATAGTTGGCTCTCATTAGCCAACTCCAGCTGCTAGCCCCCACTTTAGTATTCCAATAATTTGAAATGACTAATTATGGCAGCCAATTAGAGCAAACCCCTTTTATTTCTCAAATCATGTTAAAAGCATGTCAAACTCTTCCCTAAACGAAAGCAACCCAAGTCAAGACACCAAATTAGTGTCATGGGGGATAAAAGCCTCTTCTACTACCAAAAAATCAATCATTAGCAACATCCGAAACTCTATATAACACTCTCTTCAACTCAGAAATGAACCAACCACGTTTTACCTACATAACTGAAACTTTAGAGTAAAAACTCATTCAGCCAGGCAAAATTCTCACAATTCCGAAGCTTGGGGGTGGAAATATGGGTACATGGGAACCGTCCCTCTCTTCCTCACAACCTCTCTCAATTTCCTCTTCTCGCTGACTATGAGTTGAAGTTTCGAACCTGTTGTGTTTCTATGTATTTTTCAATATTTTTGTTATTGGCATTTTCATTTCTCTCTTGTTAAAGCACCATTAGCCTTTGTTCATTATACATTTGGAATTTTGGGCTTGATTCTCCACAAATAATCACTTTTAAAGAACCCAAAGGGAGATTTGGGCCATTCTAGCATTTTTGGCCCTTGTCACAAAAACGTCCCCAATAGCTATCAATCAAATTAAGATAGAATGAATTCTTTTTGGTTTAGGTGGAATTCAATTATAGTTTAATTATTAAAGGATAAAAATTTTACTAGTTAAGTTAATGAGAAGCGACATCCAAAACATAGGGTTGTAGAGCTACTCTCAAAAATGTTTTGAAAATTTATTAAATATGTAATGTTTATATAGAGTTGGATTCAAGTCACAACTAATATAACTCTAAGTAATACTACACCACTTAATATTTTTTAATTGGAAGTGAATTTTGACAAATCCACCATTAAATTATATTATCTTTGTATATTCTCTATGCTTGCAAAATTTTAAGGTGATCAAAGATCAATAATCATGTCATCAATTAATTATTTAAATTTAAGGTTTTGTAGCTTAAAATAATTCATAAAAGATGATTTTATGAATCGAGTAATAAATAACATCCAATTAGTATCAAAATTAGCATACATGTTAAGAACATATAGAACGTGCAATACAATTTTGAGATCAAAATAAGAAATATGAACGTGCAATTCACTCAAATACACCAATTACTTGAATTGATTAGACAATAATATAATTAAGAAGAGCACATGGTTATCCCTAACAATTATCTTAAAATTAAAAAGAAAAAAAAAAGTTCTCTTTTCCCCTTCCTTATAAAAAATAATAGTTGATTAAAAATAAGTTAGAAATATTGAATCTTTTTGCGAATCTTAACGTCAACTCATGTTTACGGAAGTTTAATAGGCACGTTGGGTTATAAAGTACTTTATAATACTATTTTATATTATTATACATTGTAGGAATGTAATATACATGCAAAGAAAATAAAATCCTTAATCATCAAATATATATATTTTTTTTGATAAAGTAATAATCATCAAATATTTAATTCAGCCTTAAAAGACAAATTTCTAACTCCACCCTTCGAAACATATATAGGATCCCTAATTGAGGAGATAATTAAAGATAGGATAAATTACATATTTGGTCTCTATCATTTACCGTATATTTTAATTTGGTCTTTAACTTTTCAATTGTGTCAATTTAGTCTCTAATCTTTCAGTATCATGTTAATTTAGTGTTAATTTAGTCTCTGTTATTATATCTTAGATGAAAATTGATGACATGTCAAATGGTTAAAATAAAATTTTAGTTTATTGTCACATTAACGAAAGCTAATTTTTTATTTTGACCATTAGACGTGTCATCAATTTTCATTCAAAAAATAATTGTAATGACTAAATTGGCACGGTATTGAAAGGTTATGGACCAAATTGACACAATTGAAAAGTTATAGATCAAATTGAAATATGGTGTATAGGATAAAGGTCAAATACGTAGTTTACCCTTAAAGATATATAATAAAAGAATGTAAAAGTTAATCTCAACCATTTTCTAAGAAATTTTGTTCAACCCACTATATAGGAATTGATAAAACCATCTGAGTACTTTTAGTTACATGACTCATAATTTAATGAATCAAAAAACTTACTTAAATGATACATATTGATAGTTTTATGAGTCATAACGTAATGAATTTGAGAAGATTCTCCAAAACTGTTTTTGAAGAAAAATTTTGTCTATAAAAGAAATACCCGGGAATAGATAAATAGAAATTTCTTGTGGACCAACTCATTCTCCAATTTTGCCTCACATGGTCCAGGCCTTTTTGTGCTTACAAAAGCATTATGTTTTGCAATGAACATGCTCCATGTTCTTTGGTGCACGCCGCCACCATGCACTAAAACACATGGAAGCATTTTCCACCTCAGATTTGAGAAAATTGTTGAGTCCAAATTTATGAATCTGGTCTCTTGGGAGCCTAAAATTAATTCCAAGACACGATCTCTTAGAACTTAGGCCTTTTCAACTTTTAGTTCTTCAATAATTTCTTCGCATGCTAACTTGGTTTGCTTTGACATCTCTTGGGTCTTTAAAAATGTTGTCAGTTCATCAATTATCAGGTTTCCTTCCATGGCTAAAATCCTGTAACGTATGAGAAGTGGTACTTCTATATATCATTATTACTATACATCTGCAAGTATTAATATATTTCACATAAGAAATTTATAATTTTTCGTAGTAAAATGGACATTATTATATCAAGGAACTGAACTCGAAATTTACCATAGAAATAATGATTATGCTGTATTGAAATTATACTTATTAGTGATATTGTTTGTTGTCATGAGTAAATAAAAAAGGTCTATTTTAATAATTTTATTCCCCCCAAGCTTTTTACATATATGTTTATAGAAACCTCCTCACTAATTCAGTTTGGTAACCTCAAAAAATAGGTCCGTCTTATACTCTTAGTTAATGTTTGATACAAAACACATAGTAGCCCACTGTAGCTGAGAGTTATTTGCTACAAATTGTATTTTATTAATCTCCCACACGCTCAACCTCTCCCACAGGAAATAATATTTTAGATGAAAAGTAATAAAACAGGAAAACAGGAATAAAAAAAGTAATAAAAAAGAATATTTAAATGAAAAGCTAAAAATTTTAGATGCTTTAATGTTGGGTGTATTGTAAAATAAGTTGTTAAAATAGATAAAATAGTTTTTTGAGTTGCTAAAAACTATAATTTTTAGCAACTTTACTGTAAGTGCTCTTAGGATGCACATTTAACATTCTGCATAGTGAGGGAAGTGAAAAACATATCAATTTGATTCTAATAGGAAAATTTTTTATCCTTAATCTTACTAATAGACATCAATTGGAATTAGAGTGGGACTCAAGGAATTTAGACTCAGACTACACATTCACAAGTAAATTGAGAGTACAAGAACAAGTTTTAAATATATAGCCTACTCAAAGTTTCTATAAAATTACATAGATACATATTGCATATGTGTGTGCCTACGCTTGTACATGTAAATATCATTTATTAAACGTAAAATAACTTAAAAATAATTTTATAATTACAAGAAAAGGTCAGCCCTGTTGCTTGCTGATCTTGTTGTAAAGTTTGATTCTTCTTTAATTGTGTCCAACCAATATCATATATAGTTAACCCTTTTTTTTTAGAAGAACATGTCAATAGGTATTGATGGGATATTGACGGGGTATTGATGGGAGAGCCTTGGACTTTTGATAGGCACTTGGTGGTGCTAGAGAGAATGAAGAGAAGTGATGCCATTGAAGAGCTGAAATTTAATCAGACAAGCTTTTAGGTGCAAGTCCACGATCTACCAGTTCGGCGTTCGTCACTAAAGGTTGCAATGGAGATTGTATCGATGATGGGGAGAGTTGATGTGAGAATGTCGCAAGAAGGGGGAGAGTAGCAATTTCAATTTCTTCAAAATTAGAGCCAGTGTTGACATAAATAAACCCCTATGCCAAGGGCGTAGGATTGCTTTGGCCAATGGAAAGGAGGGGTGGGTGAGTTTCAAGTACAAGAGACTAACGCACAGTGATCAAGAATGCCAATTGTGGGTAACGAGTAGAGGCACTCTGAAGGTGGAAAACCAGCAGTTTGGAGTGTGGATGCACGCAACCACACCAAATATGTCTCAGAGAATGGTGATTCGGGTGGCGGGGCTGGATGAAGAGAGTAATGGAGATGAAGATGGCCAACGGAATGACAGTGAGGGGGTGGATGAAGGTATTGGATCAAGGAAGAGAAAGGATAGTGCGGCGGAAGATGCCATGGTTGCTCGACACGGGGAAGCTGATAGTGACGTGTCAACCAAATTAATGAGGGCGCTGTTGTTACGAAAATCCCAGTGATTCCAGATTCCATTAAAGAGGGTCATTTAATCATGGAAATAATTCCTAATAGCCTAGCTCCATCAAACTCGGACACAAACAATCAGAGGGCAGTATTCTCAGCATAGTTAGAGGATATTGATAATGAAATTTCAAAGTTTGATAATGTACAAGTTAGAGAGGAGGAATATATGTACAATACATCTAATGGGCTTGGGGGCCTACAAAGTGAGTCTATGAGTATTGGGCCTGAAGTCTTGGGTAGGAGAAGGCTTGACTCAAAAAAGAAGCTAGGTCCATAGGGAGCAAAATAGAGGTGAGCCTAGTGGCAAAACCTCCTCAATTTAAAAAAGGAAATACCAAGGAGGCTAATGTAGAAGTTGTGATAACAGAAGGGAGTAGGAAAAAGGTGACAAAAGAGATTATTTTAACATCGGCGAAGGCTGGTTACCAGCTCCGCCGGGAACAATGAATCTCATAGCCTGGAATTGCTGAGGGCTTAGGAACCACCGTGCAATTCAAGAGCTTGTAGATATTGTACAAGCACGAGGTCCCATGATCGTGTTTTTGTCGAAAACATGGTCAAGTCGTGAATGAATGGAATGGGTTCGAGGTCAGTTGAAATTCGATGGATGCTTTACTGTTCCTAGTACAGGTTGGGGAGGTGGATTGGCTCTTTTGTGGAAAAATGAGGATATGGAGTGGGTGGACAGCTTTTCAAACTATCATATTGATGCTATTGTGTATGGAGGTTTGGAGAATGCATGGCAGTTGACAGGATTTTATGGTGATCTGGTGACAAGCAGACATAATGAGGGTTGGAACATGCTAAGGATGCTAAGCACAAAGCCGAAGCTACCATGGTGCTACTTCGGTGACTTTAATGAGTTATTGGAGGTGGCAGATAAAAAGGGAGGTGCACCACGATCTCATAATCTAATGCAGTCATTTCAGGAGGCATTGGATGATTGTGGATTTATTGACTTGGGTTTCTTAAGACCGAATTTTACTTGGCATGGGAAAAGAAGAGAAGAGTTTATTTGGGAGAGATTGGATAGAGGAGTAGCCAATTATGAGTTGCTGAATAGGTACCCCACGGGTAGAATTTACCATCTTTATTGCTTTACGTAAGATCATAAACCCTTACTACTTGCTCTTGATCCAAATGGGGAAAGTCATAAGTGGAAGAGGAAACCATTTAGATTTGAGGCAATGTGGCTAATGGATCCTGGTTATGGTGAAACAGTGTCTAGAGCATGGGCTTACAAAACTGACGGCACTCCTATGTTTCAAGCAACAGAGAAGTTAAGAAAGTGCAAGAAAATGTTAAAGAAGTGGAGTGGGGCCCATTTTGGTAGTGTGAAACAGCAAATAAAGCAAACTAAGGAAAAGCTATGTCAAGCTAAGGTGGTTTCGGCTAGGGATGGGAAGGATGATGAAATAGTGAGGTTGAAGGCTGAGTTGAATAAATTATGTGAAAAAGAAGAGCAAATGTGGCATCAAAGGTCAAGATTACAATGGATTCAAAGTGGAGATAGAAATACTCAGTTCTTTCATGGGACAGCAACTTAAAGGAAGCGGAAAATTTTCATTAAAGGGCTTAGGGATAGTGAAGGAAGATGGCAGTCAGATGATGGTGTTTACACAAAAATACTGGTGGACTTCTATGTTGATTTGTTCACAACATCTAATCCTCACAACCTTGATAGCATTTAGAAGGAGTCCAGGAAGTGGTCACGAGGGAGATGAAGTCAAAACTCACAGTCATGCATACAGCAGAAGAAATGGAGTTGGCTATTAAGGAGATGGCACCTCTAAAAGCACTGGGTCCAGATGGAATGCCTCCACTCATTTATCAGACTTATTGGACCGATGTAGGTATGGATATTTCTCAAGTTGTCCTTTCTTGCTTTAATTCGGGTTCTCTTTTAAAGTCCATAAATCATACTTTTATTACTTTAATTCCTAAAGTAAAAAACCTAGAAAAAGTATCTGAATTGAGACTAATAAGCCTATGCAATGTAATCTATAAAATTGTCAGTAAGGTTATAGCTAATAGGTTCAAACCTTTTCTCAATAATATTATCTCTAAAACACAAAGTGCCTTCACTGCTGGTAGATTGATCACTAACAATATTCTGATTGCATTTGAATCCTTGCATCACATGAAGACTAGTTGCACAGGAAAATCTGGATATATGGCTTTAAAATTAGACATAAGTAAGGCATATGACATGGTGGAGTGGATTTTTCTAGAGAAAATCTTTTTGAAAATGGGATTCCAAAATTCTTGGGTTTCTTTGATTATGGAGTGCATCACTTCGGTGACATATTCTATTATGGTTAATGAGGAGCCACATGGTTTGATTACCCCAACTAGGGGACTTAGATAAGGGGACCCACTGTCCCCTTATCTTTTTCTTTTTTGTGCGGAGGGTCTTGATGCTATCCTTCGAAGGGTAGCCAATAATGGGGAAATCAATGGGTTTTCACTTTGTAGAAGAGAGCCGAAGATAACTCACCTCTTTTTTGCAAATGATTGTCTACTATTTTGCAGGGCCACCTTGGCAAAATGTGAGAAAACAAAAAATATATTGAACACTTATGAAGTTGCCTCCGATCAAATGGTGAATAAGGATAAAACCACTTTATTCTTTAGTAGATATACGGATGATGCTACCCAAGAAGAAATCAAAGTTTCCCTTGGTCTTCCAGCTATCCAACACTGAGAAGTATTTAGGATTACCTTCCTTTGTTGGTAGGAATAAGAAGGCTTGTTTTACTCACATCAAAGAAAGGATTTGGTCTAAAATGCAAGGATGGAAAGAGAAGTTGCTATCTTAAGTGGGCAAAGAACTCATGATAAAAGCAGTAATCCAATCAATCCCGGCCTATTCTATGAATGTATTCAAGTTTCCGGTAAATTTATGCAAGGACATTGAGGCTATGATCTGGAAATTTTGGTGGGGAAGTGGGGAAGGAAAGAAGATTCATTGGGTAAAATGGAGCACACTTCGTTCTTCAAAATCAATCGAAGGTATGGGGTTTTGTGATATAAAATTTTTTAATGAGACCATGCTTGCGAAGCAGATTTGGAGGTTCCTCCACCAAAAACACACCTTGCTGTATAAGGTATTTAGTGCTAAATATTTTCTGGAGGGTAATATTTTCGAGGCACCAATTCCTACTAAATGTTCCTATGCTTGGAAGAGCATCCTACAGTCTAGGCGGGTGATTCAGAAAGGAGCTGTTTGGAGAGTAGGGGATGGGTGAAATATAAGCATCTGGGATCATAATTGGCTGCCCGAACCTGGTATGAGCAGAGTGGTGTCACCAAAAATGGATGAAGGGCTGAACCGGGTGTGTGACCTCTTTTATCCTAATACAAAAACATGGAATTGGGAGGTGCTACAGAAATCCTTCTACCCGTGGGAGGCTGAAGTGATAAGAAAAATTTATGTAAGTGAGGCGTGCAACACGGACTGCCTGGTTTGGTCCAAGACATCGGAAGGTTGCTACTCGGTAAAGTCCACCTATCAGATGCTTGCAACAGAGGTAATCAATGCAGTTCCATCGTCGTCAAATGGGGAAGGTTCAAAGGTGTGGAGGAGTATTTGGAAGACCAGAGTGCCCCCAAAAATCAAGCATTTCATGTGGAGAGCAGCTAACGATGCTTTACCTTCAAAACAGAATTTAGCACGACGGAAAATCGCTTTAGACGAAACTTGTTCATTGTGTGATGAGCAGCAAGAATCGGTCATGCACGTGTTATGGTTGTGTGACCAAGCCAAGGCGATGTGGAAATCCGTCCCAAGCTTCACACAAATGTAGCAAACTGGGTATCGATCCTTTATTGACCTCCTTGAGGTTGTTCTTGATCACGGTTCAACCTTCAAAGTTGCTCTGTTTTCAACCATAGCTTGGAGCTTATGGCAGAGAAGGAACAAGATACGGGTGGGACAACCTTCATGGCCTCTACATGATATCGGAAATAGTGGTGGAATTCTTCGACTCCTATAAACAGCCAAATAGACCAGCTGTGCAAGGCCCTCAGGTGCGGTGGACAAAGCCTCCAGAGGACTTTTATAAAGCCAATTTTGATGCAACTCTTTGAGAACAGTAATATGGTAGGCATAGGAGTGGTGATTGGAGATTATAATGGTAATATTTTTGGTGCTCTGGGTCAGAAAATAGCTTTGCCTCAATCAATTGAACATGTAGAGGCACATGTGGCATCACGGGCTATGGTTTTTGCAAGGGAGCTTAGCTTGTTTAAGTTAATATTTGAAGGAGATTGCCTAAGGGTCATAAAAGCTATTAACACAAAGGAGCCATGCAAGTCTTTGTTTGGCCACATTATTGAAGAAATATGGAGTTTTAGTTCTGCTTTAATGGCTTGTAGCTTCCAACATGTAAAAAGTGAGGGAAATAAATTGGCACACGCCTTAGCTAGAAGAGCAGTTGTTTCTGCATATATTGATGTATGGGTAAAAGAACTACCTGTGGATTTGGATGATTTATTCAATCTTGATTTAGCTTAATAAAATTCACTTACTTGTTCCTAAAAAAAAAAAAAAAAAAACCTATTACCTATATATTAAACAATGAAATATTCAAAGTTTAATTTTTAAATTCATCATCGAATTATTGTGAAAACTATAATTTGACTCTTCAATTATTAATTGTATTAATTTAATATCTCCTCTTTCAAAATTAAGTAAATTTAATCCCAACAGCCATCAATCTCCTACCCCTTTTGACCAAGGAAGCAAGGATGTCATTGTCTTGGTTTTATAAATTGAGAGACTGAATGACGTAATTAATAGTTGAGAAAGAAAATTAAACTTTACCCAATAATGCTAAGACCATATCAGTAACTTAGCTAATTAAAAAAAAAATTAGTAACTTAGCCAATATTTTTCTCATTAGCAACTCTTAGGAAATTACGAAGTGGAACAAGTGGTATTGAATGTGCGATTAAATCTCAACTTACATTAAAGGTTTTGACTCAGATATCCCTATCGATGTTAAATTATACGAATTTTTTCGAGCTCAACGGAAGAAACTGTTAAGCCACTAGATTGGAACCAAACCAACTACAAAAAAGATGGCATGGGTGATGGGACAAGAAGTTAACTCAAGGAGTGCTTAATGACCCTTATTACATAGAACAGGAATACTTATTTGACGAAAATCGCTGATATTTTAATTGTCATTTTAAGACTCTTACTTACCAAAAAAATCTTATTATATATTTGCCATTATAATGGTGTTTTAAAAATACAATTTCAGTTCATATGTAAGTGTCTACGTGATGAGGGTGCAATTGAGTAAACTATCATTACTCTACTGAATTTACACTCTTTCACATGTCATCTCACTTAGAAGAGGGGTGTATGAATTTTTTCTATGAAAAATTCGGTGCCCATAAACTTTTTTTTTTTTTTTTAAGGGTGTGCCCGTAAACTTATCGGTGTTATATCAGGTGCAAGCCTGTGCTTGTTGTTGTCGTAAAAGGGATGTGAATAATTTCCAATTTCCAACCTAGTGGGTTAGTTTCCAAGTTCCTTTTGACTTTGTGGGAGTCTATACTTCGAATTCATCATTAACACCAAAGTAGTTGAAAAGCGAACTAGGCGCTTGTAATTGAGGAGAGATGGAGATCTAGGAATGGCATATCAATCATCATTGTGTGGACCTTGCTTGAACCGGCCAATCTCTCAATTGAGTTCCTTTCATTTTTAAAAAATGTCCAATTCCTACCTCATAGTGGATTAGGTTCAATGTTTCTATCCCTTTGTCTTTTGACACATTCGAGAGTGTTGACTCAACACTTTGTATTTGTAAAGTTGTAATTTACAATTATTTTGTGTTGGCTTTAATTTCGTGCCAAATTTGATTATAATTATGTTCAATCTTATGTACCCTATATTTTATGTGGGATTTATTTGTAAGGGTTGTGTGTGAGAGAGAGTGTGAAGACTCAAGGCAAAGTGAAGAGCAAGAAGTTTTCGCAGGTAGCTCGTGAGAATGCTTCTCACGAAGTGAAGCATGTGCCCAGCACATGACTAGAATGCGAAGAGTCAGAATAGGATGTAGACAGCTGGTTTTCACGAGTGTCTCGTGGGTAAGGCCTTCCCGCAGGATATCCACAAAACATTATGTTTTGCCAATCTGCCATATTTGATACACACTATCTCTACCTACACTATATATACCCATATTACCCACAGATGTTGATGAGTGCTTCAGAGAGAAAACCCTAGCCACTATTCTTGAGAGTGTAAGATTGTTATATCCACAATTCTCCACACAATCAATTATGGTTTTTCCTCAACTCCTACCTCTCCATTTCTATATCCTTGAGAGGTTGATGGTCCAAACACTTACCATACCTTTTCAGAGTGTCAAGTGAGGTTTTGGTGCTATTGGAAAGCATTGGAAGAAGCCAAGCTTTGGCAGATGCAATCGGGCATATTGCGGGATCCGGAGAGCTAGACAAGACACGCTTCCGAGAAGCCTTATTGGAGTAGGAGCTTGAAGGGTTTAGGTGCATTGGGTATATTAGGCTTGGAGGGTCTCTTGCTATTTATGTATCCCAACTGATTGTCTAATGGATTGATTTACCGCTTGGAGGGTGGCGAAGATGTTTTACTCCAAGTACTTCGGTTTCTTCTTCGATAACACATTGGCGTGTTATCTTGTGTTTGCATTCTTCTTCCCTACTCTTTTAACTTTCATTTTACTACTGTGTTTTAATGAATATGGGTTAGAGTAGTTTATTTGTTTATCTGCTCACATTTACTCTATTCCGCACTTAGTTTAAGTTAAAGTAAAATCAACTGAGGCGTGACTTTAATTTGGGGGTCTAAATAGCTCTTGTGTTTTAACAAATTTTCGAGCTTTCAATTGGTATCAGAGCAGGTACACTTATTGTGGTTTTATTACCTAAGTGTGATCCTAGACTCCTTGGCTTGCTATGGATAGTGCTATGGCAAAGGCCAACATGAAGCATAGTAAAGGTGTTTGTGATAATGAATCTGTGAGCATATTTGGTGATTGTCCTAGTAATGAGCTTTTAGAGTTATTCAAATCAAAGAAACATGCTAGAATTTTTATACACATGCTAAAATTCTTAGTACATAGGAATGATGATATTCATAATAGCTTGTGTGAGTCGAATTCCCTAATTAATGAGTATAAGAGAAGGAATAAACATTTGTGTGATAAACTTGATTGTTTGAAAAGAAGGCTTCACTTATCTATGAATGAAGTAAAGAAAGATGAGTCTTGCTTTGATGGCCAAGAATGCCTATCTCATGCTTGTCTTTTTGTTCATACCGCATTGAAAGTGTTTAATTCATGTTTGTGGTATATTAACAGCAGTTGTTCAAGGCATATGACCAGAGATAAATCTTTGTTCAAAACTCTTAAGGAGAAGGAAGACGGCTTTGTGACATTTGGAAATGGTAGTCATTCACAAGTTCTTGGAAAGGGAACCGTTGATATTCTGAGACTTCCCTTATTGACTGATGTTTTGTACATCAAAGGATTAAAAGTGAACTTGCTGAGTATCACTCAAATTTGCGATGAAGACTTCTTAGTTCAATTTTCAAAGAAAAGGTGCCTTATCCTAAATGAAGAAGGTGTTCAAGTATTGAAGGGACTTAGGACCACCAACAATTGCTATGGTATTATTCCCAAACCAAGCATAGCATGTCGAAGTGCTCGAGTGAACCTTTTGGAGTTATGGCATCAATGATTTGGGCATGCAAATACAAACAAGTGGCAAAAGTCTCAAAATTTGAAACAGTGGTTGGTTTGCCAAAGTTTGGAAAGATTGAGAAGAATGTTTATGGTCCATGTCAATTGGGAAAGCAAACAAAGTCAACCCATCCTAAAGTAATGTAGTTGCTACTTCTCGCCTTTTGGAATTACTTCATGTGGATCTAATGGGTACAACGAGAATAGAAAGTATGGGTGGAAAACGCTATATTATGGTGGTAGTTGACGATTTCTCAAGATACTCTTGGGTGGAATTCCTTAGAGAGCAGTCGGAAGCATGCGACAAGATAGAAAGGTTATGCAAGAGGCTATAAAATGAAAAGGGAGTTCCCATAGTGAAAATCAGAAGTAATCATGGGAAGGAGTTTGAAAATGCAAAATTTAAAGCATTTTGCAATGAGCACGATATTAAGAAGGAATTTTCAACTCCAAAGACTCCACAACAAAATGGGGTGGTTTAAAGAAAGAACCAGGTGATCCAAGAGATGGTAAGAGTAATGTTACTCAACAAAAACATTCCACAGAAGTTTTGGATTGAAGCAGTGAATACTTCGTGTCACATTAGGAATAGGATTTTCTTTCGAGCAGGAACAAAGAAGACATCGTATGAAATTTGGAGGGAAAAGAAGCTAAAGGTGAACTATTTCTGAATATTTGGAAGCAAATGCTACATTCTCAATGATAGGGAGAATCCTGGAAAATTTGATGCTAAGAGTGATGATGGGATATTCCTAGGATACTTCACAAATAGCCGAGCATATAGAGTGTATAATAAAAGCACTAAGACAGTGATGGAATCAATAAATGTGGTCATAGATGATACCATCTCAAAAAAGGATATTGATGATGATGGGGAAGGACCAAATCTTAAGAAGAATGAAGGTGATGACAACATGTCTCAAGGTGATGATGCTAAGAAAGAATCATCGGAGAAGGATTCTACACCTCCTATATCAAGAAGGGAGACTAGATCAACACAAGGATCTTCAAGCCTACTCACTCCTCCAGAAGTTCAACCTCCAATCTCTCGTGATGAGGAACCTTCCACTTCCAAGAAATCGTCATCAAGAGTAACTCTCAATCATCCCTCAAGCAATATCATTGGTGATTTAGATAAGGGACTTTGTTTGAGGAAAGGACCGGGCTATAGTGTGAATCATGTGATGTACAACTATTATCTTGCTCAATTTGAACCCAAGAAAGTGGAGGAAGCTTTGAAAGATGAGAGAATTGGGTAGAATCCATGCACCAAGAGTTGCATCAATTTGTTAGAAATGATGTATGGGAGTTGGTACCTAGGCCCAAGGATACACATGTAATCGGCACCAAGTGGATCTTCAAGAACAAGACCGATGAAGATGGTGAAGTTGTCTAAAACAAGTCTAGATTGGTGGCTCAAGGATATACTTAAGTTGAAGGCATAGACTTTGATGAGTGATTTGCTCCTGTAGCAAGACTAGAGTCAATCCGAATTCTTTTCTTCATAGCGTGTATTATGAACTTCAAGTTATACCAAATGGATGTGAAGAGTGCTTTCTTGAACAGATTTTTAAACGAAGAAGTGTTTGTTGAGCAACCAAAGGGGTTTCAAGAACCTCACTTTCTGGATCATGTGCTAAGGTTGAAGAAGACAGTATATGGGCTGAAGCAAGCACTAAGAGCTTGGTATGATCACCTCACCACATACCTATTGGATCATGGTTTTAAGAGAGGTCAAGCCGATCGAACACTACTTGTTAAAAGAAATGAGAAATCTCTTCTTGTTGCTCAAGTATATGTGGATGACATTGTCTTTGGATGCACAATCAATCACCTAGCTCATGAATTTTCGGAAGAAATGAAAAGGAGTTTAAGATAAGCGTGGTGGGAGAGCTAAACTACTTCCTAGGGCTTCAAGTGAAACAACGGAAAGATGGGATATTTATTTCTCAAGAGAAATATGCCAAAAATCTTATCAAGAGATTCGGTCTAGACCCTAAGAAACATACTTCCACTCCTATGAGTTCCTCGGTAAAACTGAGCCTTGATGTAGTCATTGTGGACGTAGACCCAACACTTTATCGAAGCATGATTGGCAGTCTTTTCTACCTCATTGCAAGTAGACCAGACATCGCTTTTAGTGTAGAGGTATGTGCAAGATTTCAGGCAACTCCCAAAGAATCCCATTTGACTGTAGTCAAATGAATTATTCGTTATATCAATGACACATCTGACTGTGGAATTTGGTATTCAAGAGACTCAAATGAATGCTTGGCTGGATATTCGGATGCTGACTGGCTGAATGCATTAATGATAGGAATAGCACTTCAGGCGGTTGTTTCTATCTTGGAAATAACTTGGTGTCGTGGATGAGCAAAAAGAAAAATTCAATTTCTCTATCAACGGCTAAATCTGAATACATTATGGTAGGGAGTTGTTGTGCACAACTATTATGGATGAAGAAGCTCTTACATGACTTTGGAATCACTCAAGACACTATGTGTGTGTTTTGTGATAACACGAGTGCCATAAACTTGTCAAAAAATCCGGTTTAATACTCGCAATCGAAGCATATTGAGATCTAGTACCACTTCATTCGAGACTTGGTGGAGGAAAAATTGTGTGTTTATAGTTTATCAACACTGACAACCAAAAGGTAGACATATTTACTAAACCTCTTAATGGTCCAAGGTTTGAGGCTTTGCGTAAGACCATTGGTGTCGGTATCATTCCTTGAACTCTATCTCTTGCGTGACCTCATTTTGTTCAACGATGCATATTTGCTTTATAGGTCTCACATGTTCAATTAAATGATGTTTCTTTTACAAGTTTTGTTTTGTACTTGACTTTTTTTTTTGTTGATCTTACTTTACATGTTCTGTTTTTTAGTGTGTTGAAAAATTCAAAAACCCATAAAAATTGAAAAATCTTCAAAACGTTTGATCGCTCATGTTGTGTATATCACATGTGAGTCTGGCCTAGTACCTTCGTACTAATGGCGTAGTGCATTTACGAGCTTAACTTGATATGTATGCACATCTATCTTTGTGGGAAAACTCTTGAAATCTATATGTGACTGTTGTAAATCGATCTTCAAGCTTGTCATGAATGATTGGTCAATAGTTTTGTTGGTTTTGATACATGCATAAACTTGTGCCTATATATCTTCCCACACTTTTTATGTTTTTGTTTAAAGAGCTCAACAAATATAAATCTCAAAATGAAAAGAGATAATGAGCTGCAAAAACCGTCGCACATACTAGTATTTGACTAGGAAAAGGGAAAGCGACTTTTTATTAAAATGTATGATGCTCAAAAAGCCAAAGGCTCATTCTCAATATTGAAATATCAAAAATTTCAAGCACCGATCTCACAATGAGATGTATTGTACAAAAATGATAAAGTTTCATGATTTGTATAGAAGCCAAATGAAAAGCTTCTAAGTTTTGTAATAATTATCTTGTGGGAGGTCATATATATTCATTTCTATAATTGAGATAGACCACTTGACTTAGTACTGGTTGTGTATGTCTTGATTGAATTGATCATTGAAGCTTCACTCTGGTCTAAGGACTATTCCACATTTGATACTCACCCACGACACACAAGTTTTAGTTCAATTAATACTTATTTCATTTGTGTAATTGTATATGATCAAATGTGATGTATATGCTCAATTGCTTGTCGATCAAATCCAAAAATATTTTTGAGTATTTTATATGTTTTTGAAAGTGTTTTTATACTTTCATGCCTTAAGTTTTTGTCTCAAAATGCATTTTTGTGTTGTTCTTCAAAAACTTCTTCAGAGGCATTTTCGCGAGAAGCTCGCGACTAAGCTCTTCCCACGAAAAGAGGTTAAGGCAAAAACTGGAAAACACAAAATTTCAGACAAAGACTTTCGCGACTATTTCGCGGCTAAAGGCTTCCCGCAAAAAGTTTGTGCTTCAGATGTGTTTTTCGCGAGTAATTTCACGAGTATGTAACGAGCAAAAAACTTGTGTTTTCAGTTTTATAGGGCTAATGTGACAGAATTTTAAACACATCCTTATTTCTCTCTCTTTATCTTCCTTGAGCCTCTCTCAACCCCAAATTGTTTTTTCACTCAAAACTCCATCAATTTCAAGTTCAAATCTTTACAAAGTCACTTCAAAGGTATGTTTCTTAACAATCTTTTCTTAGATTATGCAGAATTTGTTCTAGGTTACTTGAATTGGGGATTTTCAAAAAAGGGGTAGGGAATCATGATTTTGGGCAAAAAAAATTTCAAAATTTTGATTGGGCTTTTGTCCCATTTGTCTTGATTATGTCTGTGTTGGCCCGATGTGGCAATTTCAACTTGTATTTAGGCATAATTTCACATGTTCATGCATTGCCCACATATTAAGTGTAGTGTTACATATTAAGTGTTTGATAAAATGCCCAAGTGGCATTTTTGAGTTGCTTTGGACTCCAATGAGCTCCAATTTTTGGGATTACCAATGATTGATCTTGTATAACATATTTTGATCATTGGGTGTGTGTTTTACACACTTTGCCTAACTTGTGCCTATCCATACCTTGTCATGCATCCCCTAGGCACACCTCATGCATACCACATGCAAACTAGATGCACACACATGCACAGTTGCCAGTTTTTTGCATTTTAGTGATAATTACATGTTTTAGCACTCATAGCATGTTCATTTGACACTGTTATGTTCTGTTTTAAGTGTTGTGCTTTTGTTTTGGACTAACTTGACACTAATCAAGTTTTTGCTCCTGTTTTGTGTTTATTGCACTTGTTTTCTCTTGTTTTGTAATTATGTGTGTAGATGTCGCCATTCAAAACATCAGCTGTGAAAGGAGGCAACAGCAAAGGAAAAGAGTCTGTGATTGATGTTGATAACCTCTCACCAAGGCCAAAGAGGACTCTATCACGGATAGGAGTTTTTGATCCTGACAAGTTCAAATCCTATGCTGCATTTCAGAATTATGAGAACTATTTTAGAGAAGCTCCGTTGTTGGTTGAAAGGGCTGTTGAGCAGGCGTCTCTTCTTGAAACAAAAATCCCTAAATGGTTTGCCACCAAGGATTGGAACTACCTACTTTCCAACCTTGATGATGCATACGAGAACATGGTGAAAGAGTTCTATGCTAATGCCATTGTTGAAGGAGAGGAGCTCAAATGTTGGGTTGGAGGAAAGAGTTTCTCAATAACACCGATTTATTTGGCGAAGATCCTACACATTAACCGGCCAATCTTTACTAAACCACTGGTATATGATGATCTGAATCTGGATGAGGAGGTTCTTCGAGAGGCCTTAGGAGATAACTTGGAGTTCTCATCCAATGGAAAATTAGTAACTGTGGCATCCTTATCTCCCGAATTGAGGCTACTCACGACAATCATGTTTCACAACCTCTATCCTTTGTCAAGCACTGGGTACATGAATCTTGGTCGAGCATTATTCCTGCATGATCTGATCACTGACGAGGAGATTGATGTGTGCTCTCATATTTTTCATATCTTGGCAAAAACAGCTGAACGGACTACTTCAAGGAACAATATTCCCTTTTGTCGCCCTATCTCAAAGATCTTGAAACTCAAAGGTGTGCATCCTTCGAAAGATGAGTACCCATACCCACAGTCAAGTCCAATAAACATCCACACTCTCGATGCAAGTATAAGTCACACCAAAAAGAGCACCAAGCAAGAGAGCCATGCTACTCCGGGAAGTTGAAGCTCTACCTCCCATGCTTATGATGAAAAGCTAGACAACATCATGGCCACTCTCCAAGAGATTAATACCAAAATATCTAGACTAGCTACCATCATGCATTCCCAACATATTCACTAGTCGTGATGAATTAAATTTGCAACTGGTCTCTGGGGGTGCAATAAAGTACTCTAGAAGAGAGGCATTTATCTGCACCTTTTTGAATTGTCTAGTTCTGATCTGTAACCTTCTTTTCTTTATTTACTAGCATCTTCTCCTTGTCTATTCTAATTCATTTTTTTACTCTCTCTCTCTCTCTTTTTCTTTTTTCTTTTTTGTTTCTTTCTTTTTTTTTTTGGTTGTTGTTGTTGTAATTCCATAAGTATTATGGGTTGGGAACTTAAACCTAGACCAACTTCTCTTTGCCTGTTTTGGACATTCTAGTCTACCGTTCTTCTTACTCAAAATTTTTTTTTTTTTAAATGTGTTTTCGACCTTTTGTTTTATAAGTTCAAGTATTATGAGGTGTGGATTTGAATCTTAGACTAATAGGCTCTCCGCTAGAAATACCAAAATATGTTAATTAAGCTATAAAGTTCTTGACAAAATTTAAATATATATATATATATATATATGTATATATATATTGCGTAATGGATTAGAATCGTCTACTTTTATGTGTGTATATATAAAAGAATTAAAAATGTTTATTTCTACGAAATTGAAAAGTCTACTTAATTATGAACTAATAGGTTAGCTTTAATCACACTAATGTCTATTTTTTGGTTTAATTTTGTTTTTGGGTAAATTGCAAAGTACACTCCTAAAGTTTGAAGTTACTTGGATTTTACACCATGAGGTTTAAAAAATTAGATTTTATATATATATATATATATATATATATATATATATATATATATATATATATATAATTTAGGATATGAAATCCTAATAGGTCAGCCTTGATCATATTAATGTCTTTTTTTTTTCTTTTTCTTTTTTAATTTTCTTCTTGAATAAATTACAAAGTACACTCCAAAAATTTGAGGTTGCTTAGATTTTATATCCTAAAATAGCACATCTGTTAACAATAGTAGCACATTTGTTAGTGAACTCACTTATGTGGCCATCAAGTGACACGCCAGCTTCTAACATGTAATTTTTCTTGCCATGTAGGTGAGTCTATTAATGGAGTGGTTGTTTTTGCTAACAAAAGTAAAGTTTAGGGTGTAAAATCCAAAATTTCAAACTTTAAGTGTAAATCTAAGCAACCCCAAATTTTAGAAGTGTAATTTACAATTTACCCTTATTTTGATTTATGACTTTAACTTTGTGTGTGGACTCTAATTTACCAACATGCCTTACATGTAATAAAGATATTTTGCCTTTTGGCATTCAATGACTAACGTCATGGGAAAAAAAAGATTCGAGTTACATTTGATGCATCCAAAATTATGCTTTTGATCACCTTTTTAATTAACATGTCAGTTTTTAGTCTTTTAATATAATATCTCTAACAGTGCTCACATTTTCCTGCATGTGAAGTGGGTTTGTCAAATATTGTACTTGTGGGGGGTTGGGCCCGGAAGGCCCACACAAACCCACATAATTAGAACCTAAAACAAGGCCCAAGGCCTGTTAGAGGAGCCCGTTATGGCATGCGTGGAGGGAGTTAACCCCGGGCCTTATCACAATAAGCCCAACCCTAAGATCAGGGTGGCAGGTTAAAGGGACACCACCCCAAGGGATTTTTAGGTGGTCGGCCTAAGTATTGATAGGCAACAAAGGAAGTAAGCACAGGACATGTACATTGTGAGGTCGGTAACTGAGGGTTGGCAGTGTCATTGGGAAAGTTCATTGTTGAGCACTCTTTGGCGTCTAGAACAAGTTCTAAGGTAATCCTCTAAAGACATGCGGATCCCTTTGGATTCTAATGAAGGTGGGAATATGTGTGAAGTGGGGAAATAATGACGGTCACCCTACTAACAAGAGACTATAAAAGGTAGAGGAGGGTAAACTCAAAGGGGGTTGGAAAAACTAGAGAGTGAGAGACAAAGAGAAAAACACAGGGAAACATTGGGGATTTAAGAGGAACCATGTAAAGTTTGGGGCCTAATCTGTATAATTGAGACTTGACCAACGTATAAATAAATTGTGTCCCAAATACTATCGTCAAAATCAGCCTTGGGTGACCACAGTACTCATATTGGTGGTCGTTTCACGTTTGTATCAAGAGCAGTTTAAATTTGACCAGCTTCTTTAGTTTTTTAAATGAAACACGAAAGCTTATTCTTTTAAATGGCTTAAATATTTTCAATACCAAAAGTAAACAAATGAAATGATGAATAGCCATATAATGAAGTTGAACAATGAACATTGACTTGATAGATTGGTATTTTCTTCCAAGTTTTCTCGGTGTTGGCTTTTGGGGTCGAAGAATGGAGGACATCGAGATGGGCATTTGCCACGAGAGAAAAGGTTGGAGAAACCTTACTCAGTGGTGGCTCTAGAATTATTTCCTAAGGAGGTCAGTAAGAAGATACATCTTAAGTAAAATATGAATCTTACGGTCTAAATGACTTTCTTATTACAAATTTGTCTATAAGTCGTACTAGTAATAGAACAAAAAATAAATTATAAGTTCATTTGACATATTTTTTCTTAATATAATGAACATGTTAATTGTTGTTGTTAAGTGAATTTTAATTATTACTATTTAAAATACTTTTATTTATTAGTTTATGGGGATTATGTTTACATTGGACTATTAATGTAAGATTTATATTATAGATAATTATACTATACACATTTGCAAAAACTATATAATATTATACACATTTGTTTAGAAACAATGTAGATATTACAATGATAGTACAATGTAAACTATGAATTTTCCATTAGTTTTTTTCAAATTTATTAAGATCTAAATGGGCTTTTTAAAACAATTTTAGATGAAAAAAAAATTTTACTTTGTTGTTGGGCTTACTATTTTTCCCAGATTTTAGATAAAATTAGATTGTTATTAGGCATTTTTTTTTTTTTTGTATTTAAAAAGATAAAAATATTGTTAAGATGATCATAATTAAACTTATTTCAAGTGGGTTTTAAAAAATTTTAAATTAGAGTGTTCACATTTTTATTTAGGAGGGTTAAATAAAAAAAAAAATATATATATATATATATATATATATATAAATTGCTAGCTCAGGGGGTTCATTTGAACCCCCTGAACTATACATGGCGCTGCCCATGACCTTACTTGAATGATTTTTTGGACATGAGAACTTATTGTTAGACCATGATAAGTAGTCATTGATACTGAATTTATTTATTTAATTAATATATTTTTAGTTAATATATAGTTAATCATCGGGCAAACTATCTTAGTACAAAATCCTAGATTACAAAAAATAAGGGTAAAATATCATTTGGCCCTAAACTTTCAAACATTCATTTTTCATCCTTAAACTTTATAAAACATTTTATTTTTCGTTTTTTTGTCTATGTCCGTTAGGTTATATTCTATATGGCCTAATGGAGTACTGACGGGTTTTTTTTTTTTTTTTTTGAGTGATTACTGACATGGCCGGCTGAATGGTGGAGCAAAAAATGCAATCGCCTAAGGCCCCAAGTAAAAAAAAGGCCCCCAAATTTTAACCAATAGGGTTATTTATAATTAATAAATAAAATAATTTTGTTTTACTAGATAAATAAAAAATAAAAAAATAAAGAAAAATGCAACATTCACAATATTTTTCACAATACTTTTACAACTAATGCTAAGTACCATGTTGTTACAACCTATTGTTAATGGCAAAAAAAATAATTATAGTGATATTTTCAAATAGAAAACAAAAAGTAGCTTAAAATTTAGGATTTGTTGTAAAAAATATTGTGAATGTTGCACTTCTAAAAAAAATAAGAATAATAATAAGAGTTTAGTTAGCAAACTTTTACTAGTTTTCATCTAAGCCTACCACTAATATCATTGTTTTACTTACTACTATCAATTTACCACATCAACAAGTATGAAAAATTTTGTCAAATTTTTTCTGTCTATAAAATTAAAAAAAAAAAAAAAATTCTACGTGGTTCATGTTAATTAGTAGTAATTTTGCATCTCAAACAAGATGATCAATTTTCGCCTTAGGCCTCCAAATACATCAAGCCGCCCCTGATTACTGACGATGTATTTGACTTGAACTAAACTGTTTTATTTAAAAAATTATTAACACATGGAAAAGAGTTAATGACACACAAGAATAATAATTTTTGAAAGGATGAAATTACCAATCAGTGAGAGTCTCAGGCGTAAGTGCATTAGGGTTTATAACCCAAAATTCTTAAATTGTAAAATCCCTCATTCACTAAAAATCTTAAACTAGTGATTTTATTTACGTAATGTGTTTGAACTTGGTGAGAGAGTGTAATTAAAGTGTGCGTGTTTAGTAGTTAGTTTGTTTCTTAAAAAAAAAAAAAATGCTTGGGCGTCCAGTAATTATCAGCCACTAGTTTCCGTTGTGAAGCTCTGCCTACGTTGAGGAGATGAAATAGAAGGTTCCTCTGCCATGAAACTCCTATGGAAATAGAAGCGTACTAATTTGCGACTTTTGAAGCCTACTGATCGACAGAATAGTTCTATAGGTAAGGAATTTATGATATTTAAGAATTATCATTTTTTTTTTTGACAGTTAGAAGCTTGATCATGTTATATCTCGAGTTCTTGTTTGGTTTGATCTATTTTGTGTTTTATGTCTCTTTTATTTTTATTTTTTAGGAAAAATTACACTTTACTACCTTAAACTATACACCAGATTATATTTTGTATCATAAACTATTTGAACGCACACTATGTACTCTAAACTATCACACTTTTCACACTATCACACTTTTCACGCTTTGCACCTGGCATTACTTTTACTGTTAAGTTAGACAGAAATTAATAGCACATGATTTGCACATGATTTTTATTTAGGCAACACTGTTTAAAGACCAAAACACCCTTTTCACACACAATTAAAATAAATGTTTTTTTTTTTCCAGGTCTTTCTCTTTCTCGTCCAATGGCTCTTCTCCTCTTTCTCATTGTCCAGTTGCTCCTTTCCCTAAATCAAACATACAAGTTATCTCTAAGCCCAACAAAATTGGACCCTTTCTAAGCATAGTAGTTGATGAAATTATACCGCCTTCCATGGCTGCCTTGCATCTTAATTTCCGTAATGGCCCGATAGTAGCTGAAGCATTATAGATATAGAAAAACCATCCAAAACATAATGTTCAGCAGATTACTAGTCAACCAGGTAGATACCAAAGCCTTAATGAGTTTGGGAACAAAGTTAACCACTAGGATTGTTAATACGACTTGTGTAATCTTTTAGTAATGTAGTGATTCAATCTTCATTCTTCGGTTAATCGGTTCCTACCATTCGTCACGTTGAACTCGAAGTGGCCCAGTTTGTATGTGATCTTGATTTTTCAACTATTCGACCTTTCAAGCATGACCCAACAACTAAAGCTTTTACCCAAAACGGAACCATATTGATCTGTGTTATGGAGCGTTTCTTGTACATCATATTTCGTTTTGGTACCGTTGATGATTTTGTTTTGGACTTAGAGATAACTTGTATGTTTGATTTGGGGGAGAGGAACAACTGAACAATGAGAAAGAGGAGAAGAGCTAATGGGTGAGAGAATGGGGAGAGCTGTTGGGTGAGAGAAACCTGAAAAAAAAAAAAATATATATATATATATATATATATATATAAAAATAAAAAACATTTGTTTTTAATTGTTCGTGAAAATGGTGTTTTGGTCTTTAAACTGTGTGCCACCTAAGTAAAAATCATGGGCAAGTCATGTGTTATTAATTTCTATTTAACTTAATGGTAAAAGTAATGTCAGGATGCAAAGTGTAATAAGTGTAATAGTTTATGATACAAAGTATGCATTTGAATAGTTTATGGTGCAAAGTGTAATCTGGTGTATAGTTTAAAGTGATAAAATGCAATTTCTTTTTCTTATATTTTTTATTATCCAAGTGTTTTTCATTGTTTGGATGTGAAGTCGGGTCCTTGGCTACTCTACTCTATACTATTGGTTAGTTAGTTTTTTTTTTTTTTTTTTTTTTTTTTTTTGAGTTATTGCGAGTAAATGCTCATATGTGAAGACGTGAAGTGTCATTGAAGACCCATGAGTGCAACTTAGAGCAAAATTGGATAATTTTATTGGTTATGGTCATCCATCCAACGGTGGGTACATAAAGGCACTCTGAGCGATTTCAACTACCAACAATCTTGGAGTAATATTTCAGGCCTTACTCCTGTAAAACAGTACCAGCTTTAGTTGAGCTGGTCATATGGGAGGTTTAAGAGCTAACTCAAGAAATTCTAGTACGACATAAAAAAGTTATAATTTTTACTACACCTATTTTACGTAGCAAATTGTGATTGACTATTTGTCATTTTCATAGATCCACAGCTTTTTTTCACCACTCACAACCTAGACAATTTTGACAAAAGTTGTGAAAAATTTTATGGTCCTCGATTTTTCAGACTCACTCATTGTGGGTACCTCTCCATTTTCAAATTACAAAAAAGAAAAAAAAAAAACCTCAATTAAAGTATTTATTAAAATTTTAAATGACATCAAATGTTAATTTTGGATCATTTTGTATATATATTAGATTTTTGAAGTTTATATTACAAAGAAAATAGAACAAGTAAAAGAAAATTGTATACAACAAGTTCAATTTTCTTTTTCTTTTTGGGGAAAAGATATAGGTTACCTTAAGAATGGAGGTTTAGAAAATATTTTTAGAAATTGTATATGAGAAATTTTTTATTTCGAAATGTTTATGTGGGGTCACGTCCCCAATTAATCAGATTTATCCGCTTTGGGGAGCCAGTCCCTCACGGTTTATCGGCTCGTCCCCGAGTGTGGGCAGGACCAACCAAGGGCTAGACCTTGTAGTTGTAATCGCAAGTCCCACATCGGTTAGAGTTCCCTCCCACATATGGTTTAAATGCTTCTGGAGCGACCATATGTGTACCACTAGAATCACTCTGAGTGAGTTCTAGTGGTACACATATGGTCGCTCCAGAAGCATTTAAACCATATGTGGGAGGGAACTCTAACCGATGTGGGACTTGCGATTACAACTACAAGGTCTAGCCCTTGGTTGGTCCTGCCCACACTCGGGGACGAGCCGATAAACCGTGTTGAGTGAGTTCTAGTGGTACACATATGGTCGCTCCAGAAGCATTTAAACCATATGTGGGAGGGAACTCTAACCGATGTGGGACTTGCGATTACAACTACAAGGTCTAGCCCTTGGTTGGTCCTGCCCACACTCGGGGACGAGCCGATAAACCGTGAGGGACTGGCTCCCCAAAGCGGATAAATCCGATTAATGAGGAAGTGTTCCCACAGTTTATATTTTCTTTAAAAGTGATATTAAAACTTTTCTAAAATAATCCACTTACAAATGTCTAAAAATACGTTTGTGATGATTAATTTTTACCATCAAGACAAATTACAAATTATAAATAAATTTCTTATTTTTGGTGTAGTTGGGATTTGTTCCCAAATCTTAAATCATTTATTCAATGCCTATTAAGCTAATTAAAACTCAGAATTACAAACTAAAAGTTAACATGAAGTTTGAAGAACTAAATTGGGTTGTAAATTACCCAAGATAAAGGCCTAAATGGCAAATTCCATTGATCCCACACTCCTATGATAAATGAGATGAATTGGATGATGGATACATCCAACTCCAAAGTTCTTTCAGACTTCAATTATGAAAAGGTAAATACCAGAATATACTTTCAATATGGGACCCACAACCTAATCGGGTGGGATCTTACGTATGATCCTTTTCGTGAAGCCACCTGGTCCTGTCGAGCTAGGCGCGTAACCAACCGCCTAACCGTAGCACGTGGGGATTGTCATCAAACCCCAGCAGCCTAAAAATCAATAACATGCTTTTGCCCCCACACCTCCACTAACACCTCCATATGTCTGGCCTAACGTATCTATCTAATCCATTAACTTTAATGATTTAGAAAAATTTTTTTAAAAAAAATAATGTGTATATATATATATATATGCACTTAATAGTGAATTTATCAAATAAAAATCATAAAACTAAGTAGTATGAATAAAAGCTATAAATTCACTGGAACCTAACTTTATAAGTTAGGTAGAATAAAATCTATAAAGCAACTTACAAAATTGTATTGTATATAATATAACTTGTCCCTCCATTCCTTAAAAGTTATCATGACTTTTAAGTGGAGTTATGATATGTATTTGTGTTAGAATCCCTTATTTTCTCCCCTGTGTGTATATGTGTTTGTTTTTCAAAAAAAAAAAAAAAAAAAATCTATAAAGCAGCCTGAACCTAGCTTTATAAATGTTCCTTTACACCAAAAATTAATTAATTTCTTAATTTGATAATAAAGAATAATTAACAAGAATGAAAACCATAAATTAAAACTCTATCTTATATATATATATATATATATATATATATATATATATATTATATTTTTGTAAGTGAAGTTTATTCTTAAGTGATTTAATAATTATAAATTGATATTTTCATTTCTAATACATACAATTTTTTTTTTTTTTTTTGAAACCGAAATGAACATCATTTGATTAAATTAACAAGAGTCAAAATACAGAGCTTCTAGTGTAGGTGGAGGGGAGTCCTCCAACCAAACAATTTTCTCATCTATGAATCTAGCATATCGGGCTAAGGAATGTGCTACACTATTAGTAGCATGACGTACACAATTAATAGACACAAAGTATAAAGCAAAGGCAATGCATTGAGTATACAAATGTCCTAAGCGAGATTGATTTGGTCGTGGACAAGAGATTGACTTCATGACAGTTATATTATCTCCCTCAACGATTAGCTCCAAGAAACTTGAGTCGACTGTGAACTCCAACGCTTTGCAACAAGCCAGCACCTCCGCCTCCTCGCTGTCAATAACAAACAAACCTCTTGCTAATAGTGAAGCCATAACCTCTCCCCAGTCATTTCGAATCAATGTTCTGAGCCCTGATGCATTTATGTCATGGAATATAGCAACATCAAAGTTGAGTTTAAAGCATCGCTGGGGTGGTGGACTCCATGTAGAGCTTCTGGCATTGGATGTTGGGATGAACATATGGGTTTGCATCTACTCAGTGGCAGAGACAGGAATTTAGGTTAGGGGGGCAAGATTAAAAGAAAAGATTGAAAATAAAAAATTAATCTAAAAAAATTAATCAATATTAATAACAAAATAAGTAAACAACTATATGATAATTTAATTGTCATACAGAATCTAACATAAAATGTAAACTTTATTTTATTTTTTCACACCTAGCTTATTTTACTCATTTGCCCTCAATGATTTTTCATATTTTGAAACCGCTGCATGATTTCTTCACACTTAATAGTCTTGAATATATCTTTCTCAATATATGTAACTAAGCAATCATTTATCCACTGATCTCCTATTTGATTGCGTCATCGATTTTTAATTATGTTCATTGTTGAAAAAACTCTTTCAACAGTAACTGTTGTAAGTAGTAAGATCAATGCCAAAGTCACTAATGAGTAAATCAATGGATATAAAACATTCTTTTTCATCTCTACCATCTTTTCAACAAGCTGTCTAATTTTTCTAAATGCTGAAAACTCTTCAGTGGACTGCATGTCATGGATGTATGTCTCAAGTTGGTTATCCAAGAAAGAAACTTGAGACATAAAAAAATTCTACAAGCAATTTGGTCTAGTCCATCAAGTTTACTAAGTGGGACCCATTAATTTTATATATATAATTGTACTAGGAGTAGAAGTCTACTACTACTAGTAGTAGTAGGAAAGCTGGAAAAGTAACGTGAATTTACTTAATTGAGTTTTTTATTTTTTATTTTTTGTCTTTCGTGTAGGGGGGTTATTTTTTATTTTTTGTCTTACGTATTTTGGGGGGGGGGGGGGGCATTTGAAAATTCAGGGGGGGCAGGTGCCCCCCCTCCCTCCGCCCCTGCATCTACCTGTATTCCTCCAAAAAATTGCTAGCTCTCTGCCCCAGTCGAGATGGGTCCTGCATAGTTCCACCATGTGTAATTGAGTTTCGTTGGGATCAAAGCAACCAAGCTTGTACCAAAAACAGCTCAAACTCCTCCAATAGCAACTTGTTCAATTGCTCTTCAACCAATTGCAGAAAATCCTTCTGGCCACTAGCACACTTTTGTAAACCCCTTAAGCACCCAACCCACACATCTTATGCCACACTACTTCCCATAATACGTGCTAAGACAGATTCATAACCTCTTTAGTAAAGTTCACAGGTATCGTCTTCCACAATATGTCGGCGAACGAGGTTCTCACGGGTTGGAAGAATATCATGCAAAGCTCGCCACTCAAAAACTTTAATTTTAGCTTCCATAATTTCCTCCACACCGAGCTTCCAACCACTGCCATATAACACTCACCATGCTTGCTCTCCTCCCTCATAATCTGTCTAGCTGTCTGGTAGCCAAACTTGATAGAATACTCCCCACTTTTATTGTATAGCCAAAACTATGTATTTGTGGCATGGCCATGGCTCAATGGAATACGAAGAATAGCATCAACATCCACTCTATGAAATTTCATCTCAACTTGTTGACGATCCCATACATGGACATTCCAATCAATTAATTCAGAGACCCACCATTCCCACTCCTTCGCCAATGGTGGATGAAGCACCCTATTAGTAGGATGATTAGGGATCCACCTATCCTTTAAAACCTGAATGGTCGAACTATTACCCACCCTCTAACAATAGCCCCTCCTTAGGATAGGTCGAGCCGCGATTATACTTTTCCACACATAGGAGCTATTTGGTACATCCACTGCCTCCAAAAAGTTACACGTGGGGAAATATTTTGCTTTGAAACATTTATGGAGTAATGAACCCTGATCTAGCAAAAACCGCCATCCTTGCTTTGTTAAAATTGCTAGATTAAAATTCTGGATGTCACGAAAACCCATTCCCCCTTCTTTCTTGGGTCTAGACAGCCAATCCCAACTCTTCCAATGTATCTTCCTTTCATTGCCTACTTGTCCCCACTAGAATCTTGCGCATATAGCATTGAGTTTGTTACAAAGCTTCATCAGTAGTTGAAACACCCCCATTGTATAGGTAGGTATTGATTGAGCCATAACTTTTATGAGTAGCTCATTCCCTGCTCTATACAACATAATTCCTTTCCATCCTTGCAACTTTTTTCAAACCTTATCCTTAAGAAAAGAAAAGGCTTGGTATTTAGAACGTCCAATCAAGGTGGGTAGCCCTAAGTATGACTCAAATCTGTCCACCTCCCTAACTCCCAAGTTGTTTTTTATCCACTCCTTTTGATCATGACCAGCTTTACTACTAAAATAAATAGAAGATTTCTCAAAATTTATGCATTGACCTGATGCCATAGCATATAGTTGCAAAATCTCCTTAACCACATGTACTTCCTCTTGACTAGCTCGACAAAATAGCGAGTCATCTACAAACAATAAATGGGAGATGCTAGGTGCTCTCCTACAAATAAACATGCCATGTAGCTGCTCTTCCTCCTCCGTTCGTGCTAGTAAAGAAGTGAAACATTTTGCACATAAAAGAAACAGATAAGGAGATAATGTGTCTCCTTAATATAGCGCTCTAGAAGGTTTAATATTACCATAGGCTTTGCCATTGATGCAGACAAAGAATGATGGTGTAGAAACACATCACATCACTCAATCAATCCAAACCTCAAGAAAGCCCAACTTGGCTATGACGCCTTTAAGAAAAGTCCACTCAACCTGATCATATGCTTTGCTGATATCCAATTTCAATGCAAGGGGTCCTTTTTTACCTTTTTTCCGACCATGCATAGCATGTAAAGATTCATAGGCAACCAAAAATTTGTTAGTGATGAGGCAACTAGGAACAAAAGCACTTTGGGATGGAGCAATCAATTGAGGAAGAATCTGTTTTAGTCTATTTGCCAGAACTTTAGAGATGATTTTGTAGATAACATTACAAAATCTAGTAATGTTGGGGATAAGAACAACATGAATGAAGTTGATATTGGGTTCCATATGTCCAGTGTTCAAAAAATCTAGGACTACATTAATCACATCATCACCAATAATATGCCAAAATTTTTGGTAAAAGAGAGCATTCATACTATCGAGTCCAGGAGCCTTTGTTGGTCCCATTTGGAACAACGCCGCTTTGATTTCTTCTGCACCATATTCACTAGACAAGATTTCTTGCATATTGATAGTCACCTTGTAAGGTATTGCATCAAGGCATTCGTCCAACTAGTTACATGCACTTGACTTGAAAATATTCTCAAAGTAATTAGTAGCCACATTTGCTATGTCCTCAGTCTCCTCCAGCCATAAGTACTCCTGATTTTTTATCCCTAAAATGAAATTCCTTCACCTTCGTTGTGATGCTTTGGAGTGAAAAAACTTTATGTCACTATTTTTATCCTTATGTTTCAACCAAGAAATGTGAGAACGTTGTGCCCAATAGATTTCTTGTTTAAGCAAAAGATCATCCAACTCCTTACCTGCCAATATAAAATCAGACTTTATGGCATCTGTAAGTTCACTCGTGGTGAATAATTTCAATCGTTTCTAGAGTTCTTTAATTCTCTTTGTATCAAGGTGTGTTCTAGCAGCACCCCAGGAATGCAAATCCACTCCACAACGATCAATTTTTTACTTGACTACACGCAAGGACAAGACTACTCCTCCTTGTCTACTCCACGCATCTTGGATCACTCCTTCGTAATCATCCCAAAGCAACCAAGCTTCTTCAAACTTAAACCCCTTTGTGCTCCTTGAATTTGTTCACCAAGCATTCTTGGTCTGAAGAATGATTGGTAGATGGTCAGATGCGTGGGAAAAAGGGTGAGTAAATGTGCTAGTAAGGAACTTTGCTCTCCAATCCACATTAGCTACGACATGGTCTAGGTGCTGTCTCGTGTTTACTTGTCCAGGTCTTTTGTTATTCCATGTGAATGGGTAACCAAAGAAGCCTAGATCAGTCAAATGACATCACTCCAATGCATCACAAAAATCATCCATTTGGTTGTAGGGCGGAGGTCGTCGTCTTTGTTTCTCTATGGAGTGCAAGATGGCATTAAAATGTCCAATACATAGCCACAGCCCATCAATGAACGACAAGAGTTGATATAAAAGAGCCCAAGATTTTACTTTCTGACTAGATTCAAGCCATCCATAAAAGCAAGTCAGATACCATTCTAAACCATCCTCTTCCACCACCTTAGCCAGGATATGATTTTCTGTAAAATTAATAACATCCACCATTGCTTCCGCCTTCTACAACAGTACCAAACCTTCCCCTGCGTCAGGCTTCTAAACAATGAACTTATTAGGGAAAAGTATATCTCTACAGTGCTTCTCAAAACCCTTCTTGTCCAACCTTATTTCCATTAAAAAACACACAATTGGAGCTTGATCCCTCACAAGCTTACGAAGGCCACGAACTGTTCAAGGGTTCCCAAGCCCTTAGCAATTCCAACTTCATAGCCTTATTGTGATCGTCAAAGGTGTTCCAACACCCCTGCCGCTTCATTAAAAGGTTAATCAGTATGGATTCTCCCTCGCTTCCCCCCATATGCCTCCACCATGTCCACTGCCTCTTCCTTATGAACCTGCGAAAAACCCTTTTTCCCCAGAACTTCCGTGTGTTCATCTTTGTTTGAAACCCTAGTCCCACAATCCATTCAAATTATCTTAGTCCACTTGGGCTTGAGTTTAGTAATCCAGTATTTGGCCCATCTTTCACGTGCTCAAGACCAGATGACAAAACATCACGTGTAACACTTAAGTTTGAAACCTCCGAATTTAATTTTGCGTTATTAGGGAGCACGCTTTTCGTAACTGCTCTATCTCTTCCTTTCCTCGAAATGGTAATTGGCTAAAGATTAGTAACAGTTCCTAAAATCTCGCGGTTTCCTCTCTCATGGATTCCATGTTCAGTAGGGTTTGTAGTGGTAGATGCCGCCGCTGATAATGGATTGACCTGCTGATTAGGGCTACCATTATCGTTATTCTCCTCCTCGACTGCTTCTTTGTGTGGAGTAGACTGAGTCGACCCCCTTTTAGATGGTGACCCTTGCTGAGCACCCAACGCTTTCAGCCAATCTCCATATTGACATATAACCTCATTCCCATTCTTCGACACAGCGTAATGACTTACACAATATCAAATGTCATGTCCCAATAAACCACAATAGTGACAAAACATTGAGAGCCTCTCATACTTGAACGTAACCCAAGTACAACCCCTATCTGACCTTGCAACATAACCCCTTCTCTAGATTGGTTTTGAGATTGCAAGATATACTTTAAATTTCATAAAAAGACTTTTAGCCTCTTGTTTTTGCCTCTTCTCAACTTCTTCCACTACTCCAATCTTGCGTCCTACTTCCATCGCTACCTTGGGAGAAAACATATCAAAGGGCGCCCCTAGATTTGGACCCATAGAGATGTCGATTTAAACTTCACATTGCTTGCCATCATTCCTTTTTTCCACCCATACAACATGAGCGCCTAGTTGTCAAAAGTCCATGGCCTCCCCTCAAAACCCTCTCTATATCAGGAAGCTCTACTGATATCCTCTATTACTCGACGTTCTTGCAGATGACGATAGCATTCTAACATTGTAAATAAGTTATGGAAAGTAAAAATGAAAGGGAGAAGCAACCTATATATAGAGGAAACGACATGGAAGATGAAGAGACACTTTGGTTCGAGTAACTAACCACTAAAAATGTGCCATGAGTCCCTTACATTTATGACTCTAAACTAGCCTGTCAATCAAGAAAAAACTCCCCAAAAACTTGGTTAGACTGTCACTCCACGTATCTGTCTTGGAAACTAAGTGATGAACCCATAGAGTGAGGGGGCAGCTGATAAGGATAAAACCCAAGGTAGACGGATTCAATCAATTGAGTCAACCTTAAGTGACGGTGGGGAGAAAAGGGACTATCTAAACAGACTAATAGTCGAATAACTAGCGAAAGGAATCGTACCCAGGACGGAAAGGCAAGAAGGCAGATGGACTCTCCATAGTAGACAAATTCCAGTGTGACGAATGCAAGGGAGATGGGTAGTAAAGCCACATGACACCTACGTGGCCTAAGTAATCTCCAAGAAACCTAGTATAAAAATATCTAATACCCTACAACTAACCCTTGTTAACGAAGTCTCTATAAGGAAAAGATCCCATAACATACACGTATTAATAAGGATCTTTCCCCCAAGGAAACACCTTCTCCACCAAGAAACGAAGGTCGGCTCTACGCTACTATAAAAACCCAAAACTCTCAAGAAATCAAGGTACACATAATTTACCTTAACTCTAGCACTCTAGAGTTGAAAAAGTTCTCTAACTTAACCTTTAGAGGGTATTTGGACGGTACCACATTGGTACTCTCTGTGAGGTCTTCTTCTTCTTTGTTTCACAGGTTTTGTCTAGAGCATGTGAGGGCTGTGCGACTTATTGACGATTTTAGGCATCATCACTGCTTATTTTTAAAGTTTATCCTTTTCGTTTGTTTGGAAAAAAAAAAATATATATATATATATATATATAGGATGCACATAATGTGTCAAAAGGCTAGTAGAGTATAAAATCAAATATTTTTGTTTCTATTAATAAGTAAATTTGAAATAATTAGGTGTTATATGTTTTTTTAAATCTTAGAGGAATCTTCTTTAACCCATTAAGTGACCTTTTCAAATCCCTAATGCCAAATGTCTTTAATTGATAAAATCTTCAAAATTTATATCAACATGTGTTATTAAATTTATCAATTCATTTGATGAATTAAAGAAGATTAGTGAGCTAATCTAGCAAACAAAAGCTTTGAAAGACCTGCAAAAAAGAATTACACTATCGGAGGTCATCAGTGTGGTGCTGACTTAAGTTTTTTCGATACTTAATGTCAAACCCAAGATTGAACTCAAATGGCTAGAGTTAGCTCTTTTTTTTTCCTAAACTCATACTTTAGAATGGAGGGTCTGGTATTTATATAGAGTGGCTTCCATGATTTTTGCCATTTCCTTAGTGGGGGCATGATTGAATGTTTAGAGTTAATGGTAGCGAGATTCTTGGATTTTATGCCCATAACTTGGGAATGTGGGTTGCTGGGTGGATATCTCATGCCTGAAGTTTGGAGGTTTTCATGGGTGTACTTTCATCGGTATGCAATCGTTTAGGGGGTGGACAAGTGGATGGAGGGTCAGGCGACTCATGTTGAAGGTTGCCCATGATACTTGTTGTACGACTTAACATCTTAGTCCAATGAGCTTGGCTAGAAGGGCCTTGATGCTGGATGATGGAATTTTGAACGATTAAACACTTGTGTTTGATGAGTGGTGCATTTGGGCCGGAGGACCCTTGATGCTTGGTGATGTACATGTCGTATGAGGAGTTTTGGTTGTTAAGGGCGTTTTGGTCATTGTATTAAACTTACATTAATCATCTACTTTAGAAAAAATTTATGAAAGTTGAAAAAGTTGTAAAAAAAAATTATTTACTTTTTTATATTGTCATAAAAAGTTTCTCAAAATAATTTATTAACTTATACCCTAAACATATACAGTACTAAAACGCTATTTTAAAATTCCCCTAATCTTAATTTGTCAAATTTAGCCTCAATCAAAGAAAAGAAAACTCAGTTATTAGTATGATATGACCATCTGAGTATCCAAAAGTCACAAGTAGCTAGTTATATACAACCAAACATTTTTCAATCTTCTAATTCTTTTGCAAATACACAGCTTTTGCCTCCATAATACAAATATATAAACACAGACAAATCATATAAAAGTCGCCGTCAGGCGACAATGCCCACTGAACAGTCCCTCACTTATCTCTCTCCCATTATAAAACTCTTTTTTGGTGTTTTCATCTTTGGGTCTGCTATATAAAAGCTGAAATAAAATTTTCTGGTAGCATGGCCACATGGTGCATTCACATATATTCTACTTTCTCCAAGGACTGAAAAGAAAAGAAAAGAAAAGAAAATCCTATTTTTTTATTAGTTAAAATTAATCAATATTAATGACATCAGTAATATGACACCCATTATCAGGGCTGAAATAATAACAGTTACTTAGATGTTTATATCTTACTACTAGTTCTCTCGTAGTCAAATCTACAGTATAAAAAAAATTGTACCCAATGCACAAAGCTCTCACATTTTGCGGGGTCTAGGAGAGGTCATGGTAAGTAGGCTTACCTCCAAATTTTTTTTTGAAGAGGCTGATTCCTGGACACAGTCAATTCTATAGTATCGTTTTAAAAAAATTATTTTCAGAAATTTGAATTTACTTGAATTCCCTTGCATCACATGGGCAAAGAAGTAGGAGAAGTGGGAAACTGCTCAAATTCTGTTTTGACCGAGGACATGGTATTTATTTGTATTTTTGTTCATGTCTGGTTTTGTCAGCACTCTCTTTTGGCTGGGGTTAACTACGTTCATTTCGTAAAGTTTCATTTTGTGAGAACTATGCTCATTTGAGTTTGTTTCTCAACAGTGCATGTGTGCATCACATCCAAGTGTTCTGTCTAGTTTGATCTTCAAATGATATGGAGAAAAGTTGTTAGTTTTGTTAGAGCTACATAAGCATGAAGATACAGATAAATATCTCTTCTACTAATTACAGAATCTGAAAGTAAAATAGAAGAAGTGAAGTACACTACTTTTTAATACTAGTATATCTTTCTACAACTCTGATATTATAATCACCATTGGATTAATTTAGTGACCTTTGCTTCTTTGTTTTGTGCAGGTATGATTACTCTGGTTATGGACAATCAACTGGAAAGGTTGGATGCGTAGCTTCTCTAATTTTTATTCAAAATAAAAACTCTGAACTAAGTGTTAGGTTTTGTACATTTTTGACATTGCTAGACTTCTATTTTTGTTGATTTTAAACAAATAAATAAGAAAGATTGAAACTCAAGTTTTGAGTAGGCTGAATTTTAGAAGTCATGTGACAAGAATTTCTGACATTGACCATATAGCCTGACCAATCCTAGATTCCTAGACATGCAAACATATGTAATGTATAACAATTATGTCATATAAAAAGTATTTTGACACTCCATTTGTTTAATCAGAAATTTCTGTATTTTTTGGTTTCTGGTATGTGGAAAATGCAAGTCAACAGAAAAAATATTCTGAGGTCAATGGAAAACATACCCACTAGAAGGGTAACTTCTCTCTCTTAGCTCTTTCTCTCCATAGGTTGATAGTTGATCGACTGTTGACTGGTTTTGACTGACTTTTTTTTTTCTTCCAAATGATTTTCTTTGATAAAAAATCAGTAACTTTCTACTGATTATTTTATGTAGATACCAAATTTAGGATATGTTTTCCCATTTGAGGCTCCCAAATAGCCCAAAAATAGAAATGTTTTTTCCTGTTTGGGATCTGTTTTTGTGAATGAAAGTTTTTGTTCTTATAATTACTTGGAATTACAAGAAATATTTAGGATTTTTTATGCTAGTCAAACAATAGAAAAATGTTTTCTAGCTCACTTTCTGTGTCTTAAACAAACACTGGAAAACTAATCATTTTCCAGAAAAAATGTATTTTTTTTTGTCAAAACAAATGAAGTGCTAATGTGTATTATGTAATGAGTATATGTAATGTTGGTTCAAGTATAGTATGAAACTAGGACCTACCCACCACACCTTTTAACCTCTTCTACGAAGTCCCAGGGACATGTAAGAAGTATGACCTTGACATGACTTAGAAATTTGTTGAAATTACTGAGTATGTGTACATTTTAATGTGTGCTGACTAAATATATTTTGATTTGACTTTTTGGGTCTAACGCATCTGTCTCAAGTTGTATTCAGATAAAATCATTCATTTATTTGTTCTTTTTTTCTCTTGGATTTATAAATTAAAAAAAAAAAAAAAAAAATTTATTAGGCTACCAAATGGGAGGTAGTTTAACTGACACCTCCCATGGGTTGAGCCCTAGACCTCCCTACCAATGCATTACATTGGATAGAAACTTTTCATCTATATATTTGTTCAATTTTCTGTTCTTTCTGGTCCATGAATAAGTAACTAACTCATTTACCAATCATGAATGTACTAAAGTCTTTTGAGACGTTTTTAATAAGTGAATAATGGATCTTTAAGCATTACTGCATGTATGATTAAAAGCATTCTCCAAAGTTCTTTGATAAAGGATGTAGCTTATCATCACGATGCATATTTTATTGGTATATTCCATTTTCACAGAACAGAAGCCACATGGAGAATTATATTTCTCCGAATAATAATTGCTTCATGTTTCTTGGAGATCAATTATTAAACAATCTAAATTCCTAAGTGTTAAATGTTAATGTTAATGTCAAATTAAGTTTAAGGGCTATTTCACTTATAAAAAAAGGTTTATGGGCTATTTCACCTGGCTAAGGAGAAAACACATTGCCTGTGACGATTATGCTTTTAGAATTATTTGCACACAAAGGCATACCAACACTTGTAAAAATTCTCATGAACATGCCGATAACTTGAAATCCTTTTTTGGCTGTCAATTCATATGATACTGCATATCAACTATTCTGTGATTAATACTTCAATTTTTGGCAGTGAAAGGGTGAGTTAAGTATTTGTTTAGCACTAACTAGGGTCAGCACCTAAGCAATATCTAGATCCTTCGGTTGTTGAGGCAAAAAGGTAGACTGCAGTTTGATGCATTTATTATTCTATGGGGATCTCATTATTAACATTAATTCCTTGGCAGATACTGTGCTTGAATGACCCTGGATCAGCACATATTTCAGAGATTTTTTATGGATTTTGTTATTTTACTTGATGGTCATAATCTAACAGTCACTCCTTTTCTTTTGAAACAGCCATCTGAATGTAATACGTATGCTGACATTGATGCAGCATATAAATGCCTTAAGGAGCAATATGATGTTAAAGATGAACAATTAATATTGTATGGTCAGTCTGTTGGTAGCGGCCCCACCCTTGATCTTGCTTCAAGAATACCAAACTTGAGAGGAGTGGTTTTACATAGCCCAATTTTGTCTGGGCTGAGAGTACTGTACCCAGTTAAAAGAACATTCTGGTTTGATATTTTTAAGGTATTTTCTTACCATTGATTCTATTCCTCATTTCGTTCCATTTGGTAGATGGACTAATCTAATTTATTTTTCCTTTCAGAATATTGACAAAATTGGCATGGTAAACTGTCCTGTTCTTGTTATACATGTAAGTCATATTTACTTCAAATTTCATTTTGATTCTCTTCTTGGTCTTCATCATAACTGCCATATTCTTCTTGATCTCTTTAAGTGTGGTTGGGTGCATGTGGCTGGATGTGAGTATGGGATTATATTTATGGACCTTGATGGTTATGGTAACATAACTAAAATTAAATGATAGGAAAAAGTTTCTCTACAAATTAGTTTGGAGAGAAACACTTCAAACTCCCACTAAACAATTAACATGGCTGTATATTTTGAAAATCTAACCGTTGGAAATTTTGTTCAAATCGGATGTTAATTACTATTCAATCCATAAATGTATTTTTTATGCATAATTTTAGATCACAAAAATTTGAAATTTAAATATTTTATTGTTGATATAGCTATTGATTTTGATCTTAAAAATTTTCAAGCATGGAAGATATAATAAGAAAATACAATTTCATGGTGGATTTGTCAAACTCACATATAATAAGAAAATGCAATATGCAATCTAAACCCTAGGAAAAGGGTTAGCCACATCTGTATTATACTTCAAAAGAACTTGTCACAATTGAAACTCTTTATAGTTGTTAATGAAGCCTAAATCTACCTAGTAAATGCCCGATGTGGGACTTATTTCTCTTACACAACTCACACTAGACGATATCCACATGATATTTCTTTGGTATTAGAATGCTTTCTTAGTCAGATAAGGAATATAGAGATAGCATGTGCTAATCTTTAAGAGAAGAAATTATAGGAACTCTTTAACCGTCTTTGTGATAAGTTTGACATAGCATGAAGCTTTCCTCCTGAGTTGTGAATGAACTATATTAGTTAGTCTGAATCAATGAAAAAAATAACAGTTTAAATCCATCTGAATCTGCCAAGCTTTTCATAGATATATTGAGCTAATAAATGGATCCTTTATGATTCTTTTATCATGTGGGAGGAGAATAATTTTTCATCATAAATCAAGCATGAAGGACATTTCTAGAGGGCTATGCCTAGGAGAGCCTCTATCCCCTGTTTTTTGTTATTATTATGGAGGCCTTTGATGTGATGATGGAAAAAGCAATAGAAGGAAGATATTAATCTGGTTTTACAGTGGTGACTTGGACAGTAATTTATTGATGATTTCTCATTCACTCTTTGCTGATGACAAATTGATGGTGAGGCTAACCTGAATCAGATTTGTATTCAATGTTTGTCTTTATTTGGATTGAAGCTGTCTCTGGTCTAAAGGTTAACATGGGCAAGTCAGAGTTGGTACCAGTTGGGGATGTGCATCATTTGGAAGAGTTGGCGGATATTATGGGGTTAGAAGTGTCGTATTTGCCAATGAAATATCTAGGCCTTCCTTTGGGTGCTAAATTCAAAGCAAAGATCATTAGGAATACCATATTGGAGAAGATGGAAAGAAGACAGGCAGGAAGGAAGCAGCTTTATCTCTTAAAACGGAGTTAGGATTACCTTAATCAAAAGCGCTCTTTCAAACTTACCCACTAATTTTCTCTCTTTTTCCAAACTTACCCACTAATTTTCTCTTTTTCCTATCAAAATAGATGTGGCACATCACATTGAAAATTTACAGCAAGATTTTTTATGAAGACATTTAGTTGAGGACTTTAAATTCCATTTAATTAATTGGAATAAAACATGTAAGCCCCTTCAAAGTGGAGGATTGTCCATCAGGAATCTGAATTGTTTAATCAAGCTCTTTTGGGAAGTGGTTGTGGAGATTTGGCATGGAGAGAGAGGTTTTGTGGAGGAGGGTAATATAGAAGAAATATGGAAGTTTTTGGAGTGGATGGTCTACTAATGTTTTTAATGGGCCTTACAGTGTTAGTCTATGTAAATACATAGAGAGAGACTGGAAAAACTTTTTGTGTTTCATTAAGTGTGGAGTGGGTGACAGGACCAAACTTAAATTTTGGTACGATAAATGGCACGGTGATATCCCTTTAAAGGAGGCTTTCCCGAAACTGTTTGCCTGACACTTAATAGGGAAGCTTTAGTAGCAGATTGTATGCAGTTTTGTAATGACACTGTATATTGGGCTTTGAATTTTATTGCAACAGTAACTTCTAGACTTGGGAGTTAGGATCCTTATTGTCTTTCTTGGATATGATTTACCCAACTTCAGTGAGCGATAGTGGAAAGGATAAGCTTTATTGGACCCCATCTAAACAAAGGTGTTTGAGGTCGAATTCTACTACAAAGCTTTTAGTTCCGAAAGGAGAAGTGATTTTTCCCTTGAAAAGCATTTGAAAGCCTGAGGTCTTTACAAGAGTTGTGTTCTTCTGTGGACTGCAGCATTAAGGAGAATCTTAACAATAGAAAAATTGAGGAAAAGAAATATAATTGTGGTAACTTATTATTGTACATGCAAAAGGAATGGGGAGATAGTTGTATTATCATCATAGAGCTGTGGTCCTGTGAACTATGGGTTTTAGCCTGTTTGGGGTTCAGGGGGTTATGCCTAAAGGAGTAATAGATCTGTTAAAATGTTGGCAAGGCAGTTTTGGTTAACATAGGTGCATAGAAATTTGGAAGGTGATTCCTTACTGATTTTTTGTGGTGCACTTGGCAGGAAAGGAATTGTAGAAGCGTTAAGGGCTGTGAGTGGACTATTAAATCTGAAATTGATGTTTTGATCCTTGTTTGAATGGATGATTACGTCAGGATTTTTTCTCTTTCTAACTTATTAAATTTTGTTGATTTTTTCAATTCTGAAGTTTAATTGTGAGTGTACCTATTGTATAATTTGTGATTACTTGGGTTATGCCTTTTTATTTTGGAAATTTGGGCTATACCTTTTTTGTCTTAATTAAATTTGTTATTTATCCAAAAAATGAAAAATAAAGAAAGCTTAATTCAATTCATCATGTTCATGTTAAGATTTGGTCAGGATAGCTTTTTAAATGTGATTTTGTTCTGCCAAGTGATCACATTGCCCTCTACTCCTTGCCCTTTCCAGTAGAAACATTCCAAAATCCTTTTATCTTTCCCAAAGTTATCTTACAGAAATCTATAATAAACATATTATGTTCCCTGTTCAGGGGACTGCTGATGAAGTTGTGGATTGGTCCCATGGGAAGCAGCTTTGGGAGCTTTGCAAGGAAAAGTACGAACCCTTGTGGTTAAGTGGAGGTGGACATTGCAATCTTGAGCTTTACCCAGAATTCATTAAACATCTAAAGAAATATGTACAGACCATTAGCAAATCAAAAGCAACCACAAATGGTTCTAAAAAACCTACAGTAGAATCTGATAATCAGAGCAAAGCATCTGAAACTGGAACTGCAGATACGTTTGAATTAAGTTCAGATGTTCCAGAAGTTTCTAGAAACAGTTTAGATAGCCGACTTGAGAAGTCCAGAAAATCAAACAAGCCTGAAAAGTCTCGTATGAGCACTGACCGTGTTGACAGGTTTAGACGAAGAAAGGGCTTAGTCTGGTGATTAATTTACACACAGCATTTCAATAAGTTATGTGCTAATATCTACTTGAGAAGGTAAATCTATTCACCCCAGCTTATGTAATAATGATGTGTCAATCCTAGATGGAATATATCCAGTTGAGTGTGTTCCTTCACGTAATTATTTTTTCTTTATCTGTATGTATGCTCAAAGATTGAGAAGAATCTAGCATTTTTTATTTCTTCTCATCTTTTGTAAAATCAACAGCCTTATGCAGTCTTAGCTATTTTCTTTCTTTAGTCTCTTAAGTTGATCTTCTAATTGTATGCGGCATTCTATTACAGCATTATCAAACACAAAATTCATGCAGTTTCAGCTATTTTGCTTCTTTTAGTGCCCGTTTGGGAGGGCTTTTTTAAAATGCACTTAAGTTGAGGGAATTAGAAATCCACTGGTGGTGTAAATCTCTAGGGAAATCTGTCGTTATGTTTACTTTCTTTTCACCTTTCTATTTGTTTGTTTTGGTTGTGCATTATCACTTTTGGTGGGGGTTGGGCTTGTTTTAAAGTTGTCAGGAATTGTTAAGAGGTAATGCTGGTTGAGCTGCACCTGGCTACTCAAAGTGTTGGTGAATGAAATTTGCCAGGAATCTGTGGAGTCAATGTGGCGGGGCTGAAAAAGAGGAATTATTTTGTGCATCCATTGTATGCAAATGCAATAGATGTGGATGATAATTTCAAGGGCGACAACAGCTTTGTGAACAGTTCATGTCAAGTGCTTAGTTATACATACATGCCGTTTTGCTGTGTCATGCATTTTCTTTTCTAGGTTTGATGTAATGAGGTTAATAACTAGGTTATTGAGTTCAGCCTCCGGTTGTGTGAGTTAAGTTATAGCTTTCTGCGGATGCTATGGTTGGCTATATAGCCCCCCTTTTGTATCTTCTTCTTCTTCTTCTTCTTCTCTGTTTTTTGTTTAATCTTTTGGTTGGGTGGGGGCACCAATTCTAAATGGGAGAAGAATTTCTCTTTGGTGTTTACTATTCGAAAAAAGATAAAAAAAAGAAGAAAGAAATAAAGAAATAAATTTCCCAATATCAGTTTTTGATTACAAGCAGGAAAAAGACAGGCCCCAGAGCTCATGGAACAAAGATGTGTAACTGATATTCACAGCACCAAAGAGCTCATCCGGGTTGTGATTTTTAAATGTTCTCTACTCTAGTCTCTAGTATACAGGACAGTTCAATAAAAAATACAAATTACCCCCATTTAAATTTGGCAATGTCATTTTTATTCAGTAAGTTTTATTTTGCTTTTTTTCATCGGTTAAGTTTACGTTTGCTGTCACTATTAGTAATTTTATCCAACATTCCTGTTAATTTTTTTTTTTTTTTTTTTTTTTTAAAAAAGAAAAAAGATTAATACTAAAATTTATTTTAACTAAAAAATAAAATCTAAAGTACAAAAAATAAATAAATCAAGCTCCATCAACAATAGTCAACCAGATCCCATCAAATAATAATAATAATCAACCAGAAATTATAAATATAAAAATCAAACCACGACATTTGGACTCTTAATCAAGCCACCATCGCAGAATCACAAATTCTCCCATAGCAAAGCCCTCTCTGCCCTCCCTTTTCTTCTTTTAAAATATACCAACACGTACCTAGCAATCTCTTAAATCCTCACAATCATAACAAATATCCCCTCACAAGAACCCACCCACTTCAAGCATTGGACCTGCAACACCCAAAATTTTACCAACCTCCACACACTAAAAAAAAAACCCAAACTCCTCACCTACACAAATCCAGAGCTCCATTCCAACACAAGGCATCATCAAACCTCAATCCAGAACACCATCTCAGACCATTTTGAGCTAGACGTTACCACTCATCTTCTATCGCCGCACATTACGATCATATAGGTCGAGTTTAGAAAAAAGGAGGCGGAGAGAAAGAGGTCTGACTAACATTTTTCTTTTAAGTAAAAATATAGTGTATAAAAAAATTAGGGAAAAAGCTAGAATTATAATTTTTTTTTTTTTAATAAATAAATTTGACTTGATGTCAACTATATTAAGGGAATGGAAAAAAGGACAATAAATGTTAACTTTTGGTTCGAAAATAACAAAAATAAAACTTAAAAGGATAAAAATCACAATTTGATCAACTTTAAAGGCTATAATTTGTATTTTTGATAAATAAAAAAAAACAATTATACATACTATATATTTAATTAATATATAAAAGATAATTTAGAAGCTAAGAGTTTTGTAATTCAATTGGTTGGTACCTATTGGTGTTATTATTAATGAAGACATTCAAGATTGAAATCTTTCTTCCCCCATAGTAATTATCGAATTAACAAAAAAAAAAAAAGACAGTTTAAAGATTTGTAGACAAAATATATCTAATTTAATGAGAATTTGTTTAAGAGAAGATCAAATCAAATTTAATCAAAATTTGTTTAGGGTTCAATTGTTTAATCTTAAAAGACAATGAACTAACCCTGTTTAGCACTTTTATAACTCTAAAATTCAAATTAAATTATATATAGTAAAAAAAAAAAGAGCTTTCAAAAGCTTATATGCTAAATTAAAAAAACTCAAAAAAAAATTTATATCATTATTAGCTGGTATGCAATCAATGCATGAAAATTTCGACAAAAAATATTTATATAATATATATTAATAAATAAAAAATCAAATTTATAAAATTTATAAAAAAATAACTCATCTAATTAATTATAATTTTTTTAAATAATTTCAAACATAATTTAATTAGAATTTGTTTCATCTTTAGTTAATTTATCTAAAAAAAAGTGGTGATTTTTATTAAGTTATATTAGGCCAAAATGTAAAATTGATTCTCTAAGCTTCACATGTTGTCATTTCAATTCTCTAAGTTTTAAATATAATCAATTTAGTCATTTGTTAGTCCCCTGTTAAGTACTATCGTTTATTTGCCAAAACGATGTCGTTTTGGATTAAAAAAAAAACTAGAGGGCTTAGGGGAACGACACGGTTCCCCTAGCCCACTGAATATCAAAAATCTTAAATCATCACCACCCCCACCGATACCCTAGCAGCTCATGACCTGAGATATTTGAGGGATGAGGAACTGAGGGGGATAGAAAGAGAGCAGTGTAGGTGACACAGACCATTCTGATGCTGTAAACATCAAAATAACAAAGATTGCAATTATAGAGAGCAGTGTAGTGATTCATCACTTATAATGTTAGAGATTCAGTCAGCGTGCTCTTAACTCCAAGCCAGACGTGCTCTGTAGGATGAAAGCTCCTAAAGCCCAATCAAGTGGAATATTTCCCACCTGATTCCTGGTCACCCAAAACTCCAATCAATATGATTCAATTTACTGCAAACATACAGCCATATGTACACAAATGCACACAAGTGGGCCATTAATCTTGCCAGTGGTAAAGCCAGGAAAGCATCGGTGGGCGTGGGGATGATTTAAGATTTTTGATATTCAGTGGGCTCAAGGCCCTTTTGTTTGTTTGTTTGTTTTGCTTTTGGTTTTTTTTTTAAACAACGTTTTTCAGTTTTTTGAAATTAGGAAAAAGAAAAAAATCCAAAACAACATTGTTTAACTTAATTGACTATACCTAAAATTTAGAAGACTAAAATCACAAAACTCTAATTTAAAAGATTGAAATGACAAAAGTTGAAATTTAGAGGGTCAATTTTACATTTTGGCTTTTATATTAACATAGGTTAGCAATATTCTTAACTCTGAAAGCCAAAAAAAAGAATGATGAGTGGAAAAAAAACCTAGGCTTTCAAAAAATTATGTAGCAATTTCAGAAGAAGTCAACAAGAATCTATTATATATATATGGGGTAAATTATAGACTATTTGGTAAGCTGAACATTTCACAAGAAAATTTTCTTATTTATTCCAATGTATATTTTTAATTATTGGAATAAATAAATAAATAATTTATTTTCTCGGTGTCTTGTAAATCTGAGTTATTTTATGGGGTTGGTTGCTAAGAAAATGCAAGAAAAGAAAATCTTGATTTTTAATTTTTTGGGCAACCAAATATGTTATATGGTCTCAGAAAATGAAGAACATGAACATTCATGTTCTGAGTTTGAGATGAGAGAGATGGAGATATGGGAAAATAAGTAAATTAATAACAATGACTGGGTTTTCACCTAATGTTGTGTTTGGTTGCCAACAAAATTTAAGAAAAGTTGACAAATTTACTATAAATTTTTTTCTCAATCTTTAAAACTAAGAAAATAAAAAATTTTGGGAAACCAAACATATTATTTGGGGAAGAACATGAACAATCATGTTCAAGTAAAGAACATGTCTTCCAAAAATATAATGAGAAGAAAAGAATATTTTATTTTATTTTAAAAAAAATCATAAGTTTTTTTTAATTATTTTACTTTATTTTTTTTATGTGGCTTTTTTATATATTTAAAATGCTGACCTGTCATTTATTAATTGCCAAATTTTTTTTTTAATGGCCACGTTAGCATTTGTTGTGCCAATATTGTACTCTGTTTGCTATGTAGGATATTTCCATTAAGTGAGTAACGGTAGGGACTAAAATAGAATGCTTTTTTTTTTTTTTTTTTCATTTAGGGACTAAAAGAGGTAGAATAAAAAAATAACAACCAAAATAGAAATAGGGTCAAAATGTAGAGACCAAAAGTGCATTTATGCCTAATAAAAAAAATAAGGTTTAAGCTTGTGCTAAGTCAAAAATACTAGCTGCCTCGAGAAAAAATAACTCCCAAGACTAGTTTCTTTTTCTTTTCTTTTTTTCTTTTTTGATTTGTCTAACATCATGTAACAAGTAATTGTTGAAGGTTGATTTTTGTCATTTGTCACGCTCATGCTCTAGTTGTAAGACTTGGGCTCTTCAAGGCCATAATAAATTAATGGGTGGAGTTCTGTTTGTTTTCACTGCTGAAGATAGATTCGTTTTATAGAACCAACCTGTGTGCAAACAACAATTCAAGAAACCAAGAACGAAAATGACATATATACATATAAAGGAACTAAGAGAGAAGAATGAGTGTTTCAATGAATTTTATTATTTATTTGTGAAACTCAAAATATTGGTTCCTAGAGCAACAAGGCTTTTAAATTTGTGGAACCCAAAATACTGGTTCCTAAAGCCATAAGACCTTCAAATCCATGGAACCTAAAATACTAGTTCCTAGATTTATAAGACCTTTAAATCCATTAAACCCAAAATACTAGTTCTCAAAGCCACAGGACCTTTAAATATATGGAACCCAAAATACTGGTTCCTAGAAAGTGAGAACATGAAGGTTGCGTTTGGGAACAGATTATAAAGCCAGCTTATTTTACTATTTAGCTTAATTTTGCTACTATTTATGGGTCGCACTGTACTTTTTGATATTATTCATGGGTTTCACTATATTATTTTAGCTAGCTTTTACTTTTATTTACAGTACTTTTAGTAAAAAGTTTTCAATTTCAACTAAATAAGCTATTCCCAAATGGATCCGAAGTCCAATTAGTGGATCCAAATTAAGACCACAAAGTAAAACTAAGGAGAAGCTGCATTCACATTACTTTCATGGTCAAAAGTGAAATATATCATGTATAATTCAAGCCATAAACATAGAAGATTCAATATACGTGACGATTGATGAGGAATGTTTCTCTTTTTCTCTCCCAAGACTGGATTCTAATTTTTTTTTTCTTTTAAATTGATTTTGGACTCAACATTTTAATTGGCATGAGATATTCCATATGTTCAGGTCGAAATAGAACACAACTAATAAAAACATGGACGCTGACAAGTAGTCAGCCACTCGATCTTACTCATCCATAGATTTGAGTCTATTTAAGGCTTGAAATGTAGATTGCCCAAATAATAATAATAATAATAAAGTAGGAATTATTACATGTAAACTATTTTAAACACACACCCAAAAGCAACTAAAATTTTTACTGTACCGTGTATTGTACTTCTCAAGTCAAGATTTAGAACTTGTTGATGCCCATTTTTGCAAATCCGTATCCAAAAGTCCATGAGGAAGAAAGCCCAATAAGAAGCAAGGCTCAAAAGCCCATACGAGGGAAAGCCCAAAGAAAAGCAAGGCCTAAAGACCCACCAAGAAGACTGAAGAGCAAGAAAAGTCCAAAGAAAAAAATGCAAGGGAAAGCGATTTGCAGCAGAATGCAAATCTGCAACATAATACAGATCTGCCGCAGAATACAATTTTTTAGCATAATGGCTTCGGCAAATCAAGGCAAATTGGGCTCAAGACCCTTTTGATCCAATCAACATTATTTGGCCCACAAAGGCCCAAATCTTTTTATATAAAAGAATATGTGTGAAAATGAAGAAACATGATGAAAAGAAACACGGAACAACAGGAAGTGTCAGTAGCAGGAATTGAGTGAAGGAAAGAAAATCAAAACCAAAGGAAATGACAAACACAGCAGGAAATGCATGAAGAACAAATATAGTCGTGGCTTCTTTTGGGAATATATCCTGTTGGGATGGTATCTTACCCAAAAGAGGCAGTAGATGGCTAGGACTATCTGATGCATGCTATAGAGGTAGGTGGTGAGGTAGCCTAATCCTTATCCATTTGAACCTAGAGGTAGAGGTATACAACAAGAACAAACAAAAAGGAATTTTGTCATGAAATGAGTAGTGGTGCAGTGAGAATGTACTGAGCAAAGGTAATGGCTAGGCAACTAATGAGTTGGTGGGTAGTCTTGAAGGAATACCCACAACAAACCAAAAACAGTTGGTGAAACCCTAAGGGTAAAGGGGAGAAATCTCATTGAATTAGCTTACTATAAAAAGGGGAGGTAGCCATAGATGACGGGGGAACGGATGGGAGGATCCTATGGTAAGAGAGTAGTAAGCACCTGAGGGAGGCACTTAAAGGGGGAGGCACCCAGAGAGAGGGACCCAAGAAGGAACAACCCACGACAAGAGAGCAATAAGAAACTAAGAGTAAAAAGAATGGAGAGAAATAAAGAAAGAAAGTGGTAAAAAGAAGAGAGAAAACACAGCAAGAATAGGGGCATGCATCAATAGACAATCTTTTCCCTCCCTCTTAGCAAACCCACTCTTTGAAGTCCCCCAAAAGTAATAGGTAGTAGCCATTTAGGCCTATTTTCCAAAATGTACAACTTTGATGGCAAAAGCCTATGACAAGGTTGTTCAAGTTAGGGTTTGGGTTCCTTATTGGTTTACTTATTCTGTGTGAAGATTCAATACTTGATTTTGATTGCAAATATATTTGATTTCACTCGTTAGAACTTATATCTATTGTATTTAGTCATTTTGTAGTAGCACATTTTTTATCACATTCGCTGCATCAGTTGACCTGCTGTGGTATCTTCATTTGCTATACTAGTTATTCTGATGTAGCATATTTTTATTATATTTACCGTGTTAGCTATTATACTAGCTAAACCTTTTCTGTTGAAACTTTCTCATTTCTTTGTTATTACGTGTTTTACTTTTGACACGAACTAATCATTATCCTGCCATAAGTATATATACATATACATTGTAGCTCATGTTCTGCCATATATTTTATATATGTATATGTGAATACGTTTAAGTGTATTTACGAATATATGTATGTATATATTTGAGAATATGCTAACTCATGTAAACTAACATATGCTTTATGGGTATTTTTCTTTGGGTTTTAGATTTGTTTATGTGTAGGAAGTAGAAAAATATTGCTGCAGTAAAAAATGAAGAGTAGTCATTCACGTTGCAGAAAAATGCGGAAAGTTTGACTGCATAGCAGAAAAGTTAGTCTTATGGTAGAACTATAGAAAAGTTCCTCCTGTAGCAGAAATAAAGAAGTCCACTTTACAATGTCTTCCCTTGGACTTTGGACTTAACGTTTGCACACAAACTAGTGGCGGTAGAATGGTACTTTGGAGCCCATTCCGTGGAGCGCCAAGCCCAACTTCCTTCTTAGAAAAGCCTAGACTAAGCGTTGTCCAATAACATCAAGACGCATGTCTAAGGTACAAGAAACGTAAAAGAACCCTCAATAGAACTTAAAAGTAAAAAAAGTTAACTTATATGTGATGATTGATGAGGAATGTTTCTCTTTTTCTCACCCAAGATTGGATCCTAATTTTTTCTTTTAAATTGATTTTGGACTTAAAATTGTAATTGGTATGAGATATTTCGTCTGTTCTTAATTGAAATAGGACACAATTAATATCATGGACGCTGACAAGTAGTCAGCCACCCAATCGTACTCATCCATGGATTTTTGTCTATTTCAGGCTTGATATGTAGTCTGCCCAAATTAAAAAAAAAAAAAAAAAACAATAGAGTTTATTACTTGCAAATTGTTTTATATAGTTTTACACATACCCCCAAAAAGAAACTAAAATTTTGATCGTAGTGTACCGTACTTCAAGTCATGATTTTCAACTTAAAATAAAGGGATAATTACACTTTACCCACCTGTGGTTTGCCTCTAACTCGATGTGTCTACCCATGGTTTCAATTTTGACACTTTGCCCACCTGTGATTCTCACCGTTACTGGGCCGTAACCCACCTCTCCGCTTTCCGTTACTCTAACACAGAAAATGTAAAAAACAAAACCCCAAATGAATCAAAACACTCCTCACATGAAGAACATACACCCAGAAAACTAATATAAATCAAATCAAGCAATACTGTTTCAGCCTAACTCTCATCGAAACTCTCATCTTCGCTCTCTCCCAAGTCAAATGCCAAGCTGTCCATGGCTCCACTCAATCAAGTCTACTCTCAACGGCTAAGTCTCGCAGTAAATCACCATAGAGACATACGACGGCAACAATAGAGATGCTCCCTGCAATGGTCCTTCTATGCGGTTAGGCAACACCGATGGCTAATGGAGAGAAGTTGATTCAGCCATGGCTATGGTGTCATGGGTCTTGGCTTGGTGGGTTCAGCCTTTGTGCTTTGTAACCTGGGCAAGGCGTTTGAGTTTGAATGGGGTTCTATATTTTTTGGAAGAGATGGGTTTGGTGGGCTTTTGTTTTGTGGGTCCTGCTTGGCTGTGGCCTATGGGTTTGTGTAGTTAAGGTGTTTGGGTTTTTACTGAGGTTGTGGTTTGTTCTTGGTAGATTTTCGGAGTTTGGCTATGGATTTGTGTGGGTAAGGTGTTTGATTTTTAGATGTTGTGGTTTGGATTCTGCTTGGCTGTAATTAGTTTCTTCTTCTCTTTTCTTTTTTGGCTTTATTTCTTCGTGTAAAGTGTAACTCTTATTTCCTAGGACCCTTTTGCTTTGGCAAAGCATTGATACAACCAGTCAGTCCAGATTGGATCAATCCATGTTTGTGCATGTTCTTCATGTTTGTGTATGTTCTTCATGTGAGGAGTGTTTTGATCCGTTTGGGGTTTTGTTTTTTACATTTTTTGTGTTAGAGTAACGAAAAGTGGAGAGGTGGGTTACGGCACAATAACGTTAAGAATCACAGGTGGGCAAAGTGTCAAAATTGAAATCATGGGTAGGCACATCGAATTAGAGGAAAACCACAGGTGGGTAAAGTGTAATTATCCCTAAAATAAAAAAGTTAATTTCGAACTATACCGGTCGATTTGACCAAATTTACCTTACTGGTCCTAAGACCGGTACCAAAATAGTGTTATTTCATGCCAGTTTGAATACTAGTGTAAATACCGGATTTTGGGCGATAAATGAATACCGGACGACATAAAAACTCTTTGAAATGAAAGGAGGAGAAGCATGAGAAGGGGGAGAAGAAGTGACTAAGGATTTAAAAGTTTTTGTAATTTTTCCCTCACCTTAAATCTGATCAAACAATTATTCACTCAACAACACATTGCTGGTGTTGCTATGTTGCAAATTGCCTAAGCTTTAGTTGCTACCGTTGATCCTTATTCTTAATTCCCACTGCATGTCACCTCTCTTTCTTCTCCAAATTTTCTTGTTACTTCTATTTCATTTTTGGTCTTCCCCCTCTTTCCTTGTTTTGGTCGCCTCTCCCATCTGACACAAATTTTAAAGTGATGCTCACCCCTCTGTGAGAGGGAGAGAGCATAATCCTGAAATATGCAATAACAACTCGTAAAGTGAACAAACTTCACTCTTTACCGACCTACTCACGTTACTTATGTTTTGAATTTTGAAATTTTTTTTTCCTTCTTACTTAGTGTGGGGCCAAAGAATTTGGCAATCTTGGCCCATTTCATATCAAGCCTAAGGCCCACGTCGAGGAGGAAGAAATGTCCGAGGATGAATGAAGAAGGTCCAAACTGCCAGGAGACGTTACCGAGGACAATCCTGTTCTCGGTAAACCGAGATCATAAGAGGAAAAAGAGGCATGCCACCAAAGGCAGTCTCCCAGAGCGTCCCAAGGGAAAGCACAAGTGCAATGAGTCAGCCATGAGAGTATAGTGGATGAGCAATTCCAGGATAAGCTGTCACCTCCGCATTAAATACCCATAACTAACATCCTGGCCCCATTTATGTGGACATGACCCCTGAACAGTGCTATCTAGGTCACCGCAACTCACAGAACGTCAGAAGGAGTGGCTGATGGGACATGCACTCAAGTATAGGCATGGATGACTAACAAGTATAGGACCAGGATGGTCCAAAGAGAACTATATAATGCAAGAGACCTTCTATAAGAAGGGGAGGAGGGAGTCATAGGAGAACACAGTAGTGATCCCAATCCCCTTTTGTGCTCTGTTTAATCAACTTAGATAGAAGCTCACATCCTCAGATGGTGAGTTCGTCTCCTCGGATCATGAGTCCATCCAGCTCTGTGTTCTTAGTTCTTACTTAATCATTTTTTACATCCATATTAGCCGTTGTCAAATTCATTAAAGTCTAGCTCTTTGACCCACTCTCTACAAATTCATTGTATCGGGTCCACAAGGCCTAGATCCCATTTACTTATGGGCCTAGTCTGAAAATTGAGACCCTACAATTGGCGCCGTCTGTAGGAAATTGCTTGTGTGATAATGAGTGCAACGGTTGGTTAAGGTAGGATCAGGCTCCCATCAGCAAGAATCCCTAGTGAAAGTCATTATAGTGGCCAGTTTACTGTATTATATGGGGAGAATTGCTAAATGGTGCACAGTTCTAGGGGCTTTCGACATCATGTGCATGCCCCATACCCCCGTCAGGGGTCAGATCCTCGCGAATCTAGTGGCCGGCTCCGCTGGACCCCCATTAAAGGAAGGGGCAGCCACACGGAGCGATTCAAGGGGGCTCCGTGGTGAGGCTAATTCTGGAAGGTATATATTGATATCTTCTGATCTACTGAAGCGGTTAAATGGAGCCTTAGCTATGATGGGTCCTCGGACCTCCTACTTTGGAGGAATTATCACACACTGGCAAGTATCTAAGTGTTAGACAGAACCAAGGTCTTGCATGGTCCTCAGACTCAAACCTATGGGGAAACTAATAACTCTTGACAAGTATCTAAGTGTTAGAAAAAACCAAGGTCTTGCATGATCCTCAAACTCAAACCTATGGGGAAACTAATAACTTTTGACAACTATCTGAGTGTTAGACAGAACCAAGGTCTTGCATGGTCCACAAACTCAAACCTATGGGGAAACTAATAACTTTTGACAACTACCTGAGTATTAGATAGAACTAAGGTCTTGCATGGTCCTCGGACTCAAATCTATGGGGAAACTAATAACTCTTGACAAGTATCTAAATGTTAGACAAAATCAAGGTCTTGCATGGTCCTCGAACTCAAACCTATGAGGAAACTAATAACTTTTGACAACTATCTGAGTGTTAGACAGAACCAAGGTCTTGCATGGTCCTCGGACTCAAACTTATGGAGAAACTAATAACTTTTGACAACTATCTGAGTGTTAGACAGAACCGAGGTCTTACATGATCCTTGAACTCAAACCTATGGGGAAACTAATAACTTTTGACAACTACCTAAGTGTTAGATAGAACCAAGGTCTTGCATGGTCCTCGGACTTAAACCTATGAGGAAACTAATAATTTTTGACAACTACCTGAGTGTTAGACAGAACCAAGATCTTGCATAGTCCTCAGACTCAAACCTACAGGGAAACTAATAATTTTTGACAAGTATCTCAGTGTTGGACAGAATAAGGGTCCTGTATGGATCCTCGAACCACAGTCCTTGAAGAGATTAATTACCTCATTAATCTATCTGAGTGATGAGCAGAATCTAAAAGGAGTCCACCTCCTCGGATCACCTACCCTTTCCCCATTCAGCAAAGATGTAAACTCCCCGGACCACAAACCTATGAGGAAATTTGCATTAGGGGCTTAACATTTTTTGTTACCCATTCAATAAAAGAAGAGCCTTAGGTATGTTGGGTCTCTCGAACCTTCTGCTACATGTTAAGCAAAGCCTTAGCCGTGCCTGGGTCCTCGGACTAGACACTTAGGAAAAACAGACACTCCGACATCATTATAAATGTCGGACAGAGCCTTAACGCACGATGGTCCCCTCGAATCACCTATATTAAATCTAGCATTCTCTGACGGTCGCACAGTTTACGATATAGAGCACATGGTTATGTTCTTGATTGTTCCTACATAGTTAAACTATTTAAAATTAGCAACTAGGTGCTACTGCAAGCTTTGTTAAAGTTAGGATAACAACATTTTGTTACCATCAACAACATCAGTTCTAAGTCCCAATAAAAAATAAATAAAAAAACACAAAAACAACAACACACCCATTAGCATAGTACTCACTGCAGAAAAAGGAAAAATTCACAAAGTAAAAATTGCAATCCTTTTTATTAAATAAAGGAAAAGTACATCATATACAGAACAGCTTGGGCAAGCTTGTTTTAAAGCTAACTATAAAAAGAGAAAGCCGATGGGAATGGTAGATTCATAGTCTCGTTCTAGCAGTAATCGAGCCAGTATGGATGGTACCGGCAATGAGAAAGAAGAGGAGGTGGAAGCGCCTGAATTGGTTCCCACCTGCTGAGGCTACTTCAAAGCGTACTCTTATCTAGAAGCTAATATCTGTACTCCTAAAAAATCGTCCTCCAGAAGTATCGTCAGCTTCTTGCAGTGGCGAAGATGGCCCACTTTTTCTCCTAACTGCAGAATGTCCTACCATCAGGGTGAGATCCAAACTCTGTCGAACGGAAAGCCTGACGCAATCTATGCCTGCTACAATTCCTGACTGAAGGAGGAAGGTTTTCTTTCTTGCCCGGTTGAAAGGTAGGAAAATCTTTGGCCTCTGCTTCCTTTGCCTTAGCTGCGACGTCTAGGATCTAGGCGGCATTCTTGGTTCCTGAAGGGTGGAGAACTTAGAGTTCCTACAGAACTCAAGGGTTTGTAGATGTGAAAGAACGGTTCTCCCAGGGTGCCTCATATAGAAGGCGAAATCTAGGGGGAACTTAATTCGCACGAAATTCAAAGAGAAAATTACAAGCGAAATAAGTCCCGTCCAATTTCCAAGGAAATCCTCAACCGCTAGACCCGCGTCGCTTCATAAAGGCACCAATGAATGCGCGCCTCGTATACCGAAATTCCAGGAGCGTGCCTTAGGCAGGTGAACAGGCTCTGGCACTCACGGGGAACAAGACTCAACCGGTCGTGACATAGGCCCGAGGACATCAAAATCCTCCTCCCCACCTGAAGAGCCGGACAGTAGGATTTTGAGGAGCTATTGTGGGGCCAAAGAATTTGGCAACCCCAACCCATTTCATATCAAGCTCAAGGCCCACGTCGAGGAAGAAGAAATGTCCGAAGACGAATGAAGAAGGTCCAAACTGTCAGAAGACGTTGCTGAGGACAATCCTGTTCTCGGCAAACCGAGATCACAGGAGGAAAAGCGGCACGCCACCAAAGGCAGTCTCCCAAAGCGTCCTAAGGGAAAGCACAAGTGCAATGAGTCAGCCATGGAAGTATGGTGGAAGAGCAATTTCAGGATAAGCTGTCATCTCCGCATTAAATACCCACAACTAACATCCTAGCCCCATTTATGTGGACATGACCCCTGAACAATGCTATCTGGGTCACCGCAACTCACAGAATATCAGAAGGAGTGACTGATGGGACATGCACTCAAGTATAGGCATGGATGACTAACAAGTGTAGGACTAAGATGGTCCAAAGAGAACTATATAATGTAAGAGACCTTCCATAAGAATCGCGGGGGGGGGGGGGGAGGGAGTCATAGGAGAACACGGTAGCAATCCCAATCCCCCTTTGTGCTCTGTTTAATCAACTTAGATAGAAGCTCACATCCTCAGATGGTGAGTTCGTCTCCTCAGATCATGAGTCCATCCAGCTCTGTGTTCCAAGTTCTTACTTAATCATCTTTTACATCCACATTAGCCGTTGTCAAATTCATTAAAGCCTAGCTCTTTGACCCACTCTCTACAAATTCATTGTACCGAATCCACAGGGCCTAGATCCCATTTACTTTTGAGCCTAGTCTGAAAATCGAGACCCTACACTTAGATACAACAATATATGTAATTTTGTATACATATGTATTTAATCTAATCTATATTATCGGCATTTTGTTTCTCTAAAACTTTTTTTTTTTTTTTTTGAAAGCTGTTTCTCTAAAACTTTATTTACATATAATCTGATAAATAAAAAAAACTATATATAGGTAATATCCATTTAATATATACTTTTATAAAAATATATATATAAATAATAAAAATAAAAACTTCTCTCAAACTTTATTGACGTAATATGATCAATAAATAAAAACCTATATATGGGTAATATTCATTTAATATATATTTTTATTAAAAAACAATATATAAATTAGTGGTAATTCCAAAATGGTTCATTAATATTAATCAATATCGAAATATTTTGTTTTCCTAACTAAATCGAAACGGCTTTAAGTATAGTATTGACTTCCTTGACTTAAAGTCATGATTTTAATTGCATTTTAGAGTGTGTGCAAAACAGTTTGCGTATGACAAGTTTACCTAAAAAAAAACTTATGAACAACATTCAACAATACAAAGAGTACGAGCTAGGGGTTTGGACTAACTGGGTGTCCACCTAGTAACTATACTTTGCGCCAAAAAATGTAGAAAGTAAACCTTCATTGATGCATGGACATTGCAACCAAGTCATTTCTACCCACATCATTGTCATTCATCTGATCTTCATGTCACTATGTCATACAGAATAATAATCCTTTAATATTTCAAAATTAAAAATTTCTTACAAATTCTTGAATATCGTTAACAGAGTTTGCATTGAAACAAACATTCCTATACGGTTCCATCTGTAGTTTTCTTAGCCATGTAATTCTAATTATTTGGTCAACTGTGGGAGTGGGACTATAAAGTGAGATGAGAGCATGAAATTCTAATTATTGGATCCATATTAAGATAACAAAGTAAGACCAGTGAGAAATTGTACTCTCATCAACTTTCATGGTCAGAAGTGAAATATATCATGTATAATTGAAGCCATACATATAGAAAATTCAATATATGTGATGACTGAAAAAAAAAAATGTTTCTCCTTTTTTCCCACCCAAGATTGGATCCTAAATTTTTCTTCTAGATTGATTTTGGCTTATGAAGTTGTAGAAGAATCCACATGTGACACTTTAGGCGAACACAAGAAAGGCTTTGGGGGTATTGGTAAGGAATGAAGGGTTCCTTCTAACATCTCCACCACCTTATTCATGGATGGTCGATCAATTGGATTCGTCTGAATGCACCATAAACTCACTAGGATCATCTTCCTTGATGTCTCTTCCCCCTCCTCTGTGATGACTCCACAAGTTCTTCCATCCATTCCTAGTTCAAGATCCTTGTAAATCCAATCTGGAAAATATGTTTCGCTGCTATTGGACATTCCAACATCAAAATTCTTTCTTCCTCCAACCATTTCAAGAACCAACATTCCATAGCTATAGACATCAGACTTGTGAGAGACTCCTCCAAAGTTCCGACTAAATACTTCTGGTGCAATGTACCCTGCTGTTCCTCTCATACCAAGCATTGATACAATACTATCTTTTCTTTGGCATAGTTTAGCAAGGCCAAAATCAGAGATTTTTGGGATGAAATCTTCATCTAAAAGAATATTTTGAGGTTTTATGTCGAAATGCAAAATCCTTGTGCTACAACCTCGGTGTAAATATTCTAGTCCTCGAGCAATGTCAACTGCAATTTGGTACAATGTTTTCCATTCCAAGCGACAATTTTTTGCAGAAGATTCTCGATGATATATGAACTTATCTAATGATCCATTGGGCATAAATTCATATATTAGAGCTTGCTTGTTCTTTTCATAACAGAAACCTAGAAGAGTGACTATATTAACATGAGAAGTCCTACTAATGCTAGCAACTTCATTAATAAAATCTTCTCCATTTCCTTTGGATTCGCTTAGAACTTTTACTGCCACGAGCTTACCATCTGGTAGTTTTCCTTTGTATACACCACCATATCCTCCTTGGCCTAGTTTATTTATGAATGAGTTGGTCATCTTCTTGATCTCTGAATAACTATATTGCCTGGGAGCAAGTGAACCATAATTCAATATGAATTCCTTGATATTTTCATCATTCTTCCTTGTTGTCTTCCTAAAGATGAATTCCTTACTCAATTGTTCTCTTCTAAGGTAGCATATTATGATACAGACTGCTACAATCCCAAGCACAGCAACCGCAATACCTGTAATTAAAGAAAGGCAACTCTGTCATGTGCAACAAATGATAACCCGAATTTGTTCTGACGTCATGATTAAGCTACATACCTATGATAATTTCACGCATTCGAGCATTCATCTTGGAAGATGATCCTATAGCAGAAACATAATATCAGTAAGACCATTGAGGAAGTGATTGTTAGTTAAAACTGGTAAATGTTAAGGAAGTAAACCACAAGATTTAACCCAGAAAACGAATAGTTCTTGCAACTGAGACAGCTAGAGGATTGTGTCTATAGAAAATACTGGAAGAGGATAAGTACAGACTGCAAACAATAGCGACAAAGAGAAATTTCCTTTTGAAGTTAAAAGATAGTTTTATCTAAAATATAAAAATTATACTCAAAGTGGTTTTAAAAAAAGAATTTACATTTAAAGTGAAAACCTTGGTAAATGTTATTCCACAACTTGACTTGGTTTTGATCCCACCTAAAGTAGTTAGACGAAATAAAAATCCTAATCATCCATCAATTTCATATTCTGGCAAAGATAATCGATGAATTAGTCCATCATTGACCAGAAGAATTATATATATATATAAATATATATATATATATATATATATATATTCTTGAATTAAAGGAAGTAACTTCTTCATCCCAAAAGCTAGCTTAAGCTATTAGAAGTTTAATTATTTAACTATAACTCTGACATTTTTCCGCACACGTGGGTCTAAACTTTTTAGTCAAACTTAGTATTTTCTACTCTAATACCATGATAAATCACCAGTTCTCTTAAAAATTTAAGTAGTTAGAAAATGATAAATTTAATCATTTAACCACATACTTCTAACAATATGATGGATACTATATATTCCGAAAAACAAGATCGGAGTTTTTCGTAGACGCTTGATCTTAATCCTCTACTCTGATGAAAACTATGTTAGCTGTAGTTTGGCTAGATTTTTAGGAGCTTTTAATTATAGGTCTGGTTAATGTGTGTCATAAACCATCCATTTTTAGGAAAATTTTCTCGGGAATTGAAAAAACTGTCAATATTTTTTCAATTCCTGAGAAAATTTTTTCCAAAAATGAAAATTATTGTGTACTCTTAAGACACACATTAGTAAAATCCTTTAATTATTTCCGTTTTTTCAATTCCTGAGAAAATTTTTTCCAAAAATGAAAATTATTGTGTACTCTTAAGACACACATTAGTAAAATCCTTTAATTATTTCCATTAAAGCGCTCAAGCTAGCTTCCAATATAGATGCTAGTAAGTGAGCATCTAAACAAAAACAATGGATCTATTACATGAGTCTTGAGTCATGTAAAACAATGGATCTATTGTCGAAGAAATTTTAAACTATGGGTGATTTGAAAGGTCACTTAAGAATAAAAATAAAATTTGCAGGTTTAATTGGAAAGAAGGTTTGTACTAAGCAAGGCTTTTCTAGACAACTTTTGTGGCTAAGAGCATTCACATAAGGCTAAATATAGACTTAGTCAAATTTAATCTAAAAATTTTACTTTTATAATTTTAATAAACTTAAATTCATCTAGTTCATATATTAGGCTCAATATTTATTTCTCTATTTATATAAATATTATTTTTTTTCATTCTAATCTCTTCCACCCGTCCCCAATTTCAGCCAAAATCTTTCCCAACTCACAAATTATTCACTACACACCACCACCCACTGCCGGTGTCATTACCAAGTTACACTCCTCTACCGTCATGGTCAACCACATCCGGTGAATTGTTCTCCACCAATTGCAAATCACGGTTTGTTATTAGCCATTCACAAATCATGGCCAACCATTATTGCAAATTGCCACCACCATTTCAATTTTGGAGAATTTATCATTCTCTGCCACAGCAACCGATGATTGGTGGGAGAAAGAGAGACAGAGAGAGTGGGAATTTTGAGAGAGAGGAATGAAATAATAATTTGTGGTGGTCTGTTCACCAATAGTTTTTTGAGACACTGTTCATTTGTAAATTTCTTGGACAAATTGTTGATATTGATGCAAAAGGATTTTAAGTGAGTCTAGCTATGTATTTTTGTTGAAACGAGATTTGTTGAGAGTGTTGAGATTGCTCTAAATCGGCATGAAAATTTTTTGGAGGCCTATGGCTGTAAGCTCAGCTAAAACTGACATGATGCCAATAAAAAGGCATCTAAAATTTAGGCTAGTTTGTTTGTTTTTTAATTTTGAGTAGGTGAAGGCGTCAAAAAATTGAACCCTGAAAATAAACCAACCTGGGCCACCAAAAAGGTGGAGATAATAATAACCCCATCGACCATAGACACAATTTAAGCTAATTAGTGTGTGGTTTATACTTGATAGGTCAATTTAATGATATATATTAACACCCAACAATGTAAAACTACAGTTAACATAACAGAAAATAGCAGTTAGCTAGACGTAATCTCTAAAAAAATGAAGCTGGAACTTCTTGACCAACTCTTTGCTATTGAGTTATTTTTAGTTATGTTTCATTACTGATGAAAACTACAGTTACTACATCTATCTAGAAGAGGTGCATTATTATTTTTTTGTTAAACGCTCTATTTGTTCCGCTATACAATATTTTTAAATGTAAAATTTTTTAGCTGCTTGATGTGAGTCGTGTGACATGTAAAATTATTCAAGCATGCTAGGAGTCGACAGTTCGATTGTGAGAGTCGATGGTCCAGCAATTTGAATTACTGACACCAATGGATCACCAACATTGGCAATTGAATCGACAACCTAGCCACCAAATTAAGGGAAAGTCACTATGTTTTTTTTGTAAAATTTTTTACCAAGTTTTTAAAGATAGAACATTTTACAAAAGATTTTTTTTTTAAAGAGTTTCAATCAATGATATCTGCTTCTAATGATTGCTATTTATCATCAGACCAAGACACTCAATTGATTTTTGGTGTAGGCAAAGATCAAACTCCATATCTCTTATTTGATGACAAGAAGATTTTACAGTAGGTCAATGAAAAATATTTTCAAGTTTGACCAAATTTTACAATGAACAAACACGGTAAAATGCTAAAAAAATTTACATAAAATATTTTACAATGAAACAAACAGAGCGTAAATATATCACGTTTGTTTAAAGCAAGCCATATATTACTATAGTTAATATAAAGTATAGAAACTTTACTTGACCAAAAAGCTTAAGTCAATCCATAAGTTTGGATTCAATTATATTATATTAACCACTTTCTCTTTTTGTTAATGTCCCATACTTAACTAACACACCACTTTCAATGGAAATAAGTGATGAATTGAAACATCACTTATTAGAACAAATAACCTACCACTAATAGTTCATCTTTTATTAAATTAACTTTCGGTTTTCTTCTAAATAAATTCTATTTTATTTATGTTTCATGTTTCCTACCAATTCTTTGATTTGGATATCAATATTTTTGTGGATAATAATTCCTATATATTTTGTGAATTAAGTATGAGTATTTATTTGTCAAATGATTTTTAGGTTAATTGATATTTTTTAATGTTTTTAATGTGAATGTTTTTAGGGTTCTCACTTCACAATTCACATTCCTCCCCCCACTTAAGATAAATTTAAAAAATAAGGATTTTGTTAATGAATGTCTTAAGAGTATTTGTTTAGGAAATACTTTTAAAAACTTTTTATGGAAAATGAAAAAATAATTTATTTTTTTGTTTTATATTTCTCATAAAAATGATATCAATTTTTGTTTTAAAATTATTCATTAACAAATACCTTAGTGACACACAGATCCAAAAATTAAAAACCTCAGTAATTATTCAATGTTTCCAAACTTATTAATTGGACCTTGCTGCCCATGGTGGCAACCCGCTCTGCTAATCGTTTCCAATGTCAATATTATACTACTGTCAATTAATTAATTGAGGAACATAGTAATATACATTGTAAGATACACGCGAAGCAAGAAATTGGAAAGCATAGTATCAGTACTAATGGAGGGATTAAAAAAAATTGTCTAAAAAGCAGTCAGGTTAGACTTTCCAAGGAGCCCAGTGTTTGTTATGAGTACCAGAAAGGGGCTCTGATGTGGTTGAATTTAGAGAAAAATCTTGATTAGGATTTTCAATGCGGTCAAGGAAGGTTAGGTATATGTATACGTTCGCAAAAATCCGAATACTAGAAAAGGTTAGCCTCTTCCTCAAATAAAAAAGAAAAGGTTAGTCAGTTTTGCAATCCCAGATTAAGCCTAACACAAAATGGCTAACAGTGCACTGCTACAGCACTTAAATCCTACTAGAGGAAGGTCGCTGTCTAAAATGAAATCCTTAAATAAATGTTACCACAACTTGACTTGGCTTTGATCCCCACCTAATTAAGTAGTTAGATAAAAAAAAAAATCTTAATCATCGATCCATAAAGAATTAGTCCATCATTGACCAGAGGAATTCGGTACCTAATTCTTGAATTGAAGGAAGCAACTTCTTTTATTGCCAGGTCTCATGGACTAGTATGATGTATGATGTTGGAATATACAATTGATCTATACTATATATTCTGCAAAACAAGATCGGAGTTTTTCATAGACGCTTGATCTTAATCCTCTACTCTGATGAAAACTATGTTAGCTCTAGTTTGGCTAGCTGCTGAGGAGCTTTTAATTATTTCCATTAAAGGGCTCAAGCTACCAATATAGATGCTAGTAACTGAGCATCTAAACGACTTGGACAACTAGATAAGAAATGAAATAAGAATTTATGACGACAAAAATAGATGCTTACTTGTTGATTCAGTGCTACAACCAGATGCAAAAGTCCCGTTTGTACAATGGCAAGCGAATGTACTGGTGGTTGGGTCGGAACCACACAGCCCTCCAGCATTGAGGCATGTATCACATTGGGAATTATTTGCATCCCACTCTAACATGAAACCGCTAGCAATAGCTTCCATTACTGCATCATAAGTTGCAGCAGTGGGAAATGCTGATTGCAAAACTGGAACATTGACCCAGTAGTTGCATCCTCCGATTAAGTTGCTAATTGTCAAAAAAGTCTGAGGGCTCAGGGTATAGTAATTGATAAAGTTGGTACTGCTGTTTATGGAGCAATTAAACTGATAAAAGGCAAGATTTGGAATAGTAGCAGCTAGAGAACGGCAATTATAATAAAGTGTCAGGTTCGTATCACCTGAAGTAATATAGGAAAATAAGTTGTTATCAATGGTGGTATTAACGAACGCAGCAGGGCAAATCGTGTCTAAGTAATCCGTCCTAGCAACCTTGAGAGTCCATGATGAGTAATTGATTTCAAGGACTCTGTAATTCATGGTAGTGATGTTGATCTGCGGAACATTGCTGCTGCAGTTTAACTGAAAACTAGGGTGACCACAATAGTTTGGTCGATTGGATGCCCAGAATGGATAACTGAGGTTCACAAGGTCGCCACAGTTAAATGGTGCCTCACAGGTGAGGTATTTCTCATTATCCGCAAGCAAAGATGTTGGACAATGGATTAAGGTTATGGTAACTATCATCAGGGACAATTTCATCACTACTGGGAAGAAATGGGAATTTATTTTAAGAGAGAGAAAGAGAGAAGTGGGGAGGGGTTGAAGACGGAAGCAATTAAATAAAACTGTGGAGTTTAAGATGAAACAGAGGAATTAGAAATTTCGAAGCAAGATCTATTCGGAAGTGGAACGTTACACTGCGGGTCAATTCACTATTCGGTGACTTAATTGTCCATTTGGATCCCGTCTGCACGTTTGCCCCTTTTTATTTATTTATTTATTTACCAAGGCTCTTGCACTGTTTATAAGACAAAAACAATACATTAAGGTGAAATTACAGCATTTTCAACAATGAACCTCAAAAAAAAGTTTTATCGTTTTCAGTAATAAGTTTTCAATTCTCATTTTTCAGTAAAATAAGTGGTATTTAAATACACACTTAGACTCTATTTAAATGACGCTTATTTAGTTATTTTATTGAAAACTGAAAACTTATTACTAAAAACAATATAGTAAAATAAATTTAGAAATATAAAAAACTATTCACACGTTTTTTACAAATTGACTTGTACCAACCAAAAAAATAGTAAAACGCGCAAAACTCCTCAGCGCACCCTTTAGAATCTAAAATGATTCCCCCATTGAATTTTCCCAACTCAACCACCCTTGACCGTTGACAACTTCATAATTTGGTCTAATCACCATTACCAAGTGTCATTGTCCTCTTGTGCAGGACATATATTCTACAGTCTCCAGCTCTCCAAGTCCAATGACCCCAACATTAGAAAATTACGACACAACGTTCACACGCAGCTGCTTATCCTGATTTGCAGGCCGGCCATTTCTTGTTACATTATTATACTATTATGTTTTAACCGTTGGGCTCATTTTAAAAAAATGCCAAGCCAAGCGCTTAAACATTCAAACGCACCTTAACCACTTATCTTAAACCAATAAGAATCTCTTTTTTCTTTTTTCTTTTTTTCTCATATTATAAACTAATATTTCATCTGTCACCTCAGGTTTTGCTCTGGCACAACTTTCAATTATTGTTATTATCATCATTCCTCATATTTAACTTCAATCTTTTGCCTTAATGAATAGGACAACACCATACTACTTGCTTTGTTTGAATCTTTCTGCGAAAATGACATTTTGTGGTGTTTCTATACTATTCTTCAAGCCCAAATTATCTATTTACTGCCTCTTTCTTGGATCTTGGAAGTGTTCAAAATAAAGACAATTTATAAGAATTTAAGTTTTGTTTGGATACTACTTATTGTTAAAAATTAAAAACTAAAAATATTGTAGCAAAATAATTTTTAAATGTGTAAATAGTATCGTAAAACCCAATTTTAATGAAAAATTTTCACAAAACCGTATTTGTAGGTTTTGTGAACAATGCACAAGACCCACACAAAAACACAACGCCTGATGTGGGACACTATCCAAATCCACGCTTAGTCCAAACTCCAAAGTCATGACCCCCAGCTTCTTAGAAGCTGCCATTGCCTCTTATGCAACTGTTTGTAACTGAGTTTTTCCCGTTAATGTTATGAAGCTGTGGTTTTTTTATCAAAAAAAAAATTTAATATGTACTGTTGCAAAGTCAAAAATAGCAGCCGCCTCAAGAACAAAACACTCCCAAGTCTCTAATTTTAGAGCAACAAACTTATACCATATTTTATACCAAGAAAGTAATGATCCACGTTTATGCAGTTTTAAGATTAACTTGTTCCTCCAAAAAATAAAAATAAAAAGTTTTAAGATTAACTTCTCAAGAACATTATAACTTAGTTGGCACCTCCTCATTTATCATTTTTTTATTTGACAAAAAAAAAAAACAAAAAAAACAAAAACAAAAGAGTCCATATCATTATTAAGGTTTTATTTCTTAAATCTAATGATGTACATAGTACCACATTATTTAAAATTTTTAATAATGTGGGCATTAAATCCAATTTTAAATTAGTAATATTTAATTTGAAATATAAAATTAATCCATTTCAAATAGGGAAAAAAAATCATAATACTATAGTAAAAGGCTACATACATCCTAAAGGCTTTGTAATTTGATAAAAGATTTAGGATTCAATCTTCACCTACTCTAAAAATCAATTGATGTCGTAATCCAATGACAAAAAACAAAAATCACAAAAGATGACATTATAAGTTGAAACTCTATAAAAAAAAAATTTCTAGAGTTTAAATGTCCCATTTTCCAACTATATATATATATATATATATATAGAGAGAGAGAGAGAGAGAGAGAGCACATGGATGCCAATGAAGTACAATCATTATAATACTTATTAATAGCTACCATTATAATCAAATTTCATATTTTAATAATAAAAAAATAAAAGATAAAAATTATAATTTGTTTCAGAATTATAATCTTGGTGGGACTTTGAAGCATAAAAGGATGAATAATAGAAGAAAACAATGATCCAAAGAACAACGTTGATAAACATTCGTACTTGTTATCTTTAATATAATTTTTTTGAGCTCATCTTTAGTATAATTGAGACTTAGGATTATGAGTAGCATTATATGTAGTTAAATCAATTATTTTATTAAAAAATCGACCAAGATTTCTAGTCGGACTTGTGTTGTTCCAACAAAATTAATACAAGTATGTTTATCTTCCCTTCGGTACGGTGTAATATCTCATGCTTGTTCTTTTTGTTACACTAGTTTGTAAGTTTCTTTAGGTTTTCAGTTAACTCAATTGGTAAAATTTCTGATAATTGAATAAAAAATTTGGGATTCAATCTCCACTTACAACAAAAACCAATTGGTGTCTTGGTCTAATGATAAAAAGCTATCATCATATCATCAAAACAAACATCATAAGTTGAAACTCTTTAAAAATATATAAATATATTATACGTTATTTTTATTTTTTATTTTTTTTACTTAAAAAAAAAAAGGTATTTACAACAATAACATGCACCTCCTGTGGTATTATTATTGTTGTTGTTGTTCCCCTCTCCCATCCCTTTCTTGCCTAACCATGGCTTTTGCCATTGCCCCCACTATAGTCACGATGTTTTAAAAGTCATTGTATTTTGTATACCCATAGTGCACGGGTATACCCATAGTGCAATGCACTTCCTTTCAACTCCAGAAATTGGTCATCAAAGTATATTTTATGTACATCTTATTGGGAGGTGCACAGCACCTAATAGAAGTCCAACCCATGTAGAATTGGTCATCAAAGTTGTGTTTAATAATTAGTACTTGTAAAAATCCTAACTCAAGTCATGTTAGGAATTCATATTATGCTAGGAAAAGAAGTCTAAGGTTGCTGAAACTTTTTTGTGTATAAAAAACATGTGGGTGTGCCGCATGTTGAAGTGAAAGAAAAAAAAGAGGAAACCGCACAAGAAAAAAGAGAGTAGCCAAGAGAAAACCGCTTAGAGAAAAAAAAGACAGTCAAGAGAGAGCTATGCAGGGAGAAGAAAATAGAAAGGAGAGAGTAAAGTGTTGCCGCCTTTGAGAGAGATAATTAGTGTGTATGAGAGTAAAGAAAAACAAGAGAGATTTTTCTATAAACGTAAGACATACACAAGAATTATTGTAATTGATTTGATAATAATGAATTGATTCGGAGTTTGTCCTGTGGTTTTTTTCTTCAAAGAGAAACGATTTTCCACGTAAATTTTTGTGTTCTTGCATGTGATTGTTATTTTTAGATTGCTAATATTGTTGGTAATATTATTTGGGACCCAACAAGTAGTATCAGAGCTAAGGTTAGAGTTGAAGCGATGGATAGAGAAGAAGGCAAGGCTTTAGGAATTGAGAAGCTTGACAAACTTTAGGTATTAGAGGATGCAAATAGAAGATTATCTCTACGAGAAGAAGTTGCATCTGCCTCTTTTGGGGATGAAATCTGATAATATGAAAGATGAAGAATGAAATCTTCTTGATAGACAGGTACTATGAGTTATTTGATTAACTTTGTCAAAATCAGTTGCACACAATGTTGTGAAGGAAAATACCACAGTGGATCTGATGAAGGCTTTATTTGGCATGTATGAAAAGCCATCAGCTAACAATAAGGTGCATTTGATGAAGAAGTTGTTTAATCTAAAGAAGGCAGAATGCACTCCTGTAGTGCAGCATCTGAATTAGTTCAATACGATCACAAATCAATTATCCTAGGTGGAAATTGAATTTGATGACGTGGTTCGTGCATTGATTCTTTTGTCTTCTTTACCAAATACTTGGGAAACCATGAAAATGGCAGTGAGTAATTCTACAGGGAAAAGCAAACTCAAATATGATGATTCGAGATTTGAAGTGAAGAGGTTTGCAGGAGAGATGCGAATATAGACAATGCACAAGATCAAACTTTTGTCACGGAGAACAAGAGTGGAGGTAGAAGCAGAGGACCTAATGATCAAAAATTCAATAGTATGTCATAATCAAGACATAGATCTCTGTTCAAAGAAACTAGAGAATGCTTCTATTGTGAGAAAAAGTGCCACATAAGAAAAGATTGTTGGCATTGGAATAAAGAACAAACTGAAGGTAAAGATGACGAGAATGATATTGAGAAAAATACTACAGTTGCTATGATTGTTGAGGATGTTGTGGTACTCTCTATTGAAGATCAAAAGTGTGAGCATGTTACTAATAATAATGTTGAGTGGGTTGTTGATTCGGTAGCCTCCCACCATGTTTTCCTTACAAAAGGTTTGTTTACCACGTACAAAGCAGGAGACTTTGATACAATGAAGATGGGTAATTCCAATTACTCAAAAATTGTGAAAATTAGTGATGTGTGCATTGAAACCAATGTTGGTAGTACTGTGATGTTGAAGGATGTGTGACATGTTCTAGATTTAAGGATGAATATGTTTTCTACATTGGCTATGGATCGAGCGGATTATTGTAACTACCTTGGTAATGGAAAATGGGAACTTACTAAGGGGACATTGGTTGTTGCAAGAGGATATGCATGTTGCGATATGTACAAGACTCATTTGAAGACCTATAAGAAGTAGCTTAATGAGATTAAAGATTTTGAGAAGACTCCACAAATGAGAGTTGGGATTAATGGTGTTGAGAGGTTGAAAATGTTAAGGCTGAATGGGATGATGATGAAGTGAAAGATTCTAGAGGTCTTGAGCTGGGGGAGCAATATCCTCCACTGGAGATTATTGAACCCCATGAGAAGAGGACTACTAGAGAACATCATACTATTAGCTTCAAGAACAATTGGGCTTCTAATGAAGGGGAGCCAAGGGATTGGATTAAAGAAATCCAAGATGAGATTAATTCTTTGAGAATGAAAGGTATTGACGTTGATGAGGTGTTCTCAGTGCTAGTGAAGATAATGAAGAAGGTCATGCTTGGAGTTGGCTTGGCTGACATGAATTCTAACTAAAGAGTTGGAATTGAAGATCTCCTTCCTTGATGGGCTGGAAGGGGAGATTGTTGGGAGGTGCACGACACCTAATAGAAGTCCAGCCCATGTAGAATTTGTGCCCAAGATAATGAGCTTGACATGCAAGCATTGATGAAATTCTATTTCAATTATAAATAGGTGAACGTGATTGAAAAATCCTAGAATCCTACTCCAAATGTAAGTAGGAGTTGTGTTTAATAATTAATACTTGTAAGAATCCTAACTCAAGTCATATTAGGAATTCATATTATGCTAGGAAATTAAGTCTAAGGCGGCTGAAGCTATTTTGTGTATAAAAATCATGTGGGTGTGCTGCATATTGAAATGAAAGCAAAGAAAGAGAAAGGCGCACAAGAAAAAAGAGAGCAGCCAAGAAGGAGCCACTTAGAGAAAAGAAAACAGCCAAGAGAAAGCTGTGTGTGGAGAAAAAATTAGAAATGAGAGAGCAAAGTGTTGCCGCCTTTGAGAGAGATAATTAGTGTGTGTGAGAGTAAAGAAAAATAAGAGAAATTTTTCTTTAGTCGTAAGACATACACAAAAATTATTGTAATTGATTTGATAATAATGAAGTGATTCGGAGTTTCTCCCGTGGTTTTTCCTTTCAAAGAGAAAGGGTTTTCCAAGTAAATTTTGTGTTCTTATGTGTGATTTCTATTTTAAATTGCTAATATTATTGATAATATTATTTGGGATCCAACACGCCTTTGGTCTGCTGTTTATCATCTATGGTGCCATAGAAATAGTGTGATTCATCAAGGCAGGATCAGGTCTGAAGAGGCTATTATAATTTTTTTTAGCCATTATTACTTATTAGAACTATCATATGTGCCTATCAAGAAAAAAATAAAAATAAAACTATCATGTGGCACCATAGAAAGAGCCTTTTTTTAAATTAAAAAAAAAAAAAAATATATATATATATATATATATATATATTGTAGGGTCACAAATCGTAACTCAAATCCAATAGAACTGGGTTATAAGCCCAATAAGCCCAATACAATAAATTTGTAAGAGAGTGGGTAAAAGAACTGGGCTTTTAATGGGTTGTCCAACGGTTAGTCGAGGTTTCAAGCTTGTCCAAGCAGAAAAAAACACATAATTCAGGATGGAATACGTTTCCAAGGAGTAAGTTTTTAGATGAATTTGCTAGTCCTGGAAGTTATTTATTCGCTTTGCTACAGTAATTCTCTTCCAATATTCATTTGCTAGTATTTTTTCGATCCTTCACTTATGGAAGGTTTTCCCCATTATATAGTCCACTCCAATCCATTTCCATCGTCCACTTGTTTATCATCCAACCCTGCACTCAAGTATCTGTCCTATTGAGCAGCTTTTTTGGTTTTCTGTGAACGGTAGTGGTTGAAAACACTGTTCAAAGGTCTTCTCCACATTAATGCGGCCAGGAAAGCTGCTGCAGTGCATTTAATGCGGTGGTAGCAACTTTTCCTCAAGATATTTCTGTGTTCTTATCACTTCCTTACGCACCTATAGTCTATCTTCGTTGCTGGAATCTCCTGAAAGATTACCCAAGTCAAGCAAAAGCTTACCTGACTGACATTCGTCAGGTCCGAGGAGGATAGCCCTCTCGGACCATTGCCTTCGAACATTTCCCTACACGACCATCCACTATGGGGCTTTTCCAAACATTTGCTCCTCCTCGGACACATTTTTGTTAGTAAATGGGGTTTAAGACCCAATATAAAAGTTCAAGCCTTTGCCCCCCATAATAGCCCCTTAAAATTTTAATTTTTCTCTCTTATCCGAGGAGAAAAAATATAATTTTGACTTGCAAATTTAATCGCAGTTAAAACTGCAAAGACATTCAAACTTACGCACGTGGAAGGGTCATTTCGGTCATCTCACTGTTGTTTCTGACGCTTTGGAACTCGCGAAACGTCATCAAGTATTTTGGGCGGCGTTATGTTCCTAGCATCCAACGGTGGGGTTCTGATCCAACGGTTCGGATTTCTCTTCAAGATTTGGGCGGGATAAAATCCCCCTCATTTTCAGTTTCTTATATAAAGGCCCATGAATATCATTGCCTCCTTTCTTGATCGCAGTTCATAATCTTCAGAGCATTCAAACCTCCAAACTCACTAACCATTAGATCGTTCGTCATACTTTTAAAAAGACTTCAAAGATCCTCAAGAACTTCGAAGATCAGTTCGCGCTTCAGTCTACGTAAGTTTTAATTTCACATCTCCTTTTATCTCCTAGGATAACCTCCTCGGCTCGTCATTTTCTCTTCTATAAACTCGGAATGGGTAGATTTCAACGTTTAGTGAAGAACCCTGCCTTAATAGAACTATTCAAAGAAAAATATCACATACCCCAAGAGGTATCAATACGATACTGTTCCCCAGAAGGGTTAGCATTTGACCGAGAGGTGGGAGAAGTCACAATCCCAATGATTGCCTTCATAGAAGGAGGCATGACTATCCCCATGGGTAGGATTACGAGGGACTACTTACGTGCCCATAGACTTTGCCCCCAACAATGTGCACCTAACTTCTTTAGAGTTCTAGGAGCAATTGACGCTTTAGACCGACACTTAGGATTGGGGCTAAATTGGTATGATGTAGCCCATCTATACGAAGGCCACCAAGAAGCACGAGCAGGGTTTTACCTTAAATCCCGATCCAATGCTGTCAAGCTCATCTCGTGTCTCCCCAAGTCTAACAAAGGGATGAAAGATGACTTCCTCATCGTATCAGGCCCTTGGCATGACGGTCTTCCTTGCCCAACCCAACTAGGAAAGCCAGGTGGAGTACCTTAGATCTAGGTTTTCTAATATTAGATTTAAGGCATTTGTCCTCGGCCTTGCTTTGTCATACCAAAGTCTCATTTTTTCTGTTTATCGTCATTTTTTCTTTTTACATTGAAGTTGGGGTTTCTAACTGTTTGATTCTTTTACTTAACAGATAAAACATATACCAACCCTCGGCTCAGCTTAATCAACGTACCTGCGCTTAATTATTTGCTAAGGTCTCAAATTTTCATGAACGACGACGAACAGCTCCATGCCGCTCATTTAATTCTAGACTACGAACTAATCTCAAGAACTTTCTTAGACGTCTGCAACACTATCAGAGCAAATGACTATCGTTTGGCTCGTATAGACGTCTCTCAGCCAGGCTTTTTAACTCCGCATGACCTTCCACCAGTCGATTACCCCATTCTGCAAGGAATTCCTTTTGCCGCTCAGCCACTTCAACAAGTGCCACTTGGACAGGCTATTGTCGAGGAAGAAGCTGCCTCTTCTTCTTCTCTTGAGGAGGAAATTGACAGGTTCCAATTTGAAGAGGAAGCCATTGTTATATCAGAGGCCGAAGAAGAAGCGGACGAGTACTCATGCGTTCAAACTCCTACCTAGATAACAACCTACGTTGATGACTCTTCGGACGAGGAAGAAGAGGTGGCCCTTAAGACTGGCCCAAGTTTAAGGGAACTTATGAAAGGAAGAAACAAGGCGCCTTCTCCCCAAGACAAAAACAAGTCCAAACCTCCTGTGAATCCTCCTCCTCCTCCTCCTCAGCTTCCTACTAACCTCGGGCTAAATCTCAACCTCGATCTAAGGAGGAAAAGACACACTGAGGTTCCTGAGGAAGGTGAGATGGGCCCTTCCAAAGGAAGCAAACAGCCCAGGCAATCACAGGACCAAAGGAGCAGGAGGTCCAACTCTGTTGATAGTCGAGAGGAGCTTCCTGTGACTCAGGTGCACCGTCCAACCCGCACTTGGTCGCCTAAGTTAAAGGTAGACGGTGTGCCCATTGCCTGGGATGCTTCCCTCAGGCATTACCGTGGGGGGCACGCTAGCCATGTAGCTGAGGCCCTGGAGTAGCCCCTCCTCCTCCCAAAAGATATGGAGGTTTACAGGAACTTCAATCACCCAGAACTCTTCCTATCCCTTAAAAGGGAGCTAGCTATGGTAAGCTATTTGATTGATTGTTCTATTTACATACTTGTCCCTCTTCTTGTATTTTATAGTAAAGGTAAAACACCTTTTGTTTTTTTTAGGTCACACAGCAGGTTTTCGTGGCCGAGGAATGGGTGAAGAACGCTCGTGGCGAAGCCAAGGCGGTCTTGGATGCTCGATCCGAGGTAGAGGTAGAGCTAAGCGCCCTGAAAGAAAACCATTCCAAGATGGCTGAGCAGCTGAAAGAAGCTATTAGAGCGAGAGATAGTGCTGATGCGGGCTTAAAGACAATAGAGAAGCAGTTTGAAGATATCCGGAAGCAGCTGCACTATACTGAAATAAATATGGCAACAGAGAAGCAACTGGTGACGGAACTTCAAGAAGAACTTCGCAAGGCCAGGGAGGCTGCCCAACTACTTAAAAAGGCGGCCGAGGCCGAGAAGCAAGCTGCATATATGCTTGGGATGGAGGAGACTCAAGCCAAACTTACAAAGGAATTCTCTACTATAGTTAAGGACTACTGCGACATCTCCTGGGGTAAGGCCCTTGATGTTGCTGGGGTCCTTGCTGATTTTGGCTTGAGGCGACCTGAGAGCATCTACTACGACCCAGAGATTCACGAGCTCTCAGATCCTAGCTCCTCTCTCCCTGAGCAAGCCGCCCAAATGTCTGAGGTGCCTAAAGTGGACCAAGTCCCTCCTGCTCCTCTGGAAGCTTCAATGGACTCCCACCAAGATATTGGCAAAGGAAAAGTGGCTGAAACTCTCCAGGGCAAGGATCAGGGCAAGGACAAAAAGAAAGATTCTTAAAAACCTGTTAAGAAGGCCTCAAACACTGCTATCTCTCAGCCCAAGCAAGCTGCTGACCCAGGGGCTCCCAAGGCAAAGGCTTAGGCTAGGGGTTTTTTTTTTTTTTTTTTATAGTGTATTTATCATTTTTTTTTTTTTTTTATGTTTACTGTTTTTGTATCACATTTTTGTTAAGGAAATGTATCACATTTTTGTTATCAATGAAGATCTCTTCCTTTTGTTTCATATATCATAACAAATAATGCAAAATTGATCTGCTGCCATTTTCACTTAAATTGAATGGAATATATTATCATATCATGTAAACAGAACATATTATAAATTAAACTCAATTAAAAAGGCTCAGGACTTTAAACACAACGCAAAAGTTACATAAGCACCTTCAAATGTGATATGGTAACCATAATTCATTCAAACCATTTGATTTAAGGATTCTAGGTATGATTGAATTTAAGTTTTAATACTTAAAAGAACTGTAAACGAATGTTAACTAACCCAAATCATCTGGTCCGAGGACTCCAGGCATGATTGAATTTAAGTTTAAACACTTAAAAGAACCGTAAACGAGTGTTAACTAACCCAAATCATCTGGTCTGAGGACTCCAGGCATGATTGAATTTAAGTTTAAACACTTAAAAGAACCGTAAACGATGAACAATACAAACATTTTATATGTAGAACTAAAAGATAAATAGTATATACACTTTATCTAAAGAACAAATAAATTGATCATAAGAGTACTTATTAATAGTAATACCTCTTTAGGTTGTTTACATTCCAAGGACGCGGTATTACAAGTTCGTCCAAATCTTCTAGAAAATATGCTCCAATACCAGTTTTTGAGGTGATACGATAAGGTCCCTCCCAATTTGGTCCTAATTTTCCCCAAGCTGGATTCTTTGCAGTGCCCACAACTTTACATAACACAAGGTCACCAGGAGTTAAAGGTCTCAGCTTTACATTGGCATCATAGCCTTGCTTCAGTTTCTGCTGATAATGAGCCAACTGAACCATCGCATTTTCTCTCTTCTCTTCAATCAAATCTAAACTTCTTGTTAGTTGCTCATCATTATCCTTTGGATTGAATGAACAGGTTCTTGTCGTTGGGAAACCAGTTTCTAAAGGGATGACAGCCTCAGCTCCATAAGTCATTGAGAAAGGGGTCTCTCCAGTAGATCTGCGAGGTGTGGTTCTGTACGTCCAGAGTACATGTGGTAGTTCCTCCACCCATTTGCCTTTTGCATCATCTAACCTTTTCTTCAGCCCATTTACTATAACTTTATTTACAGCTTCTGCCTGTCCGTTACCTTGGGGATAAGCAGGAGTAGAATATCTATTAGTAATCCCCAACTTGCCACAGTATTTTTTGAACATCTTGCTATCGAACTGAAGGCCATTGTCCGAGATGAGCACGTGAAGAACTCCAAATCGAGTAACGATGTTCTTCCAAACGAATCTTTTCGCATCCACATCTCTGATGTTGGCTAGAGGCTCCGCTTCAACCCACTTCGTAAAATAGTCTGTGCCGACCAGGAGATATTTCTTGTTTCCCACTACTTTGGGAAATGGTCCCACAATGTCTAAGCCCCACTGAGTAAACGGTAATGGGCTAGATAGCGGATTAAGGATTCCCCCTAGTTGGTGTATGCTCGGCATAAACCATTGGCACTAATCACACTTTCTGACATATTCCAAAACCTCTCTTTGCATATTTGGCCACCAATAACCTTGGGTAATAGCCCTATGTGCTAAGGATCTGCCTCCAGTGTGACTTCCACAGATTCCTTCATGCAACTCTTCTAGAAGTGATTCGGTTAGCTTAGGGTGGACACATAATAAATAAGGTCCTGAAAAGAAACGTTTATATAGTTTATGGTCCTCCGATAACCAATAACTAATAGCCTTCCTTCGTATCTTGTCAGCTTCTATTTTTTCCTCAAGCAGAATGTCCTCCCTCAGGAATCGTATGATGGAATCCATCCAGCTTGGCCCCGCTCTAATCTGATTAATTTGAGCCGTCTCTCCTGTCCTTATGGGTTTGTATAAGTCATCAACAAGAATTACTCGAGGCAAGTCCTGTGCCAAAGAGGTTGCAAGCATAGCTAAAGAGTCCACGTGTGCATTACCACTTCTGGGGACATGTAGCAAGTCAAATGAGTCAAACTTTAACTGTAAACATTTAACTTGGCTAAGGTACCCCTGCATCCTCTCATCTTTTGCCTCGAATTCCCCTCTTACTTGATCGACAACAAGCCTTAAGTCCGAGAAGAGTTTTATGGACTTTCTGCCCATTCTTTGGACCATAGCTATTCCTTCCAACAGAGTTTCGTACTCGGCCTCATTATTTGTGGCTGAAAAATCCAACCTCAAAGATTTTTCAATGACAACCTTCTCAGGTACTAACCCAACCCTAAGCCTTTTTGATTCGATGCTCCGTCTACATATACTTCCCAAGTCGGAAGGCAATATTGGGAAATCGTACCAACCAATTTTTCATCCATGTTTCCACCCGATGGTAATTCTTTTATCTCGGGTTTGGTGATTTCAGCTACCAAATCTGCGAGGACTTGTCCTTTTATGGAGGTACGAGGCATGTATTTGATGTCGAAAGCCCCCAGAATTGTACCCCACTTGGCTATTCTTTCTGTGTAATTGGCACTTCGAAGTATGGTTTTAAGCGAGAGCTGTGTAAGAATGACAATTGTATGTGCCTGGAAGTAATGAGGTAGCTTACGTGTGCTAAGCACTATTGCCAGGATAGCTTTCTCCAATGGTAGCTAACGCACTTCGGCTTCATGCAATGACTTACTCATATAATAAACTAGCCGTTGTACACCATTATCAACTCGTATCAATACCAAACTTACAGCATACGGGGCTACAACAATGTAGGTGAAAAGGACTTCATCTGGCTCAGAACTAGACATGATCAGTGGCCGAGCCAGATAATCTTTGAGTTGTTGGAATGCTGTGGCACATTCTTCTGTCCACTCAAAACATTTCCATTTGTTGATTAGCAGGAAGAAAGGTCTGCATCTATCTGCTGACCGGGATATGAATCTGTTCAAAGCAGCGGCTATTCCGGTTAACTTCTGCACCTCTTTGGGATTCTGAGGAGATCGCAAGTTGTTAATAGCTTTAATCTGGTCAGGGTTGACTTCAATTCCCCTATGAGTGACCCTGTAACTCAAGAATTTGCCTGACCCTACACCGAATGAACACTTGGAAGCATTTAAACGCAATTTGTAGTTTCTAAGGATTTCAAAGATAATTCGAAGGTCTCCCAGGTGCTCTGAAACCATTTTGCTTTTCACCACCATATCATCTATATAAATCTCGATATTTTTCCCCAATAGCGACTCGAACATCCTCGTCATCATTCTCTGATAAGTGGATCCTGCATTCTTCAACCCGAATGGCATTACTTTGTAGTGGTAATTCCCAATAGGAGTAACAAAGGCCGTCTTCTCTTAATCGTCCAAGGCCAAAGGTATCTGATGATAACCCTGGAAGGCATCTAAGAAACTCATCCGAGAATGGCCGACAGTAGCGTCTACCAGCTGATCTATCTTGGGCATAGGGAATAGATCCTTCGGGCAAGCCTTATTTAAATCCGTGAAATCAACGCACACTCGCCACTTCCCACTCTTTTTCTTCCCCACCACAGTGTTTGCTAACCATTCAGGATAGAAAACTTCCTTGATAGCCCTGGCCTGCTTAAGTCTCACCACCTCCTCTCGGACTGTTTCGGCATGCTCTTTGGATGAACGCCAAGGGGGCTGCTTTTTGGGGGCAACTAATGGATTAACATTTAAATGATGACAAATGAATTATGGATCTACTTCTAGGGCCTCGTAAGTATTCCAGGCAAAGACGTCAATGTTCTATTTAAGAAACTCTATCAGCTCTTCTCTCTCTTGTTGAGGTAGCTAGGATCCAATTTGAAAAAACTTCTCTAGATCATCTCCTATAGTAACCTTCACAAGATCTTCGCACTTTGCCTCCTTGGCTGGCTTATCAATGGATAACACTAGGGGTTTTAATTGCTATAAATCCTTTTTTCTGTGAGCCGAGGGTTCAACCTCGGGCTTATGCCGAATGGCAGCGACCATACACTGCCGAGCCATGGCTTGGTCTCCTAGTATTTCTTTAATCTGACCATCGAACGGGTATTTAACCTTCTGGTGCAAAGTGGAGGAAACTGCTCCCAAAGTATGAAGCCAAGGTCTAGCAGTAATTGCTGTATAGGGAGAGTATGTATCCACGATGATGAAATCTACCTCCACCGTCTCCGAACCGGTCTGCACAGGCAATATGATTTGACCTTTTGGGATAATAACCGTTCCTTCAAAACTCACTAGGGGAGAGCTATAGGGTGTCAGATCCTCGCTCTTAAATTCAGCCCCCTGTAAAGATCAGGATACATTATCTCAGTCGCACTGCCTTGATCTACCATTACCCTTTTTACGTCGTAGCCCCCAATTCGGAGGGTGATCACTAAGGCGTCATCGTGTGGCTGAATGGTTCCAACCTTATCCTCATCCAAGAACCCCATGATCAAAGGCCATTCCACTCTAGGTCTCTTTGGCTCCTGATTAATGCCCTCGGAAGACAGACGAGCTACAGACATTACCCTAGACGGGCACGACCCTGTTCTGCCTGGTGCAGCGAAAATAACATTGATAGTTCCCAAAAGGGGTCTTGAAGGAGTCTCTCTTTCAGTCCAAGAATTGGTTTATCCACCCAGCTCGCTAGAATGATGCAGCAGCTGCTTCAATTTGCCCTCTCGGACAAGTTGGTCCAAGTGATCCCATAAACTCCTACAATCCTCTATGGTATGGCCATGATCCCGATGATATTGATAATAGAGGTTACAGTTTCGCTTTTCGGGATTTCCCACCATCTTGTTGGGCCATTTGAAGAAGGATTCATTCTTGACTTTTTCTAGTACTTGATGCACTGGCTCTCGGAAGACAGCTCTGATAGCTTGGGTGCTGTTTGACCCTGATTGCTCTACGTAATCCCTTCTCGGCTGGTTGTTGTTGTATCGGTCCGACCTAAAATCTCTTCTTTCTTAGGGGATAACCTTAGCTTTCCCCTTTTCCTGTTGTTGATCATCTTCTATCCTCTTGTACTTATCAACTTGATCCATTAACTGGCGCAAACTTGTAACAGGCTTGCCTGTTAGAGACTTCCTCAAACCGTGCTCAGGTAGGAGGCCAACCTTGAAAGTTCTAATAGCAACTTCATCAAAATTGCCATCAATTTCATTGAACATCTCCCAATACCTTTCAGCGTATGCCTTCACATACTCCCCTTCCCTCATTGACATGGACAACAGAGAATCAAGAGGTTGGGGAACCCTACTGCATGTAATGAATCGGGAACAGAATGATTGGGTAAGCTTCTTAAAAGAACTGATGGAGTTCGTCTTTAGCCCATCGAACCATCTCATCTTGAGAATGGACAGCCATCTTTTGCTTGAACTAGCTCACGTGTTCTACAGGGTCCGTGCGTCCGTTGTACATGGCGAATGTGGGCTGATGGAAATGCCTGGGAAGCTTTTCCTTTTCTATTCCCTGGGTGAAGGGTGATTTAGAAATCTAGCTAAGAGCTTTCTTCATAACATTAGTTCCTACTCCCCTTCTAGATGGACTCATGCGCCTCCTCTTGTGAGGATTTTCCTCTTCACAGGAAAAAGATTCACTAGGTGGGGTTCCTGATCGTTGTCTGTAGCTTGCATCTTCCTCGTCATTAGAAGAAACATCAGAACTGGAGGGGGTTTGCTTTCGTTGTGCTCGACGGAGTCGCTTTTTTAGATCATCAATTTCTCGTTGCATAGCTTTTTCATCAGCTTGCTCATGTATTGCGTGACCTCTTCTTCGATAATTACTTCCACCTGTGTGGAGAGTCTGCAAGTTGCCTTCCTGTTGGTTATCCATGTCATTTCCATGCTCAAGGTCGTGGAGCTCGCCCTGTTGATGAACATTAGCTGATTCTGCATGGTGTGGACTAGTTTGGTGTGGTCCTGATCCCGCCATAATCGTTATAATCCACTCAAGCACTAGTTCTTCCCACAAACGGCGCCAATTGTAGGGTCACAAATCGCAACCTAAATCCAAAAGAACTAGGTTATAAGCCCAATACAATAAATTTGTAAGAGAGTGGGTAAAAGAACTGGGCTTTTAATGGGTTGTCTAACGGTTAGTCGAGGTTTCAAGCTTGTCCGAACAGAAAAAACACATAATTCAGGATGGAATACGTGTTCGAGGAGTAAGTTTTTAGATGAATTTGCTAGTCCTGAAAGTTAGTTATTTGCTTTGCTACAGTAATTCTCTTCCAATATTCCTTTGCTAGTATTTTTTCGATCCTTCACTTATGGAGGGTTTCCCCCATTATATAGTCCACTCCAATCCATTTTCATCGTCCACTTGTTTATCATCCAACCCTGCACTCAAGTATCTATCCTATTGAGCAGCTTTTCTGGTTTTCTGTGAGCGGTAGTGGTTGAAAACACTGTTCAGAAGTCTTCTCCATATTAATGCGGCCAGGAAAGCTGCTGCAGTGCATTTAATGCGGTGGTAGCAGCTTTTCCCCAAGATATTTCCGTGTTCTTATCACTTCCTTACGCACCTGAAGTCTATCTTCGTTGCTGGAATCTCTAGGAAGATTACCCAAGTCAAGCAAAAACTTACCTGACTGACATTCGTCAGGTCCAAGGAGGATAGCCCTCTCGGACCATTGCCTTCGAACATTTCTCTGCACAACCATCCACTATGGGGCTTTTCCAAACATTTGCTCCTCCTCGGACGTATTTTTGTTAGTAAATGGGACTGAAGGCCCAATATAAAAGTTCAAGCCTTTGCCCCCCCACATATATATATATATATATATATATATTTTATCCTTCTCTATGAATTTTTGCTTTTTTTGTGTTGCTGGCTGCCCCAGCAAAAGTTGTGAAGTTTTCTTTACTAACTTGCTGTTAACATTTTATTTAAAATATAATTGCTCATTAATCGGAGAAAAATTTCAATGGATAACATATTTCTTCAAAATAACGAAACCACTTTTTTCCGCCATTAACAATCGGATATTGAACAGAAATAATAATCAAAGATCATATATATTATATACACTGAGCACAAATTTCTTCCATTAAACTTATTTTAATTAAAATTAATAAACCAACAGCGACATATGCTCAAAAATGTAATTCTCAAACATTCAACCTAAAATTAAGCCGCTATTTGAAGAAAAAGAAAAAAAAAAAAAAGGTTCAAATTAGAATTGAAAATCCCAATAAAATCACCATCAAACCAAAATGTCGGGTACAACTTTGTGGATATGAGCTCTCTCCTCATCTACCTTGCGTCTCCTTTTTACACTAAAAATCCGTTTGGATACAGTTTATTTTGCTGAAAACTGAAAATACTATAGTAAAATAATTTTTAAATGTGTAAATAGTACCGTGGGACCCATTTTTATTTTAATTTTTTTTAATAAAGTGGTTGCAGATCCCGTGAACAATGCACAATGTCTCATGCACAGTGTAATCTACGTGCATAAACAGTGCGGATTACTGTTCATAAGCCTAAATGCACTGTTCATATCCCATGAACAGTGCAAGAGGCACTAAAAAAATAAAAATAAAAAACGCAAACGCAACTCAGGGAAACGAAAATCCAAACGATTCATTTACATAGCTCATTCTGTTGCCAAGAAAATGAGCTATTTGATTCTGTTTGAATCATGAACCATAGCTATTTGAGCTATGTAAAGAAAATGAGCTATTTGAACTTTTGTTATGTTTGGTTATTGAGAAAATGAGCTATTTGAACTTTTGTTCTATTTGGTTGTTGAGAAAATGTAAAGGAAAGTGAAAGAAAAAAATTGAGCTAGATTGATGAGAAAATGCATGAAAGTTATAGAGAATGGACCTTGTTTAAATGGGTTATGGGTTAAGTGGGTGGGTTACTAGATTAAATAGGTTGAGTGAGTAATGTATAATTAATTTATATTTAAATAGATAATAAATGGGTAAATGAATAACTATGTATCCAACCCATCATTAATGACCCAACCTAAAATCTACCCAACCCACCCATTTGCCACCCCTAATCCTATCATAGACATTACCAAACACAAACTTGAAAAGTCAGGATCCAACAAGAAGGATGGTGGAATCACATTAAGGCTGCGTTTGTTTCGCCTGAAAAGGATTTCAAGAAATCATTTTACACCCTATCGTGTGTTTGGTTGAGCATGGAAAATTTGGTCAAACAGAAAATCATTTCCACTAACTGTAAAATGAGCTTGGCTGAAGTATAAAATAGATTACAAATCTATTTTACCTTTAAACCATTTCTAGAGAGGAAAAAAAAAAAAACAACCGAGAGAGAGAGAGAGAGAGAGAGAGATAGAGTGAGAAAGAGCCGCCCACCATCAGAGAGAGAGAGGCCGGTCACTTGAACTTGAGATCGACGACATCGCCGTCTAGGCCGTGCCTCTCACTGCCGATCAAGCAAAGATCAACTCCACCCCTCCCCTATCACTGATCCACAAACACCCAAGACCCACCTCTCCGATCGCCAGCCATGCACCGACGAGTACAAGTTGAGCTCCAATCTTGACAACCAACCGTACACCGTGCTCCACCAAGCTCTCCAATGCATTAGCCGATCTAGCCGCCACCAACCACCAGCCCACTCCACTCCACCCCCAAACCCACCTGATCTGGCCGCCGCCACCTCCATCCATTCTGATCCTCTCTTTCCCGATCAATCTCTCTTTCACTCAATCTCACTCTTTCTTCCTTCTCTCATCGAGTTTGTGAATAAAAGATGTTTTTATTTTGATTTTTGGTTAAGTGTATACTTTTGAAATTTTCTGTTATAAAATTTGTTTGAGAGTTGAGAAAACGGCTAAAAAAATGTGTAAAATTTGTAGAAAAATGGCATTTTCAGAATGTTACCAAACACCAGAAATCATTTTTTTGGACTATTTTCCATTGCAAAACCAAACCAGATTTCATTTTCCTTAAGGGAATTCACATTCCCCTGCATTCATTTTACACTCGAAATTTGATTTGCATTGAACCAAACACAGCCTAGGCCCCAATTATTGAGCAGTCAACTATGCAACAGTGAGCTTCGATGAATAATTTAAATTAAAAAATGCTTTATATTTTTCTTAGCATCAAGTTGGTCAAGCAGGGTGACACCCTCAACCATACAATCAAAATTAGAACTTTTGTTTCTGCTTTCTATTACACGGGTCCAGACCCTTCACTCCATGTTGCTATTCAGTATTCAACGTGTATCAAGATTTTTACATTATAAAATTTAGAGTTAAGGAAAGAAGGTTTTGAAGATAATGAAAGAATCCATTCACCTCCCAAATATTACCACACAAAAATGAGCATTGCCCTCCCAAATTTTGAATCACAAGAAAAATGAACACTGCATGAAGCAAAGCAAAATACACACTTGAGAACCATGATTTCATCGCTTCCTTACAATGGTACATGGATAAATTGATCTTACAACTTGCAAGATCTTCAACACCATAAACAAACATATACCATTAGACAGGATTTGTCTTTTTAACTAAAATGGGAATATGATCTATCCTGTATGCGGAAAAAATAAAAGCATTTACGTCTGACCGGCACATCAAAGACTTAGCTGCACTTTGTCCATGGACAGTATCATTGTTCTATGGTTGCTCATCAGTCACTCCGCCTCCAATGCATTCTGCTGTTATAATAATGATTCATTTTTCTGAAACTGGTTTTTATACAACTGGCTCTAATCCAAATGTTGAAAACAATAGAACATGCAATTCCAGTATAACCGTCCCAGTACTTCAAACAGCAGCAAAAGCCATTAGAGGTAATGTTTCATCTCTTACTGAAGTTCAGAATCAAGGTTTTGAGGTCCAGTGGATTATCGATCATTCAGCATGTTCAGAATGTGTCAGCTCTGAAAGGCATTGTGAATATAACACCAATTACTTCCAACCCATCCGCTTTTGCACTGATCAGCCTTATACTTTCAGATGTCCAGAAGGTACATAGAACTATGTTTTTTTTTCCTGTCAAAGTACATGCTATAATGAATGCTTAACTTCTATTTGTTGGGATAAATTATAATGAATGCTTACATACTAAGCATGCATTCAATTTGTCCAGTAGAAAGCATCAAATAGAGCAATTTCTGTTCATAGTCCAAATTATTGAGCTTATGTGGAAAATGAAGCCAGAGACAAAATAGAGAGCATCATATCATGATGGATCAAACTAATTAGCCCTGAATTCTTGACTTTCATAGTATCATAACAACCTTGACCGTACAAGTCAATAAAGAGAGACAACAGCTCATTTCTGAATAATCACTGTAGAACCTCTATCATATTGACCCTACAACCTCATAAATTATAACACGTGAAAGTCAATTGGCAATTGGTTGCTTAAATAATCTCACTCACTGTTTGGTGTCAAGCTTCTGTTGCAGGATCCAAGTTCAATTTAAGGAATAACATTTTAATAGGTATTATACTTATCAACGTGATATCCCTCTCCCTTCGTTTATATTTTTCAAAAATCAAAGATAAAAATCGACTGAAGAACAATAGATATATATTTTTAACTTGAAGGATGTATGTCTCTTGTGTTTGCTTTCTTTAATCTATGCAGCATCAGTGGTGTTAGTCTGCAGTATAATAGAAACAGTAGTCATTCTTTGTTGCCTTAGACTGAAGTCAGCATCATATAAGTTAGTAGTCTTCTGGAAGAAGAAAACAAAGAGTGCTGAATATGTAGGAGACTTTTCTGAAGAAATGTGGATCCTATGCTCCCAAAAGATATAGTTTATTCAGACATAAAGAAAATGACCAAATCCTTCAAAGAAAAACTAGGTCAAGGAGGGTACGGTGATGTATACAAAGGAAAGCTACCTGATAACCATATAGTGACAGTGAAGGTTTTGAGTGAGTCAAAAAGTAATGGAGAAGAATTTCTTAATGAAGTTGTCAGCATCAGTAGAACTGCCCATGTAAACATTGTCACTCTTCTGGGTTTCTGTTTTGAGGGATCCAAAAGAGCTCTTATCTATGAGTTCATGACAAAAGGATCTCTTGAAAAGTACATATATAATGATAGTAAATTAAACAAAATTCCCCCCTTAGGATGGGAAAGAATTTACCATATTGCAACTGACATTGCACATGGCCGAGTACTTGCACAAAGGCTGTAATAAACAAATCCTTCATCTTGATATAAAACCACAAAATATCCTCTTGGACCAAGATTTCTGTCCAGAAATCTCAGATTTTGGTCTGGCTAAATTGTGCAACAGAAAAGAGAGCACCATGTCACTAGTAGGTGCAAGAGGAACAGTTGGATACATTGCCCCATAAGTATTTTCAAGAAACTTCAGAATAGTCTCACACAAATCTGATGTTTATGCTATGGGATGATGATTCTAGAAATGATTGCAGGAAGAAAGAACACTGATGCAGGAATCCAACATAGCAGTTAAACATATTTTCTGCACTGGATCTACAACCATCTTGAATTAGAAGGGGATTTTAAACTGCTCTTGAGCATGAATTAGCAGTGGAAGAACTTGCAAGAAATATTGACTCTAGTGGGTTTGTGGTGCATACAATCTAATCCATCTGACCGGCCTTCCATGGAAAAGGTAGTTGATATTTTAGAAGGGAGTCATGAAGTTATTCAACTTCCACCAAAGCCTTTTCCTTCTTCCCCTTTAGGAAGTCCAAAAGGCTGTTCCACAACATCCTCTCCAAATCCTTCCAAAAACAGTTTTGAGACTCTACTATCATGCTGAAATTCTGTTAGGAAGTTCTATATTTAGTGTAATTTTAGATTAAAAATTGAATTGACATGATGGATGGAGAACATCAAATGACTTATTTGATTGCCTGATGTACACCCATTTGTTTCTCTCAGTCTCCTTCACACCATCATAGACTAGTCTTATGGATGTCATGGTTTACACCTACAGCCAAATGTTACAGTTTCTGCCAACATGATTAACTGTAGCTCCACACTTTTTTAACTTTTTGAGTCAGTACTCCAGGAATCAGCCTGTCCAATAAATTGGGGTAAGGCTGCCTACTATGACCTCTCCCAAACCCTACAAAAGCAGGAGCTTTGTGCACTCAGTACAACCTTTTCTTTTTATTTTAACTCTGTACTCCAGTATAATTCATTTATTATTGGTAAGTTATGCAAATACCTCATGAGTCTTAAACCCATGACCTTACCCTCCACTTTACACTTACAAGGGGAGGAGACGCCAATCGAGCTAGAGCTCATTGGCCTTTCTATCCCAACATAACAGTCCCACAATTCAGCATGGTAAATTTATGTAAAATATGAAATGCTGCAGCATGCTTTAAACTAGACCTCAACTCTGAATGCATATTTAATATATCTACGCTGATCTCAGAGCACCATAAAACACACTTTTGAACAAATAAAATTCAAGTAGCACAAAGTAATACTACTGAAAACTTCCAGAAACTCTAACACGTGCATTCTTTTAAGAGGAAAATAATATACAGTCCATCATTGCCTCTGGTGCCTAGGAAGTTTGCCAAATCTTTTGAAGCTCACAACAATCAACCACAAACCTTTTGATCAGGCTATTTTTATACTTTTGTATAATGAGTAGCTGAGCAAATTGGGAAATATTGATCACTTAATATTGATTAAATTGAAATTTTACAAATAAACTAAAACACTTTAATAATGGTCAAAATGTAGATTCTGGTCTTCTTATTGATTATTGTGAGGGACCATAATTGCAAAGGATGTAAAAGTACCTACCAGATTGTTTAAAGTTTTTGACAATCCCCAGCTACCGAAGTGCCGTGATGATTGATACTGTGGATCCAACCATTCCAGAAAAGAGACCTAAAACCAATATTTCAAAAGACAAAGTATCAAGTTACCCAAAAGGAAAAGTCAAGGTCTAAATGATATTATTCAAAGTTTAAATTAAAGTAAAATGGCATTTGAACTCAAGGCAAGTTTGATAGAATATAGACATAGTTAAACATTCCATGTGATCATGAATAGCTTTCTAGTTGTTTACAGTTCAACGAAAGTAGCACATGATGGTTCTCGGAAAATTCATCTCAATCTCAAACAATCTTCAGATAAAAGTGAATTTTACATTGGAAATGTATAAGGCAAGAAATGAATGAACAGGGAGAGAAGTTAGAATTAGCATCATTTGTGGTCTTGTGAGAGAAACATATAACATGCTTTGGTCACATATAGTAACAACTAATGATTTTATATAGTTCATAATAAAAAAGATGCAATGACAAAGTGACACAAAACAAAACCAAAAAAGATGCAACATGAAAATTAAACAAGAAGAAAACAAAGGATAGATAACCTAGGAATCAACACCTAGGCTTGCTTAGAGTCAACACCAAACAAAAAAGAACCTCTAGGAGTTAGTATCTACAATTGGCTAGCACCAGACCATTAGATGAATTTGAAGAGAAATTTTATTCGTCATCAAAAATCTTTCAATTCTTATAAGAGTTCATATTTTGCTTATATAGACTATCTAGACTAAACCCTAATTATAATTACTTTGAGAAATCCTAAGTATCAAATTACAAAAGTACCCTTGACTCTAAGAAATTAAATAAATAAATAAAAGTAATAAACCTAATTAAATACTATCACCTAAAATAAAATAAAATTAATAAGACTAAATTAAAATAAATATTTCTTTGCGCTTCCCACAGGCTACAAGACACAAGGATTATGGTACCAAAAATTCTCTCTTAGAAAAAGTAGAAACAGAAAATGATTACTAGATATCATACTAAATGGAGTCCCACACATGGGATCAATAAAAATAAAATGAACTTTAAAGAAACTAAGGGAAAAAGGAGTGGCGTAGGGAGCATGAAGACAATTTTATTTTATTGAAGAAGTCAATTATATTTTTTTATTGATTCATTGGAATGTATTTTAGATCTTATAATTCAATTAGGTTATTAGTCAAGGGTATTTTTGTAATACAAAATTGGGCTTTAGCTTGGCTATGATTCAATTTCAAACAACCCTTGGCATTGATTCTTTGATTTTGCTTTCTTGCTTGTTGCTGATTCCAAGCAAGCCTGAGTGTTGATTCCCAAATTAATTTTTATTTTTCTGTTCTTCAATTTTGTTGTTGTATCCGTTTTGGCTTTGTCCTACGTCTAACAAGAAATCCAATTACTAATTTTTGTTACCTTGGAAAATTACTAATAACAAATTCAACAACATAGTGAGTATAGCAAATTCACAAAAGCCTAAACATCGTCAACTTAATAAGCCTAAAGTCTTAAAAGGCTAACCATTGTCAACTTAAGTGGCCCATAAACAAGAAGATGAGCAACACCAAAGGTATTATAGCAGAAACACAGTCAAGCCTAGAAGAAGGATTACTTGATGCAGTTGAGCAACCTTCTAATTGTATCCTCACTCATTCAGCACGTTCTTGCAATTAACACAATACGCAGTCATTTAACGCCCAACTATTGGTTAATACATATGTGAGAAAATCTAAGTATTCATTTATATGATTATTCAGGTATTTTCAAGAGAAGAATAATACATGGAACCATCTTGAAAATTAATGTAGGATGTACTTAATCACAAATTTTGTTTGATACAAAAGGTCTAGGAGATGGTAAACTAAAATAAGTTGCCTCAAAGCAAGAATATATGATCCATCAACAACAACAACAACAACAACAAAGCCTTAGTCCCAAATTTTTGGGGTCGGCTATGGATCATCAACAGATTAGTCAAGGTCGACCATATGTATTTTAGTAGGGGATAACTCAACGAATATCTATAGTGGTCCATTCATAAAAGAGTAACTGATTTTTAGTCTAGCCACATGAATATGAGATACTAATTCCCAAAATTATCTATTCAGTCCTATTTGAGAGAATATTTCAAGCAATGTAACTTATAGATGCTTTAGCTTAATTCATCATACAGTGATACAACCAACGGTAAAAACACCTATCTATGTTGCAGGAGTTCATATGACACATTCAGAATGCCTATCTTAAAGCCAATCTAGATGAATTTTCAGTTCCAATATGCCAGTATTAATGACTTATTAAGTCATATCAAGTGGTGAGGTTCAATATGTTTGGATGAATGCTAATGTAGCACCTAACCAGAGGAAAATTTGCCTATAATTGATGCCCTTGAGGCACACATATATTTGGGGCTCACCTTCTGAATTTAGCTTACACCTTGACAGTCCCTCACATCAATTCTCAGAGAAATCTTGTCACAAATTCAGGCCCACAGTACCCAAATCATTCTTAAAATAAGGATATCAAAAGTGATCCTTGTACAATGATGCAAATCTAAAATGACTGAATTTAGTATTTTACTCATAAATCATAATATAAAAATTAAAATTTGTCCCAACTTTATGGCACAGCGCTATCAAGTAACTGGATAACATTTTACTCAAAAAAAAAAAAAGAAAAAAAAAAAAAAAGAACAGGATAACATGTCAATAAGGAAACTATCTGAGTTCAACCTTAAGCCTTACTTGCAAAGTAACTTGGTGAGTAGCAGATGGGGAATTCCCCTCCAATGGCATGTCCACATCCTTCATCTCCCAAACAAGATGAATGTTGTAAGAGGAATCATGGCATGATAAATACAATACCAAATGGTTTGTAAGACTTAACATTCTCCTTGATCGATCAACCTGCTTTCCTGCAGCTCTGCCTGCAAACTCATTAGCTAAAAAATGAAACCAAGATTCTAGCTGCAGTATTCACCAATTAGACAGTCACAGAAAAAAATGTGGAGGTTTGAGTAATTAGATAATGTGGTATACAGTTTTAAAATGGTCAACAAGAAAAGGCTGAAAGCTTGCTTCAATTAGGATGTTGCCAGGCTCATGATAAACTACTTTAGAAAGATGCAAGTATAAGCTTAAGTTTCAAGATTACCAATTTGAGTTTCAAATCTGCAATTGCCCGCTGTCTCTCGTAAGCAAAATACTTCAGCGACTGAGACAAAAAGGGGGGAAAATTTTCAAATCAGTCTCTAACCACATGATGACATATATGGATTGGAAAAAAATATCCTTACGGAACCAGGAGATGATGAAGTAGGAACAAAATAAGAACTTGACTTACTCCAAGTCTCTGCATCTCAATGGATCTATGTAATGCTTTTCTCTTAGTCAAAAGATTCTTGTGCTCTGGTTTTAGAGGCCGTCTGTAGTTTTTCCCACGGTAAATAATTATAGCATGACCTACTTTTCGCTTGTCCACTGAAACAAGAATTCCACCACTTTCTGCTTCAAGCAGTTTAGCAGTGTAAATGACCTGATGAAACAATCTCTGCATTGTAATCACCTTGACTACTTCTCTGTATTTCCAGTGTTGATGCAGGCCTTCTATTACACCATCAAAGACCCCACGCCTACCTGAAGCCAACATAAATCAAAAATATGTGTTGAGCAGCAAAAATAACTTTAACAAAATAAGCAGCAGCTAAGACTGCTGCTTCTGAAATCACTTCCAGAAATAATTTTTATGTCCCTTCATTACTTCCTTTAAGAACCATTTGATCCGAAGCAAAGTTATGGCAGTAAGTAGGACTTTTTCATCTCTACAATCTTTTGATAAAACCGGACACAGTCACACAGGCACCCAGCTATAGTTGTTTATGTAAATAAGTCAGTGGGATTGACTAAGAATAGCACATACAAGAGTGAGCCAAATCTGTAGAGCATAGGCAAGACAAAATTTAATGTGGTGAAGTTCCTCAAATAAGCTTTAAATCATATTTTACAGATTTATTTCCATAAAAGCTGCACATTCAAGTAATACCATTAAAATATGCAGATCAATTTAGAATAGCATTCGCTGGGAGAGTTGACATTTCTGCCCCTAAATTATAGCCCCAAAACAAGAGGAAGATCCATTAAGACCAAGAATAAGAAGAAAAGCAGAAAGGCCCACATGCTCAGGAGTAAACTATTTACAGAAATAATTCCTAAGCTCAGGATGTTGAATTCAGATCTCAAAAATTGAGTAAATTAATATAGACATAACAAGATACAAGAACTGACAAGGTTACTCATCAAAAATAAAATAAAGTAGAAAATAGCATATTTCTTCTATTTATTCACTCCTTTAAGAAATAATTACTGAGCACAGGATGTTGATTTCAGATGTTAAAACATAACTTAACAAAAAGGGTAATTATCTCACATTGCTTAAGAGAGTGTGTTGTGTGTAGTATAATTTGCCCCATCATCCCTTAAAAATTATCATGGCTTTTGAGCGGAGTTTGTGGTGTGTCTTTATGTTAAAACTTCATTTCCTCTCCCTTGTGTGTGTGTTTGTTTCTAAAAAAGAAGGGTAATTACCCCACAGTGTTTAAGAAAGTGTGTTGTGTGTAGTATAAATTGCCCCATCCTCCCTTAAAAGTTGTGTGTGTGTGTGAATCAAAAAAATTAAAGAAAAGTAACAAGATACCAGAAGAGAACACAGGGTTACTCATCAAAATACAATCAAATAGTAGAAAATAATGTGTCTTCCATTTAATCACTCCATAACAGAGAATACAAATTTTTTTTTATTGATAAATAAGTATAAAGAAAGAGAAACATCAATAACATAACAGAGGATACAAATTGAAAGGCAACAACTAGGATGCAGCATGCTTGGACAAGAAACAAATGAAAACAAAAACTTAAACTCCTTTTAACCATGATACACATTTTTTAGGCAACTAATAATTAAGCTATATCATGCCAAAAAGAAATTTCTGCAGAAATTATTATCAGCTAATACATAACTCTACCCAAGAGTGAATTCATTTCCAATTTTGACATTGGAACAATCAATAGTTTAGAACTTAAATAGCTAACAAAGAATACTGCCTTCTATAGAAAATAAAGGATACGGGATAGAGCTATTACACATCTAGACAAGTAAGATTTTCATTACCAAGAAGTAAACAACTATCCATCTTCAGTCCTATCTTCTGAAAACATAATCTCTCTTCTTCTGTCATCATTTCCTGGTCTGCATCCTGCTCAGCAGGTGCCCATGCAGCATTCAACTTTGATACCTCCTTCATTGACTTATCAATCTTTATGTTAAGCTGCAAAATCCACAACAGATATTTCACAAACAGTTTGATGAAATAAGATTAAAGGGAAGTCCAAGTCCATAATTGACCCTTACAATAAAAAGCTTGTGTTCTTGCTTTCTTAGTTCACTCTCTAATCTTTGTTTTTCAGCTTCAAATTTAATTTCAACATCTGAATTTCCTTTTTTCAGGTCCCTGAACTCTGTTTGGATATCCTGGAATTCTGATAAAGTTCCAGACATACTAGTGTTTTCTGTTGGGCCATTATCTACAAAAATAGTTTCAATCGCTTTAAGACGCGCACCTTCTTCATGAAGTTGATATCCTTTGAGCTTAGTTTCTCTCTCTGCTACTAAATTTGCTACTCTTCCAGGAAGGAAGTCCTTTCCTCTATAAAGTATAATCAGAAACTTATTACGCAACAAAAGAACCCCACCTGTAAGAATCTGCAATCATAATCAATGTTCAAATAAATATATATCCATGGAGATAATGCACAGGCAGGTATAGATAGCATCACAAGCATAGGTTATGTACGTATGTGCATAGGCAAGCTTGGCTTCACCAGTGGTGAAGCCAGGAAATTTCTCCCGCCCGGGGGGTGGTGGTGGGAAATAGGGTTTTGTTAGCATTTGGGAGCACCATGGGCTCCGGAAATGGGCCAGATGAGGTTTTTTATCATACCAAGCCAATTCTAAAATCTAAATTTTCAAGGGGGCCAGTGATAAATTTTTTGTTTAATTTGTAATTTTTCAACCAATGTTAAAGAACTTTTAAAAAGCCAGGGGGGCCATCCCCCCCTACCCCCAGCCCCCCCTTGGCTTCGCCAGTGGGCTTCACATTTGTGGCATCACACCCTACCCTCATGATCCTTCCAGAAACCAAACTTCTAAATCCAAGTATAACAGCCATCAAAACAGGTTCTTGTGCTCAGATCAATGAAGAATTATTCTAGCAGCTACCACATCCACTGCAGCAATGATGTGGTGAGATACGCACAAGTAACATGATCAGAAGCTATCATAGTTGGATCAGGTTGATATTCATTAGGGAGATCAAGGGGTGGGCAACCTTGCCTCAAACAGTCAGCCATTTATTTGCCCCTACTGTCACCTTCAGATGACATGCACGGTCAAAGCCTGTGAATGATCAATATAGGTAGACTTTACCCTTTTATATAAGAAACAAAACAAATACTGGCATGTCATAGACCTCACCTATCTACAGCCCAAAAGTCTATATTCTATCAAACTTGCCTTGAGTTCAAATGCCATTTCCTCATTGTTTGTATTTGGGACTCCCCACTTCAGAGCAATCTTCACTATAAGACTTTTTTCCCAAAGTTTTAAGATAGCTGCAGCCAAGCCTTGAAGTTTTCTATTTCTCCCTTCAAAAATCAGAGAAAAGCTGGAGTTAAAGTCTTGATGACACAGACATGCTAATGCACGCCAGCTAGCACAGCGAAGAATATCTAGCATGATAAACAGATTCAAAATTGAAAAATATTCTTTATGATGTAGAAATTATGTGCCTAAAATAGACCCATGATGATCATTCTCTACTTTTTCAAATATTAATATATGTTTTATTATTTTTGAAGACTACTGTTTCTGGGGATGCATTATATAATACTTACTGAAATTTATATTATTATGGTACAATTACAAAAGATTAAAGTTGTTATGAAACAGAGTTGTAGATCCATCTACTCAGGTACATAAGTGTCATATTGATATTCAAGTGCATGCTTCTGGAATGACATCAATAAAGTCTACAAGATATTTTCAGCGGAAAGGATAAATTCAGGTGATTCATTTATATGGCCGTCATGTGTAGAGAGACTAAATTCCTTGTCCCTGAGTCTGGACTCTTCACTAGTGCTCAGTTTAAGGGTGAACACAATGAACAGGATACAATTAGCCATTATTGCTCAAAAATTTAACCCAAGGTACTTTAGATAATGTCCTGTCTAATGCACAGATGAGATCAGTTAACTCATTCATCGCAGCATTATACTAAATTAGGAACTCTGAGTATGCTTGAAAAGTTGCAGATGCCACATAGGAATCCACCACTTTGTTACATTGGAAATATCCAGAACACGTCTAACATGACCAAACACATAACAAGAATCTGGTCATATCAAAAGGTTTTAAACCCATTCCAAACAAAAATCATATTTCAAAAAACATTACATAAGAATTTTCCAGTATTCTCAGCCTATGACGTTTTTTTTTTTTTTTTTTTTTTTTTTTTTTGTGGAGTTGTGATTCATTTGAGAGCCAATCATTATAAATTTAACCATTACAGGCTAAATTTTAAGCTCAAGTACCATGTAGACTTAATGTGCAAAAGAAAACTTCACTTCATGTGAATGACGGATTCTATATTCTTTCTGTTCCTTTAGAAGCAACAATGCTAAATTACCCACCTATTGCAGTTATGGAAAATTCCCAACAGAAATCCCAAGGAGAAGGTGTTCAAGAGGGGAAACAAGAAGCATTTTACTTCTTAATTTTTATTTTTTACATTTTTGTCTTGAAACAAGAAGCTTTAATGAGTGGGAGCACCGTAGGTTTGTTTAATTTCAGTTCAAACTCTAAAAATCAAAGATTTCTCATTTTAACCCACTTCCTCTTAGGGTCATCAAACCAAAATAATAAGATCTGTATACTATACCTCAGTCAACTTTAATGTACCCCTTTACCCTAAAAGATAGATCTTAAATATCAAAGGAAATTTAGTGGTCTCTAGATGTGTCCAAAAAGTCATTTCTCACAATGAAATAAAATAATTACAAAGATTGAGAGAATCACAAACAATTACATAATATCAATACCATAGTACGGTTGTATCCAAAAATTTATATCTGATCTTAAAAGAAATAATAATAGAGTTGAGGAATCTTATCTCAACGGTTAACTATGATGGGCGATAGTGTGTTGGTAGTGAGGTAGAGGAAGTTGTGGGGCCTTATAAGTCTTTATGAAGCTGAAAATGATTTCTTGGAATGTTAGGGTTGAATGACCCCCAGAAACATTTGGTAGTGAGAAATTTGTTACGTGAGTGGAATGGTGATATTGTTTGCCTTCAAGAAACAAAGCTTGCTGGCATAGATAGACAGCTGGTTTGCAATATATGGGGCTGTCTGTATGTGGATTGGGTGGCTCTAGATGTTGATTAGACGGCTGGTGCGGTCTTGATTATGTGGGATAGGAGGGTTCTAGAAAAGTTGGAGGTTCTGGTGGGCTCGTTTTCGGTGTTAGTTCAGTGGAAAGGTGTGGAGGATGGTTTTATTTGGGCATTTTCAGGGGTGTGTGGCCCAAATGATAATAATTTGAGGGGTGATATGTGGGATGAGTTGGTTGGTATTCAGCAGTTTTGGAATGTCACCTGGTGTTGTTTTGGGGATTATAATGTTGTTCGTTTTCCTAGTGAACGGAGGGGTGGGTCTCGGCTTTCTCAAGCTATGGAAAAGTTTTCTGAATTTATTGAAGAGTTAAACTTGAAAAATTTGCCGTTGGAGGGAGGGAGTTATACATAGTCTAGTGGTACGGACCAACCATCCATGTCTAGGATTGATAAGGCTCTAGTGTCACATGACTAAGAGCAACACTTTCCAGATGTGATCCAACGGATTCTACCACGTACTGTCTCAGATCATTTCCCAATTCTTTTGGAAGCAGGGGGTATGGCGAGGGGGAAAAGTCCTTTCCAGTTTGAGAATATGTGATTGAAGACGGATGGGTTTGTTGATAGGGTTGATTCATGGTGGAATCGCCATTATTTTTCGGGTACTCCTAATTATGTGTTTGCTAAAAAATTGAAAGTTTTAAAAGAAGACATTATTCAGTGGAATCGCCAAGAGTTTGGCAATGTTGGGCACAGGAAGAAAGAATTATTGGGGGCTTTAGAGTTACTAGATGCTAAGGAAGGGGTTCTTGGACTCACTGAGACGGAGAGAGATGAGAGATGTGAAGTGAGATCGCAAGTTGAGCATCTTCTTTCTCTAGAGGAAATCTCGTGGAGACAAAAATCAAGGATGTTATGCATTAAGGAGGGAGATAATAATACTAAGTTCTTTCACAAGATAGCTAATTCTCATAGAAGGTATAACCATCTAAGTTTCTTAGAAGTGGATGGGGTGATTTATGAGGACGGAGCAGAAATTGCTGCTCAGGTAGTTCAATTTTATAAAACTCTGTATCCAAAGCCCGAGGAGTGGAGACCTTTTGTGGAAGGTCTAGAGTTTGACCAAATAGGGGAGTTGGGGAGGGGCTGGTTGGAGAGGAGGTTTGAGAAAGATGAGATTCTATCAGAGGTCAAAGATATGGAAGGGGATAAAGCTCCAAGTCCAGGTGGCTTTTCTATGGCCTTTTTCCATCAGTGCTAGAGAGTAGTTGAAAGAGATGTTTTAGCAGTCTTTGAAGAGTTCCATCAACACTGTAAGTTTGAGAAATCTCTTAATGCTTCCTTTATAGCTTTGATTCCCAAGAAAAATGATGCCTCTAACATTCGTGATTTCAGACCTATTAGTTTGGTGGGGAGTATATATAAAATCTTGGCCAAGGTTTTGGCTAATAGATTGAAAATGGTGTTAGATCAACTAATATCTGAATCTCAGAACAGCTTTGTGGGAGGTAGGCAGATCCTTGATTCTGTTCTCATTGCCAATGAATGTGTTGATAGCAAAAAGAAGAGTAAGATTCTAGGGGTGATTTGTAAGTTAGATATTGAGAAAGCTTATGACAATGTGAATTGGGAGGCATTTCTGAAGTTGTTGAAGAAAATGGGCTTTGGGGAGAAATGGTGTAGCTGGATCCGAACCTGTATCTCTACAGTGCAGTTTTCTGTGTTGGTCAATGGGTCTCCAGCTAACTTCTTTGGTAGTTCTAGAGGTTTGAGACAAGGACATCCATGGTCTCCCTTGTTATTTTTAGTTATGATGGAGGTGTTTAGTAGGATGGTGAAGAGAATGGATGAGGCAGGTTTTCTTAGCGGCTTCAGGGTGGATGGTAGGAGGGGTAGAGGGGAATGTGTTTCTCATTTGTTGTTTGCAGATGATACTATTTTGTTCTGTGATGCAGAGGTAGAGCAAGTCCTACATGTTTGACTGCTGCTACTTTGTTTTAAGGTATGACTGGTTTGAAGGTTAACGTAGCTAAAAATGAGATGGTTCCTACAGGGGAGGTAAATAATGTGCAAGCTTTGGCAGAGATTTTGGGTTGTAGGGTTAGGCCTTGCCAATGACGTATCTTGGTATGCCTTTGGGGCACCCCGTAAGTCCCCTTCTATTTGGAACCCTATTTTGGAGAAATTTGAACGGAAGTTGGCAGGATAGAAGAAGTTGTATTTATCAAAAGGTGGTAGATTGTCTTTGCTGAAAAGTACGCTATCTAGTCTTCCCACCTATTTTTTATATTTGTTCACCATTCCTACACATGTGGCAAACAAAATTGAGAAGCTACAAAGGTACTTTCTGTGGGGTGACTCTAAGACACATTTATTGGGCTGGGATAAGGTGTGTTTGCCTATTGCTAAAGGTGGTTTAGGTATTAGGAAATTGACCACTTTCAATAAAGCCTTACTAGGAAAATAGTTTTAGCGTTTTGGGATTGAGGAGAATAGGCTTTGGAGGAGGGTGATAGCTTTGAAATTTGGGGAAAAATTGGGGGGGGGGGGGGGGGAATAGACCTCTAAGTTGGGAAGGGGTGGTCATGGGTGTGGTTTGTGGAGAAGTATCCGAATGGTTTGGGAAGTTTTTAACAAATATGTCCAATATAAGGCTGGGGTAGGGATAAAGTGAAATTATGGACAGACAGATGGTGTGGAGATCTTCCTTTCCATTTGGCTTTTCCAGCCTTGTACAATTTCGCTACAAATAAAGAGGCATCCGTAGAATCATCTCTGATTTGTCAAGGAGCAGGGGATAGGAGAACTTGGGATGTTCGTTTCATTCGGGGTCCTAATGATTGGGAGGCAGATGTGATGGATGATTTCTTTCGTTTCTTGGCTTTCAATTTACCTTCCGTGACTGATGGTGATTGTTTGAAATGGAGGTTGAAAAATAACGGGGATTTTACTATCCGCTCTTTTTACCATAAGTTACATGGTTCTTCTTTCGTTGGTTTTCCATGGAAAGGTATTTGGAAGGTTAAGGCACCCCGGCATGTCTCTTTCTTCGTTTAGACAGCCGCATGGGATAGGATCCTCACGGGAGATATCTTGAGACTTAAGGGGTTTTGATTTCGTTGACTGGTGCATTATGTGTCGTTGCTGTGGTGAGATAGTGGATCATTTGTTGTTACATTGTGGGAAGACTTATTGGCTATGGTGTTTTGTTTTTAGGATTTTTGGGATCTCTTGGGTACCCTCTTGTACGGTGAGAGATTTTCTATTTAGTTGGTGGAATTGGTTGGGGAAGCATTCATCCTCCATTTGGAACCTTGTTCTGCTGCGTTTGATGTGGTGTATTTGAAGGGAACGCAATCAGCGGACGTTTGAGGATTTAGATAGATCTAAGGACCAATTGCTTGCTCTCTTCTCTGGTTCCCTTTTTAATTGGGCTAGGGTTTGGGAACTCACAACTAATGACTCTATTCCTTTATTCCTTAGCTCTCTTCTTCTTTGTATTTATTGACTTTTTATGTTTTTGCTTTTTCTACCCTTTTGTAATTCTGTTCTACTGGTGCTTTTTTGCATCTAGTAGTTTTTTTAATATACTTTTTCTTACCTATCAAAAAAATAATAATAATAATAGTGACTGTCATACACAAATAAGTCTTTATAGTCCGTAAACATCCAACCTTATGCAATGCTTCATGGACTTCATCTAGGGGTATAGTTTCTCTTCCTTTATTGATAAGTATATTTTGCTTCTCTTCTTGTCCTAGCTTTTTTTATATGTAGATATTATATTGTTACTATGTTTCCTGAAAATTATATGTTCAGGGAAGAACTGAAATATGACAACAGACAAGGTCATACCAAGGACAAAATGAGTAGGTAAAGTGCGAGCAAGCTTCCTCAAGGATGTCAAATCCTCATCTGTCAACTTTGTTCTAGTATGCGGTGGACAAAGCCTAAATGGTGGCCTAAATCCAGGAACCACTTCAGGAAGTAAGTCCGCATCTATTGGCAAAGGTTTGCGCATCCACCAGTCAATGAAGCGAGGTCCCAAGCCATCCAATAACCTGTCCATTTCCCTCTCATAAAGTGATCCACGTACTGGTTGGCAATTCAAATCTTCATTTAAAAAGATGCTACTATGCAAAGTCCCTCTCTTACTGTCCTTTCTGCAAATCTTTTCAACTACAGCACTTTCATCGGAGTTAACTTGAAAAGTATCAGAGTTTCTTTCCAATTGTGGCTGACCCATTTTGTAGAGAGGCATTTCTCGACTGCCAGCAAGCCATGCACGAGTGTTTAGAAATTTATTCGGAGTTAACTGATAATTGCATCCTCGATATACAACAAGATTATCTTTCTTACTCCAAACAACCAAACCTCCAGTCTTGGTCTGTATATTAAGAAACGAATTACAAAGGCAACTATCGGAACAATAAAAAGAAAACAAACGTATTCAGCAAAAAAAAATAATATATATATATATATATATATACACAAGAATGAAGAAAATAATAATTTAATAAGAGAAGTAGCATGACAAATAATTAGAATTTTGAACCTATCAAGAAAGCATCATAAGTAGTACAAAAAATACCAGAAAATTAAACATCTTAAAGCAGTCAAATGGAAACATTCACAATTATATGGTCAATCTACAGAACATAAGTAATATTTAAACAAAAAGACAAGTCAAAGTAGTAGAAAAAAGATTAAGTTTAAAAGCAAAGCACTTGTTTGTGTTGAAGAACAATCAGGGGATAATTTGCAAAAACCAAAGAATTTTTGGTAGTTGGCAAAATGGCCCCAGCTGACCCTAATTAGTAGTTGAATTCCAGCTTATAAGCATTGCAGTCAATTCTAAATCACAACAGCTATCTTCTACTGTTACATAAATAAGTAGTAATCTTCATGCTATTAGAAATATCCTACTTCAATTATCTAACAACTATATGACCCGTTTCAATAAGTCCCCTAAAAAATAAAGAATTAACAAGTACAATTTCGTTCAGGAAAAAAAAACAAAACAAAAACATGAACCGAACCTCAACGATTTCTTGAGCTCTATCCATATTCCTGCACAAAGGGACATCGAATTTCAGCATAACAAGCTCATTCCTCCTCCAAAGCAGTCTAACCTCATCAACCACACCTTGAGTGACACCAGCTTTCTTCACCTTCACCCATTTCCTCATCTTAGCAGCCTCACCTCTCAACCTCTCAAGCAAGGCCTTGTCAAGCCTCAATTCCGCAGCAGTTACCATCTTTTCCTTCTTCATCCTCCGAAAAACTAACTTTTCCACATCCTTCTCCCATGGCATTTTCTCTATAACTCTCTCACCACTATTACCATCTTCTCCAAGACCTTCCAAACATACTTCAAGCCCAAACTCAGCAGAACCCATCTGGGTTTCTTCAGAAAGATCGTTTTTTTGAAGCTTTTCAATTTGCCTAACGATCTTTCCCACCGCTCTCTTCCCTCTGACACCAACTTTCTCAGTCAGGGCCTTATCAGACTTTTCCACTCTTTCATTGTTAGAGCTCTTCTTGGTGTGGAGTTTGGAGAGGTCAAGAACTTCATGGGGTTGAAGAAGAAGGGGACCCTTCATCCATGGAGGTGAGGGAGCTTTAATGGTGGCATTGGGTTGTGAAAGTGGGTTTGAGGAAACAGAGAATTCTGGGTTTGTGGTGGTTGGGGTTGGGGTATTGGATTTGGAGGAGTGAGTGGGGTTATGGATTTTGGGAGGTTTTGGGTTCAAGGAGGATGAGATGGTGAGGTGAGAATATTGGGAGGGGAAATGGGGAGTGGAAGAGAGGAAGAGAATTGTAGGCATGAGTGAGTGAGAGTGAGCAACAGTTTGTTTAGAATTGAGAAGAGTGATTTTGGTGGCACTTCTTTTCTTTCTCACTTTCTTATCATAAATATCCATGGAATATCGGGTAGATGGAATGGATATTTTGTTGGGCTATTGGATTTTTTCTTTTTTGAAATCTGATTTGCATTTTTTTTTTTTTTTTTCATCACTAATAAGTAAATCTCTTTTCTTTTATATTTCTTTTATATACAATTGTGCATAAAAATAATAGTATTTTAAAAAATTGTATGTATGCAAAGAAGTTAAAAAACTAAAATAAAATAGCTAGACTCCTTCTTTTTGCTTCTTTGGAGGTGAAGATAAAAATATTAAAAGTCATTATTCTCAATATTAGGGGAGGACAACCACATGACCATCCGAACCTATAAACATAAATTATTTCTTATAAATTGATAATTTCTAAAAGGCTCCATAATTATTGAAACCCACAATGATTTTTGCATTGATTAGTAGTTATATGACCATGTGTATATATTGGAATAAATTATCCTCATTTAAAGGTCTTGAGTAGAGTTTTTTTCAACTCATATAATGACCGTTTAAATCATCATTTACGTTTTTTTTTATTTAAATAAACTTATTAAGGTATTTATATAAGTCACATGATTTTTTAAATAAAACAATGGCAAGCGGATAGGGATTGGTTTTTATTTCCTCTTAAGAGAGAGAGAGAGAGAGAGATTTATTTAATTGGACTAATCCAATCTTCTCATTCTTCAATTAAAATTGCTTGGAAAATATTTAAATATTAAATTTAGTAATCATTGACATAGTAACTGGTTACAATTGCTCTGTATCAATTTGTTGAGGTCTAAAAAATTACAATGCTGCACCAATGTCTAAAATGGCACAGAGAATTGAACTCCATAAAAATAAAAAATAAAAAAAATACTTGAGCCTACAATAAAGAAAAAATATGGTAAGCCCAAATCCATTAAGGATTTTAAGGAAGAACCCAAGCCCACAAATTGGTAAGCTTTAGAACTCATGAAACGAAGGGAAGAAGAAAAGCCTAGCCCGCCAAGGTCAGAAAATCGCTAGGGAGCCCAGTGGTATGACCTGGGCCAGATACCTGGGGACTGCCAGGAGTTTGGGATCCTCAGGACGTGCAGTAAAGTCAGGGTTGGATTAAGACAGTTCAAAGCGGATGCCAGGAAACACAAGGAACAAGAACATATATGTCCCTATCAGCCATCCAATGATGCAAAAAGGAATCAGAAATCTTGGGAATCAACAATTTATGAACAAGGGATTGGTACCTTGGGGAACCCAGAAAGAAGAACCATAAAAGGAAGTGGCTGGGAAACTTTCAACCTGACAGGAAGGAATCAACTCGCTTGGGAAAAATAACAAAGGGAAAGGCAACCAAAAGCTGAGTTTGAAAATGTGGGAATTAGAAACCCTAAAAGGAGAAAAACCCAAGGTCAACTCTTCAAGACATACCAGAACGAAAAGGCAGTAGGAGACTTTTGAGAAAGAAACACCAAAAGAAGAAAATTATAAGAAATAAGAAAGGGACCAGCCACTAATGTTGCTAGCACAACATTGGTTCTAGTACCCAGGAGAGCAAATGGGGGGAATCAATGATACCTTGGAAACTCTAGGATGACACTATAAAAGAGGGAAGCAGCCAACAGAGAATTAGAGTAGAATCATTGAGAAAACTCTGTTAGAATTCAAAGAAAGTAAGAAAAGAATTGAAAATATTGTCCGGTATCCTCAAACAGACATTATAGAACACACTTGGATTCAAATTGATTCAAACTTTGCAAGTCATAGAGGCTTGAAGAGCCATCTAAGTCTGTGATTTTTGAACTTATTTTGATCTTGTGATACGTCCTAGTGATCATGATTTATTACACAATTGAGAAAGTAATTAAATATTTCACATTATCTTAAGGACCCCTAATATTTACTTTATGTCTTTTTTTGTCACAATGCCCCTTTATTGTTTCTTGCTATTCAATGCATATTTTTCTTGTTTGTTAGCATGCATGTGTTGTAGGATTCCTGCTCTGTGCACCATTTGGTTTCTAATCAACCCATTTAGCTGTGGTGATCAAACTCAGTCCCTTAAAATAACAAGTAAAAGGGCATAGGGTCCTTGTTTCTACTTGGGCTTGGGTGCTATCCAAAAAGGACCCACACACAATTTAAATAAAAACTAAAAAAAAATAAGTGTACACACAAAATATATATATATATATATATATATGTATGTATGTATGTATGTATATATGCAATAAATAATTTATGGAAGTTCAAGTGGTAATGAATAATTTGGACAAAATAGTGTTTTTTTTTTTTTTTGGCTAGAAAAAAAAATGGGTAGAACGGAGCGGCCTAATATTACTGATTAAATATTATTATTCATAGATGGGTTATAAGAATGAAATTGATATTTTCTTCTTCTACAAAGAAAGGTTTGTTCCAAGTCACAACATACAAGTCGTTTTTTTTTTTTTTTTTTTTACCTAGTTCTTTCAATAAGTGGGGTAGAAGGATTCAAACCCAGGCTCTTGGAAAAAAAATTGTGCCTTGGTCTAGTGTGACAAATTATTAATATTTAATGACACATAATCCTTCTCAGATAATTTTCTACTTGTGTGAGGTCCTTAAAAGAACAGACTAATTATAGAAAGGAGAGATCGTTCCTTCCAGAATTGAGATAATTTCCTTGTTATAGCGTTGAGTTTCAACTCAATCATCTAACTAGGATTAAGATGCCAAATCTTATGGCAAGTGTAAACTCAAATATGTAATATTTATTGGATGTTGGAAAAGTATAAGGATATATACATTGCCACATCTTGCTTACATATATATAGTGATAAGATTACTTTTCATTTTTTTACCAAGTGCCCATCGTGCCGTGGTGAATCTATTTATAAGTGACGTAATCCAATTACAAATTGACTTATGTATAAGTTGTGGCAAAGTGTTTGATAGTAGAAGAATTGATGGATATTTGCACATAACTTTCTTATAGACAAAACAAATGGCATCGTGCCATCATCAAAATTGTACTTTAGTATTACATGCATTAATAAGTAGTGGTTTTAAGAAGAAAAAAATGCATTACGAAGTAGTTTGATTTATGCGCCAAGCATTGAGAAGTAATTGAAGCAGTATAGATAACCTAGCTCGTATTTGAAGAGAGGAGAATGAAAACTGACTAAAATGTGCAGTATTTTAATATATTATAACCACCATTCCCTTTACTGTCCCATCCTCCTCCATCTACTCCAAAAATATCCTTACGTTGCATAGCAAGTACATTGACATATTATATAATATATCAAAACTGGCACGAGACGTATCTATCAGACTATTAGAATTAAATATCCTTACGTTGCATAGCAAGTACATTGACATATTATATATCATATATCAAAACTGGCACGAGACGTATCTATCAGGCTATTAGAATTAAATGAGTTAGACATATCTATCAGACTATTAGAATTAAATGAGTTTAAATGGACCCCTAGAGAAGCTAACATGGCTACTCACGTCCCGGCTTCATGGTCTTTGTCCAATAGATTAGCTAGTTGTCTTGTTTTGGGCTCAGCTCCTTCTAGTTTCTCTGATATAATTCTCTTGGAGCAAGCCACTGTCTGTGGCACTCCTTTGTAACCCGTTCGGTTTTTTGTTTACAATAAAAGTTTTATCCAGATCATCAAAAATAAAGAGACCCACCGCAGCTCAGGTCAGGGATGTAAGGCAAGTCTATTTGAACAAAGCAATTGCATATACATCAATCTCCCACCCGTTCCATGATGCACATGCCAGAAATTTTCAGATTACATGCCCTAAGGAAAGCTTGTGCCAGCAAGAATTTTTGTAAAGCTGATGACACTACATGGTCGTGTAGATTCTAGACGTTTAACTAAAACCTTTTTGTGAAATACAAGGCAATCGAAACTTTATAACTGGTACCTGACCTCCAAGAGTTAAAAGGCATTCTAGATATGCATGCATCTCTAGAGCATTTGGGGGCCTAATGAAGCACATGTAAGGAGAAGAAGACGGGAAAATATACATTTTGAGAGCAAACCTAGTTTATCCATTGCTACGCCTCCATTTTTTGAGAGTACATGGGTTTGTGAGAATTAGTTCTACCTGAGATAAAAACATATCTCCAATATTCTCTAGTCATGGGATATAAGAGAAACTAGTAACCAACATGACTTACATTACAAAGACAGCATACAAGAAAGCAATCCGAATACATTTTGAAGTTGAATAACTGAAGGACCAATCAGGAACAAAGGCAAGAGCATCACATGACCTTGGATTCATCATCCTGCGGATCACGAAGAGTGCCAAACATCCAATCCATCCATATAGTATAATGGCCGTAGTTATGACGGTATGTAGTATGATGAATAGTGTGGTAGCCAGCACCCATGACAGGCCATGCTTTGGCATGTATGCAATCATGAATGTTTGCTGTCCATATAGCCTCGAGGAATAGCAATGCTATGTGTGATGTAAAATGGGTTGGTACAAGAAATAGTGCTATGACATGTGGTACAGCCTGCAATATTCCGTCAAGTGGGTGAAAGGCCAAACCTGACATAACAGATAAGTCATAGTCATCAGTTCATGTAGTTAAATAAGACTTTACAAATGCAACCTTCTAACAATAAGGCTGAATGTTTCAAGTACATGAACGTTATACATAACATAGAAAATTTAGGGGAGCTTATTGCTTAGAAAGGTGAACCAATAAACAATAATGTCAGATTAAAAGATAGAGCCATGCTTCCTATGCTTGTTGCTTTAAATCCCCTCAAACAATAAGATATAATTCACATCTATGTAAGATGATACAAATGATGTAGAAAGAAAATAACTTTTCAAGAAGGGAAGCCAAAGAAAATTAGATAAAATTTTATTCTTCAACAAGATCAATCAGATATTACAAATTACAAAAACCCAAAAGAAATAAACTCCCATCATAGCCAGAATATATTAACTATCTTTCAATTAACAAGTAATGTACCTATCAATCCTAATCCACTTTGCAGAACAGTGTATATAGCTGTCTACTACCTGTTCTTATATTGGCCTTGGAAGCAAATAAGAAAATCCTACACTTTAATCAAACTCCATGAAGACTAAAAATTTTCATTTGGCCTAGAAGAATCATCTCACATTGAGAACTGTCTTCATTTTAAAGTTTGATTTTTAGAAAGGACCGAGGACACTGATTCTTTATTTCTTTTCATTTTTTGGGATTTATTACTGAAATAGGCTGGGGTCTGCCCAAGTGATAGACCACAAAAATCATTAACCATTGAAGCCAACCAAGAATAAGTAACGGCCAATGCATATTAAAGTGACCTAAACTTTGTGCCTGATAAGTGAGAGAGAAAAACAAAAAAGAACCCACTATGGACCCACTGTGGTCACCTACAGAGTTCTATGTCCACCTTCACCAACATGGCTTCTCTTTCTTTCACAAAATCCTTCAAAATCCAAAATTCCTAAGTCCTAACAATAACCAAATGTGCACTTCTTAAATAAAAAATAAAAAGCTATCAAATGCACACATACACCTTAACGTTAATTTGATGTTTCAATTAGGGTTTACCAAATCTGTTTTAACTTGAGAGTATCTTTTTCTTCTATGACTAATCAAAGATGGAAAAGTACCCTGATGAGCAGTTCCATGGAAAAGCCAAGTGCAACTCTACTTACCCAAGTTCAACTCGAGCTTGAGCTGAGCTCAAAAGTTCTTCTAGGACCACAACTTTTGCCACAACTCTGATGTGGCAGACTACGAGTGTATGCCTATCACTTTTACATGGACCAACCACTTTTTCTCCACATTTGGCAAAGTCATGGCAGAAAAAGTTGTGGTCCTAAATTTTCTCTGAGCCAAAGCAGGAAGCAACTTGAATTAGTCAAACTGACAGCCTAATTCTAAGCTTCCCTCAGTGGAGCATTACAACTCAGAATTCAGTGTCAAACCAAATGGAGCACTTCCCTTCAGTAAAATAATATACTTAGTCCCCACCCAAACTTGATCGCATGGAAAATTGAATGAGAATGCGGGTAATCATATAACACCCTATAAAATTTTAGAAATCCTCTCCTCCTTGCCCCACAATTAGGTAAACCCCATCCCCTTTAGTTTTCCAAAAGTAAAGTGAAGATATGATAATGGATGTCAAAGTCCAAGAGAAACATGGCCAAGAGGAAACCATACTGTTGTATCAAGTATAAACCAAAGAATACAATATCAATGTCATGTAACGAACATGAGAACCAGTGACAATGGGCTTCTAGCTTGATGGCACATAATTCCCCCTGCCCCATTTCTCCCCTATCTTCTGAGATTTGATCTGGGTCCCCCCTCCCATCCCCTTCCCCCCACCCCCCCCCCCCCCCCCCAAAAAAAAAGGACGAAAACCAAGATGAAATCCAGTAAATCCAATAAGCTTTTATACAACTAAAGAATAAAAATATGCATTATGCAGCTTCAAGAATACGTTCTTTTAATGAATCATATTATCATATCTTTGTAGAAAGAAACGTTTCTGTAAAGAGAAAGGGACATATCCTCCTCATAATCATCTAACTGAAAAACTGGCAGTTCAAGCAATTAAAATTTCTAGGATTCAGTTTTCAAACTCTTTAATCAAATGTAGCAATTGAGCCAGGTATGAGGTTGTAGCATACTTATGCCTGCAAATGTAAACTAAGAACAAAGCAACACAATTCAACCATGACAGCCATATATATATATATATATATTGAAATAAAAAGAAAGATGACTTTAGGAGTTAGATAGCACACATTTCATGTGGATCCTATGGCTTGAGTGCAGTCTGTTTCTCATCCTCGTTCCCTATATATTTGTGTCAAAAATCTGGTAGAGAATCACCTAATGGGCAAAACACGGTTTATCACACTTTTGGTAGGATGGGAACTTTACATGAGAGAAAGGCTATTTGGTATAGAGATGTTCATAGTCATGGTCAAATTCAGTAAATGAGATCCAATGATGATTTTATTTAGAGAATAGGCATAACTTGTAATGGCATATTTCCAAATCCCCAGATCTTTTTTTCCCTAAATTTTCTTGTGCAGGACAATATGTGTGTACTATGATCATATCCACATACGTTGAATGACTTTTTCCATAAAAGCCGGAGTTATATTCAACATAGTTCCTGCTGCCATAGCCAGTATTTGGGGGTGGATCATCATTTCACCCAAAAGAGAATTATATGCACCAAGTGAATACTTTAAATGCTTTCACCCCTGGAAAATAATTCCACTACAAAATTATTTTAAGCAAGAAAGGATACATCCTAGGACCTCCCTTAACATTCTTTTCAGAGTTCAGCAGTACCAGTTGCACACTGTTCTGATATGTAAATTATTTTCAGGATTAGATGTTTCTGACATGATACTTATACATATACGTGCAGCATCTATGTCAGCTTATGTAAATCTTAAAAAAGGCAAAGATTACACATACAAGCATCCAAAATCCAAGACCCGCTAACTAGAGATAAAAACCATGGAGATTGAATTTAGTAAATTTGAGAACTTACCAGCAAATGGAGAAAGAGTATTCTGTTTGTTGTAGATATGATGGGTAGCATGAAGATACTTATACAGAGGTTTTATGTCGTGCAGCTCCCTATGCATCCAATAGATTCCAAATTCCACAATTACAAGATAAATTGCTAAATAAACAAAGTAGGCAGGCCAACCTACATCACTTATTCTTGAAAAGCATCTTGTCCAGCCATTTTCAACCATGTACTCAGAAAGAGTTGGAAGAGCACAGTAAAATGGCATGGCTTTCATGGCGACATACATTTGCAAGAGCATGGCCTTATTAGATGGAATGGCATCTGCAGCAAGGGTATTCAACATATCCAACAAAGATGTTAATATGGGCCCAGATGGAATAGATTCTCTTATAAAAATATCAACATACAATGGAGAACAATTGTCAGCTGAACTTTCAAGAATTAAACAGCAACTACTTAGGTGTTAAAAATATAATAGATCAATTCAATGTTTCATAAACTATCTAAGCTCCGTTTGGGTAAGCTGCGTCCACATCCAGTGCGTCCATGTCTGCGTAAGTCCAGCGCCTGGTGCACTGTTCATGAGACATGGACAGTGCATCAAGGCAAATGCACAGTAAATTCATTAATGAATAGTAACCAAAAAATATTTTTTTATTGTTTTCAATTTTCAGCAAAATAAGCGGTATCTAAACACACACTAGAGATAGTTAAGTTCAAACAATATTATCCTGAACTTATGCAACACAAAGCAATCAACAGGGAACGAAAATCAAAACAAGACAAAGTTAAATGCACATTACAAGCTATATTTAAGCATGCCTTGTAGAAATGCCTTTGGAATGAGGGGGAGAAAGGGGAAGGAGAGGGGAAGAGGTGGGTGACTCACCTTCTCCCTCTTCAGATTTTTTCTTTAAAATATATATATATATATATATATATATAGCAGGGGAGGAGGCAGAGAGGATTTGAGGGGAGTTGGGAGGGGTACCATACCCCCTCAAAATTTACTTTTCTAATGTCCTCAAATTGGGAGAATTCGAAGGTAAGGGATACCTACTTTAATGAATTTTCAGTACTTTACACCTTAACAATTTATCATAGTGTTGCCAAGAGACTGGTAAGTTTAACTAGTTGGCACCTCCTACAATTTCCAACCGGGACATCCAAGATTCAAATCCCCTCACCCTTGACTATTGATATATCAAAAAAAAAGTTATCATAATGTTAATTATCAAGCCAACCCTTAAAACTTCTCTCTCTATAATTGTCAATGAACATGATAACTTATCTTTTCTCTCCATTCCACTCTGCAACCAAAAAAGGGGAAGGATATCTACTCCCTTCTCCTGTCAGTTTCCTCCCTTTACCCTCTTGCTCCTTCCAAACTTTAAAATATTAGTTCAGACAGTATTATGACACATCTATGACTAGTAAGTCAATTGTTAATTCCAGGATAGATAACGTTGCATAAAAACAGTTACAAGTAATAACAGATATTCAGCACATTACATTAACAGAAGCCCTCAAAGCTGTGTCATAGAATGTGAAAGTATTCAATATATCGCTTCTTGACAATTAGAAATTTTCCACATATTTCCATGACATGAAAGCTTAATGCAAAAAATTTTAGGCCTTACTAAGGGCAAGGGGCAGAAGCAGAGGTCTACTTATCAAGCTTTGCGCTTAAAATTGTTCTATTCATCCTTAAGCCATTTAATTTAGGAAGTAACATTAGTGGAAGAGAAAATCTTATTGATGAGAAAGCTGAAAATCTGACAGCACAAGAATAACCCTTTTTATTTTAAATTGAAAATGTTCCAGTCTAATTACTCTCTAATCCGGATCCTATAGATAAGCAGAAAAAACGGTACTCAAGATACAAAATTTTCTACTCTCAAGAGATCAAAGATCACAGCATAGATCATTTCTAAAATCCTGAAAGTTTAATATACACATTCCTTCATTCGTTTCGGTTTTTCTTTTAAGAAGCATTCCCCTATTTTTCTCTCAACACACCATAACAGGCGATAGCTACTGGATTAGTGAGTTCAATCAAACAATTATTTTGTTCCTTATCATGTGATAAGAAAGTACTGGTGCAGAAACAGGTGGCAGCAAATGGAATAGACACGCATCCACTCATGGACAGAGCAAAATTTTAGACAAAGATTGAACTGACAACCAAAGAAAAACAAAGAAATAATGGAATCATACAGGCAGTGACTTTTATTTTACCCTACAATTAACCGAAAAGTCTAGACCATCTCAGATCCAAAACTGACAAGCAAAAAGAAATGCATCCGACAACAAAACTGAAAATAAAACACTAAAACAAACACTGGTCATTGATGATACCTAACGATTAACTTTAAAATCCAAACACAATTATGCAGGCAGGGTGTAAATAAATAAATAAATAAAACGGTGCCTAGAACAGAGCAAAACAAATTGAAATAAAGCATGTAAATCAATAAGTAATAAGGTGCCTAAGCTCAGAAGAAACCATTCTGCAGACAAAAAATCTCCAATCCTCAATTATTTCAAATAGAACCCAGATTTAGATTGAGCAAAACCCAACCGATATCAAAGTCAAAAACTTCAAAAATCAACTATTATAATGAAATTTACCCCAACAAAAAAAAAATATATATATATATATATACACGAAATCAGAAATCAAAATCAAAGAATTACATCCATAATCTCATATTCCAGTCATCTAGATTACTATATGTTTAAGCATTACAAAAAAAGATTAAGAATTAACAACCAAGCAAAACCCATCTCATATCAGAGTTAACTAGTCCAAACCAAACAACCAAAACATTAAAAATCACAACAACAACAAAAGCAACATAATTGTGAATTAAACCCAACACAAAACGCATATATACCTTTAGGAACAAAAACATTGCGCTTGAGATAATAAATGTAGAAACACCAGAGGAAGCCAGAGAGCAGGTAGACTAAAGTTCCACCAATGTAGTTGCGGACCCATGTCTGGATGAAGTGGGGTAGTGGGTCCCACAGTTTCATTGGCAAAAAACTCCCAAGCACAATGCGGTTATAAAAGGTGGTCTCATCCATGAATAGTTGCAGATATGCATCACCATGGCCATCCATGTTTGGTGGTGGATGGTCCAATGATTTCTCGGGTCGGGTTCCGGTGATCGGCTAACGGAAATGTTGCCGGCGATTTGGAACTCAGAGAGAGAAAAGTGGGAGGTGTGAGATGAAACAGAGTATAAATGAGTCGAAGATTTCGAAAATTAATCGTGTGGCAGCAAATGAATAGTGCGGCTTTGGGGATGATCCAATTCAATAAGTCAATAAGTCAATAACCATTGATGGTTTTTTTTTTTAGTCCGCTGCGCGTGGGGTTGGGGACCAATGACCATTGCGCCCAAAGTGCCTTGGACGAGTTTGGTTCAGTTTTTGGAAATGAGTTTTTTGAAGAAGTGGGATTTTAAAAAGTGTGGAATGAAATTAAGGTTTTTTTTTTAAATTGAGTATTTGGTAAAAATTATTAAAAAATGTTTTCTGAAAAATTTAAAAATTTGACTAGTATTTATAAAAATTGCGGTTTGAATTATAAATTATCAAAAATGACAATGTATATATAAAAGAGTTTATTTCATTTTAAAATCAACTATTAATAATATTTACTCAAAAAAAAAACTACTTAATAATAATAATAATAATAATAATAATAATAACAATAAAATTTATTGTTAACTAAAATTTGTTATAAAAATATTGTTAACTAAAATTTGTTGTAAAAATATTTTAAAGATAACATTACTCTAATGTAATTTTTTTTTCATAAGCTTACTTTAAAAAAAAAAAAAAAAAATTGTTCATGCCCTTGCTTCACACCACACATATAACCAAAACCAACACAACACCCTTTTTTCCCCTTTTTTTCTCAGCCACATTTTCTTCACCTTTTATCTTCAAGATCTTGGCAAACCCAGAGAAAATGAAGAACAACAAAGACAGAGAGAGAGGTGGTCGCCATTCATTGATTGAAAATTGGATCAGAGCAAAGCAAACAAAAGGGAGATACTGCATAAGGGAAGATTTCTCTATATTCCGATGTTTTTTTGTTTTGCATTTTGAGGAATCCTAATTTTAATTTTTTTTCCTTAGCTGAGTTGGGAATTTATTATCGATTATTTTAGTGTTTGGATTTGGAAATTTGTTATTGAATTGAACTTGGGCTAGACACTATTTTTTTGTGGTCTTTGTAGAAGATGGGATGCCGTAGCACAACAACATAGAGGAGTAGAAAAAACCTTGCCAAAACGCATAATATTTTTGTTTTGAGAAAACGGGTTTGTGCATTTTGCAACTGCAGCTCAAAGCTGCTGTGCCAAAACACGCAAGACCTTCACATTTCAAAATGCAGCTTTTTAGAAAAATCTGCGTTTAAAACCTTACCAAATGCAAATATTATTTTTTGGGTTTCAAAAAGTGCTTTTTGCCAGAGGAAAGTGCAAACAAACGGGCACTTATTCTGTTTCGCTAAGGTGGAAGAAGTTAACTCGATTTACACCTATCCATTTTTCTTCTATAAAAAAAAGAATATAACCTACTCTCTTGGCTAGTTTTAAAATAGAGTTCGAATTTGGTAAAAATGGAGTGTAAAATCTATATTTTACTCCATCCAATAAAAGATTATCACATCATCATTTTACTTAAAATTCAATACATTCTATCACAGCTAATAACATCTCAATAAACACCTAATTTGGTTGGATTTATATATGGGTATTAGAATTGATTGGGTGTGGTTGTGACTATTCTTAAATATGTGATAAGATAATATGGCATGCTGAGATTGGAGGGGTAAAACATAGATTTTACACCACATCCTTACTAAATTTAATCTCTTTAAAATATGGGTTTTGACAACTTATTTGACAGCTTATTTGGTAATATGGGTTTTGGTAACATCCTTACAAAAATGTTACCAACTTTTTTGATAGCTTATTTATATATCATGTGTCTATAATATTATAATCTATAGTCTATATAAATTGAAGAAGTTTGATTTTTAGTTAACCTCGTAATATATTATTTTGCATAAAATTTTGAAGCTTCACAATTTTATATATGATTATTCTCTCTCTCTCTCTCTCTCTCTCTCTCTCTCTATATATATATATATATATATATATATATATTTATAATAAAATTTTCTTCTATATTTAAACCTTCCCTTATAAATTATAATCTTGATATATTATTTTACAAAAACAATCATAATTATTATCATACTTCAACAAAAGATAATAAAAAAAAAAAAATCATATTTTGTTAATTTTTTTTTTTTTTTTTTTTATATTGCATAGGTTACCGACTAGTATATATATATCATTTGAATTTTGGTCCCATTTCTTGATCATGATCACATGCCATAGAAGATCAAAGAAAATCAGGTACTGCACTAGGGGACTGGAATAAAAAATTACAGAACTAACCCAAACCTCACGGGCTTTTGGGCGAGACCAGAAAAATATGACCTGAGCTCTTTCCTTCCTATGGACAAGCTTCGCATGTACTATCATGGATTAGGGTGCAACTTGTGTACAATTTTATATATGATTATTCTCTCTCTCTCTCTCTCTCTCTCTCTCTCTCTATATATATATATATATTTATAATAAAATTTTCTTCTATATTTAAACCTTCTCTTATAAATTATAATCTTGATATATTATTTTACAAAAACAATCATAATTATTATCATACTTCAACAAAAGATAATTTAAAAAAAAAAAAATCATATTCTGTTAAATTTTCTTTTATATTGCATAGGTTACCAACTAGTATATATATATTGTTTGAATTTTGGTCCCATTTCTTGATCATGATCACATGCCACAGAAGATCAAAGAAAATTAGGTACTGCACTGGGGGCTGGAATAAAAAATTACATAACTAACCCAAACCTCACAGGCTTTTGGGCAAGACCAGAAAAATATGACCTGAGCTCTCTCCTTCCTATGGTCAAGCTTCGCATGTACTATCATGGATTAGGGTTCAACTTGTGTCCAGTGAAAGTTATCACTAGACATGTTGGATTGCAGACACGTGTCCACTCTTGGACACGTGTTCAAATCTTGATGAGTCCAGTGATAACTTTCACTAGACACAAGCCCTTCTCTATGGATTATATGCATGTGCACCAGGTTCGAGTTAGTTGGCAAGATATCATGGCTTTCAATGTAAAATGATGAACCTTATGGGGAACATGCAAATGTAAAACATTTTCCCCAAACCTCTGTACATTCCCCACATCCGAGCTAGAGCCCACAGAATCATGGTTAAACATCTCCATAGCAACCTTGTAGGCGCTACGAACATTGAATAAACCATTGGAAGTTTCAAATTGGATTTGCTTATCCTCTAGAAGTCTTGAACTCAAGGGGATTCCTTAAATAATATCGGCTTTCCCATGGACAAAAAAATGTTGGATTAGCTTTGAACTCCAAGTGCCTATAGCCAAGTTGATGAGCTTGCAAACCTATGATGCACGAACGCTGCAAAATGGGCAACGCGTAAGCGATGCTACTGCCTGTGCGTCAATGCCGAGTCTGAGTTTTTATTTTTTAATTTTTTTTTATGGATTTGCGCCAACTCAGCTCCGATTCATGCCGACTCAGCTTCAATTTGTGCCAATTTGGCCAGAATTGGGTTGTATCGGCCAAATCGGATCGTATCAGCCGACGGCTAAAACTGACAGAAACAATCAAAACATGCAAAAATCGACCTTAAATCATGCTAGAACAGCCGAAATTGGCTTTGAATGAGGCCTAAACATCCTAAATCTGTCATTCCTCAATTTTATTTTGAATATTTGTTACTTCTTTTGTGTTGTCTTTTTTGTTTTGTGTTTCTTGCCTTCTTCTTTCTTTGTTTTGTGAACCAAGGACATATAATGTGTTTTTTAAGAATATTTTAATAGTAAAAATATAAATAAAAATATTTTAAATAATTTTTTAATCGCCGCACCCACACCCTATTTTTTCAAAAATTGTCGAGTCCCGCACTCACACCCGTACCCGCACCCGAATCCGGAAATGCACCTATGCTACATAGTCACAAACACAAGAGTTTGAAGGAATAACTTGAGGCAGAGAGAAAATTTCGTAAGTTAAAGGTGTTGGTAGTCATTTATAACCCCATATTCGGACCTTATTACCATTACCAACCTGCCTCTCAAGTCACACTATACTATGTTCTAAGTAGACATAATACTCTTCCATACATATGAATGATTATTTCCCATAGAGACTTGTATAAACTCATAATCCATGAAGTACTTGGCTTTAAACATCTCCATAGCAACCTTCTAGGCACTACGAATATTGAATAAACCATTGGGAGTTTCGAACCAGATTTGCTTATCCTTTGTAAGTCTTGAACTCAAGGGGATCTCTGAATAATATCAGCTTTCCCATGGGCAAAAATATGTTGGATTAGCTTTAAACTCCAATTGCCTATAGCCAAATTGATGAGCTCGCAAACTCTCGAGTGTGAAGGAATAACTTGAGGTAGAGAGAAAACTTTGTAAGTTAAAGTTGTCGGTAGCCATTTATCACCCCATATTCAAACCTTATTACCATTACCAACCCACCATCTCAATCCACGTTGTACTACTTTCTAAGTAGCTAGACAAAATACTCCTCCATATATATGAAGGATTATTTCCCATAAAGGCTTGTACAAACTCACAGTCTAGGAAGTACTTGGCTTTAAAAACTTGGTATACCAAGGATTTCTAACCCGTTTGAAGCCTCCACCCTTGCATAGCTAGAGAGTCAAATTAAAGGGTTTAAGAAACTTAAAGCCCGTACCACCACTAGACTTCAGGGCACACAGCTTCTCCCAACTGGCCTATGCCATTTTCTTCTTATCTTGTTTTTATCCCCACCAAAATTTTACGAATCATACTCGTCAAATCATCACAGAAAGCATGAGGTATTTTAAAATAGCTCATTGTGTAGGTTGGTATAACACATGCCACTGCCTTGATTAAAATTTCCTTACCTGGTTTAGATAGTAAGTTTCTCTTTTATGTCATTGAAAGAATTATGCTTTGCTTTGTCCCACAAGAGAAGGAAGACCAATTTTTTTTTTTTTTTTTTTTGTGTTGTCAAATGACCTATGCCCCAAATCTTTGTTTTATCTTATCTTGAATTTCTTTAGCAGTATTACTACTAAAGAATAAAGACATCTTGGCCCTTTGAAGAGAGTCAGCATCAAAATTTTGTCCCAAAAAGTTACAAATATATATACTATTGTTGAGACACTATTGATCGCTAAACCAAATTCACCAATTTTATATTTGTTTTTCTCTCTCCCTCTTTGATACTCTTCTCTCGTCTCCCTCCATTAGACCAAAACCCTCTCTCTCTCTCTCTCACATCAAACCTTTATGCCTGGATCTAAAACACGATATTCAAAGTTTCATATTGAGTTATTAAACCAACCGAACCACCTTGCTCCCCCTAGGACAGTTGTGGTCGAGTGATGGTGATTGCATAAGGATTGTTCTAATCTAATTTGATTTATGGATCACAATTAGGTTGGTGAGTGACTGTGGAGATGGGTGCGATTTGGGTTTTTAGCTGGGTGTTGGATCTATGAGGCGATTTAAGTGGCTTTGTGTTTGTGTTTGTATTGTTTTTCTTACTAGGTTTGTGTTTAGTGTTTGCTCATGGGAATTTTCGTTGATTTGAGTTTTTTTCTTTGAGTTTCTAGTTTGGGAATTTGGTGGTGGTGGTGGTCTAGTAGTGGAGGTAGTATTTTCAAAGAGAAAGTTCAAATTTTTGGGAAAGATGGATGAAAAAAATTGGATATTTTTTGAGAGAGAAGAATATTTAAATAAAATACTAATAGAGTATTGAGACTGATGTATTTGTTTATGAATAGTAAATTAGCTAAAGTAACACATGGACTAAATTTGTCTAAAAGTTTGTTGAGGCTGCCGTGAATGCTCCTATACACAACTTTTGATATATATATTTTTTAAATTAGTAAATGTAAACAAAATTGGGCGAATATTTTTATCAACCATTTAAAAAATTTAGACAAATGTTTAAGAGACAACCAAACAAGACGTCATTGATACCAAAGAAAAACAAAAGAAATAATGGAGTCATACATAGACTATTTAAAATTTTAGACAAATGTTTAAGGACTAAATTTTGCACATCCAACTCTAAAAATCACTTATATCAAATATGTAAAGTCATGTAAAATGAGAGGAGTTACAGCTGTGTAAATTTACACAGCTATTACTCATGTGTAAATGAGTATTTTATTCATTTCTCAATTTACTCTTTTGATTGGTGTGTGTGTGTGTGTGTGTGTGAGTGATGTAAGAGTTTTAAAAAGTGGTTTAATGAATGGAGAATAAATATTTTATTGAAATAGGTTTTAGAATAGGTAATTTGATGTGGTATTTCGAAAAAATTGTAATGTAAAATAAGAAAGTAAGTTCTTATACTTTTTTTTATAGAAATAAGTTCTTATACTAAAATAAACAAAAATGCGAATACTCTAAAAGCTATTTATCTTATTTTTCACAACAATTAACCTTCAAGGCAGCTTATTTTAATTTTCACAACAATTAACCGAAAAGTTTAGAGTTTAGACCATCACATCCAAAACTGACAGCAAGAAGAAATGCATCTATACAAATAAAGAATATCCATAAGAAATAATTTTAAAGACAAATTCGATTACACATCTAAATTCATAATTTACTAATTTGTGTAATTATTAGTGATAGATACTTTTTGCCTAAATGGAAGTATTATTTTCTATCTACTACTCACGGATCACAATTACACAAATCAATAGATCGTAAAATTAGACATGAGAATAATTGTATTTGTAAAATATTATAAGAAAATAAATCACTAAAACAAATACTGGCCACTGACCATATTATTTTCTTAATGATTTATTTTAAAATCCACTTGAAATTTTGCAGGCAGGGTGGAAATAATAGTGGCCATGATAACGTTCATCAACTAAGAAACCCAAAAAATAAAAACTGCAACTTTATGTTGAAATTTTGTAATTTTTACGCTGCTTTGTGATCATTGTAATCATCATGAACTTGACGTAACTCTCATATAGTTGAAAAGCAAAGCAATGCTAGGAAGGAAGAAGAAAAGAAACAGAGAAAAATTGGAGAGTAGGATTTGATGAAAATGAAATTCTATTACTCTTCATTATTGTAATTCTGGTACAAGCCCCAATATATATAAACCATAACCACCTTCGTAGAGTGTGGAACAAACATAACCAACCCTAATTCAATCATACCAACCCTTGACACATGTACACAGACTTATTAACTAACTCTACCCTTTTCACCTAAATTTAAGCTACCTGCAATTTTACCTATTGTATCTTTACTACAGGTCGTTTACTAGCAGCTTTGTCATCATATGCCTTTACATCCCCCCTCAAACTAAAGGGAGGAACTCTTATCAGTTTGTGAGTAAGATCAAGAAATTGTGGAGAAGAGAGAGCTTTGGTAAAAATATCAGCTAGCTAATCAAGGGTGGAGATGAAAGTAACCTTCAATTCCTTAACAAGAGCTTTCTCCCTAATATAATGATAATCAACCTCAATATGCTTGGTCCTAGCATGAAAAATGGGATTGGAAGCTAAAGCCAATGCAGAGACATTATCACACCAAAGCATAGGAGGAAAAGACAAGAAACCACCCAAGTCTTTAAGAATCATCCTAATCCAACTTAACTCTGCAACGGTGGTAGCTAAGGCTCTATATTCTGCCTCCATTGAAGATTTAGCCATAGTAAGCTGCTTCTTAGCAAACTAAGCAATAGGAAAGTTACGCAAGAATACCACCATACCAGTATTAGACTTTCTATCAAGAGGATCACCAGCCCAGTCAGCATCACAATAAGCTGAAAGGACCAAAGGACCTGCCTGAAAATGAATTCCATGATGCAATGTACCCTTGAGATATCTAAGAATTCTCTTGGCTGCCACTAAGTGATGTTGAGGAGGATGACTTATAAATTGACAAACCTACTGGACAGAGTAAGCTAAATCAGGCCTAGTAAAAGTCAGATATTGCAAAGCCCCAACCATGCTCCTAAAAATAGTAGGATCAGGAAGTAAAGAGCTATTCTGAGAGTTGACATGAACTGTAGGAGAGCATGGACTAAGGCAAGGCTTGCAGTCCAACATATTGAATTTGGTGAGCAAATCCAAGGCATACCTGGACTGATGCACAAACAAACCTCGAGAAGTATACTTAATCTAAAGTCCAAGAAAGTAAGCAAGGGGGCCAAGATCTTTCAAATCAAAGACAGCAGCAAGTCTTGAAACAAGATGATCAACGAATGAAAGACTATTACCAGTAATAATGATGTCATCCACATAAAGGAGAAGATAAACCACAAAGGAACCATGATGTAGAATAAACAAGTTACAATCTGCAGAAGAAGCCTGGAAGCCAATATGAAAGAGTTGAGAAGTAAATCTATCAAACCAGACCCTCGGTGCTTGTTTAAGACCATAAATGGCTTTATGCAATTTACAAACATGATCAGGATGAGCAGGATCCACATAACCTAGAGGTTGAGACATAAAAACCTCCTCTTGAAGCACCTATGAAGAAAAGCATTGGACACAACCAGTTACTTCAAAGACCAATGATTCTGTACAGCCAATGCCAAAATGATCCTAACAGTGGCAGGCTTAACAACAGGACTAAAGGTCTCCTCATAGTCCAAGCCATATTGCTGCAAAAAACCCTTAGCAACCAACCTTGCTTTATACCTAGCAATGGACCCATCACTGCCCCTTTTAATTTTGTATACCCATTTACAATGAACCACATTCTTACCAGATGGAAGAGGGACTAAAGACCAAGTATTTTGTTTTAAGAGAGAATTATACTCAGAATCCATAGCTTCAACCCAGTGTGGAAACCTTGAAGCAACATGAAATGTAGGAGGCTCTTCTTGAACATAATTTCTCACAACTGCATATGCTTTGGGCTTGAAGATGCCATGTTTGGATTTGGTAAGCATGGGATGAGTATTTGAAAGGGAAGAAGAAGTAAATGGAACAAATGGAGTAGTGGACTCAATTATGGACTCAGTAGCAGCAAGAGGTGGGGACTCAACTTGACTTGACGAGAGAACAATACTAGAGGAAGGTAAAGTAACATCAACTGAAGTGGCAAGGACACTAGAAGACTCACTAGACACTGAAAAAGGAGAAATGACAAAAGGAAAAGCTTCAGAGACAATAGATAAAGAAGAAGTGGATGAACTGGGTAAAATGGTAGAGATCCAAAGGTCCAAAGGAGGACTGTCAGATGAAGAGATGCTGGAAGAATCAGATAAGACTATAAGAAGAGTAGGGAATTTAGATTCATGGAAAATAACATGGGAAGTGATGTAAATCTTTTGAGTATGGGGATCAAAACAGATATACCCTTTGGATAAAGAAGGATACCCTAAGAAAATGCATTGAGTAGACTTAGGCTGAAGCTTGTGATCAGTATAGGGCTTAATAAGAGGAAAGCAAGCACGACCAAAAGTCTTCAAAGAATGCAAAGAAGGAACAGAGTGAAATAACAATTCCCAAGGAGACTTAAAAGCTAAAACTGAAGATCAAATAAATGGCAGTGCTAAAAGCATAACACCAGTAAGAAAAGGGAAGATTAGATGATGAAACATGGAAAGACCACTCTCAACTATGTGCTTATGTTTTCTTTCAGCAACACTATTTTGTTGAGGTGTATAAGGACATGACAACTGATGTTGAATGCCATGATCCAAACAAAAAGACTTAAAATGATTACTAGTATACTCACCCCCACCATCAATTCTAAGTGTTTTGATTTTAGACCCAAATTGATTCTCAACAAGAGCTTTAAAATGCAAGAAAATAGTAAACACTTCAGATTTATGTTTAAGAAGAAATAACCAAGTGAATCTAGTGAAGTCATCAACAAAAATGACATAGAATTTATAGCCAAGAACAGAAGTAACAAGAGCAGGGCCCTAAACATCATTGTGAACAAGTTGTAAAGGAGAAGTCCTAGACATAATATGCTTTGGAAAAGGAAGTTTGTGCATCTTAGCACTTATACAAATGTCATCATGTACAAATGTCATCATGTAAAAAATTTTTAACATTGTTATTGAAAGAAGATAAGGTAGAGTGAACAAGCTTGGAACAAGGATGACCACGTCTTTGATGCCACAACATTGCTTCATTGGAAACAAGAGCCTTAACAAAAGACTTGAAAGCAAAAGATGAAGAAATAGCAGAATCAGCAGAGAGTTGTGAAGAAAAAAGAATGGGATACACACCATCCTTACTCAGGCCTTGATAAAGAACCTTCCCCATAGGCAAATCCACAATTAAGAACTGATTGGCATCAAAATAGCAAAAGGCATTGTTTTGTAAACAGAGTTTATGGACATATAATAGATTTGAAGCTAAATTAGGAACCCTAAGGATATTATCTAAACGAAAACAATGAGAAGGTGTAAGTTTGCCATAGATGCTAACTTGGCTGGAGCATGTCTGCCTTGATAGGCAAAATTCATGCGATGATAGCAGTCCAAGGCAATGTGATCATTCTTGCCACAAATTTGACAAGTAAGTCTTGAAGTCTGAGATTGACCTTGAGACTGAAATGAAGGAAAACCATTTTGAGCTAAGACTGTGGTTGAAAACTAGGAAATTGAGAGGTAATAGTTGCATTTCCAGAGGATTGACCAGAGGACTGACCATTATTAAATCCAAAATTATGGCCAAAATTATTAAATCCTCTGCCACGACCCCTCTAATTGCCATTTCTGCCTCAACCTCTATTATTATTCTGATTAAATCCACTTTGAAGGATCATAGCCATAGTTGTATCCCTAGTTTCAGATTTCTTCTTAGTAGCTGCTCTCTTCAGCATTCAACAAAGTATTCAATTCTTCTCTAGTAACCACATCATTACGAGTCCTTATTGCAGAACAGAATGCACTATATTCATTTGGGTAAAGATTCTAAAACTAAATGTATAAGCTCTTCTTCGTCAATGAAAACAACAACAAAACTCAATCTATCCCTAGCTTCTTTAATTCTCTAAAAGAAATTATCCATGCTTTTAGAACCTTTCTTAATACTCAGCAATTCATTTCTCAGACTCAAAACATGAGAGCGAAATACAGAAGCAAACCTCTTTTCAAGCACCTTCTAGACTCCCTTCGCAGATTTTTGACCCACAGTGATGGCTAGAACTGACGGAGATAGAGTGGAATTGATGAAGGTGAAAAGAGCTTGCTCTCTGCTTTTCCAATTGAAATACTCTAGGTTTGACTCTCTAGTGAAATTTCCAGAACTATCTTTCAAGAAAGGATCAGGAGCTACACACGAATCTTCAAGAAAACCAATCATGGCATAAGCTTCAAGAATAACAACGATTTGATGTTTCCACAAAATATAATTTGTGAAATCTAGCTTCATCGTCATCATACTCGACATATTTGACAAGAGTAGTAACGATGGATTCACCAAAGGACTTGTGGTAGTAGTGGTGGAAGGAGTTGTTGAAGAATGCTCGAGCAAAAGCCATTAATGGTGGCTCTGATACCATGAAAAGCAAAGCAATGGAAGGAAGGAAGAAGAAAAGAAACAAAGAAAAACTAGAGAGAAGGATTTGATGAAAATGAAATTCTATTACTCTTCATTACTTTAATTCCGGTACAAGCCCCAATATATATAAACCACAACCACCTTCGCAAAGTGTGGAACAAACATAACCAACCCTAATTCAATCATACCAGAGCTTGACACGTGTACACAGACTTATTAACTAACTCCACCCTTCTCACCTAATTTAAGTTACCTGCAGTTTTACCTATTGTATCTCTACTACATGTCGTTTACCGGCAACTTTGTCATCATATGCCTTTAGTCATATCGATAAAACTTCACGAATTACTTATAAAAGAAAAATAATTAAAAAGTGCTAACACGAATTAAACACTGAGAACAGATCAACAGAGCAAAACCATATTAAATAAAGTTCATCAAAAAAAAAAAAAAAAAAAAAAAAACAACAACAACAACAACACTAAACAGACAAAAAATTTCCAATCCTCGTTTAACTTCCAAAAAAAGAAGAAGAACCCAAATATAATTAAACTGAGCAACAGGCTTATATCAAAAGACAAAAACAAAAACTTATTAAAATGAAATTTACTCCGAAAATGTTTTAAATAAAAAAATAGCATCCATAATTTAATCTTATATTACAGTCATCAAGATTATTATATGTTTAAGCAACAATATAAAAAACAGATTAAGAAAAACCCACCTCTCATATCAAAGCCAACTGGCGGTCCAATGTCCAAATCAAACAACGAAAATATTGAAAACACCAAAAACGAAGCAACAGTACTACTGTAATTGTGAATTGAACCCAACTAAAAAAGCAATATAATAGATATATCTATACCTGTAGGAAAATAAAGATTGCGGTTGAGATAATAAATGTAGAAGCACCAGAGGGAGGCAGAGAGGAAGTAGATCACAGTACCAGCAATGCAGTTGCGAACCCACGACTGTATGAAGTGAGGTAGTGGGTCCCACAGTTTCATTGGCAAGAGACTCCCAAGCACAATGCGGTTGTATAAGGTGGCCTCATCCATGAATAGTTGCAGATATGCACTACTACTTCCATGGTGCTCTTCCATTCTTGGTGGTGGATGGATGGTCCAATGATTTTTCTGGTCTGGTTCCGGTGATGGGTCACCGGAAATGTGGCCGGCGATTTGGAACAGACAGAGAAAGAGAGAGATATGTACGTCACAACAGTGCAGGACAATTGTATTTGCGGAGGATCCAATCCAATTGATGGTTTTTTGTAGATAGATTTTATTGGTACGTGGGCACCATTGAGCTCAAATTGCCTTAATTTGCACATATATCATACTTTGGTCCCACGATTAGACATGGCTTATCTTTTTGGGTCATTTCTTATGACATGATGTGATAAAATAAATATTCTGATATTGCTTTGACTTCAGCAAGATGCATTTCCCTTTTTTAATGCGAAAGCAAGATACATTTTTAAGTTACAGTAATCCATAATCTTTATTGAAAATTATTTATTTTATGTCACCGACACACTTTTTTTTTTTTTTTTTTGGAGAATCATGTTTTCGGTACATTTAAGGTCCGTTTGGTACATATGTTTAAAAATTAAAAATTATTGTTTGAAAATATTTGTGAAAATATGTGTAGGTGAAAAAGTACATAGAAATGCGTGAAATATTGTTTAAAAATTGAAAATAATTGTTTGAAAATACAAACCAAACACCCCCTTAACCACACTAATATGAGGGTGGGGGAGAGAAGGGCCTTAGGTTTGGCAACATAGATACTAGTTGGGGACCTAGGCTTGTGACACCCCCACCTCTTAAAGCCTATTCCAAATTAATATCTTTTTCTTTCTTCTAATTTATTTAATGTTTGATTCTCAAAAAAAAAAAAAAAAAACTTAATGTTTGGTTGTTTTATTCTAACAAAATCATGAGTTCTAATCTGTTTTAAAATTTTAATTGGCATGTAAGAGAAAATTAAGTATAATAAATTGATAATAATACTAATTTGTAAAAAAGTGAGATTTTTCAAAAAATTACGAAAAGTGTAAGTCTAATTTTATATAAATTTTATCAAAAATAGTATAGCATCTTTAATATAAAATGAAAGATATTAATGCCACTATATTTTTATTTTTCTATTTAATAATTGTATCATTCTAAATGTTTGATTTATTTAGGGAAGAAAGAGTGCTAATTATAAAGAAGTGGACTACTTTTTTGCTTCTTTGTGTTTTTAAGTATATTTTGGAATAGGCCGATTAATCAATGTGCCTAAAAGAGTTACAAAAGCAAATGATGAAATCATAGAATTAAAGGAAATTAAGATGGTAAAAATAAAACGTGAAAAATATTGGGTTGGTGAAATAAGAGTGCTACAAATTAAATCCGACTTGATCGATTTTTGGCAGTTTCTTCTGGTGGTCAAGTGGAATTGAATTAGAAAGTTGAAACTAGAAGGTATTTCGAAATTAATGTCGAGTTGGTGAAATTGAATCAAAAAGGAAGTTGTGGAATAATAACAGCTATGCAAAATTGGCAGTAAAAGACAAGGAATAACTCAGTGCGACCCCAGCTCCCAGTAGGGGTGTCCATGTCAACCCGGGAACCAACCCACCCGCCCAAACCGCCCGGTCCGACCCGAAAACCGACCAACCCGACGCCGGTGACGGTCGGAAACGGGTCTCCTTCACCAAAAACCGACTTGGGCGGGTCGGATGGCGGGTTTTCTTCTTCAAAACCCGATATACCCGATCCGACCGACGAAACCCATGAGAGAAGGCCGGAGTTCCTAGATCCGTTCAGATTCATTAGTATTCCGGTGAAGGTTTGGTAGTTTTTGGCTAGATCCGATGAAGATCTAGGTTTTCTTGCTCAGATCCGGCGGTGAGATGAAGATTTTGCTTGGATTTGCGCGTGCTTGTGCTTCGATTTTTCTTAGATCCGGCGATGAGAAGAAATTTTTGCTCAAATCTGAACTTGATGTGGGGGTTTTTGCTTCGATTTTTGCTTAGATCCGATGATTTTCGCTCAAATCTAAGCTTGATGTTGTGGTTTTTCTTTGATTTTTGCTTAGATCTGTTGATTTTCGCTCAAATCTGGGTTTGATGTGGTGATTTTGAGCTTGATCCGCTGAAGATCCGGTGACTCAAACTCAGACCGAGGCCGACCGACCCGACCGTTATCCACCGGAGACCGATCCGACTCGACCCGAAGTCGTCGACGGTCGGCGGCGGGTCGTTAAACATTTCACCCGATTCCGGCGGGTCGGTTCCGGGTTGGGCACAAACCCGACCCGGACCGACCCGTGGACAGCCCTAGCTCCCAGACAGAAAAGGTGTAGAAGGGACATGCAAGTGTTGTAAAGTAAAGGGAAACTTCCAAAGCAAAGTGTAATCTGATTCATCATTCATGTATCTTGTCGTCTCCTCTTGCACCAGAAGTCGGCATGTGGGACTACCATTATGAATCATGACGTAAACTATTATTTTCACCAATATTTATAACATCATAAAAACCTCTTTTTAGTTTTTAAAAACAAATATAAGAAAGAACCTAGAGAACTGTAATCAAGTAAATAATTTGTATTGTTAGCTTGGACATTTCTATGTTTACATGGTAGGGTTCTATTTTATAAAGTAAAAAAGTTTTACGGAGAAAGTGAACAAGAGTTGTAATTTTTTGAAAAAATTATAGGGTTCTATTTTATAAAGTAAAAAAGTTTTATGGACAAAGTAAACATCATCTTGTATATTTTGAATAAAAGATAGGGTTCTATTTCATAACAATAAAAAAAGTTTTATGGAGAAAGTAAACAAGAGTTGTATATATTTTTTTTTTTGAAGAGAGAGACTCTATTACATTTGGTTTGGGAAAAGATGGAAGAAAATGACATCATTTGTATATAGGTTTTGAAAAATTTTCCCCTTCTCTTTTAGTTTTTATGTTTATCTTTTTAAAACTTTTTCTCTTACAACTGCACTCATACCATTTTATTAACTTTTACCAAGTAAAATAAATATTAAAAAAGTTACTAATGTTGTAAGGGTAGGTATTGGTTTAGGAAACATTTTTAAAAAAATTTGAAAGGAAAAAGAAAAAAAATAATTGATTTTTTTGATAGTTTTTTATATTTCATAAGAAAGTAATATAAAAACTTTGAGATAATTATAGATTACCCACCTGTGGTTTATCCCAAATTTAACTTACCCACCCTTGGTTTTATTTTTGACATTTTACCCACTTGTGGTCCATTCCGTCTATGCTCCATAACTCACCTCTAATTTTTCCGTTACTCTAACACGTTTCATCAAAAAATCAAACAAGAAATCAAATTAAACACTCCTCTCCCACACACTCTATACAATTGCTCGCCTAATTGCTGAGTCTAAACCCTCCTTATTTTCTTCGATATCCAATACCCAAAAGCAAAATTTTCTAAATTTTTGTTTAGATTTTAATTTTGGACTTGCTCTCTCTCTCTTCTCTTGTTCCTCTTCTAGGCCTTGGTAAGTGCAAAATTTCTCTCAATCTCATTTCTTTTTCTTTATTTGCGGATCCAACAATTTTTGTTATAATATATCAATTTCAAAAACGCTTTTTTTTTTTTTTTTGCTTACTAGATTATCTTTGTTCACAATTTTAACCAGGTTCTTTTGCTTTTTGGGGTGTTACTTTTGCCTTTTTGGGTCAATGGGTATGCAAATCTATCACCTTTATTCCTTTATTCCTTTAATCTTAAACAATGTTTCTAGGCATTTTTTTAATCTTGGAATTTTGTGGGGTTTCTATTTTTTTGGATTTTTTTGTTTTGTTTTGTTGTGGTGGTTGAAAAGGTTGATGATTTAAATCTGTGAAAGACTTGCAAACTATTTGATTCTTTGCCCGTGAATGGATGTTTGACTATGAGATTTTTGTGTTGGGGATGGTTGATGTCTATTATTCATTGAATTACTGTGATGATTTTTTTTTTTTTTAATTTAAATTTTTGATAGTGACAGAATCAAAGGTAGTGGTGGTGGTGGGGAAAAAAGGGAGGAGAAAAAAATAGAGGAAACAATGGCAGCAAGGTATTGGTGTCACATCTGTTCACAAATGGTGAATCCTGTTATGGAAGCTGATATCAAATGTCCCTTTTCCCAAGTGGGTGAGCAAGTGTAAAGAGTGTGTGGGAGAGGAGTGTTTGATTTGATTTCTTGTTTAATTTTTTGATGAAATGTGTAAGAGTAACGGAAAAATTAGAGGTGGGTTATGGAGCATAGACGGAATGAACCACGGGTGGGTAAAGTGTCAAAAATAAAACCATGGGTGGGTAAGTTAAATTCAGGCTAAACCACAGGTGGGTAATATGTAATTATCCCAAAAAGTTTCTTAAAATTGTCCATTAACAAATGTATTAAGGACACCTATTAACCGAACTAATAAATATAAACTTTCAATAAAAGGTAAATCCCAATACATATAGAGATTGCTCCAAAATATTGTGAGAGAAATTTGCCTTTGTTAATAGGGGAAGGCATGTATAGCTTTAGGCCCCCAAAATTTTGAAACCCCTTGCTATAAAAATTAGGTGGCCCTGCATAGTGATTAGCCCCCCAAATCCATCGATACAATTAATTTATGTTTTAATCTTTAAAATCCCACAACAACTATGAGTGTTCAATGACTTTAAAATCCTACAAATGGACTCCACCCAAACAAAACAATGACTTTTTCACATAGCCCAATCCATCAATAAAATATATGTTTTTACCTGTGAAATCCAACAATAACTATGAGTGTTCAATAGATTAAAAGAAAAAAAAAAAAACTATGACTGTTCAATGACTTTGAAATCCTACAAGTGGACTCAAGCTCAAGCCAAACCAAAAAAACGACTTTTATCGATCTCTAATAGATCCCTAAGAATAAAAAATTGATATCTTCATATCAATATGTGTTCAATTTGTGAAAGTGCATTGTTCAATGTGGCTACTGGTTACTTTGACAATTTGTTTTGTGCAGGTAATTGTGATCAGATGGAGGATTGTCTCAATGTAGTCCCAAGGAAGGTGACACTGAAGATGCATGATACCCTGTCCAGTGAGTTTAATGATGAAGAAGTTAAAATGGCATTGTTCCAGATGGGACTGACAAAGGCACCTGGACCTGATGGTATGAATGTTTTATTTTGCCAAAGATTTTGGCATGTGGTGGGTGATACTGTAATTGATGCTGTGTTGGATTTTCTGAATACTGGTCATATGTTGCCTGATATTAATCATACTTACACTGTGCTGATTCCTAAAGTGAAGAACCCGGAGAAAATGTCTGACCTTAGGCCCATAAGTCTATGTAATGTGATTTACAAAATAATTTCTAAAGTATTAGCCAATAGACTGAAGCAGGTGTTACCTAATATCATATCTCCCATTCAGAGTGCGTTTGCCCCTGGATGTCTTATTACTGATAATGTGTTGCTAGCTTATGAAACTCTACACAGTATGCACTGCAGGAAGAAAGGGTATATGGCATTGAAACTTGATGTTAGTAAAGCATATGATAGGGTGGAGTGGCCTTTCCTTCAGGGGGTTATGCAGCGGTTGGGTTTTCCTGAAACATGGATAGAAAGGGTGATGAGTTGTGTCACAACGACTTCATTCTCTGTTCTTGTGAATGGGAGACCGTTTGGTAATGTTCTGCCTTCTAGGGGAATTCGTCAGGGTGATCCCCTTTCACCATATTTATTTCTGTTATGCACTGAAAGGTTTACTTCGTTATTAGACAGAGCAGAGATAGGAGGGACCCTACATGGGGTGTCTATCTGTAGAAATGCACCAAAGATTACTAATCTTCTTTTTGCAGATGATTCATTGATTTTTAGCAGGACTTCATCAGCGGAGATTAATTCTATTGTTGAGATCCTTCAAGTTTATGCTAAAGCCTCTGGACAATGCATAAATTTGGAAAAATATTCAGTGTATTTCAGTAATAACACCACTGTTAGCCAGAAGTAGGAGGCTTTGGGGATTCTTGGAGTGAAGGAAGTGTCTCGGTTTGAATCATATTTGGGCTTGCCTACTTTAGTTGGAAGATCAAAACACCATACTTTCTCCTTTATTAAAGATAGGGTGTGAAAAAAACTATAGGGGTGGAAGGGGATGATGCTTTCTAGAGCTGGGAAAGAAGTTCTCATCAAGGCGGTTGCTCAGGCTATTCCAACGTATACAATGAGTGTTTTTCAACTCCCATCGAAATTATGTGAGGAGTTGGATGGTTTATATGCTAGGTTTTGGTGGGGCCAAGTTGGGAATGAAAGGAAAATTCATTGGAAGAGTTGGGATAAACTAACATTGTCAAAGAAGGATGGTGGAATAGGATTTCGGGACCTTAGAGCTTTTAATTTAGGCATGTTGGCCAAGCAAGGGTGGAGACTATTAAAAGATACAAATTCTCTTCTCTATCAATGCTTTAAAGCAAGGTACTTCCCTAGAACTTTAGTGCTTGAGGCTACAGAGTCACCTAATTGTTCATTTGTGTGGAGGAGTTTAGTGGCGGCATTACCTATCTTAAGAATGGGACATTGTTGGCGAGTAGGTGATGGACGTTCTATTAATGTCTATCGGGATAGGTGGATTCTAGAGTACCCTATAAATAAGTCTTTTTTGTCGATAAGGGAGGATGAAGAGGAAGTATGGGTGTCAAGTTTGATTAACCAAGACCTCCATGTATGGCGACGAGACTTTATTATGGTTCAATTCAATCGGGAAGAAAGGGAAGCTATATGTGATATACCTCTAAATCGAAGGCAAGTCTCTGACTTTGTTTATTGGAAGTATAATAAGGATGACATCTTCACAGTGAAGTCGGCTTATAAGGTTGCAAGAGCTCTATTGAAGAAGGTGGATTGGGCTGAACCATCATCGGGTAGTGGAGGTAGTAGGGTGGGCTGCTATATGGAAGCTATGGATCCCCAACAAGATAAAGGTGTTTGGGTGAAGGGCGTGTCATGATATTTTTCCTACTAGAAGGAACCTCAAGAAGAAACGGATTTTGATGGATGAATTATGTTTGTTATGTGCCTTATTCCAAGAATCAACTATTCATGCTTTATGGGAATGCTCAGCAGCGCAGGATGTTTGGCATGGTAGTGTAAGGGCTTTACAGAAGTGTGGGACGAGCCAGCTTGATTTTGTTGGTCTGTTGGAGTATCTGCTGGATCGACTAAACAAAACAGAGGTGGAGATGTTTCTAGTGCAGGCATGGTTGATTTGGAACCAGCGGAATATAGTAGTGTATGGAGGTAAGTTGCTGGAACCAGGCAGGTTGAACAGTTGTGCAACTGAGTTGCTTGGGGAGTTCCAACAGTCACAGGTCAACTTACAAGCAGATGCGGTGGTGGGTGCGACTCGGTAGGTAGTGCAGAATGATGGAATGCGTTGGACACCCCCACCACAGGCTATGTACAAGCTCAATTACAATGCTACAGTGTTCGAGGATTCTGCTAGTTTTGGGTTCGGTGCTGTGATCAGAAACTCTACTGGAGAAGTTATGGCTGTGATGACCGTTAAGGTTCTGGTGGTCCAGGGAAGTGAAGTGGCTGAACTACTTGCATGTCACAAGGCACTGGAATTCGCCATTGATGCTAGTTTCACGGTCCTTATAGTGGAAGGTGACAGTGTTAATGCTACAAGGTGTATTGCTTCAGGCTCGGACATCCAGTCAGCTATTGGGCATGTGGTTGGAGACACCAGACATCTGCTAGGAGCTTTGGAGTGGGCTTCTGTGAGTTGCACTAAAAGGAATGGTAATAGGGTGGCACATGTGCTTGCTAGACATGCACAAAATGTTAATGTTGATTTATTTTGGATGGAAGAGGTTCCATCAGTTGCTGTTGAGTGTGTAAACATTGATGCTTCCTTGATTTAATTGAAAGTTTAGTTCCAGTTTCAAAAAAAAAAAAAAAAAAAAAAAAGGAAAAAAAAAAGAAAAAGAAAAACTTCAATGAAAATAGGAGTAGTATAAAGCTTACTTTAGAAGATTTTCTTTTACTACAAAACTCAATGGTTTTTTTTTTTTTTTTTTTTTTTTTTTTTTATGGGAACAAAACTCAATGTTTTTGTTGGGCTATTAGCCTATTATTCTAAATTATGCTGTACAATTCAGTGGGTGGAAACTGGAAACTGCTTGATTGTGGACGGATTTAAGATTCTGTTCACAGTTTCAACTTACAAAATTTTGTTAAGTATAATATTAACCAATTATAGCGTTTAAGATTTAATTAGGTGTATGTTATCAATTTAGTTCATAAAATGATAACCGTTTTCTGGATCTCACAAATCCTATACAACTATAATATATTTAACCGTTAACTTATCATTTTCTATAAAAACAAAATCATTAACTTATCATTTTCTTTAAAAAAATCATTAACTTAAAGAAAACTATCAAACATTCGACTCTCCTCTCTGTAGGAGCTCTCTCTCTCATTTTTTACGAGTCTCTCTCTCCCTTGGTTTCATCCTAAGGGACTGAATTTTCTGTTTTCACTTTTCACTTATTGAACTATTATGGTGGACGACATAATCGATAGCTTGGAAAATATGAAGTTAACAGCAGAAGAGGAAGAAGTTATTGAGATTTCAGATGAGGGCAGATTGACTGAGATTGAAAGTTGCAACGTGAGCCTCATTGGTAAGTTTCTGACATGTAAGGCCTTCAATAAAAGGGCAGCCATGAATACTCTACGGAGAGCATGGGGACTGAATACGGATTTACAGATTGTAGAAGTTGGTTCGAATCTCTTTCAGTTTAAGTTTCAATCTGAATTTGATATGAGTCGTATTTTGAGAGGGGGGCCGTGGACCTTTGACAGCCAACTGTTGATGCTTACTAGATGGCGTAAAGGGATGAATGCAAGTAATGTTACACTAGACCATGCGTCCCTTTGTGTTCAAATCTGGGGGGCCCCTTTTGATATGGTCTCTCCCCAAGTGGCAACAGAGATAGGTACCTGATTGGGTAATGTGGAGGAAGTTGAATGGAGAAGAAGACAGGATACTCCAAATTTGTTTATGAGGGTGCGTGTTGCTTTACCTAATTCTAAACCGTTGTGGCGTGGGGGTTTTGTAGCTGATTCGGAGGGTGGGCGAACATGGGTGAAGTTCAAGTATGAGAGGTTGCCGATCTTTTGCCACTTTTGTGGACTTCTCAGGCATGATCTCCGTCATTGTGCAAGCCACTTCGCAGCCAAAAAAAATGGAGGAGTTGAGGAATATCAGTATGGTGAGTGGTTGAAAGCTTCTGATGGTCGACCAAGATCACCACCACGGGAAGGTAATACGGGGAACAACCAACCAGTAGGTACAGGGATGATGATGACTCCCAAAATTCATGGCATGGATAATACCCAATGTGAAGATAATTCCAAGAATTATGGGATAAGTTTTGCAACCTAGCAGATAGGAGCCGAGAAAAAAGAAACAGAAGTTGCGGGTACAAGGAACTCTACCCTTACTGCTTCAGATGTAGATGCCCTGGTTTCAAATTCAAAAACAGAGGTTAAAGTTGACAATAATTGTATCGAGAAGAATGAGGCTGTAGATAAAGAAAATCCTATCCCTATTATCACAGACTCAGAGGTAGGGAATTCAAAATCCAGTATAGGGCTAGTACAAGAAAAACAAATTGATGGGCCGGATGGGGTAAACCCCACTAAGTCAAAATCTACATGGACTAGAATTATTAGAATGGACTATGGGCTTGGTGGAATAAGAGCAACAGATATACCTCTATTGGGGAAAAGGACTTCTATGCAAATTGATTCCCTTTCCAAACTGCAGGAAGAGGAGTGTACACAGACTGTGAAGAGAGGGAAAGTAGATGGGGGAAAAAGGAAATTTGATGAAACATCAGCGAGGGTGGATTACCACCCTTGTTGGAAGCAATGAGGCTCCTAAGTTGGAACTGCCAAGGGCTTGGGAACCTTTGGACAGGTCATAGCCTTCGCAATATTGTGAGGGAACAAGCTCCCACTGTATGTTTTCTTATGGAAACATGATTAGATAAAGAAGGATTTGAGAAACTGTATGGTGAACTACCTTTTCCTAATAAAATTATTGTTAAACAACCTGACTAGGGAGGAGGGTTGGCGTTAATTTGGAAGAATGATGTGTGGTTGGAGTTAATAAATTTCACAGCAAACCATATTATGGTGAGAGTGCTAGAAGATGATGGGTTTACTTGGTGGTTGACTTGTTTTTATGGTTGGCCCGAAGCCACTCAAAAACACAAGTCATGGGAGTTGTTGTCCCATCTTAAATCTTTTGTGGAAGGCCCTTGGCTTTGTATTGGAGATTTTAATGCAATACTTCAGTCCTCTGAGAAGCTCAGTAAACGACCGGCTCAAGTGAATCAAATTAATGCTTTTAGAATAGTCTTGGAGGTTTGTTAGCTTGAAGACTTGGGGTATAGGGGTTATTAGTATACTTGGAACAATAAAAGGCTAGGCGAGGCAAACACTAAACTTCGTTTGGACAAGGCAATCGCAACAAAGGCATGGAGAGAAAAGTTCCAACTTAGTACCGTGACTCACCTCTCTCCCCATACCTTGGATCATCTCCCTATAATTCTCCAAACTCAGAATTATAGGAAGACTAGATTTAAAGGTGGAAGAAGCTTTAAATTTGAGGAAGTTTGGTTGTTATTGGAGGACTGTGAGGATGTAGTAAAAGATGCATGGAGTGCTGATGGGAATGATGTGCATGGGCTAGCCATGATTAAAAAGAAGATTGAAGCTTGTGGGGAAGTGTTGAGGGCGTGGGGATCTTCAAAAACAAAACCAAATACTGAGGCGATTAAGCAATTTTAGAAGCAATTGGAGAAGCTAAACATGGAAGAACCCATTGAGCTGTCGAAAGCTGAATTTTTAAGGGTGAGCAAAGCTTTGGATGAACTACTAGTGAAGCAGGAGATATTTTGGGCGCAGAGATCTATAATTTCTTGGCTGAAATATGGGGATAAAAACACTAAGTTTTTTCACTCTAAAGCAACACAATGTAGGCGGCGGAACCACATACAGGGAGTTAAAAATTCAGATGGCATTTGGGTTGAAGAGATGGAAGAAATAGCTAACGTGGCTATAACTTATTTTGAGAATTTGTTTAATCCAGGTGCATGTGATCAAATTGATAATTGTTTGAGTGTAGTACAACAGAAGTTGACTCCAGACATGCAATAGATATTGTCTAGTGATTTTACAGCTGATGAGATTAAGGCGGCATTGTTTCAGATGGGACCAACTAAGGCTCCTGGACCTGATGGTATGAATGCTCTATTTTACCAAAAATTCTTGCATGTTGTGGGTGATAGTGTAGTTACTGCTGTATTGGATTATTTGAATTCTGGTAGCATGATTCCTAGTATTAATCATACTAATATTGTGTTGATTCCTAAAGTGAAGACACCTGAGAAAATGTCTGATTTTCGGCCTATTAGTCTCTGTAATGTCATTTATAAAATTATATCCAAGGTGTTGGCTAACCGATTGAAACAGATCCTCCCAGATATTATTTCCCCTACTCAGAGTGCTTTTGTTCCAGGGCGATTGATTACTGATAATGTGATGGTGACATGTGAGACTTTGCACACTATGCACTCCCGGAAAAAAGGTAAAAAAGGGTCATTGGCATTGAAACTTGACATTAGTAAAGCATATGATAGGGTTGAATGGCCTTTCTTGCAAGGTGTAATGGCTAAATTGGGGTTTCCTGAAAAGTGGATCAACTGGGTGATGGGCTATGTAACTACGCCTTCTTTTTCTGTTCTCATTAATGGTAAACCCTTTGGCAATATCCATCCAACTAGAGGGATTCGCCAAGGTGATCCTCTATCACCATATTTATTCCTTTTATGTGTTGAGGGGTTCACATCCTTATTGGCAAAGGCAGAAATGGAGGGACGTATTCAGGGTGTTTTTATATGCAGAAGGGCGCCAAAAATTTCAAACCTAATATTTGCTTATGATTCTATGCTTTTTTGCCGAGCCACAAATAGTGACGTTGCTATGATCAATGAGGTTTTGCAGAATTATGCCAGTGCATCTGGCCAATGTATTAACATGGAAAAGTTTTCAGTCTTTTTCAGTAGTAATACCCCTGCTAGTCAAAAAGTGGGGATTGTGTTAGTCCTAGGTGTGAAGGAGGTGGAGCGGTTTGAATCCTATTTGGGATTACCAACTCTGGTGGGGCGGGCCAAATACCAAACTTTTTCTTTTTTAAAGGACTGAGTTTGGAAAATGCTGCAAGGGTGGAAAGGCAAGATGTTGTCTAAGGTTGGAAAGGAGGTGCTCGTTAAGGCGGTTGCTCAATCCCTTCCCGCTTATGCTATGGGAGTTTTCCAATTGCCATTGAAGTTGTGTGATGAGCTAAATGCTTTGTGTGCTAAATTTTGGTGGGGTCAAGTGGGGGATGAGAGAAAAGTGCATTGGAAGAGTTGGGATAGTTTATCACAGCCAAAGAATGATGGAGGGATGGGATTTAGGGATTTGAGAAGCTTCAATCTTGCTATGCTAGCTAAGCAAGGGTGGAGGCTATTGCATGACCATGATTCACTCCTTTCTCAATGTTTCAAAGCTAGGTACTTTCCAAGGTGCCATTTCCTAGATGCTGTGGACTCGCCTAATAGTTCTTATGTGTGGAAAAGTATGGTGGCTGCATTACCAATTTTGAAGAGTGGCTATTGTTGGAGGGTGGGGAATGGTGTGTCCATTAGAGTGCATAAGGATAAATGGATACCTAACTATCCAGCTAATAAAATTCTTCACCTAGCTCAGGAGGAAAGTGAGGAATGGCTGGTGTCCGAGCTTATTGATTCAGTATCACACTGTTGGATGCGTGATGTTATCATGTCTAGTTTCCATAGGGAGGATGCTGAAGCTATTTGCAATATTCATTTGAGCCATAGACAAGTATCTGACTCTGTGGTGTGGCTGCACAATAGAAAGGGAGTGTATTCAGTCAGGTCCGGGTATTATATAGCAAGAAGAGTGATGCGAAAAGATGATTGGGCAGAAAGTTCAAGGGGTTCTGGTGGTTTGCAGATTTGGAAGAAGTTGTGGAAGCTACGGGTGCCTAATAAAATTAAGGTTTTTGGATGGAGGACCTGCCATGAAATTCTACCAACTTGTGTCAACCTTGCTCGAAGAAAAATCCTATCAGATCCGATGTGTCATTGCTGCAAATTCTTCCCAGAATCTACTGTTCATGCTATATGGGAGTGTGTTGCTGCTCAAGATGTGTGGGCAGGTAGGGCGGAGCTAGAATTTTTTGTTTGAGGGGGCAAATTTTGTTACTAATATATTAGTCTCAAGTCAAGATAAACCATCACACTCAGGCATAAACGCACATACACAAATATAAACATTAATATTTTGATACTAGAGTAGGTCATAATTTATAAATATATTGTATGTAAAATTAATAACTTTCACATTTGTATATTCACAAGATAATTTTTTAGGGGTTTATCACCTTTTAAACTCTAATACTATATAAAAGCTGTCTAGTTTGATATTAAACATGTACAAAAAAACGAATTAGAGAAAACAAAAACTATCTTGTCTCTATAACTACTAGATCAATTGAAAATTTCTATTGATTTTTAAGAGCATCATTGGACTAACTCAAACATTTGGGGGGGCCAACTTCTATTTTTGTAGCTAAATATTTAAATTTTTTAATACTTATACATAATATAAAATAATTTTTTAAAATTTTGGGGGGGCCTGGCTCCGCCCCTGTCAGGGCAGGAAGCTCAATCAATCTGCAAAAGTGCCCAACTAATCAATGTGATATTATTCAGCTATTTGAATTTCTCTTTGACAGGTTATCTGATGCAGATTTGGAGTTGTTTCTTGTTCAATCATGGCTTATATGGAATCAAAGAAATAGAGTGGTGCATGGAGGACAGATGATGGATCCAAAGGGTTTGAACAAAAGAGCATTGGACTATCTTGATGAGTACAAAAAATCACAGGTTCAGCTAGCTGCTATACCAGTCACGGCACCTGCTAGAATTTCCTGGAAACCACCACCTACATCAACATACAAGCTTAACTTTGATGCAGCAATTTTTGCTGATCTGAACTGCACTGGATTTGGGGCAATTATCCGCAATGAAGAGGGCGAGGTGATGGCTGGGATGTCAGTCAAGGGTCCTTTGGCTCTTAACAGTGCAAAAGCTGAAGCTTTGGCGTGCAGGAGAGCTGTTCAGTTTGCCATTGAAGCTGGTTTTTCAAGTTTGGTCATTGAAGGGGATAATGCATTGGTAATGAATGCAATATCATGTTCTGCAGAAAACAACTCCTTGCTGGGACATATATTTGAAGACATCCAACAACTTGTCCGTGGGCTTCAATATGCTTCTATCAGCTGCATTAAAAGGGGTGGTAACATGGTTAGCTAGACATGCTAGGACAATTGGTGATGAAATGTATTGGATGGAAGACTCTCCACCACCTGCTGTGGATGCTTTGTATCAAGATCTTTTACATATGAATGAATGAATGAATTGGTCGGTTTCAAAAAAAAAATCATTAACTTACCGTTGTGAACATTTTTTTTTTCTGGAATTTATGAGCCTCTTAAAATACTTATTATGTTGAAAATTATTATATAAGTGAGTCTTAAACAGCCCCTCAAAAAAAAAAAAGAAAAAAAAAAGTGAGTCCTAAACATATATATGAATCAAGTCCATGTGTACCTTTTCCTGAGGAAAATTTGTTTGGAAGACACAAAAAGACATTTTGGAACCTTCCTTGGGCTCCATGAATAGTTTTGCAAATATGTTTGGAATGTTTGAAGGCCCATGACCATGAGAGGTATGCAATGCATAAACTGAGTTGCATAGAGAATCTCACTCACATAATGAATGAAAGGATTTTTCTCATCTATCTCAGATACTTTGCAATCTTGCAAATGGGCTTAGAGAATTTCTAAAACACGTAACAGAGCTTCCTTGCATCTATTTATGGGTGTAAGTTTGTTCCCAGCAAACTACAAAAACCACCCCCCAAAAAAAAAAAAAAAAAAAAATGCTAAACCCAATCATAAATAATGTTTATTTTCTTAATCTCTCAAAATTTAGTAGACATTCCTCCATATTGAAATTTAAATATTTGATAGATATCATAGTTATTAATCTTTAATCATTTTGAAATTTTGCTAGCTTGAAGAGTATAACGTTCCGTTTGTTTTAAAGTAAAATATTTATGAAAAAATGTTTTCCCATTTTTAGGTGTTTGTTTATGCGTAAAATGTGGTCAAACATGTAAAATATTTTATGTTGACCATAAATTCTTTTATATAAAGTTATAAAACGTTTTACCTTTAAAAATTTGGCAAAACATTTTACAAGAATACACAGTGGCTTCCTCTCACCCCATTTGATGGCTAGGTCACTAGTTCGGTGGGCTGGGCAGCCAATACCAGTAGTCTAGTTGCTAGAGTTGTCAATCTAGTGATCAGTGTTGGCAGTCCGAACACTGGAGCTGCCATTTCGATGACTGGTGTCGGTGGTTCAATGGTTAGACCTGTTGTTCCAATGACCAGTTCCAGGGTTTGGTGGTCAAAGTCGTTGTTCCGACAACTAGTGTTAGAGGTCCGAGAATTAAAGCCATCGTTCCGATCACTGGTATTGAGGGTCTGGTTATCCGAGAGTTGGAGACACCACTTTGGCGGTGGTCATGGTAACTCAATCAATCACTAGAGCCACATTCCTTACAATTCAGTTAATCTCTGACACTAGCAGGTTCGGAGGCTAAGCCATCGGTTTTAGTGTTTTGCTTGAAAATTTGTACTTTTCATAGTTACACTTAATCTTCCAATTTCCATTACAACTATGGAATGAGTATTTTCAAAACTAAGTTTCATAACAAAATGGAAGATGATATTTAATAGACACTTTTATTTTATATATTAATTGAAGATGAGTTTTTAACATACTCTTTGATTTTATACATTGAAACGGAAATTACTATGACATTTAGAAAGGAATTAATCATCTATGATCTCCTAGATTAAACAGAATGTTGAACATCATTTTGGTAGATATTTGCATCGCAATATATGAATAAATAGTTATTTTGTGTTTTTTCATAAAAAAAAATTTAATTCATATTTCGGCCCCATCAATAGAAATCTTGGCTTCGTCCCTTCTCTTGAGAGTGCAAAAGTTGAGTTTTGACAAGACTATAAATATAGATAAAAGTATGTGTTTTCTTTTTAACGACAAGGCTGATTCTTTTGATATTAATTATTACCTTACAAAGGTTCAGATGTAAAATGGTAAGAAAAAACTTTGCTCTTATGTTAGGAAGGCTCTCACCGAGTTTGTTTCCAAAAAGAATGTTTTGGATACCATCTGAAGGCCTTCTTGTACTGATTTTCTCATATGGGATGATTTAATCATAAACATTGTTAAAGCATATAAACAATTACTTATTAAAAATGCTCATAAATTATTCTCTCCGTGCATAGAAGGACATATATATCCAAGATTGAAATTTGAATGGAATTATATGATTTACTATCACTTTATTTAATCATATAAATATTAACGATGTTTGAAAATCTCTATGGCTCTAAACCAAGCAACAATGGAGCAACCCTTAACAAAGGCTCCAATGCACTAGGTAAGAATTTCCTAGCAAACAAGAAACATATTTTTGTAGTATTTCCATTGTAAGGACATGTTGATCCAAATCGAATTTGATTAAAAAACTCATCAGTGATAGCACTCCATCCAAATTTTGCAGGATGAGGGCCACCCCTCGACCAATCAACCCATGTAATGCTTCGATTCGAGTTGAACTCTGAGTACAACAAGTTCACAAGTGTTGGAATATAATGTTCATCCACGTAACAGGGCATGAGACAATGTTTTTGAAAAATAGGGTAGTATTTGGTGTCAGACACAATGTGCATGGCAAGGTGACGGTGCACTTCAAACCATTGAGCCCCTTTTCTCCAATCTGTGATGTTTATAATGGGCCACATTTGGGGACTATATCGACCGCGACCTGCCTTCCTTGGGTCGTCGAAGGAACCTAGGAAGCTCAAATGCGAGTCCATGAGGTAGTTATAAATGATCTTGAAGTTGAATAATGGAATGCAGGATTCTGAGAGCAATACAAATCTTTGATTGGAGACGTCAAGTAGAGCATTTGCTAATAGGCGTCTCTCTGCATCAATCATTGAGGATGTACCCCAATACACTGGCTGCAATAACAAATTAATAATTTTAATTTAGGAAAAAAAGTAACTAATTATTAATAGTTTAATACCTTAATTATTGCTTACGTGAATATGAAATATTTTTAATTTGCAAATATTCATGGAAAGCAGGGATATGTAGGGGGGTGATAATCTTTAATTTCTTTATATATATACTGACTCTCGCTTTCACTTACGCCCCTTCTCTTCTTTCTCATCTCTCAACTCTCATACTCTTATCAACGTTGACACCTCCTTATAATTAGATGGTTCTAGAGAGAGACATAATGCACCCACAATCCTACCCTGCCAGTGGCCCCCAAAATTTTGAAACTGTTTTTAGGTCATACGTATATTTTTAATTTTTTAAAGTTTGGGCATTAAAAAAATTTGAGTCGCCCCCTCCCCCTCAAAAAAAACCAGGGGAAAAAAATTGTTGAGAAATTCTAGTAAGGTACTTGTATTATTTATTAAAATGATATTTTTAAAGATTTTGATCTCCCAAAAATTATAATTACCCCCTAAAAAATTAAATTAATCTTTTGGGAACTTAAAAAAAGAAAAAGAAAAAGTAACTCATAAAAAATAATAACATTACAAATAGATAAAAGCCTCACTCAAATCCATTGTTTTTATAAACATTACATGTCAAATATTTAGTGGTTCTAATATAGTTATATTTATGGCATGTGGCTAATGAAAATTCATTCTCAAATCAGAAACAAAATAACTATTTGGTATGAGTAACAAAAATGTTGTCTAAGGAATTTCAAGTTTTATCAACCTAATTCCAAGTTCCAACAATGCAATTTTCAGACTAGTCTATGTGTTCAATACTTCAATATGCTTAGTTTATGTAATTTTCTTTAGTAGTCAAATATTTTTTTTCCCTACTATTTTGTTGATTTTTGGGACATGAAAGAGTGCAAAGTCATGAAAAGATTTTTTTTTTTTTTTTTAAGAGGTTTATTGAAAAAATAAATTGTTAAAATAGTTTTTTGTTGATGTATTGCTTTGTTATTTATTGGTCAAAATAACTATTATATACTTGGAATCTAATGTATTCTACATGTTTGTTAGGACTGTGAATGAAAAATGGATTTGAGAGGGTAAAAGTTTCAATAAAAAAATAATTATTTCATTCATGTGATTAAGGCTAAAAGTATACTATAAATATTAATATATAAATGATCAATTTAAGTTTAAGTTTAAGTTCTTATACAATACTTATAGATTTTTCATTTACATAGTAAAATATATTTTTTTGGACCGAATTTACATAGTAAAATATTATTTATTCAATTGTATATATTTATGTATATATTACTTATCTATTCCACTTTTTTTTTTTTTTTTCTATTTTATGCTCCATAAATCACAACTTGCCATGTATTATTTTGACTTTCCTTATTGTCATTTTTTTTTTTATGTTACTTATAAAATAACCAAATTTAAAATTGAAAAAGTCAAACACATGACATATTTTAATTAGTATAGTATAAAGTGAAACATAAAAAAATGTGACAGAAAATTTGTATTCATCAATAATATTGTCTATTCTCCTTAATAAGGAAAAATAGAGCTCAAATATCCTCCCCCAACTTGTGTAACAATTATAGTATATATATAAAAAAGAATCATTCTCTTAAATACATTTGTTGATCAAACTAAACTTGATGGTGATGATTCCAATGGTGGTGATGGAGGAAATTCTGTATTTTTAGTTTTAGCCCAAGAGTAAAAAATTTCCTCTAATTTTCTCTTATTTTTAGATAAATTTAAGACAACCGTAACATTTATTTGATTTTAGAGTGCCACAGGTTTAGATCTAAATTAAAATTAGAGAATGTTGGAGGATTCAATAGAAGAAAATTTCATCCCAAATTTCTGAATCTCAGAAGGTACTCCACCTTATCTTATTGTCATGCTTGGAAATACTAAGGGCAATGATTGTATGTATATCGTTTTTGTCAATCAAATTAAAATTTGAATTATTTATTTATTTTTTTAATGATTTTCTTTTTCATGGTTGACGATGCTCTATTCAACATCAATTATAAAAATAAAATAAAAAATCACCCAGCGACAATTTTTTTTACCGAAGAAACATATTACCTGGCTAGGGATTCTTCTGCCACAGAAGATAGAATCTTGAGGCTCTGAATCATTGAAAGAAGGATTTGCATGCACATATATGGAGTAAAAGCCTTCATGCCCTTTGAAAAACTTTTCCCACAAGGATGCCAATGGCAAGGGCCCTTTTGTCAAGAACATGAAAGCCACCTTTGGAACCTGCCGGCCAGGCAGTTCTGTTTGTGGAACCATTAATGCTTTCTGGAACAACTCTTGGTCACTCATATTATGAGTAAGGAGCTCCTGTTTTTTCTGCAAAACACTAGTATAGTTGGATGTCCCATTTGCTGATTCAACAAAACTTGATGGCAATGATTCTATTGGTGGTGGTGGAGGTGGTGGTGAAGGAGGCGGAGGCGGAGGCAGTGGTGGTGTATGTAGTGCTGGCGGTACTAGTACTGTTGATGATATTGGTGAAATGGTAGAATATGTTGGGACTTGTAATAAAGGAAATAAGCTTTTAAGGTATAGACAAGTCAAAAATCCAAACGTCAAACCAATAACAGAGAAGAAAACTTGAAAGATATGGCTTGATTGTATTTGGAAACAGAAGGCCTTGGAAATCCTTTGCCATAGATGTTGCTCATTTCCCATTGTTACCACATACTGACACAGAGGAGATAGATAGAGGGGTCGGGCCGGGGGTGAGAATTAATTAAGAGATTGTTATAGTAGCTTAAATTGCTAAAGCGAATTAAACGCTTATAGCTCAAGTAATGGTAAACTTTTTCGTTGTCATCATTAGTTTATTCTATATTGCATGTTCTATATTGCATTTGTAGGTAGGTAACATCTACAGGATGAATTAAGTAAGAGGAATATGTATCAAAAGGAATTTAATTAGGTTGCACTCAAACCTTTTGGAAATTCTAACCCAGTTCTAACGGACCAAATAAACCTGAAGATCTTAAAGATAAATATATATATATATATATATATATATATAAAATAAAGGATAATTATCAATTGTAGGCAGGGTAACAGGAGAATTCCACACATAGTCTCCTACGACGTCGCATGACTTAGCTTCTTTTATCTCACGTTAAGAAAAGGCCGGGGCATGTTCATATACTCTTCTTGCTAAGCTCCTCATTCATCTGTTTCTTCTCTATCCAAATAAATTACCCTGCCTTGATTAATTGATTTGAAAGGATTCAGCCATATAAAGCAACAAAGAAAGTATATATGAGTTTATTAAAATAATAATAATAATATAGAAATAAAAACAAAGAAAGAAAGAAGGAATGTGTCGAATGAAATATTGTAAGTATTGATTATTATTAAAAGTCATGAAAACCAAGTCAACCATGAAAAAAGTTCCCTATAAAATTTTGCAATTGGGTTTCTACCATTTGGGATGGATATTTAGCTGGATAAAACTTATTACACTTAGGTGTGTGTAACAAATAATGTTCTATTTAGTTATTAATAATTTTAGGTGCCACTAAATGGACCGGTCCTCTTGGGAGTTCGGTCCTTAGAGTGCGTGACCCTTGTAAATCCAGTGTCTATACTCATGTTTCCCAAGTCTCAAACTTACGTGGTTCCCACAGAGGGTGCCGATTGTAGGCGGTGATTTATGGGATAATGGAAGAAACCACAATTCAGGGCTTAGGGGGATCGCATTTTGGAGCAAAGGGAAATTGAAAAACAATCAAGAAAACACAATCCTCCTTCCTAACTCCTAAGCCTCATATAACTTTGGATGGTTGATAGTGGCAGCTTTAAGAATTTTTTTTTTTTTTTTTCTTTCAGAATAGTCATTAAAAATTTAATTCATACAAAATCTAATAAAAAGAAAACTTTATTTATTAACCAAAAAAAAAAAAATTATAAAATTTTACCATTTCCTTTTATGAGTCTTTATATTTTAAAATTGTTGTATGATAGTCTCATTATCAATGCTGTAAGTTGCAAGTTTATTATTTTATATTTCATTGTTGAACAACTTCTTTCCGCTATTACAGTTGCGACAAGAAGGTCAAAACTAACATTCAAAGCAAATAGACTAATGGATATATGACATGCTTCTATGTCTTCACTAACTTTTCAGCAAGGTCACCAATTCATTTAAGCTCTAAAAATAAGTCATTGTTGTGCATATAAAAAATGTAATTTTGAAATTGACTATTAAGTGCTAAGAAATTTGTCTCAAAAAAATCAAATGAAAAGAACTCTTTTTGTTGGACATTTTCTTTTTGTTTGAAAGGGCTTATTATATTGTTAAAGGGACCAAAGTTTTAGCCTAAAAAAAAATTAAGGTGGTTACAATTTTTTTTCAAGGGTAGACAAATCATAAAAATATTATATATATAATTTTTTTTCTAAGTTAAGATGGTCCTGTAACTACCCTGCCTTCAATGTAAAGCCGCACTGATGATTAATCATATATATATATATATAAATTTTTTTTTTTTGGCGCTAAAAATCATAAACTCTTTAATACTTAAGTAAGTGGTGGAGAAAACTGAGATACAACAGTGAAGCATGTGTGGTAGTTAAGAGAGTAACTATTGTTCAACCCTTCACCTAGTGGGATTGATGGGGTATTTACCATTTATAGATGGTGTTTGGGTTATTCCTTGTGAAAGGAATAACTAGGAATGGCAAAAACAACCTGACCTACGGGTATCCGACCCAACCCGACTTGCGAAATAGTAGGGTTGAGTTTGGGTTTTAAAAATTAAACCCGAAACGGGTTTAGGTCGGATACGGGTTTTAGTAATACCCAGCCCCGAACCCAACCCGTATATGTGTTTTTGTGTGTGTGTGTGTGTGTATATATACATATATAAACCCTAACTATAAATATAAACTTTTCCTAAATTCTAACTCTAAATTCCTTACATTCACTCTCACCCTCTCTTTCCCTCTTTCAACCGCCCTCTCTTTCTCTCCTTCACTCTCACTTGAAGTCTCGCAAAAGCTCTACCTTTCAATCATTGCTCCCCCGCCGGCGCCACTCCCTTCTTCACTTCGCCGATCCCTCCTCCCTGTCTCCTTTACCTCGCCACAGCTAGCCACTCTTCCTCCCTTACCTCCCCGAACCCTCCTCCACCTCATAAGGCCACAACTTTCTCACCTCCTTCTCCCATCTCGCACAACCCACGTCCCTCATTGATGAGCAGCAATCTTGGGGTTTTGGGTACAATTGATGACCAGTGATCTTGAATCTGATTGATGAATAGTGATCTTGGGGTTTTGGTGGCTACTCTGGTCTTGATGAACATGATCTTGGACTTTTGTTTTTGGGTTTCTGATCTAGATGGATGAACATGATCTTGGGGTTTTTTTTTTTTTTCTTTTTTTTTTGGGTTTCTAATCTAGGTTTATGGAGTTTATTTTGGCATTCAGATTTGTCATGGGTGGGCAGGGCTCGATGGGGCAAGTTTGAGGGTTAAAAACAAACCCATTTATTAAACAGGACGGGTTCAGGTTTCGGGGGTTAGGCCCTCGGGGCAAGTTCAGGCATAAAGAAACCCGCCCCCAACCTGACCTATTGCCATCCCTAGGAATGATGGTTTTTGTTTGTCATTTCTCTACCTCCTATTGACTGAAATGACTAGTGAGAGTTACTACTCCCACATGAGATAAAAGTCGACTAGTGACAAACCCATATCTTGAGGTTGGCTGAAGTGAATGATAGCCAAGATGCTTCGTGAGTCATGCATCCCACTTTTGGACTAGGTTAGACATACCTCTATGTCAAATATCATTAGTGCTTGCCTTAATTAGTGGTTAAGAATATTAAATATTGATTAGTGAATTACAAGTATGGTGAAACTTCCTAGATAAGTCTAAAGACGAATCCTAGGGGTTCTTGACCCATTAACCAGGTTGAGGCCCGAATCGAGTTTGTAGTTGGTTTTCCTTTAGCCAAAGCTATCAATACCGAGATGGTTGGATCTTAAACCATTGTCCAGAGCCAAACTCATATCATATATGCCTAGTGGATTTTGAATAGGGGTGTCAAATTGGTGGGTTTGGAGTGGGCATAATTAGGTTGGGTACATAAAATCCATTTACCCATTTATTGCTCATTTAACTAATTACTTCTAACCCAAACCAAACCTAACACAATTATTATGGGTAAACCCCAACCCACCCAACTACCCAATAATTAAAATTACAAAAATGCCCCTTAAACTTTAAAATGACCAAAGTACTCTTAAAATCCTTTAAAATTACCAAAATAGCCCCCTTAAACCTATAAAAAGACCAAATATGATCAAAAACCACAAAAATTACTAAAACACCCCACCCCCGAAACCTAAAAATTGACCAAAATACCCTTGAAACTAAAAAAATGATCAAAATATCTCCAAAACCTAAAAATTACCAAAATACTCCCGAAACTTAAAAAATGACCGAAATACCCTCGAAACCTAAAAAATGACCAAAATACTACTGAAACCTAAAAATTACCAAAATACCCCCCAAACCTAAAAAATGACCGAAATACCCTCGAAACCTAAAAATTAACCGAAATACTACCTGATAGGATAGTAAAAATTATATCTCTCACTCGTCCACATGGCTCATCCATGAGCCAAATTTTCAAGGAGACCGTCTAAGTAGAGGAGTCGTCCATGGGCAAAGCACGTGGACGATTCACTTGACACTCCTATGAACAATAGAGTTGTCCATGCACAAAAAGCATGGACGACCACATGACAGAAATCCTCAGGTGTAGATTCACTCGTGTGTGGAAGATCTGAGCGTCTACCAAACCCATATTTATCGCCATAGATTCCTCCTAAGTGCGTAACTTCCATCAGCGGTTGTAATTTACATAGCCGTTGGGGAAGTTATGTCCAAATTCATTGATTTCCATAAATCTTGGGGAAGTTACTAAGCCAATAACTGCCCCAAGATTATCTATATAAGGACCGGTCTGAACCAAATCAAGGTAAGTGTGTGCATTCTAATATTTTACATCCAATAAAGTTAGAGCTCCATTTCTTGTGAGAAACTAATTTAGCCATTGGAGGGTGTTTGGCCGGTCCACTCCGGCCCCCTTTTGATTGTGTGTTCATCCTTGTAGGCCTTCCACAACCACTAGTAGTCCACTGAAGCCGGAGCGTTCAACCTACTGATCCAGTGCAGCATCAGTTGGCGCCATCTGTGGGAAGACTACGCTTGCAATTTGTCTTTCTATGACAAAGGGTTGAATGGTTCGAACTAGGTCAAGGGCTACCAGCCCAGGCCATCAAGAGAGTAGGGATGCTTCAAGCAATCCCCAACGTGACCGTCAGTCAACCCCGGTGATGCCACAATCCTCTGTTCAACACATGCATTCTATGGCAGCTGCTATGGCGGAGTTAACCTGACAGAATCAAGAATTGACCAGGGAGATTAATTTGAAGAAGCAACGCTATGAGGGGTACGCTGAAGGTCAAGCCCAAAATCAGGAAGATAGGGAAAATGCTGAACCAGGAAGCCAATCGAGGGGTACTACATCTAGAAGGGTGCCACAATTGGAGAGGGAAATGGATCAGATGAGAAAGGTTATGGTGGAGATGAGGGAAAACATGAGAAGGAAAAACCCAGTAGAGGATCTAGTCCACCGAACGGATTTCCCTTTCACAGCTTCCATCAATGGACACCCTTTGCCTCCAAAGTTCAAGATGCCTTCATTGGATTCGTACGATGGAGCATGTGACCCATTTGATCATATTGCAACTTTCAAGACTACCATGCACCTTCAAGGAGTTCCAGATGAGATTATGTGTAAAGCCTTCCCTACCACTCTCAAAGGGCCAGCACGAGTGTGGTTCAGCAAAATACCCCTGAACACAGTAAGTTCTTTTGAAGAGTTAAGTAAGTTATTTGTCAATGATTTCCTTGGAGGGCAGAGGCACAAACGTTCTTCGTCCAGCCTGTTAACCATAGAGCAAGGGGAGAATGAAAGCTTGCACTCCTTCATTACTCGATTTAACAGGGAAGCCTTGACTGTGGACGAGGTGGATGACAAGTTACTCTTGGCGGCCTTCCATAACGAGGTTAATTTTGATTTATTCATCCATAAGCTTTATGAGAAGGAGTCTCAATCCATGGCTGAACTCGTCCATTTAGCCCAAAACTTTATGAATGCAGAAGATGCAATTATAGCCAAGAAGAGGAAGAGAGTTGAGAGGATGGAAGCCAACCTCGTGCGACACCCTGAACGAGGTCTTCGTCCAAAGAAGGGACAAACGGAAGATAAGAAGGACCGAGATAATAGGAAGACAGGCCCCCCAACAAGAAATCAGAATTATACACCCTTAAATGCCCCACTCGATCAAGTGCTCATGCAGATCAAGGACGATCCTTCCTTAAAGTGGCCAGAGAAGATGAAAGGAGATCCTAATAAGCGCAATAAGAATAAATATTGTCGCTTCCATAGGGATCATGGGCATGACACGGATAAATATTATGACTTGAAACAGCAGATTGAGAATCTCATTAGACAAGGAAAGTTGTGGCATTTCGTTGGAAGGGATCATAAAGATGAGAAGTTGAAGGGAAAGATGGAAGAATCGTCACGGTCCCCGCTAGGAGAGATAAGGGTCATCATCGAAGGGACTTTAGCAGGACAGACTTCCAAATCGAAGAAGACGTATCTCAAAGTGGTACAAAATGTCTAACTCTCTGGACGATCCCTAAAGACGAGAGGAATTGACGAGCTAACTATTTCATTCACCGACGAGGAAGCTGAAATAATCCATCATCCACATGACGATGCAATTATCATTATCTTACTTATCGCAGATTACAAAATTAGAAGGGTGTTGGTGGATAATGGAAGCTCAGTGGATATATTGTACTATCCTGCCTTCTGACAGATGAGACTTGGACGAGATTTACTTCGTCCAGCATGTTCACCATTGATAAGGTTTGGAGGAATGAAGGTGCAGCCTGTAGGCACCATTACGTTACCTGTAGTGGTGGGATCATACCTACAACAGATAACCAAGTCAGTCAATTTCCTCGTAGTGGATTGTTCGTCCTCTTACAATGCTATTATTGGAAGGCCAACTCTAAACAGTTGGAAGGCAGTAACATCTACCCACCATCTGTCAGTCAAATTCCTTATGAAGTATGGGATAGGACAAGTACAAGGAGATCGGTTGACGGCAAGAGAATGTTACTTAGCCATGATGGCTTTCGACGAGCAGGTGCAGACAATGGGTATTGAAGAGAGAAGGTTTGTTGCTAAGCCCACTGAGGTACTAGAAGATATTCTTTTGCAAGAAGGTGATCCTGAAAAATTCATCAAAATTGAAGCAAGCATGAAAGAGAAGGCAAAAAAAAAAGACCTAGTCCAGTTCTTGAAAAAGAACACCGACGTGTTTGCATGGAGTCATAACGATATGCCAGGAATCGATCCAAGTGTGATTACTCACCGATTGAGTGTGTACCCCTCTTCTAAGCCTGTTCGTCAGAAAAAGAGGGTGTTTGCTCCTGAACAAGATAATGCTATCAAGGAAGAGGTCCAGAAACTGACCACAGCACAGTTTATTCGGGAAGTCTACTACTCGGATTGGTTAGCTAATGTAGTGATGGTGAAGAAGGCAAATGGCAAGCGGAGGATGGGCGTAGACTTCACTGTCTTGAATAAGGCTTGCCCTAAGGATAGTTATCCCTTACCACGCATTGATCAATTGGTGGATTCTACAGTAGGCCATCAGTTGTTAAGTTTCATGGACGCCTTCTCAGGATATAATCAGATAATGATGGACAAGGTTGACCAAGAAAAGACCTCCTTTATCACCAGTCAAGGCTTGTTTTGCTATAAGGTGATGCCCTTCGGTTTAAAGAACGCAGGGGCAATTTATCAAAGGTTGGTGAATCACATGTTCCGTCCATAGATAGGACGTAACGTGGAGGTGTACGTTGATGACATGCTTGTGAAGAGCTTAAACGAGGGAAGCCACTTGGACGATCTAGAGGAAACCATTGAAACACTTAGGCGATATAAGATGAAATTGAACCCAAGTAAATGTGCATTTGGAGTATCGTCAGGAAAGTTTCTAGGATTCATGGTTTCATAAAGGGGAATTGAAGCGAATCTGGACAAGATCCAAGCCATATTGAACATGGAACCACCGAAGAACATTAGGGAAGTCCAGTCCTTCACCGGGCGAGTTGCTGCTTTGAACAGGTTTGTTTCAAAAGCCACAAACAAGTGTTTACCTTTCTTTAAAGTCCCCAGGAAGGCGTTCGAGTGGACGGATGGATGCCAAAAGGCCTTCCAGGATTTGAAGGATTATCTCACTACAGTTCCATTGTTAACCCCGTCCGTGCAAGGAGAGGAACTATATCTGTATTTAGCGATATCTCCACATGCTATAAGTTCAGCGCTAATTAGGGAGGAAGGAAAAGTGCAAAAACCTGTGTATTACACTAGCCGAGCACTTAAAGGAGTAGAAGGAAGGTACCCACTGATCGAGAAGTTGGCTTTCGCACTAATAACAGCTTCTAGAAAGTTAAGACATTACTTCCAAGTTCATGTCATCAATGTCATGACGGATCATCCGCTCAAGAAGGCAATGAACAAGCTGGAAGCTGCAGGTCGATTGATTCAATGGGTAGTAGAACTCAGTGAATTTGATGTTCGATACCTGCCGAGAAATGCAATAAAGACCTAAGCCCTGACAGATTTCATTGCAGAGTACACTTTGAATTATGAAGACTTAGTCAGAAAAGAGGACAATAAAAAATGGATCGTCCATTTAGATGGATCGTCTACACTGCATGTCGGAGGTATTGGGGTTGTTCTGCAGTCACCAGAAGGAGACAAGTTAAAGCATAAGATTCATTTGCAATATCAAACAACTAATAATGAAGTGGAATATGAAGCCCTTTTAAAGGGGTTGGAGTTGGCTAAATCTGTAGAAGCAAACTCAATACTTGTCTTGGGAGACTCTCAATTGGTCATAGGCCAAGTAAATGGGACATATGAAGCGAAGGAAGACAAAATGAAGAAATATTTAAAGAAGGTAGCACGCCTTGTGAAGAAATTCAAAGAAGCTGATTTCATTCAAATCCCAAGAGAAGAGAATGTGGAAGTAGATACTCTTGCAAAGGAAGCCTCCGCGAATGAAGCAATGGACTAGTTGGATGAAATAAAATACATGCCAAGTATAGACCTCCCAGAAATGTTGCAAATAGAAGGAGAGGAAAATTGGATGACCCCAATAGTGTCATACTTGAAGGATGGAAGGCTTCCAGAGGAGAAGGACGAAGCCAGGAAGCACAGGGTCAAGTCAGCCAGGTACATCCTTATGGACGAAGTGTTATACAAAAGAGGTTTTTCCCAACCTTTCCTAAGGTGTTTAGCTCCGGACGAGGCGAATTACATGTTAAGGGAGGTTCATGAAGGAGCATGTGGTAACCATTTAGGAGCCAGATCACTCGTCCACAAGGTCATCCGTAGCGGATACTATTGGCCAACCATCCAAGCAGATGCTAAGGTGTATGTCAAGGTATGTGATCAATGTCAATGCTTCAGTAACATTCCTAGACAGCCAGCAGAGAGTATCTTATGCCAATGATGGCCCCTTGGCCTTTCGCACAATGGGGATTGGATATTTTGGGGCCCTTTCCAACTGGAACTAGACAAATGAAGTTTTTGGTGGTAGGAATAGATTATTTCACTAAATGGGTGGAAGTTGAACCCTTAGCAAAAATTACGCAACAAAATGTTAAGAACTTCGTCTGGAAGAACATAGTATGCAGATTTGGGGTACCCAGGGTACTAGTGTCTGACAATGGGCGACAGTTTGACAACACACCTTTCAGAGAATTTTGTGAACAACTCGGAATCAAGAACCATTATTCCTCACCCTCCCACCCACAGGCCAATGGCCAGGCAAAGGTAGTAAATCGATCCTTATTGAAGATCATCAAGACTCGGCTTGAAGGGGCAAAGGGAGTATGGCCGGATGAGTTATCGGGTGTGAGAGACCGCGCCCCCGGCCCCCTTTTATAGGGATGTTGGGCCAAATCCATGTGAATTGTTGGAGTCATGTTGTTGCCTCTCAAAATGGAGGTTTGACTAGTTATGTTTTCGCCCTTAGATTAGGGGTTTTACAATGGAGTCGCCACTTATTCAATTATTGAAAAAATAAGAAAACCATAATTAAGAGATTCCTCATTTTATTAATTTGAAATTGAATTCACATTGATCATAGGAAAATTACATGGCTTTGGTCCTAGATACAATCTAAGATAAAGTACATGACTTTGTTTCCTAGTTACAATCTAGAAATTGAAAAATTACATGGATAAGCATTGATCTACTAACCCTTGATCTAAGTTCGGAGGCTATGTTACAAAGTAGGAAGGTGTGACGCACCCACCTTACCTGGTAAAACCGATCTTCTAGACTATGGTGGCCAACATTCATATCACATCATCCAATATGTCAATCAAGTTACATGTTGAATTTAATGTGTGTGCATGTGATAAACCCTAATTCAATTTATTAAGCATTGCATTTGGATTAAAAAAATAAATTTTAGTGAATGTGTGTGTATGGTGATATCCTAGATTCAAGGATTTGAAAGAATTATGAAACAAACATATTTTTCATATTTTTTATGTGGATTTAAGATCAAAACTAGTGTTTATGCATGAACATGTGATGAACAACCAAGAACATGTGATGAACAACTAAGAACATTCAAACATATTTAAAGGAATTTAAATGATTATTATCATGCTTTAATCTTAAACTCTCATCATGGCAACACCAAACAAGTTAGGGAAATGAATTATACCTTCATGCAAGATCTATATGGTGGAGGAGGAGACTCTTGGTAGAGATCCTAAGGGTGGAGGAAAAGAAGAGTTAGGAGGGGAAGAGTGAGTCTCACTCAATACCTTGAGTCTCAGGTATACCAAGATATGACAAGACTACTCAACTTCCTAGAACTCAAGAGATGAGAAGATAGGGGGTTTTTGTGTGTCGGAATGAAGGAGAGTGAGGGTTTATATAGTAGTGGTGAAGAAAATATGAATGGAAGGCCATTTAATGAGGGTTGACAAAGAATCATGAACCTAGTCCTCATTTTAGCCTTGGGGGAAATCTTGTGCATTAAATGGAAAGATTGGTGGGAGTGAGGAGCAAGCCAAGTTCGGTTTTCCCACAACTGCTATAACAGCTTGTAGAGCTAACTTTGAAAAATCATATCTGACTCAATTCTGATCGAAATTGTCTCATTATTATGCTCAAATTGAAGCCCCCGGATGTCTAGTTTCTGGGAAAATTAACCTCATTCACAAATTCAAAATATTTTGAGAGATATGAATGAAATAGTGAGCAGAGGTCATTTGTTAGAAAATGGTTTCAGCACAATTAACATTAATAGGCCCCAAATTAGCTCCCAATTAACATTAAATGACTTCAATCACTCCTATTTCAGACTTAATTGGTTCTAAATTTACTCTAATTAAAAGATAATTACACAAATTATTCATTGAATAATTAATGTTTAACTATCTAATTAATTAGGTGTATGCAATCTCACAATAAAATGTAGTCCTAACCAATCAAATTATGACACATCATTGATCTCAAATTGATTACACTTATAACCAATTGAAATAAATTGTTCATAATCACATATAGTTGGACTCAATTTGTGATAGTGCATCTCAGCCATTAAAACTTGATTTGATGATAACTTTCAATCTGGTGGTCCGATTAGGGTTTATGACCAGTTGATTTGACCGTTACGACATCAAGATCATTTTGGTGAAATGAGATTAAGGATCTAATGGCCAGAATCAATATGCATATTTCCAAGGCAAAATTACCCTTTTACCCTCCATGTGAGGTTAAATGCAGGTTGCAAAATGGGGTGTCAACAGAATGCCCCTCATTGGCAGAGCTTGAAAATCGAATGTCAATGTATGAAAGAGACATCTAACTTTGCAATTAGTATTTAACCGTGGTGAATGTATGATGCATGTAGATAAAAATGCAAATGATCATGTAGTGGATCAAAATGTGGACCGAATCTCGAGGGAGATTGCTTACGTACCTCTTGGTGGGGGGATCAGGTCCAAACGTAGTTCATGCATGCAGTTTTTTTTTTTTTGAATGAGTACAAGATATGCTTACCTGGAGGACGACGGATCCTGGCTCATGTTTTCAGAGGATTAAAGGTTCTGGATCCTGGCTCATGTTTTCAGAGGCCTAGGATTTTTGGATCTTGGCTCATGTTTTCAGAGGACCAAGGGTTTTTGGGGTTTTGGCTCATGTTTTAAGAGGACCAAAGGTTTTGGATCCTGTCTCATGTTTTCAGAAGCCTAGGATTTTAGGGCTTTAGCTCATGTTTTCAAAGGACCAAAGGTTCTGGATCCTGGCTCATGTTTTCAGAGTCCTAGGATTTTTGGATCTTGGCTCATGTTTTCAGAGAACCAAGGGTTTTTTGGGCTTTAACTCATGTTTTCAAAGGACCAAAGGTTCTGGATCCTGGCTCATGTTTTCAGAGGCCTAGGATTTTTGAATCTTGGCTCATGTTTTTAGAGGACCAAGGGTTTTAGGGCTTTGGCTCATGTTTTCAAAGGACCAAAGGTTCTAGATCTTGGCTCATGTTTTAAAAGGCCTAGGATTTTTGGATCTTGGCTCATGTTTTAAGAGGACCAAGGGTTTTTTTGGGCTTTGGCTCATGTTTTCAGAGGATCAAAGGTTCTGGATCCTGGCTCATGTTTTCAGAAACCTAGGATTTTTGGATCTTGGCTCATGTTTTCAGAGGACCAAGGGTTTTGGGGCTTTGGCTCATGTTTTCAGAGGACCAAAGGTTCTGGATCTTGGCTCATGTTTTCAAAGGCCTAGGATTTTTGGATCTTGGCTCATGTTTTCAGAGGACCAAGGGTTTTTTGGGGCTTTGGCTCATGTTTTTAGAGGACCAAAGGTTCTGGATCCTGGCTCATGTTTTCAGAGACCTAGGATTTTGGGGCTTTGGCTCATGTTTTCAGAGGACCAAAAGTTCTGGATCCTGGCTCATGTTTTCAGAGTCCTAGGATTTTTGGATCTTGGCTCATGTTTTCAGAGAACCAAGGGTTTTTTGGGCTTTGACTCATTTTTTCAAAGGACCAAAGGTTCTGGATCCTGGCTCATGTTTTCAGAGGCCTAGGATTTTTGAATCTTGGCTCATGTTTTTAGAGGACCAAGGGTTTTAGGGCTTTGGCTCATGTTTTCAAAGGACCAAAGGTTCTAGATCTTGGCTTATGTTTTAAGAGGCCTAGGATTTTTGGATCTTGGCTCATGTTTTCAGAGGACCAAAGGTTCTGGATCCTAGCTCATGTTTTCAAAAGCCAAGGATTTTTGGATCTTGGCTCATGTTTTAAGAGGACCAAGGGTTTTTTTGGGCTTTGGCTCATGTTTTTAGAGGATCAAAGGTTCTGGATCCTGGCTCATGTTTTTAGAGGCCTAGGATTTTTGGATATTGGCTCATGTTTTCAGAGGACCAAGGGTTTTTGGGGCTTTGGCTCATGTTTTCAGAGGATCAAAGGTTTTGGATCCTGGCTCATGTTTTCAGAGGCCTAGGATTTTGGGGCTTTGGCTTAGGTTTTTAGAGGACCAAAGGTTCCGGATCCTGGCTCATGTTTTCAGAGGCCTAGGATTTTGGGGCTTTGGCTCATATTTTCGGAGTACCAAAGGTTCTGGATCCTGGCTCATGTTTTCAGAGACCTAGGATTTTTGGATCTTGGCTCATGTTTTCAGAGGACCAAAGGTTCTAGATCCTGGCTCATGTTTTTAGAGGCCTAGGATTTTTGGATCTTGGCTCATGTTTTCAGAGGACCAAGGGTTTTGGGGCTTTAGCTCATGTTTTCAGAGGACCAAAGGTTCTGGATCCTGACTCATGTTTTCAAAGGCCTAGGATTTTTGGATCTTGACTCATGTTTTCAGAGGACCAAGGTTCTGGATTCTAACTCATGTTTTTAGAGGCTTAGGATTTTGGGGCTTTGGCTCATGTTTTCAGAAGACCAAAGGTTCTGGATCCTGGCTCATGTTTTCAGAAACCTAGGATTTTTGGATCTTGGCTCATGTTTTCAGAGGATCAAGGGTTTTGGGGCTTTGGCTCATGTTTTCAGAGGACCAAAGGTTCTGGATCCTGGCTCATGTTTTCAAAGGCCTAGGATTTTTGGATCTTGGCTCATGTTTTCAGAGGACCAAGGGTTTTTTGGGGCTTTGGCTCATGTTTTTAGAGGACCAAAGGTTCTGGATCCTGGCTCATGTTTTCAAAGACCTAGGATTTTGGGGCTTTGGCTCATGTTTTCAGAGGACCAAAAGTTTTGGATCCTGGCTTATGTTTTCAGAGTCCTAGGATTTTTGGATCTTGGCTTATGTTTTCAGAGAACCAAAGGTTTTTTTTTTTTTGGCTTCGGCTTACGCCAATGTGTGTGGGCTTTTTACCTTAGTACCTACAAAATAAATATTTTCAATTAGTAACAGAGTTATTCATTGAAAAGAATTTGGCATACCTAGTGAATGCCCCTAGTTTGGGACATATTCCATGCTTCGAAGAATGCTGAGGGTGGACAATTGACTTGATGTTGCACCACTGAAAAATATGGAAGAGGATCATAGCTTTCTGTTCCTGAAGAAGAATTTAATGAAGAATTTTTTTTTTTTGGAAGCAACCTAAGAAGTACGAGCCCAATGCCCTTAGTCCCAAGGTCTTTTTTGAAAATTTCCTTCTTTTTTTTTTTTTTTGAAAGATTTATAAAGAATTGATTTTTTTTTTTTTTTTTGAAATATGAAGATTTGTTCATTATCAAAAAGTGAAGAAGATGGAGTAAAAGTGATGAAGATTTATTCGTGATGATTTTTTTTTTTTGAAAAACCTATCCTTTGAATGAGAATAACTTTGGCTCAAAGTTGATGCAGATTGCTGGATAAGCCCTTGCTCAATTCCAGTAAAAAGATAATTTCAATTAGCAATGGATTTATTCATTGAAATGAATTGGAAGTACTTACCCAATGCCCCTAGTTTAGGGCATATTGCATGCTTAGATTGAAGCTGAGTTCATTTGATGTTGTGACCATTGAGGAACATGAAAGAAGATCACAATTCGTCATCATTGGTTCCTACAAAATGGCTTTCTTTCTCTAGCTTGTTAGAAACCAGTTATCATGAAAACATTTTTGGCCATTACCATTAGTGTAGACATGCTTGCAAAAAAATGGATTGATACCTCAAATGAAAACATTCTTTCATGTGAGGACATATTCGCATACAATATAAATAGGCCAATGCCCCAAGTTTAAGCATGCTTGATGCAAAACAAATGAGCTTAGCCTAACATGCACCCAAACAATTTTGTCATAGTGTTTTGACTTTATTCTCTAAGGTTATTTGGGTGAATGGGACCGGGCCTTTGCAAGGTTGCCTATGTACCTCTTTCATAGAGGATCAGGTCAAGACATAGTTCAAGAGAACTGGATTTTGAAAAAGAATGATTTTTTTTTTTTTAAATGAGATTTCTCTTCTTTGAAAAAAAAAATATTTCCTTTTTTTTTTTTTTTGAACAAGATGTGATCCTTTGAACAACCATTTTGGAAAATCAAAGTGTTTAAGAACCAAAAAAATCTCTTTGATTAGGAAGAATCAAGATCATTAAACTCATGTAATCAAATTTGCTTCATCTATTTGAACATCGTTAGATTAAGTCTCCAAAGGCAATAAATGAAATGTGATATTGTAAATGAATCACATTGTTTGGTGAAAACAAGGAGAGTGCTCCAAGTTTGAAATTTCTTTTGAGTCATTTGAGGATTTGAGAATTTGAGAAATTTTGTCCCCGGACAAATCATCCTGTGGGGTTTGACAATTTTAAGTATTTTTCCTTTTTAATTCAAAAGAAAATATTATTAGAGTTTCAGATGCGCCTACAATTAACAAGACTTCAAAGAGGTCTTATTCATAGGTTGTAATGTAGGCCGGGTTTGGGTTATGAAATGAAAGATATAAAAAGCTCAAATTCCCTATGATGTTTCCCCCAAGTATGCATTACTCAAAAATCAAGTATTGGAGGAGTTTTCTCATTTCTTTGTTTCCATTTTCTCACTAGTCTTCATTGGTCACTTGTATCAACATTTGTTTTTATGCTCATTCCTCTTGAATCATACCTTTAGACTTTCATCTTGTAAAATCTTTTTCTTTTTAGGTTGCATCTTCAAGTTTCCAACTTGGTGGGATGTTTTTTTTTTTTTTCTTCTTTTCTTTGGCCCTAACTTTTGCCTAGACCGCCCTTTTGGGTTTTCAGCCTAGCGGGCTTTCTTTTCTTTTCTCAGCTTAAGTCATTTTGATGCACTCTCTAGATCTCTTTCTTGCCTCAATGTGCTTGCACATTTCTATGCTTGATGAATCTTTCCTTTTTTGATGAAATCTCTTTTAGATGAATCTTGTATTCCTCTTGGTATGATCAATTTTAGGCTCTTCAAACTTGATGCACACCTTTTTTTTTTTTATGATCTCTTATCTTTAGCTTAATGAATTCTCTACTTGTCTTTCATGTCTTCTAGGAGAGCTTTATCAATTAGTTTCAAAGCTACAAGGTCGACTCCTCCTCAACATGAGATTTAAGCATGCATACTTTGAATTTTCCCACCCTAGGTTTAGATTTTAGTGGATTCATGCAAAAAAGAGACTAAGTGTTTAAAAGCTCAAATGGGCTAGCAATGGATAATGATCATTCTAGGTAATAGTAAATAATTTGGTTTAACCAAAGATGGACTCCTATCCCTAGTAATGCTTGCTTGTAGGTACAGTGACTTGAGCTCTTTTAATAAATTCCTCTTAAAAGAAAAAGTATGAATGCTCTATTGGAGATACAAAAGTTTTCAGAAATTTGGAATGAATGCATGAGCTTTTTGAATTTTCTGATGGATAGATTTTCTTTGATTGCCTTGTAAGACCATTTCTTCTTTTATTCAAAGTAATTTAGCAGAAGTGTTTACATGGATCAAATGAAATTAATCCTTTCTCAATACAAGTTGATTGTTCAAGCTTTTAAACACCACAATTTAGAAAAAGTTTTGTCCAGGGGATCCTCATGTACCATTTTGAAAAGAAGACTTTAAAGAATCTTGAAATCTTTGAAAGAAAAAAATGGGCCTTTTTTGAACAAGTCATTAGGAAGTCCAATGCCCCTAGTTCAAAGTTTTTTTTAAATGACTTAAGGGCTCAATGCCCCTAGTCCAAAGACTTTTTTCAATTGAAAATTTTTCTCTTTTTTTGGGGAAAGATTTGGAAATCTTGAAATTTTTTTTTGAATTTTTAAAAAAATATATATATACATGAACAAAAAGTACATCAAATGCTACATGGATTTTTAGAATTCAAAGAAACATGGAATAAACTAACAAACTTTAAGCTTAACCATGTTGTTGCAAACCAAATCAGGAGTGAGGCAAAGTTAGGTCACTTGCTTTTTTTTGGTCAATTTAGGATGCTTGAGACTCGGTATGCTTGAACCTTGATTATGATAAAATGTCTTGGGCTTGCACTTGGAAGGCTTGAACCATGATTATGATCTTTCGGTATTTGCTTGAAATGGCTTGACCTTACACTTCATGCATGCATCTTGTGAGCTTTTGGCCTTTGAAGTTGATCATGCGTATACACCTTTGATGGGCTCAAGTGTTGGGCTTAGAATGATTCAAAAAACAATTTTGGTTTCCATACCAAGTAGAGTTCAATCACAGGCCTTTGGGTTTGAGTTCATTCATAACATACAAGGTTCAAACAATTATGATGGGCACAAGCGTTGGACTTGAGTCATCATGGTTCAAACAACGTCCATACACATGTGTAATGTAATGTAATTTACATGGATCGACCTAAAGGTAGGTTCTATGGGTCATTACAACATGGGTAGAAGGTAGGTTAAAGGTTCCCACAAGCTAGGACGTCGTACCTCCCAACTTGTGACGCCAGGAGCACCGTGTTGGTCCAAACGGTACAGTTTGTTCTTATGAACCACCATGGCATAACCATGATGATCCTTGCCGCGGTGGGTGGTAGGTTCACCGCTGGGTATGTGAGTCTCAGGAAGACCACAATCCACGGCTAATACTACCGGGCTTATAGGCTAGTACACAAATAAAATAAATATCATTCAAGCAAATGATGCATGTCATGCAATATAATGACATATTAGACATATTATAAACAAAAGGCAATAAACAAACAATGACATGGTTAGCCACAATAACCTAATTGAAACTTAGCCCTCAATATCCCTAGTGGAGTCACCACTGTGAGAGATCGGGCCCCCAACCCCCTTTTTTATAGGATGTTGGGCCAAACCCACGTGAATGGGTAGAGTCGTGTTGTTGCCTCTCAAAATGGAGGTTCGATTAGTTATGTTTTCGCCCTTAGATTAGGGGTTTTACAATGGAGTCGCCACTTATTTAATTATTGGAAAAATAAGAAAACCATAATTGAGAGATTCCTCATTTTATTAATTTGAAATTGAATTCACATTGATCATAGGAAAATTACATGGCTTTGGTTCTAGATACAATCTAAGATAAAGTACATGGCTTTGTTTCCTAGTTACAATCTAGAAATTGAAAAATTACATGGATAAGCATTGATCTACTAACCCTTGATCTAAGTTCGGAGGCTATGTTACAACGTGGGAAGGTGTTAGGCACCCACCTTGCCCGGTAAAACTGGTCTTCTAGACTATGATAGCCAACATTCATATCACATCATCCAATATATCAATCAAGTTACATGTTGAATTTAATGTGTGTGCACGTGATAAACCCTAATTCAATTTATTAAGCATTGCATTTGGATTAAAAAAATAAATTTTAGTGAATGTGTGTGTATGGTGATATCCTAGATTCAAAGATTTGAAAGAATTATGAAACAAACATATTTTTCATATTTTTTATGTGGATTTAAGATCAAAACTAGTGTTTATGCATGAACATGTGATGAACAATTAAGAATATTCAAACATATTCAAAGGAATTTAAATGATTATTATCATGCTTTAATCTTAAACTCTCATCATGGCAACACCAAACAAGTTAGGGAAATGGATTATACCTTCATGCAAAATCCATATGGTGGAGGAGGAGACTCTTGGTAGAGAACCTAAGGGTGGAGGAAAAGAAGAGTTAGGAGGGGACGAGTGAGTCTCATTCAATACCTTGAGTCGCAGGAAGACCAAGATATGACAAGACTACTCAACTTCCTAGAACTCAAGAGAGAAGAAGAGAGGGGGTTTTTGTGTGTCGGAATGAAGGAGATGGAAGGTTTATATAGTAGTGGTGGAGAAAATATGAATGGAATGCCATTTAATGAGGGTTGACAAAGAATCATGAACCTAGTCCTCATTTTAGCCTTGGGGGAAATCTTGTGCATTAAATGGAAAGATTGGTGGGAGTGAGGAGCAAGCCAAGTTCGGTTTTCCCGCAACTGCTATAACAGCTTGTAAAGCTAATTTCGAAAAATCAAATCTGACTCAATTCTGATCGGAATTGTCTCATTCTTATGCTCAAATTGAAGCCCCAGATGTCTAGTTTCTGGAAAAATTAACCTCATTCACAAATTCAAAATATTTTGAGAAATATGAATGATATAGTGAGCAGAGGTAATTTGTTAGAAAATGATTTCAGCACAATTAACATTAATAGGTCCCAAATTAGCTCACAATTAACATTAAATGGCTTCAATCACTCCCATTTCAGACTTAATTGGTTCTAAATTTACTCTAATTAAAAGATAATTGCACAAATTACTCATTGAATAATTAATGTTTAACTATCTAATTAATTAGGTGTATGTAATCTCACCATAAAATGTAGTCCTAACCAATCAAATTATGACACATCATTGATCTCAAATTGATTACACTTATAACCAATTGAAATCAATTGTTCATAATCACATATAGTCGGACTCAATTTGTGATAGTGAATCTCAGCCATTAAAACTTGATTTGATGATAACTTTCAATCTGGTGGTCCGATTAGGGCTTATGACCAGTCGATTTGACTGTTACGACATCAAGATCATTTTGGTGAAATGAGATTAAGGATCTAATGGCCAGAATCAAGATGCATATTCTCAAGGCAAAATTACCCTTTTACCCTCCATGTGAGGTTAAATGCAGGTTGCAAAATGGGGTGTCAACACCGGGTGTTTTGTAGGCTTACAGAATGACAGTGAGAACTCCCACGGGGGAAACTCTTTTTAAACTAGCCTATGGAAGTGAGGCTGTTATACCTGTAGAATACACATGACCAGCCATAGGGTGAAGGAATATCAAGCTGAAGAAAATGAAGTACAACTCCGTCTTAACCTTGACCTTGTGGACGAGGTTAGGATGGACGCAGAAAAGAGAACAGCAAGGTACAAAAATCTTATGACAAGACAATATGATGCCATGGTGAAGCCTAGGCGCTTCAATATTGGGGATCTCGTCCTGAAGAGGGTTACCTTGGCAACAAGAAACCTGGCCTATGGGAAGCTGGAGCCAAATTGGGAAGGACCTTATAGGGTTATCAACTACAAGAGGCAAGGATCCTATTATTTGGAAGCTTGGGATGGGTGGAGGCTAGAACACCCTTGGAATGTTGAGCACTTAAGGAAATACTATCAGTAAATGCTGACTTTGGATGAAGGTGGCTACGGACGAGATACCTGGACGATTGGAATTTAGCATTCTCGTGTTTGCTTGTTTACTACTATGTGTTTTAAGTATTTTAATAATCCCCTAGAAAGTACATTAGTGTTTTCACTTTTATGCTATTCATGGACGAGTTTGTGTGTTTTTTATTCCCTAAAAGGCACTAGCTCTTGAGCATGTGCCATGCCTGTGGACGAATGTTTACATAAGTTTGGATTTTCAGATATATATATATATATATATATATATATGATGTATTTTCAAGTATATACATAATTGTATGGGAATCCTTCATTTTTGTACATTCATCCAGAATGATCCACGAGAGACAAACAAGCATGGATGAATAAAATCCTTGGACGCAAGGATGTGTCATCCATAAGCTTTCCTTAAAAGGAAAATAAATGAATAATAAACCCAAGGTACATCCGTCTAAAGCTTAAGACGTGATGTCACCTAAGAAATAATCGTCCAAACCATGGACGAATAAAGATTGTATAAAGCACAAACCCATGGTCGAATCTAACCATCACAACAATCCAATGCACAGACGAGAAATTACTGGGAACAATTTTGTTAAGGGAACAAACAAGATCATCCCCAAATTTGAAGAACGAATAAAAGCTAAGCCAAAAGGAACGTCATTCATAGACGAGCTCCACTTAATGGCGAGCATGAAGGATTCATTTTACTCTATTTTGGTGATGTAAAAAGAAATTCACCCATGTACTCAAGATGAGGTAAAATGATTTCCTAAGTGGACGAATCACATGCCCACAAAGTTGATATGGACAGTATAAATAAAGTTCATATATAAAGCTTTAAACGTATTCAAACATAATGGAAGATGAAAATGGAAAGCATTCATTCATTCATAAAACTTGAAGAAGGGTGGACGACCAACGTTTCAAAAACCCTTAAGTAAAGATAATATAACTATTATATATAAAGGCTTGTCCATAACCTTAGACGAGATAATGTACTTGAATGAAAAAAGAGAGAGCAAAAACAAAGCCCAAAACAACGGGCACCTCCAATAAAGATAAAATTAATTTTATTAGGAAAATATAAATTACTTGGATGAACCATTGGGTGCATTGCCCCCAGACTTGGGATCGCCCTGAGTCACTTCGTTACTAGCATTGTCCATAATGTTGACGTCCTCAGAACTCGTCTGCAGCATGGAGCTTTCAGTAGCGAGGGGAAGCTTGAAAGAATCAAAGTCCAAGTCAGGAAATGTTTCCTTAGCATCAACACGAAAATCCTCATAGCCAGCTGCATAGTGACTGTCTAGACGACTCTTGTACTTGTTAGACTTCTTGAAGAATGCTATGGCTTCTTCACGTGCTTTCTCTAAGGATGAGACAAATCCAGAAACTTGTCCCTCAAGATAAATGATGCAAGTATCTTTTTCAATATTATTGGCCTTAAGCTCTTCCACCTCATTTTTTAGCTTCGTCTCACTTCCTTGCAGATGATTGAAGTCTTCAGTCAACCTAAGCACCTCCCCTTTTTTTAGTAGAATTTCATTGTTCATCTCCTTGGCCTCTGTAGTGAGCTCCTTAGCCTGGCAGGTCACGATATAAAATTTTGACATAGCCTGTGCATGGACGAAGGGAAGTTAGACATTTTATTTTGAAAACTTACTGAAAACACGCAAGGACGAATAAAACTTACCTTAAAGAGGTGATGGATACCAGAACGTTCAAACTCCTTTACTGACATATTGTATCACTCATTGACTTCATTATAAGTAACTATCCCTTTGAACGTCCTCCATGCGTAGTTCTCGTCCAGTACCAAGTTGGAAGGACGATTAGATGGCTCTGACAGATGATGCTTACGAGGAGTCTTGGCTAGAGGGGTAGGATCAGTCTAAATGGGATGAATTGTTTGGATGGGCTCCACATCAACTAGAGATTCATCCAGATTTACCGTCGGGGGTACAAAATTAGGAACCTTGGGAAGAGAAGCCTTGTCAACCTTAACAAGTCTTTGCTTTTTAGGACCTCAACGACTTGGAAGGTCGTCCAGATCCATGGCACTAGATATAGACTTGGCTTTTCTCTTCCCTACCTGGACGGAAGTTTTCTGGACGACTGGTGGTGCAGTGGCATCCTTGTCCCCACTAGTTATGTTTTTCTCCTTGTTCTCTCTCATTGTAGTTATTCTTGCGACGAGGAAAATCAAGTTAAAAAAAAAAAATGATGGAAAAGAAGAACGGACGATACTCATTTCGACAAGTGGTTTCCTTGTGACCAAGGTTTTCAGCTGTAGGTACTGGCCCAAGTCCCCACATAGCTAGACGACTGAGAGTCACTAGATCGTGAAAGGTTCTCCCAAGGAAGGCACATACTTGGTCAATTCGATTCAAATAAAATTTGTCCAAGTGTGGACGAATAATAGCTGCATCAATAAAAAAAAATAAAAAAGAAAAAAAAGAAAAAGAAAAAAAGGGGTTAGACGACTGAAAGTTGAAAATATGTAAAAAGAAATGAAATAAATTGGAAAGAAAACATACCCTTAAGACGAAGGCAACCTAGAGGACTGGTAAAAGGTGGGAAGGGGGCACTACCCACATCTACTGGGTCCCCAGCCCAATTTCCGGAAATAATAAAAAAATTTGTTTTCTAGAGCCTGTCAGACGAGCTATAGCCCTTAATTAAACTATAGTGAGAGCCTCTAGACGAGAACTGGTAAAAACCAGCAGATTTCTTTATCTCAGAAGGCTTGTAGCAGTAAAGGAACTCGTCCACTGTGATAGGACAGTTCCCTTCCAATGCTTCACGCCACAGCACTTGCATGGCAACTACCGTCCTCCATCCATTAGGGTTGAGCTGATTAGGTCCAATACCCAACCTATGGAGAAGACCTCTACAAAAAGAATTTAGAGGAAATCTAAGGCCAGCTAAGAGATAAAAGGTGTATACTCCTAAACCAGAAGAAGGAGAGCAACACCATTCTCCTTCTATGGGTAGACGAGGATTAAATTCTTTAGGGATTTGATATCTATCTACAAGGGTTTTTAACTTAATAGTGTCTAAAATGGATGCCACTTCAGGGGCACAACTATAAATAATATCTTTTTCCTCCTCCTCGTCTTAAGGGCTGGGTGGCTATCTGGACGAGCTAGCCCCAGATGCAGAAGCCTTTCTACGTTGTAATTCCTGGAATTCCTCCAAGGGAATACCAGGAACCCCAGACGAATAATGCTCGTTTGAAGACTCATTACTAGCTATACTACTCTCACTACTCTCGTAACTACACTCACTCCCAGAAGAAACGTCCTGATACTCGTCTATCTCCTTCTCTAAACTACTATTAGACGAAGACATGACTGAAATGAAGAAAGTTTAAAACGAAAACCTAAGAAGGAAAAGGAAATACCTGAGAACTAGGAGGGAAGCTAGATGAGGCTCTTGGACGAGTTGGTAGAAAGGAAATTGTGAGAAAGTGAGGGGCAAGAGAGGGAATGCACCTATATATAGGGCCCAGAAATGGGGCCAACGAAGCGACACCACCCATTCAGAGAATGACACGTGGCGATCCTGTTGGAAAATGCAATCGACGTGACAGGTCAACCAACAAAGTTGTGACACGTGGCCCAGACTAAAAAAAAAATTTAGTCAGAATCATAGAGATGCGCATTAAGTCCCAATAATGTCTTTGGACAACCATTGGACGAGGGGACAACTGATAGGATAGTAAAAATTATATCTCTCGCTCGTCCACATGGCTTGGCCATAAGCCAAATTTTCAAGGAGATCGTCTAAGCAGAGGAGTCGTCCATGGGCAAAGCATGTGGACAATTCACTTAACACTCCTATGAACAATAGGGTCGTCTATGCACAAAGAGCATGGACGACCACATGACAGAAATCCTCAGGTGTAGATTCACTCGTGTGTGGAAGATCTGAGCGGTTACCAAACCCATATTTATCACCATAGATTCCTCCTAAGTGTGTAACTTCCATCAGCGGTTGTAATTTACATAGCCGTTGGGGAAGTTATGTTCGGATTCATTGATTTCCATAAATCTCGGGGAAGTTACTAAGCCAATAACCACCCCAAGATTATCTATATAAGGACCGGTCTGAACCAAATTAAGGTAAGTGTGTGCATTCTAATATTTTACATCCAATAAAGTTGGAACTCCATTTCTTGTGAGAAACTAATTTAGCCATCGGAGGGTGTTTGGCCAATCCACTCCGACCCTCTTTTAATTGTGTGTTCATCCTTGTAGGCCTTCCACAACCACTAGTAGTCCACCGAAGTTGGAGCGTTCAACCTACTGATCTAGTGCAGCATCACTACCTAAACCTAAAAAATGACCAAAATACCCCATAAATCCCAAAAATTACCAAAATACCCCTGAAACCTAAAAAATGACCAAAATGCCCTCAAACCTATAAAATGACGAAAATACCCCAAAACCATTAAAATGACGCAAATATACCCAAAACCTCTAAAATGACCACAAATAATTGGAAACCTATAAAATTACTAAAAATACCCTGAAACCTCCAAAATGACCAAAATAGATATAAACCTCTAAAATGAAAAAAATACCCCTCAAAAGATCTAAAATGACCAAAATGCCACTAATCCTATAAGATGAACAAAATACTCCCAGTGCCTCTAAAATTATCAAAATAGAGGTTTGGGGTATTTTGGATGTCTCAAGGGTATTTTCGTCAAATTAAAGGTTCTAAAAGTATTTCAGTAATTTGTAGGTTTCGAGGAATGTCAATAATTTTTTAGGTTTAGGGGTGTTTCATTAATTTTTAGATTTTGGGGCTATTTTGGTAATTTTCTAGGTTTTGGAGGTCTTTTAGTCAATTTTTAGGTTTGGGGATATTTCGGGCATTTTTTAAGTTTTGGGGGTAATTTAGTCATTTTTTAGGTTTAAAGGGGTTCTTTGGTCATTTTTTAGTTTTAGGGGGGGATTTTGGTCATTTTTTAGGTTTCAGAGATATTTTGGTCATTTTTTAAGTTTAGGGGTTATTTTGGTCATTTTTAGGTTTCGAGGGTATTTTGGTCTTTTTTTTTAGGTTTTAGAGGTATTTTGGTTGATTTTTAGGTTTTGAGGGTATTTCGATTATTTTTTTAAGGTTTAGGGGGTATTTTGGTCATTTTTAGGTTTTGAGGGTATTTTGATCATTTTATAGGTTTCAGGGTTATTTTAGTCACTTTTAGGTTTATTGGGTATTTTGGTAATTTTTAGGTTTTGGGGATATTTTGGTCATTTTTTAGGTTTGGGGTTATTTTGGTCAATTTTTAGATTTAGGGATAGTTTGGTCAATTTTTAGGTTTATGGGTATTTTGGTCATTTTTTAGGTTTAAGGGGTATTTTGGTTTTTTTTTTAGGTTTCATGGGTATTTTGGTCATTCTTAGGTTTTGGGGGTATTTCTGTCATTTTTTAGGTTTAAGGGGTATTTTGATAATTTTTAGTGGTTTTGGGGTATTTTAGAGTTGAGTGATTTGTAGAAATGATACTTAGATCATAATTGGGTACCCAGTTAAAATCCAATAAACATTAATGTTAATTAGGTTTTGTAGGGGCTAGGGCCTTGGTAATCGGGAACGACCCATGCAACCAAGGCCCAAGGCTAGCCCGAGTAATGAAGGCTATCCCAGGAAATAGAAATTGGCTTGATACTATAGGGATAGGCCCAGCCCAATGACAAGTGTGCAAGGGTTCAAAGATTGACATTCAAGGGAGTCCTATTGTGTCCGGGACAGGTTAGGCCCAATACCGACTAACAAGCCAGGGGGAGGTTGATGAAGGGACATTCAAATTCAGGTCGATCCCCGATTACTGTTATTGCCTTTGGGAAGTTTGCTGCTGAAACGTTATTTGGCGTTTGGAACAAGTTTCAAAAGAATCCTCAGAATGAATGATTTTTCTTTGGGATTCTAGGTAGAAGTGGGATTACGTGGGAAATGATGAAAAAGTAATTATTTGCAACCCCACTAAGGAAAGACTATAAAAAGGGAAGGAGGACGAATAGTAAAGTGGTTCTGAGAGGAAAAGAGGGGGGAGACAAAAGGAAGGTGAGGGCAAGTTGAAAGAGAGGGAGAAGAAAAACCAGAGGGTGGGTGAGAACTGGGCCTAGAATCACGTGAGTAAAAGAGATTTGGCTGTCAAGGCAACGTTTGAGGCAACTATCTGTAGGAGTGCAAGGAAACCCACCAACAAGTAAATTGGGAGCCCAAGTCCTTTGTCCCTGAAAACATCACTCTCAAGTTCGGGCACCACGGGTTTAATTGGGCTAATACCCATTTAACCCAATCAATAATTGGGTGGGTTTGGGTGGGTAAATGGGTTTGAGTTGATTTTGCTATCCTTAATTTTGAACCAACCATCACTGTGAGAGATGGATCCAAGGGCGCCTAACCCATTTTAGGTTGTATCTGGATTTGTAGGGCACCTGTGACTAGGATAGTAAAACTTACCTCTCCAGCTTCACATTTAAAGTGGGATGGTTCATATGATTTATATTCTTAAACATTTTTAAAGCGTATAAACAATTACTTACTAGAAAATCTTATACATTTTCTCTCCATGCACAGAAGGAAATAATTCCTATTGAAATTTAAATGGAATCATATGATTATCATTACTTTAAATTTAATCATATAAGCTTTAACAATGATTGAAAAACTCTATGGCTCTAAACCAAGCAACAATGGAGCAACCCTTAACAAAGGCTCCAATGTAATAGGTAAGAATTTTCTAGCGAACAAGAAACATATTGATGTTGTATTTTCATTATAAGGACATGTTGATCCAAATCGAATTTGATTTAGAAACTCATCAGTGATATCACCCCATCCAAATTTTGCAGGATGAGGGCCACCCCTGGACCAATCAACCCATGTAATGCTTCGATTTGAGTTGAACTCTGAGTACAACATGTTCGCGAGTGTTGGAATATAATGTTCATCCATGTAACATGGCATGAGACAATGTTTTTGAAAAATAGGGTAGTATTTGGTGTCTGACACAATGTGCATGGCAAGGTCACGGTGTACTTCAAACCATTGAGACCCTTTTCTCCAATCTGTGATGTTTATTAAGGGCCACATTTGGGGACTATATCGACCACGACCTGCCTTCCTTGGGTCATCGAAGGAGCCTAGGAAGCTCAAATTTGAGTCCATGAGGTAGTTATAAACAATCTTGAAGTTGAATAATGGAATGCATGAGTCTGAGAGCAAAACAAATCTTTGATTGGAGATGTCAAGTAGGGCATTTGCTAATAGGCGTCTCTCAGCGTCAATCATTGAGGATGTACCCCAATAGACTGGCTACAATAAGAAATGTTGCACGTGTATTAGTTTATGAAAACTACTAATCTTTTTTTTTGGTTAAATGAAAACTGCTAATCAATATCTTGCTGCCCATGCGAATATGAAATATGCTCTGCAAATGTACATGTATAAACAAGAAATATTAATGACAAAATGCCTCTATCTTGTCTTGGCTCACTTAACTCGTTCATTCCGGGTTTTTTTTTTTTAATTGTATTCTTATCATTGTCCCTCCTCTCTCTCTTCTCTCTCATTCTTTTTAGAGTTTACACCCCATTATTGATGTCTCTAAATCAAAGCTTTCTCTAGTGACACCCCAGATCTGATTTGGATATAGTCTAAGTATGTGTTGTATGGGTATGTGATGAGTCCTACATCAAGTATTTACTGGATAGATCTGAACTTTGTTAACAACTACAAAAATAGATCTAGGCTTTGTTTTGAACACTCATCTTGATCAACTTAATTACAGGTAGACTCACACAACCAAATAGATTAAAGATCTCCCAATGGCCAACTGGTCATAATCAACTTTTGGATAGTCAAATTTATTATCAAGTTGAAGATTCATCAAGACGTACGTATCAATGACCAAACTAATCAAGACTCCAGTAGTTCATTGAGTAATGTCACCCTAAAGTTGATTATCATTTTAGAAGAGAGGCGAACTTATGGTATTAGACTATTAGTTACTCAAGAAGAAGACAAACTTGAATATTTTAAAAATAAATAAATAAATAAATAAAGGAAAGAGAGAGCCTCTTCCCAAAGGTTACCCTTGATGACAAGGGTAAAATTAAGGATGAGGAAATATTATTTGCCACTACTTTATTTAATATTGTTCTCTTTTTTTTCTTTTTCCTTTTTGGATTGAGTTGGCCGGGTAAATAGATAAGGGCAGGATAGCTAGTGGCAGAGCTAGAAGTATCTTTAAGATTGTTCTTCTCTTTTTATATGGATTTGAGTTGGGTAAATAGGTAAGGGCAAGACAATAGTGGCGGAGCTAGAAATATCTCTAGAAAGGAGGGTATGGGATAGGTGAAAGCTAAATATATATATAAAAAATTAAATCCAAAAAATAACTTTTATAGACACAAAAAATATGTTTGTAACATTTTTCTTGAAAAAAAAATGTTTGTAACATGATTAACAAATGCTATTTTATTACATATAACATTAATTTAAACTAAAGATTTTTTAACTCCTAAGTCCTAACCATGATTTCTTACAGTTTTCTCAACAACAAAAAAAAAATATTCCTAACCATGTAATCTACATTTCTCATTTCTTTTAAAAGGAAAACAAATGTCCATAATCCATATCTATAATTTTCTAAATTGAAAATTAAAAGTATTAAAAAAATAAAGAAGGGTTTAATTAAAAATATTTACTAATTTTACTCATAGATTTCTAGGAGATGCTATCATGGTATAAGAGTTATTAGAGGAAAAAAATAATGTCTTAAAAATGTATAAACTTTTCTATTCTATTTTTTATGAAGTACATTAAATACACTTTGAATTAATGAGTTATGTATAATATAAGAGTAATTATTGGAAACAAAAATGATGAATTAGTCATCTAACTAGATGATTCTCAAAAAAAAAAAAAAAAAAAAAAAATCATCTAAATAGATGTGTTACATGTTTTTAAATAAATAAATAAATATATATATATATATATATATAAATTGTTAGGTTAGTCTTCAAATGAATCTTATCACTTGTAGTAGATGAGTTTCTTGTGAATTTGAATATTATGTTTATGTTGTAAAGAAATATAAATTGACGTTGAACAACAATGCAAGCCGAAAAATATTATTATTGGGTAAAATTTTATTTTGAATGCTGTTTTCATAATAAGAAAACCCTGTTTGGATTTTATCCATTTTTTTAGATGCCCTCCCGTAACATTCTGCCGGCTCATTCCTTAGAAAACGTAGCACTATGCGTTTGTGTGTTTATTGTTCTTGTTAATCAAACCAAATTAATTAGCATGCTTTTTCTTTGGTTGGATGCTTTCCTTTCCTTGATTAATCATGAAGTTATATTCAACATCCATAAAAACAATAATGAGTCATAGACAATTTTATAGAAGAAACATCTTACCTGGCTAGGGATTCTTCTCCCATAGAAGATAGAATCTTCAGGCTCTGAATCATTGAAAGAAGGATGTGCATGTACATATATGGAGTAAAAGCCTTCATGCCCTTTGAAAAACTTCTCCCACAAGAGAGAAAAAGGCAAAGGCCCTTTTGTCATAAACATGAAGGCCACCTTTGGAACCTGCCTGCCAGGCAGTTCTGTTTGTGAAACCATTGATGCGTTCTGGAACAACTCTTGGTCACTCATATTATGAGTAAGGAACTCCTGCTTTTTCAGTGAAACTCTAGCATAGTTGGATGTCCCATTTGCTGATTCAACAAAACTTGATAGCAATAATTCTAATGCTGGTGGTGGTGGTGGTGTTGTATGTGATGCTTGCGTTACTGTTGATGATATTGGTGGAAGAGTAGAGTATGTTGGGGCTTGTAAAGAAACCAAGAAGCTTTTGAGGTATAAACAAGCTACAAATCCAAACGTCAAACCAAAAACAAAGAAGAAAAATTGAAAGATATGACTTGATTGTAATTGGAAATAGAAGGCCTTGGAAATCCTTTGCAATATATGTTGCTCATTTCCCATTGGTAACAACACAGAGTTGAGATAGATAGAGGGAAAGAGAAATAGAGAATTAATAAGAGATTGTTAATAGTCAAAAGCCAGTTGAAACGCTTGTAATTCAAGTAACAGTGGACTTTCTCGTCATTGCGTTATACTGTATCACATGTTTTGTAGTATTATTAGTAGTGGACTAGTGCGTACGTAGGTAATTATATCTATATGTATTGCGAGGAAGATATCCTCCAGGCCGACTTCGCCATTCTTTCTTAATGAAATTACAGTTTTCCTTCTTTAGAATTTAAAAAAAAAAAAAAAAAAAAAAAAAAGTAATATTTATATAGCGAATATAAATTATCTATCTTATTTTTTTTTTTCATTTTATATTCCAATTAGGCAGTTATTATTTGCCATGTATTGTTTATACTATCTTTATAAAATAAAAAATAAAAAAAATTAAATGGAAGTTCCACTTTATACTTCACAAATATGACAATCACAGCTTGCAATGTATTTCTCTTTTTTTATTATTATAAAATAATTAAAGTTTAAAGTGAGAAAAAAAAAAAAAAAAAACACCACAAATCAAAGTTTACCCATTTTTTGTGTTCCACTAACACTAATCACAACTTGTATGTATTTTTTTTTTTTTTTTTTGGTTTACTTTTCTTTATAAATAATCAAAAAGTGGAAAAAAAAAAATCAAACGGATGGCAAATTTGGGTTGGTATAGTATAAAATGAAACACAAAAAGTGAAACAAAAGATTTGTATTAAAAAATCAAACACATGACATATTACCCTTTTTTTTTTATTTTTTAATAAGAGTATAAAGTGGAACACATGAAAAGTGGGGTGAGGAACTTGTATTAAAAAGAATTTATGTGGCACTCAAACTTTTGAAAACTCAATTGAGTTCTCTACTTGACCATTGCATCAGCTCGATGAATTTTAGGGCTTAAGACAAAAACTTTAAGTAGAGTCTTTTCTTATATATAAATGTTAATTAAATAATATATTTAAATTTTTTTTATAAAACATTAGTTTCCATTGACGTAGCAATAAACTAATTTTTTATTTTAGTCATTTGCCATATCATCAATTTTTGTCTAAACGATAATGGCAAGAACTAAATTGACACTGCATTGAAATGTTAGAGATTAAATTGAAATATAATGTTAATGATATGGATTAAATACAGAGTTTACCCTATAAATAAATTAAAATAAAATAAAAATCTTCTATGCTTTAAATAGAGTGGGAGTTTTTTTAATAGTCAATTTATTTCAGTAGTCAATAGGAGACTTAATTTTATTTGGAAGCCTATTAGGTAATGACCTAAGTTGCGTTTATAGTTGAGCTAGCCCAGCTTTTACCAAATATTCTTGGCAACATGACTTTGATTCACTATATAAAATAAAATAATTTATATAGTTTGTTTGAAGTAGAATTTTATTATTAAAGTTTCCATAAATTTAACAAACTATTTCCGTTAAAACTTAATAGACCAAAAATTACAAAGAAATTTCTTCTTAAAAAAAATTCAAGAAATTAAAATAATTTTATTATTTACTTTACTTTCACTGCCTTGCAGTTTTTTTTTTTTTTTAATCTTTACTTTCTATAGTATTATTTTTAATTATTCTATCAATAATTTACATATAATTTTTGTTATACCGAACATTGTTTGGCTAATTTATTTCAGTATCGAATTAATTAAAAAATATATAAATGTAATTATTAGAGCAAGGAAACATTTTGCAAAAACCATTGCTAAAATCTAGGTTGCTAGCTGATCAATTTGACAATTTGTAAGCTTTCTACTGCATGGGCTTTCGTGTTCTTGCTTGCTTGGCTACTCAGTTTTCATTTATGAACCCTAGTTGAGCCTAGTCCTATTTTATTTCTTAATCTGGTCAACAATTCAAGAAAAGAAAGTGGACAACGTGGGCTCATATATATATATATATATATATATATATATATATATATATATATATATATATATTTATATATTTATATATATATTTTTATGAACAACAACATGGGCTCATATGGGCTTGGACGTAAAGCAAACCTTGATTGTAGCTTACTTTCTAGGGTTGATGTCACCTCGCTTGATTAGTACACAATTTTTTTTTTTTTGAGAAACTAGTACACAAATTTTTTACTATCATATAATATACAAGAGATCTACAATTAGCCTATCTCAGAGTAACGAGGATTTAAGATCATGGAAGGGAGTTTTTTAGGTATACAAATTCTCTGTATTTTACTAATTATAACTTATTTTATATTTACTTATTAAAAAAAAAACTTATTTTATATTTATTTTACTTTTTTATAAAATAACTAAAGTAATTTTTTTTTTAAATTACGAATTATGATTGATATAAGACATCAAATGAAACACAAAAAATTGTACAAATAATTTGTAATCGAGAGTTACTTCCTAAAATAATAAGTGGATGGATAAGAGATATTACAACTATATATAGATTTAAATCTTCAATCTTGTAAAAACTAATTACGGAGTATAAGATATATATTCAATGAACCACTTTTATGTGTAACATCATCAGTTTCAAACATGTGTTTAACTACTAGGGGTTTGACTAGCATGCAAAAGATATTAAAAACAGGTCTTGGTTTTTGAATTGTGAATCTGTGATATCCTCCAGGCTCAAGCTACAATGAAGGTTTTTCCTCAAAAATTGCAAAATCAAACCGTTTCATCAGCCTAAAATCTGCTCAATTTTAAACAGTTTTTTGGCATCTTCAATGTAAATAGTATATCCAGGCCGGAAAAAGGAAAAAATGTTTGGCTGTAAAATACTGTTTAAATAATTAACTTAATTTTAAACTGTCACTTTCCAAGATTGGAGGTCAATGCTGTGCTTTTACCTGATCACGGCCGGAAAATACTGTTCAAACTTCAAATTATTAACTTAAAAACATTTTTAATAGAACAGCTTAGATTTGAAGTTTCAAACTCCAAACAATATTTTATTGGAAGATTAATTGATCATTTCGTTACGTTAATTTTCTGTTGATTAGGTTTTACTTGCAGTGCATTTAATTTTTCTGAAATGTAGTTTTGTAGCTGTCAAAGACACAATAAAAGGAACCTTTCAAAAATTAAAATCAATCAAGTATAGAAGTAGATATGTACAAGGCTAATCAATAAACAGAAAGGTTTGACACACATGGTTATTATTACTATATACATCTTCTACTACTACATGTCAAGAGGGATATAGTTCAGTGACATAGTATATTCTCCTTTAAAAAAGAAAAAAAAATAAAAATAAAACCTTCCTATAATTGTAATTTGGATCAATTGAATTATTTTTTAAAACTTGTTATCAGAAAATACCATTATTTGTCACTTACTTTGTAACCCATATTTCATTCAATCTCATCATGTTATTAAACAGAATTTTTTAAAACTATTTCTCTCAATTGTGTACAAAACCTTTCTCCCTAGACTCTACAATCCCCATAAATGAACTCATAGCAGAAACCTTCTACCGCTTCAGAACCTCTGAACTCTTCAATATATGAACGACACCCTTTTTGCACGGATTCCAGTACGTGTCTAACCAAAGATACACGACTCCCAGTACGTGATTAACACACCAACTTGAAGAAGATGTTGGTTGCAAAGTTCTTCACTTCATCAACAATGAAGATCAAGAAGAACTTAGTTACAAAATCCTAAAGCGCAAAGACACAGTAGCTTCTTTCAGAGAGAATAAGGCATTGGTCACCTTTTGCATATGTTTTCCTTGTATTCTCTTTTGTGACGGCCTCTAAAATAAGCCCTATATATGTCTAGGGATGTGAGAAAAGAAATTCTACACAAATACATAAGCATGGGCTGAAAATCAGATTTGAAAAACTGATTTCTGTAATTCTCAATAGATACCTCGATAGATAGTATTTGTTGAGCCTTATTAAACCTTGATAGATAGCTATCTGTCGAGCAGTTGTCGAGTTTTAATGAATCAACACTTCTTTACTTGTTTCTTGAACAGATTTGCATAATTTCAATACTAGACTTGAACTTTTGTTCTTTGAAGTATTAAACATATCATAAATCTATCAAATTACAAGTAAAGTGCGTTTTGTCAAAAGATTAACCAATTACATAAATATTAACATATGTTTCTAACATTGAATCACATATGTCCTAACAGTTTCCCCCTTTGGCAATCCATGAAAAAACCACAACAAACAAATGAACATATGAGAGAAGTCATAAATCACTCAACTCATATTCACTTGTTACATACAATAAAATCTATCCTAACACAAACTCTTGAAAATTTTTGCAAGAAGAGAGTTTATAGCAAGTAGACTTTGACAACCTGTATTTCTAAAACACTTTAAACAAAACTCATCAAGGCATATTTGTGTGAAACAGAAATAATAGATTGCATATAAGTAATAAGAACCATGTGTGTAAAGAAAGAAAAGAAACAACACATGTAGAGATAAGTGAAAAAGACATACATCATCATCATCATCATCATCATCATCATATATATATCAAAGATAAGCACAATATATGTAAACATGGTCACAAGACCAGTGTACAAAAAGAAGGAGGTAGGCACTCTCCTTAACAAGATGAAACACAACTCCCCTTTACAAGGGCATGTATTTCTCCCCTTAACATGCAGAATCTTAAAAAGAAACCACATATTCTCCACAATTTCTCCCCCTTTTTGTCATGATTGACAAAGGGTACAAGAAGCTAGAAAGATTCACCCGAGAAACATAAAGATGATCAAGAATGATTAAGGGGGTACAAGGAATCCATAAAAATGCATGAATGTAGTGAAAGAAGATGCTATAGATGACAAGATAATAGAAAGATGCAAAACATGTGAAAAACAATGCATGCAAGAAAATCTCAATGGATTGAGAAGTGCCGAGATGCTATCGAGCAGAAGCCAACCTCGGTGGATCGACCAACTACCGAGCACCTATCGAGTAGACATAAAGTTTCTTGATGGATCGAGGAGTTATTGAGGAGCAATCGAGATTGCGATAAAAAGAAGCTGAAGAGCTCGATAGATAGCCTAGCTATCGAGAAGTGTCGAGAAGCTGTCCAAATTGCTTAAAAACAGTTTTTCAAAGAAGAGAAAAACATAGACATGAATGCAATCAAACATGCTACTCAACCAAAGATCCAAACAGCATTTTGACCTCTCAAAAACTTCTCTCAACAAAAAAATGTTAAGCACAAAGATCCCAAAACACACAAACATTAAACAAGTCTAACCAATTTTATATTCCAAATAGGGATGGCAATTTTTGCCTAACCCGCGGGTACCCAGCCCGACCCAACCCTAATGGGCCAGATTTTACCCCGTCCAATTAGGAATAGGGTCGGGTATGGATTTAAAAAAAAAAACCCGAAGCAAGTCCAGGTCGGGTTCGGGTTTTATCAAACACTTACCCTTAGTCACTCTCACACTCACTCTCATCCCTACATCACTGTTGCCGGCCACAGCCCCATTCGTTCCCACGCCTCACTGCCTCAGCCCGGCCGCCTTGCTCCCTTCGTGTGTCTCCACCGGACCACCTCGTTCTCTCTCTTTTCTTTTTCTTTTTTTTCGGGGTCATTTCATCTCAATCATGTGAGTTGTTTTCTTTGATTTTTAGAGGCTTGATTCGGTGGTGGAGGAATGGGTCTCGGCTATGGTATTATGGTGATACTAAGATTTTTCTATGGGTTTTTTAGTGGGTACAATAAGAACACAACGCAAGGAAGATTTTTATTTTTATTTTTGGGTATGAGTTTTCTTGTGGGGACTGGGGATGGATTACTGATTTTGTTACTCATTTCCTAATTTTGATTGTAAAAGTTCACAAAATGAGTAGAATTTATATACAAGTTTATAGCTGTGATTATTACACAAGTTTCAGTTTTTGGAAGTATTATATTTGCATTCATGTAATATAAAAAAAAAATGATCTTTTTATTGATTCCTTTGAAGAGCTCAGGTAGTTTGAAACAATGATGAATTTGTTAAAAACTCTTTGAATTTCTGTGTTGTGTTACTTTGCATACCCAATTCATTGGCAATGGGTCGGGACAAAGGTGATGTTGCAAAGGGAAGAGAGAGGGGGCAAAGAATAGAAGTCTTTTATTCTTTAATTCTTTTTTTGGGCTTTAATGGTTTCTTTTCTTTTTTTTTTTTTTGGTTGGGCCACGATTTGGGCCCAAATCTGGCAGGGCTTAACGAGCCCCTGAAAAAAATCCGTTTAGTAAACAGGTCAGGTCCGGGTCGTGTGTCTTGGCCCGCGGATCGGATTCGGGTATGGAAAAACCCGACCCGAACCTGACCCGTTGCCATTCCTAATTTCAAAAATAAGTCAAGACAGTTTAGTGAGCATACATTAACACATGTAAAGCTTGTGATGGCTAAATCACATTGTACCTGCACATGTATCAAGAGTAGCAAAGAATATTGCATGTTGTGTGTGAAAAACATCACAAGATTGCATAAGTGTCTACATGTTATGACGATTTGAGATATGAGAAAATCACTTTAACTCACACACAATCATAACTGTTTAATAGGGACTATCACCTTCAAGGTACATCCTATAACTCCCACATCTTCTAGAATACACGCTTGCAATCATATTTAAAAGCAATTTGATCTTTTTGTTTTTATTTTCTTTGCATTTTTAAATTTTAATAAGCATATCATGCATGGGCATATAAGAGATAGAAAAGAAATACTCAATGATGTTAAGCTTTTGATATTGCACTTTTGCTATGCCAAAGCATACAGATGTCATTGACATTGTACTTTTACTATGCCGAAGCATACAGATGTCATTTTATGATTGGCGGGCAACAGTGGTGAGATGGTTATTTATACCTTTCTCTTAGGATTTTCTAGTCCTTCCCGTAAAAAAGAGTGATACGAGTATTAAGTATAAGAGATAACTTAATCTTACTCATCACAAACACGAGCCACAAAGCTCACTTGCTTAGTTGTGCATAGAGATGCTCATCTAAGCTACAAAAGATACAAAATTTAGAAAATTTTGTTTTAATGGTCATCCAAGGTACACAAGTACCAATGTATACAAAACACACACTGTTTTTGTATTTTTCTGATTTTTTTTTTCTTTTATTTTGAAAACCAACAAAATAAAGACTAAACAACCAAACAAAAACAGACAAACAACATGAAGGCATGAAAGAAAGATGCAGATGCATGAAAGCATGATAGAAAAATGCAGATGCATGAAAGCATGATAGAAAAAGCAGATAAGAAATCAAGCAAAGAGAGTCCTACTATAGATAGAAAGAATTAAAATAGAGGACGAACATAAAAGACAATTAAGTCTTAGGCTCCTTTCTTACCCACACAGCACGAGTCTTTAGCCGTGAAGATAAAAAGGCACATGTCCTAGTATGTCTACTAAAGGACATAGAAGAGTTAAAATTCTCCTGAAATTGAGTTAAAAAGCTCAAGACTTTTAATAACTCTCCAAACAAAGGTGTAGGTCCTTGAGAGGAAACATATGACCGTTTGGACACTTGCTTTTAAGGATACAACTTAAAGCAATTAGGACAAATTTGTCATGAGATCTAACAAAGGATTTAGAATTAGTTAAATCAATTTTGGATTTCATACCTTTATCACCTTTCTTAGATTAGGGCACAAAGACAGTCCTTGATCTAGAAGCCGTGGAAGAGGAAGGACCGAAGGAGACAGCATATCCTAAGCCAATCTTATCAGAACTAGGCTTTTGAGCACTCAAGACCTCATCAAGCTTTGCACTAGACATCCTCTCTATTTGAGTTCTAGCTTGACTAAGCTCAACCTCAAGATTCTTGACCTTCTCTTCCAATGAGGTTTTCTTCACAACAAGAGTCTCAACTAACATTGTAGTCTCATCTAGTTTGACTAACAGATCAACTTTTTAAGTTTTTACCTTATTAAGCTCTTTTTTACAAAGATGAGAAGTCTTTTTAGATTTTATAAATTCAGTGCATAACTTATCATAGGCTTCCTGAAGGGTCAACTTCTTGGATACTTCATTATTAGAAGAATCCTCATTGTCACTAGCACTTTTCACAATCACCTTATTAGTTGTGGCAGCAAAGGCCATAACGTGACTACATTTATCCACATACTCATCAGAAAAGTCATTCTCAGTATCACTCCAGGTAGCAATCAACCCTTTATCTTTCGACTTCTCGGTCTTTTCCTTCATAAGGTAATTTAGGCACTCTATCCTCATATGACCAAAACATTTGCACTCATGGCATTGGATGAGGGGTTTCTCATTCTTGCCCTTCCTAGAGGATTTAGGGCTTGTTTGGTTTAAAGGTGTTTTGAGTGATATGATCCAAAACTCATAACTAAGTTATCAAAAAACGTGGGACCCACACAATTTTTTTTGTTTGGCTTGATTTCCTAATCTTGTTTTCATCACTCAAACTCAAAAATTTTGAGTGAGAGTGATGAAAACCGAAAACACCAAATTGGTGTTTTCAGTTTCTGAGATACATAACTCAGTAGCAGGATTGTAAATTTTTTACCTTTGTGGGGCCCATATGTGTTGATGGCGTTACCTCTCTCTTACTTTATTCTCTCTCTTTCTTCCACTTTTTTCTTTTTATTTCTTTCTCCGGCTTCTCTCTCTCTCTATTTTTTCTTTCTTTCTTCCTTTCTCTGGTTTAGCCCATTTCCGCCGCCACCATCAAAGCAAGAGCCTCGAAACACCAAGACCATGATTGCTGGTGCATGGTTTTGATTTTGTCCCATCAAGTAACGTCTCTCTCCAACCCAGAGATCAAGCTTCACCGGCAAATTGGACTAAGCCAAGACCAGAGATCAAGCTTTGCCAGGGAATCGGACTAAGCCCGGGCCGAATTGTGAGACTTGATGCTTCACAGAGATCGGAAGCTTCACCGGTGAATCGAACCCAGAGCTCTCCTTCTTCTTCTTTTTTTTCCTTCTTCACGTAGTGATGGCTGTAACACGGTAAGACCTGATGCTTCTTCTTTTTCTTTTTCTTTTTTTTTTTTTTCTTTTTATTCTTCAATCAAACACATTTGGTTAAGGGCTGTTGGTAGGTTTGGATTTTTGATTCATTTGGATTTTTTGGTGGAGGTTGTGGTTGTGTTGAGGGCTATTGGTGGTGGTGGTTGTGGTTGTGGATTTCTGGGTTTGCCGTTGGTGGTGGTGAAGCTGGGTTTCGATGTAGCTGGGTTTGAAGAGCAGAAAAATAAAAAAAAGGAACTCGGGTAGCAACCATATTCTTCTGTGTAGTGTCAGTGGGTGGGTCCATTATTTTGGCAAAAAGTGAAGTTAAAAACTAAGATTCATGACTGAGTTTTGTGACCAAACAAAAGTGTTGGATTTTTTGAGTGATAGTGGAGTTTGAGTTATGAGTTATGGATTTTGAGTTTGAATTATGAAAACTGAGTACTGAGTTATGAAAACTGAGACACCTCTAAACCAAACGGGCTCTTAGATTTCCTAGGAGGTTTGCCCTTATCTTTTTTCCTAAATTGAAGAAGCTTGATAATCTCATCAGTTATGAAGGTTAGATCATCATCCTTATCATCATCTTCAAAGTCCTCAATCTCTTCCTCTATACCCTTAAGAGTCAAGTTTTTACTCTTTCCACCTTTTCCCATTAAGCCTAATCCCATCTCATAGGTTTGAAGGTTCCCTATAAGCTCAGTTAAAGGAATTTGATCAATGTCCTTTGCTTCTTCAATAGCAGTGATCTTGGCATGGAATCTTTCAGGTAAGGACCTAAAGGTTTTCCTAACAATTTTGGATTATGCTATAGATTCTCCAAGGTTGAAGGCAGAATTCACAATATCCTTAAGTTTAGCATAGAACTTATCAAATGTCTCATCCTCCTCTATCCTTATTTCTTCAAAACTACTAGTGAGTTGTTGAAACTTCACATTTTTTACTACCTTGGTACCTTCATAGGTGGTCTCAAGAATGATCCATGCTTCCTTGGCAACTTTTGTGGATGATATTTTCTTGAATTCCTCATTGGTCACCCCACAAAATAAAGAATTCAATGCCCTACTATTGAAACTTGTCGTTATGATTGTTGCATCATCCCAATCCACTGGCACATCCTTTAGCTTAATCCAGCCAACTTTAACAGCTTGCCATATCTATTCACCTAGAGCCTGTAAAAAAAGTTTCATACGAACTTTCCAGTATGCATAATTAGTGCCATCAAATAAAGGAGGAATCAAAAGAGATTGTCCACGATCCATGACAACAGGGGTCAAGGATTACACTCAAGAAATTCATTCAATCAGAGTGTACCCGCTCTGATACCATTTGTTGGGAAATTTAGACCTCGGTTGATAGAATTAACAAGTTTTAAACCTAAGTTGTTAATTAGAATAATTATGAATAAACCTTGTTAAAACAAACAAATATCATTATCATGTCAAAATCATACAGTAGAAAAGTAAATAAGACAAGATATGATGACTTAGGAAAACCAATGAAACAAACTAGTTTCATAGTAAAAAACCTGGGAGGAAACCTTCTCGAAAAGCAATCCACTATAGTAAAGAGAAGTTTCAAATCTAGTACAAAATTTTTTTCCCTAGACTCTACAATCCCCATAGATGAACTTACAGCAGAATCCTTCTACCGCTTTAGAACCTCTGAACTCTTCAATATATGAACGCCACCTTTTTTGCACGGATCCCATTACGTGTCTAACCAAAGATGCACGGCTCCCAGTACGTGACTAACACACCAACTTGAAGAAGATGTTGGCTGCAAAATTCTTCACTTCATCAATAATGAAGATCAAAAAGCACTTGGTTACAAAACTCTAAGGCGCAAAGACGCAGTAGCTTCTTTAAGAGAGAATGAGGCATCGGTCACCTTTTGCATATGTTCTCACTGTATTCTCTTTTGTGACAGCCTCTAAAATAAGCCTTATATATGCTTAGGGTTGTAAGAAAAGAAACCCTACCCAAATACATAAGCATGAGCCGAAAATCAAATCTGAAAAACTAATTTCCGTAATTCTCAATAGATACCTCGATAGATAGCTATTTGTCAAGCAGCTGTCGAGTTTTAATGAATCAACACTTCTTCACTTTCTTCTTGGATAGATTTGCATGACTTCAATACTAGACTTGAATTCTTGTTCTTTGAAGTATTATATACATCATAGATCTACCCAATTATAAGTAAGTGTGTTTTGTCAAAGGATTAGCCAATTACATAAATATTGACATATGTTCCTAACATTGAATCATATATGTCCTAACACACATAACTAGGGAGTCAACATGTACCCCCCGATCACCAGGTACCATTCCTGAAAATTTGCAATACAACCTTCCTAGCGTCTACACTTCCTACATGCAGTGGTTACGAACGAGTAGGACTTGACAAATCGTCCTTTACACTTGGTTGCCAGACTCTTGGGCATTCTCCACTCAAGTATTTCCATATGGAAAGAATTTTCACACCATGCCCAAATATCCTTTTACATATTCATATCCTTCAAAAATGGAAAGTTAAGCCTGAATATCCCAGAGCATTAACTCCATATACTCCCTATAAGGAAAGAGCCTACATTTTCAAGATCTTTTTCAACTCTATATCACTATATAGTCCCATAAATATACCTGACAATCCAAGTAAACAAATGATTCCAATCATAGTCCCGCAAATATGTAACACACCTTACACTCCAAGCTTGTATATATTGGAAGTCTAACATATGAAAGTTGTTATGTCTTTAAGGAGTCGTCATGTAACACGGTGTCACATGGTCAATTTTTCACTCAAAATTTTTTGTCTGTGATGGCCCTAAGTTCCTTGACTTAGTCTCAGCCAACACCACACACACACACACACACTACAGGAACACTTAGAACAGATTACATAGGGACTCACACACACTGCACACATTATGTTTACAGGGAACCCATCCTCTAGCTTTATTACTTAATCCCAAGTACAAAGGAAACCCTTTACAAGCCTAGAGAAACACACAGAATTCTCTCTAAGGCAAAATACACTCTGCTGTTGATACCTCCAACAGTATTAGGGTCATATACACAGAAATAATTGCTATGACAGTTACTGCCTAGTAACTATCTAGGTCTTGGATAATCTGCTACTTGTGTTCTAATTTAGGACACCTTGAATGGTGCTGTCTTGGTTCATTCTCCACATTTTTAGCCCCTACATAGTAGGTTTGAACATTAGGAAAACCAAGAACTGCTTGTGGCTACCACTACATATATTGCACATGCACAACCCATGTCTCAACAGATCATGGGGCTTCTGCCTATCCTCCAACAGCCCACACCGCATGTGTCCACATGTTTTGGGAGGTTTGGCCCATACCTAAGGTTGTCCATGAGTTGGTCCGGGTCGAGTTTGTGCCCAACCCACAACCGACCCAATCAGATCGAGTGGATGGAATCTCAACCCACCGTCGACCAAGAGGATGATCGGATTGGGCGGGTTGAAACTCCAATAGAATTCGGGCGGGTTGGTCGGGGTCGAAAATCTGGAAAACAGTGAGAATCAGGCGTAGATCCGGCGAGAATCCGACATGAAAATGGAGAAAAAAGGCCAAAATCCTTGATGTCTCACCAAATCCGATCTAATCTAGGCCATTTTCAGCAAGATCTGGGCTAGATCCAGCGAAATCTCGCCAAGATCTTGACGAAAATGGTATAGATCTCGCTGGATCTACTAAATATCGTCAGAAATTTTCTGGGTTGGTCGGATCGGGTTGAACGGATTTTGGAGGAAGGAAAACCGACACCCGACCCGGAAAACTTGGATTTTGGAGGAATAAACTCGTCGCCGACCGCCGGAAAAGTCGATTCTATCGGCAGCAGGTCGGGTCCGGTCTGCGGCGGTGGGTGGGTCGGGTTGACCGGGTCTATAGTGTGAGAGACCGCGCCCCCGACCCGTTTTATGATGTTGGGCCAAACCCATGTGAATGAGTGGAGTCGTGTTATTGCCTCTCAAAATGGAGGTTCGACTAGTTATATTTTCCCCCTTTAGATTAGGGGTTTTACAATGGAGTCGCCACTTATTTAATTATTGGAAAAACAAGAAAACCATAATTGAAATATTCCTCATTTTATTAATTTGAAATTTAATTTACATTGATCATAGGAATATTACATGGCTTTGGTCCTAGATACATTCTAAGATAAAGTACATGGCTTTGTTTCCTAGTTACAATCTAGAAATTGAAAAATTACATGGATAAGCATTGATCTACTAACCCTTGATCTAAGTTCGGAGGCTATGTTACAAGGTGGGAAGGTGTTAGGCACCCACCTTGCCCGGTGAAACCGGTCTTCTAGACTATGGTGGCCAACATTCATATCACATCATCCAATATGTCAATCAAGTTACATGTTGAATTTAATGTGTGTGCATGTGATAAACCCTAATTCAATTTATTTAGCATTGCATTTGGATTGAAAAATAAATTCTAGTGAATGTGTGTGGATGGTGATAATCTAGATTTAAGGATTTGAAAGAATTATTAAACAAACATGTTTTTCATATTTTTAATGTGAATTTAAGATCAAAACTAGTGTTTATGCATGAACATGTGATGAACAATCAAGAACATGTGAAGAACATATAAGAACATTCAAACATATTCAAGAGAATTTAAATAATTACTATCATGCCTTAATCCTAAATTCTCATCATGGCAACACAAAAAACAAGTAAAGGAAAGGGATTATACCTTCATGCAATATCCATATACGGTGGAGGAGGAGACTCTTGGTAGAGGTCCTAAGGGTGGAGGAAAAGAAGAGTTAGGAGAGGAAGAGTGAGTCTCACTCAATACCTTGAGTCTCAGGAAGACCAAGATATGACAAGACTACTCTACTTCACTAGAACTCAAGAGAGGAGAAGAGAGGGGGGTTTTTGTTGTGTCCCTAGAATGAAGGAGATGGGAGGTTTATATAGTAGTGGTGGAGAAAATATGAATGGAAGGCCATTTAATGAGGGTTGACAAAGAATCATGAACCTAGTCCTCATTTTAGCCTTGGGGGAAATCTGGTGCATTAAATGGAAAGATTGGTGGGAGTGAGGAGCAAGCCAAATTCGGTTTTCCCGCAATTGCTGTAACAGCTTGTAGAGCTAACTTCAAAAAATCATATCTAACTCAATTCTGATCGGAATTGTCTCATTCTTGTGCTCAAATTGAAGCCCCAGATGTCTAGTTTCTGGGAAAATTAACCTCATTCACAAATTCCAAATATTTTGAGAGATATGGATGAAATGGTGAGTAGAGGTCATTTGTTAGAAAATGGTTTCAGCACAATTAACATTAATATGTCCCAAATTAGCTCCCAATTAACATTAAATGGCACCAATCACTCCCATTTCAGACTTAATTGGTTCTAAATTTACTCTAATTAAAAGATAATTGCACAAATTACTCATTGAATAATTAATGTTTAACTATCTAATTAATTAGGTGTATGCAACCTCACCATAAAATGTAGTCCTAACCAATCAAATTATGACACATCATTGATCTCAAATTGATTACATTTATAACCAATTGAAATCAATTGTTCATAATCACATATAGTCGGACTCAATTTGTGACAGTGCATCTCAACCATTAAAACTTGATTTGATGATAACTTTCAATCTGGTGGTCTGATTAGGGCTTATGACCAGTCGATTTGATCGTTACGACATCAAGATCATTTTGGTGAAATGAGATTAAGGATCTAATGGCCAGAATCAAGATGCATATTCCCAAGGCAAAATTACCCTTTTACCCTCCATATGAGGTTAAATGCAGGTTGCAAAATGAGGTGTCAACAGAATGCCCCTCATTGGCAAAGCTTGAAAAGCGAATGTCAATGTATGAAAGAGACACCTAACTTTGCAATCAGTATTTAACCGTGGTGAATGTATGATGCATGTAGATAAAAATGCAGATGATCATGTAATGGATCAAAATATGGACCGAATCTCGAGGGAGATTGCCTACGTACCTCTTGGTGGGGGGATCATGTCCAAACGTAGTTCATGCATGCAAAATTTTTTTTTTTTTTTTTTTTTTGAGTGAGTACAAGATATGCTTACCTGGAGGACGACGGATCCTGGCTCATGTTTTCAGAAGACCAAGGATTTTTGGGCTTTGACTCATGTTTTCAGAGGATCAAAGGTTTTGGAACCTGGCTCATGTTTTCAGAGGCCTAGGATTTTGGGGCTTCGGCTCATGTTTTCAGAGGACCAAAGGTTCTGGATCTTGGCTCATGTTTTCAGAGGCCTAGGATTTTGGGATCTTGGCTCATGTTTTCAGAGGACCAAGGGTTTTTTTGGGCTTTGGCTCATATTTTCAGAGGACCAAAGGTTCTGGATCCTGGCTCATGTTTTCAGAGACCTAGGATTTTTGGATCTTAGCTCATGTTTTCAGAGGACCAAGGGTTTTTTGGGCTTTGGCTCATGTTTTTAGAGGACCAAAGGTTCCGAATCCTGGCTCATGTTTTCAGAGGCCTAGGATTTTGGGGCTTGGCTCATGTTTTCAGAGGACCAAGGGTTTTTTGGGTTTTGGCTCATGTTTTTAGAGGACCAAAGGTTCTGGGCTTTGGCTCATGTTTTCAGAGGACCAAAGGTTCTGGATCCTGGCTCATGTTTTCAGAGGCCTAGGATTTTGGGATCTTGGCTCATGTTTTCAGAGGACTAAAGGTTCTGGATCCTGGCTCATGTTTTCAGAGGCCTAGGATTTTGGATCTTGGCTCATGTTTTCAGAGGACCAAAGGTTTTGGATCCTGACTCATGTTTTCAGAGGCCTAGGATTTTGGATCTTGGCTCATGTTTTCAAAGGACCAAGGGTTTTTTGGATCTTGGCTCATGTTTTCAGAGGACCAAGGTTCTGGATCCTAGCTCATGTTTTCAAAGACCTAGGATTTTTGGATCTTGGCTCATGTTTTCAGAGGACCAAGGGTTTTTTGGGCTTTGCCTCATGTTCTCAGAGGACCAAAGGTTCTGGATCCTGGCTCATGTTTTCAAAGACCTAGGATTTTTGGATCTTGGCTCATGTTTTCAGAGGACCAAGGGTTTTTGGGCTTTGGCTCATGTTTTCAGAGGACCAAAGGTTCTGGATCCTGGCTCATGTTTTCAGAGACCTAGGATTTTGGGGCTTTGGCTCATGTTTTCAGAGGACCAAAGGTTCTGGATCCTGGCTCATGTTTTCAGAGACCTAGGATTTTTGGATCTTGGCTCATGTTTTCAGAGGACCAAGGGTTCTGGATCTTGGCTCATGTTTTCAGAGGCCTAGGATATTTGGATCTTGGCTCATGCCGATGTGTGTGGGCTTTTTACCCTAGCACCTGCAAAATAAATATTTTCAATTAATAACAGAGTTATTCATTGAAAAGATTTTGGCATACCTGGCGAATGCCCCTAGTTTGGGACATACTCCATGCTTCGATGAATGCTGAGGGTGGACAGTTGACTTGATGTTCATCACTAGAGAATGTGGAAAGTGGGTCATAGCTTTTTGTTCCTGAAGAAGAATTTAATGAAGATTTTTTTTTTTTTGAATTTTGAATTTTGAATTTTGAATTTTGAAAACTTGAATTTTTCGAAGGAATTGAAAATTTTGATTGATTTTTTCTTTTTTTTTCTTTTTTGAAAAATTTAGAAATCTTGAATTTTTTCTAGGGATTGAAAATTTTGATTGATGATTTTTTTTTTTTTTTTTGAAAGCAACCTAAGAAGTATGAGCCCAATGTCCCTAGTCCTAAGGCCCTTTTTGAAAATTTCTTTCTTTTTTTTTTTTTTTTTTCCTTTTTTTTTTTGAAATATGAAGATTTGTTCATTATCAAAAAGTGAAGAAGATGAAGATGAAGATGGAGTAAAAGTGATGAAAATTTATTCATGATGATTTTTTTTTTTTTTTTTTTTTGGGAAAAACCTATCTTTTGAATTAGAATAACTTTGGCTGGAAGTTGATGTGGATTGCTGGATAAGTTCTTGCTTAATTCCTACAAAAAGATAATTTCAATTAGCAATGGATTTATTCATTGAAATTAATTGGAAGTACTTACCCAATGCCCCTAGTTTGGGGCATATTCCATGCTTAGATTGAAGTTGAATAAATTTGATGTTGTGGAACATGAAAGAAAATCATGGTTTGCCATCCTTGGTTCCTGCAAAAAGGCTTTCTTTCTCTAGCTTGTTAGAAACCAATTATCGTGAAAACTTGCACACAATATAAATAGGCTAACGCACCAAGTTTAAACATGCTTAATAAAAACAAATGGGCTTAACCTAACATGCACCCAAACAATTTTGTCATATTATTTTGACTTTGTTCTCTAAGGTTGTTTGGGTGAATGGGACCGAGCCTCTGCAAGGCTGCCTACGTACCTCTGTCATAGAGGATCAGGTCAAGACATAGTTCAAGAGAACTGGATTTTGAAAAAGAATGATTTTTTTTTTTTTTTTTTTTGGAAAAAAAAAATTTTCCATTTTTTTTTTTTTTGGAACAAGATGTGATCCTTTGAACAACCATTTTGGAAAATCATAGTGTTTAAGAATCAAACAAATCTCTTTGATTATGAAGGATCAAGATCATTAAACTCATGTAATCAAAATTTGCTTCTTTCTTTTGAACATTGTCAGATTAAGTCTCCAAAGGCAATCAAGAGATGAAATGTGATAATATTTAGGAAACACATTGATGTGTGAAAACAAGGAGAGTGCTCCAAGTTTGAAATTTCTTTTGAGTCATTTGAGGATTTGAGAATTTGAGAAATTTTGTCCTCAGACAAATCATCCTGTGGGGCAATTTTTAGGCATTTTTTCTTTTTAATTCAAGAGAAAATATTATTAGAGTTTAAGATGCGCCTACAATTAGCAAGACTTCAAGGAGGTCTTTACTCATGGGTTATAATGTAGGCCAGGTTTGGGTTATGAAATGAATGATATAAAGAGGCTCAAAATTCCCTATGATGTTTCCCCAAGTATGCATTACTCAAAAATCAAATATTGGAGGAGTTTTCTCATTTCTTTGTTGCCATCTTCTCACTAGTCTTCAATGTTCACTTGTATCAACATTTGTTTTTAAACTCATTCATCTTGAATCATACTTCTAGACTTTCATCTTGTAAAATTCTTCTCTTTTTAGGTTGCATCTTCAAGTTTCCAACTTGGTGGGATTTTCCTTTTTTTTCTTTTTTTTTTTCTTTTTTTTTTTGCCTTAACTTTTGCCTAGACCACCCTTTTGGGTTTTCAGCCTAGCAGGCCTTTTTTTTTTTTTTTTTTTTTTTCTTTGGCCCTAACTTTTGCCTAGACTGCCCTTTTGGGTTTTCAGCCTAACGGGCTTTTTTTTTTTTTTTTTAATGTCTCTCATCTCTTGATTGAATGAACTTTTTTGGGGATATTTTGCCTTCCTTTTTTTCTCAGCTTAAGTCATTTTGATGCACTCTCTAGATCTCCTTCTTGCCTCGATGTGCTTGCACATTTCTATGCTTGATGAATCTTTTCCTTTTTTGATGAACTCTCATTTGGATGAACCTTGTATTCCTCTTGGAATGATGAATTTTAGATTCTTCAAACTTGATGCGCATTTTGCTTTCTCTCACATTGATGGAATTTCATTTCTCTTTCCTTGATTGAGTGAAAGCTCATCTTTCTTTGACGATCTCTTATTTTTAGCTTAATAAATTCTCCACTTGTCTTTCATGTCTTCTAGGAGAGCTTTATCAATTAGCTTCAAAGCTACAAGATCAACTCCTCCTCAACATGAGATTTAAGCATGCATACTTTGAATTTTCCCACCCTAGGTTTAGATTTTAGTGGGTTCATGCGAAAAAGAGGCTAAGTGTTTAAAAGCTCAAATGGGCTAGCAATGGATAATGATCTATCTAGGTAATAGGAAATAATTTGGTTTAACCAAAGATGGCCTCCTATCCCTAATAATGCTTGCTTGTAGGCACAGTGACTTGAGCTCTTTTAATAAATTCCTCTTAAAAGAAAAAGTATGAATGCTCTATTGGAGACACAAAAGTTTTCAGAAATTTGGAATGAATGCATGTGATTTTTGAATTTTCTGATAAATAGATTTTCTTTGATTGCCTTGTAAGACCATTTCTTCTTTTATTCAAAGTAATTTAGCAAAAATGTTTACACGAATCGAATGAAATTAATCCTTTCTCAGTACAAGTTGATTGTTCAAGCCTTTAAACACCACAATTTAGACAAAGTTTTGTCCAAGGGATCCTCATGTACCATTTTGAAAAGAAGATTTTAAAGAATCTTGAAATCTTTGAAAGAAAAAAATGGGTCTTTTTTTGAAAAAAGTCACTAGGAAGTCCAATGCCCCTAGTTCAAAGAATTTTTTTTTAAATGACTTAAGGGCTCAATTCCCCTAGTCCAAAGACTTTTTTTTTTTTTTTGGAAGATTTTTCTCTTTTTTTGGGAAAGATTTGGGAATCTTGAATTTTTTTTTTTTTAATTTTAAAAAAAATATATACATGAACAAAGTACATCAAATGGTACATGGATTTTTAGAATTCAAAGAAATATAGAAATATGGAATAAACAAACAAACTTTAAGTTTAACCATGATGTTGCAAACCAAATGTTGAGTGAGGCAAAGTTGGGCCACTTGCTTCTTCTTGGTTCATTTGAGGCTTGGTGTGCTTGAACCTTGATTATGATGAAATGGTCTTTGCTTGAAATGGCTTGGGCTTGCACTTGGAAGGCTTGAACCTTGATTATGATCTTTTGGTATTTGCTTGAAATGGCTTAACCATACACTTGGAAGGCATGCATCTTGTAAGCTTTTGGCCTTTGATGTTGATCATACGTATACACTTTCGATGGGCTCAAGTGTTGGGCTTAGACTCATTCAAGAAACAATTTTGGGCTTCCATTTCAAGTAAAGTTCAATCATAGGCTCTTGGGTTTGAGTTCATTTATAACATACAAGGTTCAAACAATCATGATGGGCTCAAGCGTTGGACTTGAGTCATCATGGTTCAAACAATGGCCAAACAAATGCATAATGAAATGCAATTTACATGGACCAACCTAAAGGTAGGTTCTATGGGTCATTACAACATGGGTAGAAGGTAGGCTAAAGGTCCCACAAGCTAGGACGTCGTACCTCCCAACTTGTGACGCCAGGAGCGCCGCGTTTGTCCGAACGGTACAGTTTGTCCCTATGAACCATCATGGCATAACCATGATGATCCTTGTCGCGATGGGTGGTAGGTTCACCGCTGGGTATGTGAGTCTCAGGAAGACCACAATCCACGGCTAATACTACTGGGCTTCCGGGCTAGCACACAAATAAAATAAATTTCATTCAAGCAAATGATGCATGATATGCAAATATAACAACATATTATATACAAAAAGTAATAAACAAACAATGACATGGTTGGCCACCATAACCTAATTGAAGCTTAGCCCTCAATATCCCCAGTGGAGTCGCCACTGTGAGAGACCGCGCCCCCGACCCATTTTTTTATAGGATGTTGGGCCAAACCCACGTGAATGGGTGGAGTCGTGTTATTGCCTCTCAAAATGGAGGTTCGACTAGTTATATTTTCCCCCTTAGATTAGGGGTTTTACAATGGAGTCGCCACTTATTTAATTATTGGAAAAACAAGAAAACCATAATTGAAAAATTCCTCATTTTATTAATTTGAAATTTAATTTACATTGATCATAGAAAAATTACAGGGCTTTGGTCCTAGATACAATCTAAGATAAAGTACATAACTTTGTTTCCTAGTTACAATCTAGAAATTGAAAATTACATGGATAAGAATTTGATCTATTAACCCTTAATCTAAGTTCGGAGGCTATGTTACAAGGTGGGAAGGTGTTAGGCACCCACCTTGTTCGGTGAAACCGGTCTTCTAGACTATGGTGGCCAACATTCATATCACATCATCCAATATGTCAATCAAGTTACATGTTGAATTTAATGTGTGTGCATGTGATAAACCCTAATTCAATTTATTTAGCATTGCATTTAGATTGAAAAATAAATTCTAGTGAATGTGTGTGGATGGTGATAACCTAGATTCAAGAATTTGAAAGAATTATGAAATAAACATGTTTTTCCTATTTTTGATATGGATTTAAGATCAAAACTAGTGTTTATGCATGAACATGTGATGAACAACCAAGAACATGTGAAGAACACATAAGAACAATTAAGAACATTCAAACATATTCAAGAGGATTTAAATAGTTACTATCATGCCTTAATCCTAAATTCTCATCATGGAAACACAAAAAAACAATTAGGGAAAGGGATTATACCTTCATGCAAGATCCATGTGGTGGAGGATGAAACTCTTGAGGGAGGTCCTAAGGGTGGAGGAAAAGAAGAGTTAGGAGAGGAAGAGTGAGTCTCACTCAATACCTTGAGTCTCAGGAAGACCAAGATATGACAAGACTACTCTACTTCACTAGAACTCAAGAGAGTAGAAGAGATGGGGGTTTTTGTCGTGTCCCTGGAATGAAGGAGATGGGGGGTTTATATAGTAGTGGTGGAGAAAATATGAATGGAAGGCCATTTAATGAGGGTTGACAAAGAATCATGAACCTAGTCCTCATTTTAGCCTTGGGGGAAATATGGTGCATTAAATGGAAAGATTGGTGGGAGTGAGGAGCAAGCCAAATTCGGTTTTCCCGCAACTGCTGTAACAGCTTGTAGAGCTAACTTCAAAAAATCATATCTAACTCAATTCTGATCGGAATTGTCTCATTCTTGTGCTCAAATTGAAGCCCCAGATGTCTAGTTTCTGGGAAAATTAACCTCATTCACAAATTCCAAATATTTTGAGAGATATGGATGAAATGGTGAGTAGAGGTCATTTGTTAGAAAATGGTTTCAGCACAATTAACATTAATATGTCCCAAATTAGCTCCCAATTAACATTAAATGGCACCAATCACTCCCATTTCAGACTTAATTGGTTCTAAATTTACTCTAATTAAAAGATAATTGCAAAAATTACTCATTGAATAATTAATGTTTAACTATCTAATTAATTAGGTGTATGCAACCTCACCATAAAATGTAGTCCTAACCAATCAAATTATGACACATCATTGATCTCAAATTGATTACATTTATAACCAATTGAAATCAACTGTTCATAATCACATATAGTCGGACTCAATTTGTGACAGTGCATCTCAACCATTAAAACTTGATTTGATGATAACTTTCAATCTGGTGGTCTAATTAGGGCTTATGACCAGTCGATTTGATCGTTACAACATCAAGATCATTTTGGTGAAATGAGATTAAGGATCTAATGGCCAGAATCAAGATGCATATTTCCAAGGCAAAATTACCCTTTTACCCTCCATATGAGGTTAAATGCAGGTTGCAAAATGAGGTGTCAACATATAGACAGCCCTACCCATACCCAAGCCCTCCCTCATTAGATAACACAACCCACATAGCATGCCCACATGCAGCACATACCAAGTAATTGCTATCAACCCACTAGCATTTGTCCATGCATTTAGCCAGCAACCACTAGCCTAATGCCTTACACATAGCATCCGATTGCACATCATCATGGCAACCCAGCCCTGCCTTGCACACAAGCCACCAAGCCCACACACAAGCAATTAGCCAACAAGCCACCAATGCCATGCACTATCACATAGGGACGACACCACCTATTACCACCCATCATTAAAACTAACTCTACCCACCATGGCCCCACTTTGCCATGGCCTTAGGGTATCATGTGGAGCAAGGTGCCTCCACATGCTGCCCCTTCACACTGCTCATTGATCCAACTCAAGTAAGGTAACTAGGCATGTCCCCCTCAAAGAACCCTTAGGAGCATTACTAATCTGGCATAAGGAACCATCAATGTGTTGAGAAAACATGAAGCCAAATGACTAGCCTAATGCTACCCAAGCACCCTCATTCCTTATGCCATCATCAACAACAAGTAAAGCTCCTAACACAAGGGGTCGTCAGGTTCCTTTCTTGACACTATATGATACAATCCATCCTAACAGTTGTCACATACCCAGGGGTCGTCAGGTACCCTCCTTGACACCTAACACGTGAAAGTCACCACATAACTAGGGAGTCGACATGTACGCCTTGATTTTCAGGTACCATTCCTAACGATTTGCAATACAACCTTCCCAGTGTCTACACTTCCATCATGAAGTGGTAACGAATGAGTAGGACCTAATGAATGGTCTTTTACACTTGGCTACCAAACTCTTGCATGTTATCCACTCAAGTATCTCCATATGGAAAGAACTTGCACACCACACCCAAAGATCCTTTCACATATTTGTATCCTCCAAAAATAGAAAGTTAAGCTCGAAGATCTTGGACTATTAACTCCATATACTTCCTATAAGGGAAGAGCCTATATATACGGGATCTTTGTCAGCTCTATATCAATATATAAACACTAAGCCTTATCTTCTCTAAGATACGTATAATTTCCTAAATTTCACACTCTTTGGAGTTATTGGAATTCATTCAGTCACTAACTTAATCTTCAGAGGATCTTTAGCTGACACCCCACTAATGGTCTCTGTAGGTTTTTCACTTTTTGTTCTTTGGGTACCTCCAGTCACTACAATTGTGGACGATGGAATCACTAACGATTTTGTTCATCATCAATCTTGAACTAGAAATTTCTTTTCTATATAAGTGAATAACCAAAGGGAACAAAAGCTTGGATGAGCAAGGTGGAGATGTTGGTACCCAAGAAGCTATGGAAGAAGAAGATACTTAGTGGGTGATGAACCAGAAATTCACTATCACAGGATGTTTGATATATTCAACTTTTGTTAGTCCTTTACATATTTTTTGTCTTAAAAATAATATGTCCAATGAAGCTCAAACCTATTTATTTGGTTTTATTTATTTCTTAGGTCAAAATATTAATTAAGGAAAAGAAAATTAGAACATTGAATTGGGGGTGTCAAATGAAAATATAAGTCATGTATAATATAAATAGCACCCTATTATAGTTTGATAGGTTTCCGACTTGAACCAATACCCGAATCAACCCAATATATTTTCTTTATAATAAAATTATAAACTTAATTTTTTTTTAGAGATAATTACAACATGCTGCTAACCCCGCAACTCGAACCCTTTCCCCCGTAGACCCCCAAGCACTTTGTGCATGAGGAGGTGCCAATTCAACTACAAGGCCTTTGGCATAAACTTAATTTTTTTATTGGCTCATTTTCAATGTATGTTTGTATACAAAATTTATATTAATTTTTCTATATTGTTGATGTAAATTCTATTTACATTATTTGTCAAACATAGATTAAAATAATAATGATGATATTATCCATTAACTTAATGGGAAAAAGTTTTGCTCCAAACATGATTGAAGTTATCTTACTCCAATCTAATATTTGACAATTGAAGAGATCATCCATGTGTAGTTTTAATCACATAACTTTTTTAATGAGTAATATGACTCGTTTGAATAAAACAAATGAATAGTCTTATAATTTGCCACGTAATTGGTTGAAAAAGATAGCTCCAACCATATTTGAAGCCAAACTCTGTCCAACATATCGAGCAATTTTCATCTAGACGTAGTTAGGGCTGTCCACAAGTTGGTTCGGGTCAAATTTGTGCCCAACTCACAACCAACCTAACCACTTCAAGTCTCCAAGAACAAGACCCACCACTGACTAGTAAGAGGAGTTGGGTATAAAGGATCTGGCTGAAACTCACCAAAATTGGCTGAAATATGCCCAGATCTGGTGAGATCTCTACAAGATATGGTCAGATCTCAATAAATCTAACAAAAAATTACTAGAGAATCACTCATACCAGTGGAAAAATGCAAAATTCTGGTGTATAGATATGTCGGGTCGATTGGAATCGAGTTTTCATGAGAAGACCTGCCAACTGACTTGCTGGTCTCGATTGCTAGAGGCAAAGACCCACCGCCAATCGTCACTGGCATTGAGTCGGCCAATTTTCGAGTCGATTTGGACAGTTATGTTAGGTGGGTCTGGTTCCAAGTTTCGGTAGACAGCCCTGGACATAGTTTACATCTAAATCGGTTTGAAGACAAATTTCTTCAACTCATTAATTACTTGACATTTCATTTAACCATCCATGTGTACTTTTAATCACTTGACCAAATAACCTATCTAACGAGTCAAGGACTCAATAGACTTCTTTACATCTATAATACACGTTAATGATTTTATAAATTGCTACATAAGGGTCAGATATTTTTCCAACCTAATTGTATTATAAAATTTATTCAATTTAGGATTTTCATCTGATTCTATTAAAAAATTTTATGTATGCCATTAAAAAATTGAACACAAATTGTCACATAAAATATTTTTATTAGTTTTATAAATAAAAAAATTCATGTGAGAAAAATAATTTTTTAATGACAAATATTTAATGAAATTGGATAGAATGTCAAATTTAGATGGTGCCATTTTAGCCTAATATTAATGTATCTCTCAATCCGACTGGGTCGAACTCGAATCCGATCCACCCATACCCGTTTTCCAGGACACGATCTTTTTCTTTCCACAGAAAGAAGGAAACACGAAGAAACAGGCGGTGGTGTGATGGAGAAGAAAGAAGAGCAGCAGGAATTAGAAGACGAGAGAAGGGAAGCAGCAATAGCTTCAACCCCATCTCTTCAACCCAATTTCAAGCCCAAACGAGGCATAACTCAAGCCCAGCTTTCCAAGTTGCAAGTACTTTTTCCACTACCTCTCTATCAATCCCATTTTATATCTCTTAAAAAAGGTTCATATTTTTTACAATTTTTCATAGCCAAAATTTAATGTTAATGGAGATATATAGGAACCCATTTTGTGATCTTCTTCAATTTTTATCATGTGGGTACTTTTTTATATGATCAGATTCAGATACCTACCTTTCGGTATGTGAAAATTATAGGCAATATGTTAAACAAATAATAGCGATTTTGTGTAACAATGTGTTTTAATGCTTTGAGATTGTCAATTGTTGTAATGGGGGTCTGTGAGTTTAGGAGTTACTCTAACTGCACTGCTTGTGTCCTTGATGAATTTGATGGTGATTGAGGTTAGATGATACAACATTTCATGGGTTCATGTGTTGTATGTGTTTGTGAGGTGCAGCCTTTTTTTTTGGGGTGAAAATTCCATTTTGGGGTCACTATCATTTGGTCCATGTTATTTTCAACCTGCAATCAATTTGGTCCCTTCTGTCAACTTACTAACAGAAGTTGATTGCAAGTTGACTGTAAGTTGAAAATAACAATGACCAAATTCATTGCTGCCAAAATGTAGGTATCAAATTAACACTGACCCAAAATGTAGGGACCAAAATAGTATTCAACTTTTTTTTGCTATTTTATTTCAGCATGTTAGGTGAAATATGAGTTCACATTTGTTTTACTCAGAAATATTGTAACATTTATTTATTTATTAATGTTGGTAACTTAACACAATCACCTGGTGGGCTATGAACCCAAGAACTTATCCTTCACCTTGCACTTACAAGGGGAGGGGTGTCATTTGAGATATAGCTCATTAGCTCAGAGCAATATTGTAAATTATGAGTAATTAGCATTCTAATGCTTTGAATTACTAATTTGCATTCAGACATTCCTTTTTAATTCACTGATTTTGGTTGTTGGGTAACTCTCTGATCATATTTGGCAACGATTGTTGTACTATTTGCCCAAAGTTGATTTAATTGTTGATGTTGTGATGAGTATTAACTAATGGGAATTATGAGAAACTAGGTCTTAAAGGGTGGGCTTAGTGTTCTAGAGTATCTTCAAGATGACAATTAAACACTTCTATGCCAATGCATTTCTTCAGAGTTAGGGTCATTTAATTAAAATTTGATAGGTTTCTTGTCTAGTGATGAGCTACTGCAATTAAATGCAAATGACACAGTGAAATTAGTGAGTGACAAAGAAATTGCATGGTCAAATGGACCATAGGAAAGGGTTGTGTTAACTACCAAATATATATATATATATATATATATATAAAATAATAATAATTATTATTATTATTGTTATTGTTATTATTAGTTGGAAAAAAAACTACAGCACATAAAATATCATTCTTTTCCTTGCTGAGTTCTTTACGATTTTGTGGTTTTGTCTGCAGAAGAAATCCTAGGTGACATCATGGGGAAATTTTATAATATATAGGCAAATAATAAATTTAAATTAGAGAAGGAAGATTTAATACAAATGGTTACTTGGAGACATATATTATATTTACTGATATAATGGCCTCTGTGTGTGTGTGATAATAAGTAACCCAAGATGGTTGCTTCCCTGGCTCGGTGTTCATTCAGAATCTGAGTCTTGACGAGTGAGTGCAGGTAGAATTTCCTGTGGAGGGCAATGGCACATAAGGGTTCCTCCTAGGTTTTGGTCTTTTGTTCAGTTGTTATACAGCGTTGGTTCTACCTTTTGCCCTGTTTTGGGTTCAAATCATCATATGTTAGATTTACTAAAAAGGATGTAATGGAGTTTCGGAGACAAGAAAGAGATGCATTCCCTGGAAAACTGCCCCTCCGGTTCTGATGTGGACTATATGCTTGGAGAGGGATAATCGCACTTTGATTGGTTGAAGCAGATGCATAGCTTTGAATTTATTTATTTATTTATTTATTTATATTTTTATAAAATTTATTTCTTATAAAAAGAAGACAAGTCCAGCAAATATAAGGCCAGAATGAGAACAACATTCATATGAGTTTTTAAATGTGTATTGTGGAACATGATGTCTGCAGGGATGTTTGGGCATTTTCTTATAAGATTTATGGTCAATTTTCCACTCCAATAATTACTTACGAAAACATAATTTCTTGTATATGACAGGAATTGCACATGAGGCGTTTGCAAATAAAGTCAAAATCAAAGATTAAGAAGAAATCAAGAGGTTACTTGTCAGTTTCATTCAATTATTATTTCTATTATTGTTTTCTACACAAGGGAGTTCTCTGAAATCTTGTCCAAAATTGCTGCAGGGACTGCAGTTGGAAGTGACAGATCACATAGCAAAGACCTCAATGTCCATGACTCTGTGGTTGAAGATTCAACTATAGCAATTGAAGAGTCAAGTATTTCCAACTCTGAAAGCCACATTAACAAAAACAGTTCCTCCGTAAGGCAGAGCAATGTAGCTGCTCCTTTTGCTTCAAAGAAGCACCAGAAGCTACACTGGGGGTATGTTAACCCTTAGAGCATAGTGTGTTTGTGGGTAATCATGCTTGATTGTCTTTCTCAGGCACTAATAACTTGGTTGGAAGATTGCAGCTTTATAGCCAAATGTTTTCCTGTGTGATACTATTTAGAGTGTGTTTGGCATGATCTTATAAGTTCAGCTTTTAGCTTTTAGGTTTTTTTTAGCTTTCATGTACAGCTTTTTAAAACCTCACTTTTTCCTGCATTTTTTCACATTTTTAAATTTTTTTCAAGGTACAAGCATACTTTTGCATACTTTCAGCAAAAAGTTTTCAGTTTCAGCTAAATAAGCTATTCTCAAACGGACCTTTTGTCTGTCATTAACACCATTAGGTCTTCTGTTTCTGTTCTTCTTCTTCTTTTTTTTCTTTTTTTTTTCCTTTCCCTTAAAATCTTCTTCTGTGCTATTTTGTTGGCAGGCTTGACACAAAGGAAAGGTGGGAAAGGAAAGCTAACATGTAGACATTGCCATGGAAGTGAAATGGAGCTCTCTTAGTTGTTTCCAGGACTCTCTCTAGTTGGTCTCTTGAGTTAAAGAAGCCTTCCTCTGATCTTACTGCAGATGATTTGTTTTGGGGGTGGGGGGTGGGAGTGCAGCTCTATGCTTGCATGTTGAGAGAACACCAACCTGGCTGATATTACTACTTTTATCATCAGGAGTATCACCCTCTCTGATGGCTGCTGTATCTAAGTAACTCTTGTATATATAGTACGTACCAGAAAGATTAGAGATTGCAATTTCACAAGTTTTATTTTTATCATTTTGTTATACGTCTTGATTTCATTTAACTTTTTTGTATATTTTCTGTTCCAATCCCCCGCCCCCCTCTTCCTCTCTTTTCAGAAGCTTCAATGAGATCCATTTAGTTCTTGTTTGTTGAGGAGTGAGAAATTCATGTTTTGCCATAGATTATGGTCTACAAGGATAACAAATTTTGTGGGATAATTCCAAGAAATATATATATTTCCATGTAAACTTTTTTCTGCAGTGCAAATTTGATAAAGTCGATGTCACCTCTTCATGCTACAAAGGCATCAAATTGAACAGCATGTTATTCTCTCCTAAATATGCGTATTTGAGAATACTGTAGGCTATATGTTTTTTATATTCTTAGTACACATGTCAAATTTCATGTTAATTGGATTCTTCATTCAATTTAGAAACTCATTCTTTTTTATGCATAATTTTAAAATACAAAAACTTGAAATTGAAATATTTGATAGATGACGTAGTTATTACTCTTTGATCATCAAGAAATTTTGCAAACATGTAGAGTATATAAGAAAATATAATCTAATTGGTGGATTTTTTTAAATTCATATCCATTAAAAAACATTAATCTTAGACCCTTTTAAACCAAAAAAATTAGCCCAAATAGCAACAAAAAAGCCTTTAGAAAAATCCTTTTTATCAAATGGATAATAGATCTTAGTTCTATTAATTTAAATATATCCCTGAATTATATGAGATCCAATTGTATAAAGAGGCAATCACTTCCCCATTTGGTCTCAATTACACAAACCAAGTGACTTTGCCATCATCATCATCACATTGAATTGCCCTGACCATAACTTCACTATATGTTAGAGGCCAATTAGAAAACTGTAGCTTGTAGCATACTCATCTGCGATTCTACATCATAGTCTTTGTTAGACACCCAATTTGCTTAGTGGTATTCATCTGCGATTCTATATCATAGTCTTTGTTAGACACCCAATCTGCTTAGTGGTATTTTCTCTCAACTCTCTCTCTCTCTCTCTCTCTCTCTCTCAAGTTTTTTTTAATAGTTTTTGTATTAGAGTTGATTATAGTGTGTAGTAAGTTTACTCTTGCTGTACAATCAATAAAGCCGTGATGTTTTTGTCTTTTAGTTTAGAATATCATAATGATACTACATGATATACTCTCTTAAATAAAATTAGTTAATGCCAAAAGCCTTATAGTTGAATTGACACTTCCCCATCCACAAAGTGCTTGGGGATTTAGGAGAAAATGGTTCGAGCTGCGGGGTTAGTAGGATGTTGTAATTATTTCTAAAAAAAGAAAAAAAAGTAGATTTAGTTGATGGCATAGTAAGTGATATACTTAGCACAAAGTGCTTGGGGATTTAGGGAAAAATGGTTCGAGCTGCGGGGTTAGCAGGATGTTGTAATTATTTCTTAAAAAAAAAAAAAAAGATTTAGTTGGTAGCATAGTCAGTGACATACTTAGTAATTAGATTATAAAATTAAAAATGTCACACTCATATGACACACTACACACCTATAGTAAGCCAATTTTAGCCAAAAACCTTGTAGGTTGTGGTTCAATTGTTTGGCACCTTATGGTGTTTCTTATAAAAATATTCAGGGTTCAAATCTACTTTCCCCAATTATATAATTAAGCCAATCTTGAAGCAAGGTTCAATGGTTTGCCAACTCCCCACCTAAAATTCAACACACGACTCTAATTTTGTTTGCATTCTTGTTAATCTTCTGAAGGCACAAACTTATGGAAGTGCACGAACAAATAGAAAACAGTCGAACACTAAAATTATGGAGGTACAAGAATGAAAATATGATGTATGGTACGCTTGTGCTTCATGTCTAAGGTATTAGTTTATTTCTTTCGCATCTAGTGCAAGTAAATTATTCTGACTTGATTATCAAAAAAAAATTATTCTGACTTGATGTGTGACCTTTATGAGACACCAATGGCAACTTTTTTTTTTGTTGAGAAAACCAGACCCGGAGGTCTGCTCCCAATGGCAACTTACTTCCATAGTTCCATTCTCCAAAAATCAAGGGCCTCTTTAGTAGAGAAGTTTGAGTAACAATGTTTATATTTTTTTGAAATACGTGTGAGTGAAAAAGTGTGTGAAAATACGTATAATGTTGTTTAAAAACCAAAAACATATGTTTAAGATGCTCTACCAAACAGCCCCAAGATTCCAAATTGAGAAGCAGTGTCCTTTTTCGCTTTTTGACCGCTTATATGATAATTCATGAAGTTATTCAATTAGCCGCATGGAAACATCCAAAAAATATATTGGTAGTCTTAAAAAGTTTCGTATGCTTGTTTTATGAACAATCACATGGGAAAATTTTAAATACTCTTCACTTTTGACGAAGATCTCACTCTTGCATGTGGCTTGTAGAGTTTTAGAATACAAATAATAATTGTCACAACTACCAAAGTTTATTAATGAACTGCCACCAGGTCTAACATTAGGCTCAAGACTATTTCAGCTTTGGGGTCAAGTTCCCTGACAAGAAACTTGCGACAGATAATAAAACACATGCTCCCTTCTTTCCTCCACGCACATATCCTATTCACACTCCACACCTTATATTAAAATTGGTGAAAAGTTTTTTCCCCCTTTCTTTGCTTTTCGCCTACTATGGTGATGATCAACATCAAACAAAACATTAGCATTAGGTATTTGTCATATTGCAAGGGCTAGCTGGAAGCTTTCGACAAAGAGATCAATAAAATGCCACTTTTCAAAGTAATGTCCTACATTCATGTTATTTAGTGTGCGTTTGGATTGGAATAGAAAATTAAAATTATTTTATTATTCAACTTATTTTTGTTACTATTCATGAGCCTCACTACATTTTTTGGTACTATTCATGAACCTCACTATACTATTTCAACTAACCTTTACCTTTATCTACAGTACTTTCAGCAATAAATTTTCAGTTTCAACAAAATAAACGATATCCAAATACACCCTTAATCTGAAAATTCAAGAATCAAGTGACAAAATACATTCTTATTTTATATCACATAGCCTCACACCCTTAATCTGAAAATTCAAGAATCAAGTGACAAAATACATTCTTATTTTATATCACATAGCCTCAGTAACCTGACTCTAAAATGTTGTCACAATTAAGGAACTCAATATAGCGAAATGTGGAGCAATAAACATAAGATTGTGAAATTTGGGGCAATAGACAATTTAGTTTTGAGTCCCAGCAGATAATGCAATACTGTCCTGGAAAAGGAGAACCAGAGCACCCGCCCAAGGTCAAAATCCAAGAGTTGCATTGAGATTGTGATAACATGCACTTTAGAAAGATATCCTCATCAAATTGCAGGGTTAAGAGCACGCTCTATTTCCTCCAAAGATCTCCCCTTTGTTTCCACAACATTAGCAGCTATGTACAGGACAGCAAGAAGACAGACAGTTGCAAATCCCAAATACACTGAGCTGATTCCAAACTTGGTCACAACACTCAGGAAATAAAGGCCAATGACGAAGTTGGAGATCTGATGGGATTGAAAAACCATAGAATTCATAATCAAAGGAGAGGTAAATATACAAAATACTACAATATAGGCAACAAAGTTAGCCAATCTAATAACTACATAACTTAGCATAGCATACCATCTTTTTCTTCATTTAGAAGGCCACATGACAGAAAAGGCTATTCTGTTCTAGCACACTCATATCATGTGTAGGCAAAGACATATGAACACAATTATTAACTTTGAAATGCTATTAGACAAGATAAATGATGATCTTGTTTGCAGTTAGCATCTTCTAATTTCTGATAGATTGTTCATCTAACAAATGCTGTTGTTCTTTCAGTGGTATATACTATAGAAATTGAAGCATGCTACAGCCACAGGCAGTAATTAAGTGCACAAATTGAATATGTAAGCATGCATTTGACTTACCCAATGCATGCCTAATGACAAAGCAACTGCTTTTGCTCTGATTCTAGAGGCAAATATCTCTGGTAGAAGAAGAGCAGGCACAGGACCAGCACCAAGTGAAAAGGACAATACATAGCTGTGTAAGGAGAAGGGAAGTCAAGTTCAGATTTCATAGGCCAATGTTAAACAGAAATGGAAATGACACCAGATCGTAAAGCTTTAGTAGCTAAGGAAATACCCAAAAAGTTATGACTTACAGAACAGTCCCAAGAACAGCAAGAGTGCCAGAGAATGGCACCAGGACCTTCCAAGTAAAGGACAGAGAAAGCAACAACATTGAAGCAGCCTTGACAAGCAGATAGAAAGAGAGAGTTACCAATTATAAAATCATCTGAAACTTTGAATGAACTATGTGCATAAATAGGAGCACTTAGTGATATAAAGATAATTGGTTTATTGTAGAAAGTAATCATTGATACAAAACAATAATTATGTGCAGTAAGAACTAGAAAGCAACTGCAGAGGGCAGATTCCAAGATCACAAACCATGTGCTTGATTATGATAGGAAGGTAATAGGGTATCAGAAGATTCACATTTTATCTACTTGACATAAATAAAACTACCATTCCACAAAAGCTTGTGATGAGAAGACTTTTCCTTCCCTGCCTATCCATCAAGGAGGATGCAACAGCTGTGCCTGCAAGAATATCAAGCATCAGTCAAATAGAACATAATGTGCACAATGTGAGATTAAATTTTACTGGCTCCATAGAGAAAGTTGACAGAAAACTAACCAAAGACATTTGCCGTCCCAACAAGAGCACTTGCTGCAACATCAGAGGCAATCCCAGCACTACGAAACACAGAGGTAGAATAATATACCACAGCATTTATCCCAGCCAATTGTTGGAACAAGAAAAGTGCCGCACCTACACTAACAACTGCAGCAAGACATATATGTCAGGGATATACATGCTTTACCATGCCGCATCAGAGAGAATTATTACATCAACTACAAAAAGTAGTAAGAAGATGAGTCATGAGTGGCAACACTAAGGCATGGACTTTAACGGTATTGTTTTAATCTCTCTTATCAAACTTGCTTATGAACAAAATAACTGGCCATAAACAAAGAAAAATGTATCATTTGAATATATAAGCCCAAAGATCTATTATCAGTGAAGTAGTTAGCCAGAAAGAAACTAAGTAACAAATTTGCCTCTGGTATACCTTTCCAATAGCGGCTACTAAACAGATCAAACCATCCTGCTTCAGGTTCTGTAGAACCTTGAGTTGCTGTTGTTAAATCATGCATAACCTCAGCAACTCTTTCCTTTCCAAATAGAGTTCTTATAGACTTTTCAGCTTCAGCAATTTTTCCTTGCTGCAAATATATATGCTTAACTAAGCATCTTTATTATTAAACAAATAACCCAAGAATATATGTTACATTAACAGTTGAAGGAGAACATGTTAGATTGTATATATAAAAATTTCAATAACAAGTGACTCCAGTCATGCAAGAAAACCTGAAAAAGCCACCGAGGACTTTCTGGAGAAACTGCCATTCCTAATGCCAATAAAATAGAAGGTAAAATTGCAATACCAAACATTGTCCTCCACCTGATAAAACAATCAAAAAAAAAAAAAAATGACAGAATGAGATCATGAAAATAGAAACATTCATATCAAAAAGATCAGACTGTAAAATTCTTATATATCCATATATGGACAACAAGAGTGAAGTTCTTAGCAACAGCTTTGTACCATTCTGTCTCACCAGTAGTGAATATAACAAAAAATCATTTATTTGAACGAGTGAAGAATCTATGACAAAGAAGTAGTGTTCCAAGCAGAAAGTCAACATGAGAATTACGAAAACAGGACTTTAAAAGATACAGTTTAGTGAATTCTCCAATGGGCTAGGATTAAGGCTTAGTTGAGTTGAGTAAATATTTCAATAGTGCATTAAGGCTGGAGCAAAGTTATGGAGAATGAGCTAAAATAGGACAAATTTGACAAACAAACCAGACAAGGGCGGAATCAGCTGAAGTCTGAATGGGTGCTAATAAGACAGTTCTTACAAAATTATAATTTTTTGGACAAAGTTTAGCTCCAGATTTGGAGCTATTTCCTCCAACCCCACTACATGATAATTTATAAGATTATCCATGCATATTATTTAAACAAATCACATGACTCATTACAAAAGTCATGTGACTAAAACTACACATGGATGGTATCTTCAATCACCACATAGTGGGTTGGAGGAAGATAGCTCCAAACTGATTGGAACTAAAAAATTTCCTTTTTTTTTTTGTGTGTGTGTGTGCACATGCATGAGTCTTTGGGTGTAGGTATTAATATTATAGAGTTCTGTGACATGGGGTGGGTATAGATTAGTTCATGTATAGTATGTTATATGTTTGAAGCTTAACATTTAAGAAATTCCAAAGCAACATCCCTCTATCCCAAAATAGATGAGGTGCTTTCCTTTTTGAGTTGTCTGAAGTCTGAACTCCCAAAACATATTGGAATTTCCCCAAAAAAAAAATATTTCTCCATTTAACTTCCAATATTACCCTTAAACTTGAACCCACCAAAGGGAATTTTAAGAAGATTGGTACTTTTTATTTGGGTTAAAATGTGTGCTAATTGCAAAATCCCATATATTTTAGGGCCGGGAGCATTTATCAATTTTTTAGGAGTAAATCGCTCCATAGTACTAGATAATGTTAGTTTGAGAACTTGAAACATATTCTTGGCTTTGAATCCTATCAAAATGCTTTTAGGTTTGATGGATGTCAAACATGTTATCAACTCTAAGTTATTGGTTCAAGTCTTGAAGACCCCCTTTCTGATAAATTCTTCTGTTCTGTATAAGTACACATGCAGTTTCACTGGTGTAATGGATGCATGATCATAAAAATAAGTCTGGAAACAAGATTCTGAATATCTTTTCCCTCTACAAAATTTAACAGTTATGACCCAATACGCATTCAATCTAACCTCTAATAATAAGTCTTGAACATGATCTGACCCTTTCTTTTCCTTCTTAAGATTTAAAAATGGAGAACTTATCAGCATTCAATTTAACCCCTCCACAAAAGGTGAATGTATAAAAGTAGGTATTTGATTCATTACATGAAAGAAATTTCTTATCAAAGTTAACCATTGTTGCAAGCAGTCTTGTTAAGTCTTTGGTTTCCAAACCTTTCTCTTGCCATGAAGTGATTAGGAGAGACGTGTATCAAGCTCATTAGGCGAGCACCCCAAACAGCACACCAAAAGAGTTCCTTGACTCTCCAGGTGGCCTACTCTACTTTCACAAGAATATTATCACATCAGATCAGGACATATGTTTATATGTGTGATGCCTAGTTTAAATACCCAGGACTATCTAATTTTAAGTTTATTACAACCTTGTGTATAAAGCTAATTAATGCCTATGAAGCACGGGTGCGTTTCGGGACTCGGGTGCGGGTGTAGGTGCAAGTGCGGGTGCAGGTGCAAGTGCGGGTGCGGGACTCGGCAATTCTTGAAAAATGTGGGTGCGGGTGCGGTGGGACTCGACGATTAAAAAATTATTAAAAATATTTTTATTTATATTTTTAATTTATTATTAAGCATACTTTTTTATAATATAATAATAATAATAATAATAATAATAATAAAGTTTTTGACACTTGAATTATTGGCAGAGATATTAAAATAGATGAAGCTTCTCATAAATAATAAATAAATAAAAAGATGTGGCTTAGCTCAAAAATAAAATAAATGATATATGTAGTAAGTATTAAAATAGGTGTAGCTTCCTATTACTAACAATCATTTAACTATTATCTAGCAGTTTTAGCCAAATGATAATACGCTTTCTTTCAGTTATTTATAAATAACAGAAAGTAAATGACTAACAAGGAAAAATTCAATTATAAAAAATACCATAGAGGGTTTCCTGCCAAAGGTAATCCAGCCACCAAAGCTGCAAGAATCCCAATGCATATAAATAGCTGGTTCACAGATCCAAGTGTACCACGAATTTCAGTTGGTGAGATCTGCATTTTTAAGGGGTGTTGAAAGATGTTATCCTCAAAAAATACACATGATCACACAATGCCTATAATAACTACATAATACTACCTCAGATATGTAAAGTGGCACAATAGCAGATGTGACACCAATTCCTATGCCAGCAAGTAAGCGGCCTATTATCATAGTCTGTACACTCTGGGCTGTGACACTGAAAATATATAAAACAAAGCATTAGTGTCCAGCACATATTTTACAATATCACAAACCTGTCTTAAGCAAGAGATGACAGACCAAAGAAATGCTCCAATTGTCAGTGGGATGGCATCTAATTGAAAACTCCTTGTTCTACCAAACTTGTCTGCCAATGCTCCACCAGTAAATGAACCAACAGTGGCACCAGCGAGAAGTGCACTAACAACCCATCCTGCTCAAGGTGTTACATTATGGAAAAGTATCAGCATGAATATCGTAGAAGAAAAAAGAACAATAATCTGAAACTTTAAAAAGAGCAAAATATGAAGCAATTAATATCCCAACTGAAGCTTTTCAATATGCAACTTTCTTTTTCTTGTTTGCAAAAATTGATGGCAAACATGATATAAGACAACATCCCTTACGTTATCAAATTTGCTAAACATATGTGTTGTTATACATAACAACATACTAATTTACAGAAAACAGGAAAAAAGAAAGAAAAAAAATTGCTTCACTTGCCTTGTAATACAGTGTTTTCTGCAATCCCAAGATCCTTGGCGAGGTACTCAAGAGCACCATTTACCACCCTGCAGCAGCCAAAGCAGAGTACAAAACCATTATAGCCTCAGAACATGGATATGTTACATAACAAGACATTTCAGGACAGAAAAAAATGTCCAATTTGATGCAGGACTTGCATATATATTCTGCCGCTCTATTCCTCAAGAGTGGAGAATTAGAGAACTTTATTTTGCACACTGGTGGGAGAGTAGGAAATTGATGTTGAATTAAAAAAATCCAAACAAGCTCTAATAGGGCATGCAGTTTGCAAAGTAAACTAAACCATACCCGAGATGGTAACCAAACAAAATAGCTCCCAAACAAGCAACACCAACGTATGGCAAAACAGTCCCAGAAGATTTGCCCTGAGGCACAGTGAAAGGAACATTCTCAAGATCACCATCTGCAACATAATTTCATATGGTACTTGTAAGAAAATAGAAATTAATCAATATTCTAAGAGCATCATTGTCCATGGTTAAATGTTTAAACTTCTACATGCATGGAAGGCACTTTTGTGATATATAGATAGTTTCAAAGAACCATGCCCCATAAATCCCATGTTAAAACACCAAAATGAAAAGAAATAGTCAATGCTGATCATAACACAAGTACAAGCCAACATATTATGTTCTCAGATTGTGTGTCCTTGGGATAGCACCAGAATGGGATTGCTAAGTTTATAAAGCACGCAAAGGATGACGGATCCAGGGGATAATGGTGAAATAGAACCAGTAAGGTACAAGGAAGAAGTGCATTTGTTCTTCAAAAATTTCAAAACAGAGAAATGAATTATTAGCCAATCACTGCCATAATAAAATGTAAGGCCACACAGGACCATCCGGATTTCAACAAGACATGCTGTCAGGTAAATATAGTTCATTGAGAAAAGCGATTTACTTAATAATAAGAGCATTATTAAGCTTGGCCTTTGAATGGATTCTTCAATTCACAGAAAGAAAATCCAACTAAATCCACTGGCAATGTTGGAATGGACTGGACTCCGAAGTGGGTTCTTCAATTCCCATTTAAAGTCCCCAATTTCGGGCAAATAAATCGAAACCTTACCATTACAAGGTAATATGAAGTTTAACTTTGTAAGGTTTGTACTTTGAAGTTTGATCTCTCTCTCTCTCTCTCACACACACACACATACACTCACAAAGATCTAAGTAGAGAATGTGGCAAGAAAACAAAAGGAAGTAAACAACCTTAACATGTAGCCAAATATTGAAGTAATTCAAAGAAAAAAACTGTAATCACTCTGCTAAATTTAAATGAAAAAAAAAAACTATGACCCAATAAAACTAAACAATTTTTGAAAACGAAAAGAAAGCCAATCAATCAAGATATTTCATGAACAAACCAGTAGCCTGAGCCTTGACTGATCTGGGCTTGGCCGAGGACCTGAAAATGCCATAAGCACCCACTCTTGCACTAGTGAGCTCAGTCTCCATAGCCGTCGAACTGGTGCGTAGACCACAGCAAGCACTCCTATCGGTCATTCTCAATCCCAAACTTGGTTTTTTAAATTCCCCAAAACCATTCGAAATCCTTGTACGCTTTTGGACCCCAAAACCTATACCTCCTTTGACTGCAAAAGTTGACGCCTGCATTTTTTTTCTTTTAACCTGAAATTTTTTTTTAAAAAAAAAAATCCAATTACCCATAAAGTCAAAATTAAGTAAAAACCCATTAAAAGTTTGAGTATATTAAGCATAAAAAACGTATCAATTAAGAAACATATTTATCTCAGAAGGAGAATTTAACACAATGGCATTAAAGGGTATGTAAAAACAGAGTGATCAAAATTAAGTACAAAATTTGCAAAACAATGCTACTATTTTCGAAGATCTAATTCAAGTGGGAATGAATACAACTATCAGTGACAGAAACAGAACCGCGATCAGACAGTCTCACTTGCTTTTTGTTAGTTTGTGGTGGTTTCTCAGCTTACTCTGTTCCGATTGCTCTGCTCTGCTTTGGTTTTTATGGGGGTTTTTTAGTGGGAGAAAGAGGCTTCGGAAAGTCCGCTAAACAGAGTGGAAATGAGTGAGAGTAAGACCTACGATGACGAATTTGGTGGAGAATTCAATTCCATTTCTTTGATGCTTTGATTCCTTCTCTTTGTTTTTTTTCCCTTGTAAATTATAGTTTGCTCACTGTAATAGAAATAGATAGTACAACTGTATAAGATTTTTTTTTTGAGGAATATTACAACTGTATAAGATAAGTTCGATTTTTCTACTAGAATTAGTTTTTGAATTGAAAATACTTTGTAGATTAATTTATAATGTGAAATAAGAATTGTTATCGATAATTCCTATAACATTTTATCAAATAATAACAATAATAATAAATAATTCCTATAGGCTATAACAAAAAGGTTGCAACTTGCAATTTGCAAACAATAATTATATAAAAAGATATTTAAGTAAAGTCTCTTAAGTACAGAATATTAAATTCGGTCATCAATTAAGTTTAAAGCAATTATGCTTGAGGTTAATTAACTTTCAATTTCTGGCTTTTATAAAATATACATACATATATATTATCCTTCAAAAAAAAATAATACCGATTATGTTTAATTGTTCAATTTGATCATGTATTTTTTTTTTTTTTAAATTCTTCTTATAAAATACTTTTTCAAACAAGTCAAACATTATTTTCTTATGTTAATTAAAAAATCACCCTTTGTAAAAAAAATTATAATTAGATTTGTATGAACATTTATTAATTTATCGAGAAGTAGTTAAAGTATATTTGTGCATAACATTAAAGAAAACAAGTAAGATTTTAGAAAATTGTATATAAACACATAAATTAAAAAGAAAAAAAAATCATTATACAATAGTGATAATTTAAATGACAATCCATATACTTTTTAATTAAATTACTTTTTAAATGATTTAAAAATTAAAATTATTAATGCATATAAAAAAATCTTCTTTTTTTTTTTTTTTATACTTAGAGGAAAGATTTTCCTTTAAATTGATTTCAAAGAAAATTACTATATTTTGTTTAAATCTATATCAATAAATTCAACCTATCTCATGTTTCTTGAGTAATTAGATACTTTAGAAGCATGGAGAATTATGATCTCTCCTTTTATATTCATAACAGAGTCCACTTATTAAATTTATGGTAAAGTTAACCATAAATCAATGTTGTCAATACCGTACCGTACCGGCCGGTACGGCCGAAATATACCGTACCGGCCGGCAATCCGGTACGGTTAACCTCTATGTTTCGTACCGGTAGAAATACCGGCCGTACCGGCCTCGTACCGGCCGTACCGGCCAATTTCGGGCAATACCGGCCGGTACCGGGCGTACCGGCCGGTACAGAAAAAAGTTTTTTTTTTTTTTTTTTTTTTTTTTTTTTTTTTTTAAGTTTTGTAATTTTTGAATTTTTGTTAGGATAGAATGGTAACTTATTTGTATTAACTTATTAGTATTATTTGTTTTCTTAGTATGCAATGGTAACTTTTAAGCTTTCTATTTTATTTTTTTTATTTTTTTTCCCATTTAATTGATACTAAAGTATAAAACCATGAATAATTAGTTCTGAATTGAGAAAATGTTTTATTGTAAACTTTTATATTTATTATAATATATATATACACTGACACATACATACATACATATATATATATATATATATATATATAAATATAAAAAATAGCGGTAAACCCGAAACGGTACACCGGTATTGACCGGTATCCGAAATATATCGTACCGGTGGCCAAACCGGTACGGCCTCCGGTACGGTATTGACATCCTTGCCATAAATACGAGAGAAATAAACACAATTTTATTATATTTTGGAAGTACGAAATAATTTTCTATTTTTTAATTAAGCATCATCACTTTCAAATGTATATATTTAAGCCAACAGTTTGTAGTTTTTGTTTTATCTATGCCAACTCAGCTGTGTATAAAAAATGTTTTCTTTTGTTTTGTTCTGCCCTTGTTAATTGGAAATTATTTTTGAACGGTGAAATGGGGAGATAAATTTGGGGTTAAAATTCTGTATGAGTGATAAATTTGGGGTTAAATTAAATTAGAGAATGGAAAGTAAAAAAAAAAGATAAAGTGAATTGAATATGATGAATTACAAAGTTACACGTTGGATTGCGGATTAGATTTGGGGTTGGGTTGCAGAATGCAGATGAGATGATGTGGGTGGGTGCACGTGGGACATGTAATAGGTTTTTTTTTTTTACTTCTTGTGTACATCCTTTTCCTTTTAAAACGGTGATGTTCTTTTGTTTAACTATGTGCGCAAAAAATGAAAACTTGAAATAGGAAACAATTATTGAAAGGAAACTTTTAACCGCATGCATGAAGACCCCAAAAATGGCTCATGCTGCATCTGCATGCACCTACTAGTCTTCTTTTTTTGGTTTTATTTAAAGAACATACCTCCCAACTTGAAAAAATAAAAACGAAAAATGTCCCTAAAATCTGTCCCAATCTCTCCACATTATTATCCAAAAATAAGCCTTCATTAGGCTAAAGTCTAATCCATTACGTATTTAATTTCTATTCCCATCGTCTTTACCTACTTTTTTTTCTATTATATATTTAGTTATTTACCTAAATTACGTTATAATTTGATGCTATATGAGTTGAATGATGCTTGAATAATTATTTTATTTGAGATCGAGCATGCTTTCATTTTATTTATGGGTTGTCTTCCTACTAGCTTGAGATTTTATTAGCTTTTCTTTCAAACACGACCTTTTTTATGCTTAAATACTCATTATCTCTTGTGTGTTGGGTTTAATTTCCTCTTGATATATATGTTTCAGATGTTTAGCTCCATGCCATGAATTTCCATTCTCCATATATAATAACATGTTTAAATATTTACGATCATGTATGTTTGGATTTAATTTCTTCTTGAATAATGTCTTGATTTCAAAGGTTAACTCCATGTCATGATTTGCCAATTCTTTGACTAGAAAGTCTCTTATCCATGCTCCATGAGTGACAACATGGTCCTGTTAACTTTTTATGATTATGAATCCACATATGTGGTTAAACTATATCTAAATGGGTATACTTGCCAAGTGTGGAAATTATTTTCCCATGCATGTTTATGGTATGATGTCATGTCACTTTAGCCTACATATTAGCAATGGCTTGATCTTTCAAAACACTTCAAGCTTTCAAATAAATAATTTTACAATGGGATTTATCGAAATTTCTTTCCAAAATAGTCTAGACATCCTTGAAGAAATCCTTTTCAAGAAATATTGGTTTGGTACTCTTTTTAAGAAAGTATTTTCTAAAGAAACGTTTTCTATGGTCAATGGAGGTTCCTTTTCATAAAAAAGTGGGATACCTAGTTCCAATGGACAAAAACAAAAACAACAAAATATATATATATATATATAAACAAAAAGGAAAGGAAGAAATAAAAAGAGATTTTTTTTCCCAAAATAGAAAATTTAGGGTATATTTAGTAAATATTTTTTTCCCTTTATTTTCTATTTCCAAAAATAATTTTTTATTTTTTAGATTAAAAACTTGTTTGACAACCTAAAATGAATAGAAAACAAAAACTATTTTCAAAACTCAATTTAACAGGCAAAAGGCTATTTTCAGTTTCCAGTTTCAAAAGCCAATGAAAACACACTTCTAATTTAATGAATCCATTCCATTTAAAGAGTTAGTTTCAAAGTTCAAATTCTAATAACATATTTCAGTATTTTTTATTTTTTATCCTTTAAAAGACTATTTTTTATTTTAACTAACTGAACATGTTTTTTATTTTAAAAATACAAGAAAATTGTTTTTACTTTCTATTCCGAAAAACAAGTTTTTGAAAATAGAAAATAAAAACTATCACCAAATATAACCTTAGTAATTTTGACATTGGGGTTTGTAATATATATAGTAGGGCAAAACTTAGTTATAGACTTATAGTTTCTTAATTCAAACACATAGTTGCATTGAATGACAGTTAAGGTTTGTTTCTTGGGGTTGGGGGTCTTGGGGGAGGGGTTGTGTGAAGCATAAAAATATTGACCATTCAAAAATAAAATAAAAATATATTGAAATTCAAAAATAAATTAATATATGAAAAAATAAAATTAGCATCTATTCAATATTTAAGAAATAAAAGATATATATATATAATAGTTATCTCTTAATACTTTTATACTCAATCATTTGTGATCTATCAAAATGTAACTCAAAAATCTTTTAAAGCAAATCATTCTAATGATGCAACAATTTTCCTATTAATGTAAAAAATCAAAAGATCCGTTGTAAATCAACCCCGATAGTTAAAATCCTATTTAATATCATTGTATGTCCAATATTATGCTTACTATTATTAAAAAAAAAAAAAAAAAACTAATTATCGTTGTTAGGTAATTCTTTAAAAAAAAATAAGTGTAAAAAAACATATAAACAAAAAATAAAAAGCACAGGTGGAACTGAACAAAACAACATCACTCAAAACCGAAAGCCCCAAAATTTTAACTTTAAGTCTCAAACATCAATTAAATAAATTGTTATACCAAGCATATATAAGTCAAGTGAACATTTTATTTTTAGAATCTTTGGGTAAGCTTTCAAAGTCCCAAACTTTAATGCAACGGATTTTTTGATGATTGAATAAGAGATTTGGGTTCAATCCTCGCCTACACTAAAAACCGATAGATGTTTTGATCTGATGATAAAAAATTATCATCAAAAGCAGAGGCCATAAGTTGAAACTTTTTATAACAAAAAAATAAAATAAAAGGTCAGGTGACCATTTTATTTTTGAAAAATGCTAAAACAATTACAAATTTTAGAAAATTAAACTTATAGATTGAAGTGACAATGAATATGAATGGTCGGTTTCATCCACCTAGTAAATGATGGTTTGATTTATTTATTTTTTAATGATTATTGACACATTAGCTTATAAGTTCTACATAATAAAATTTGTAACATCCCTAGCATCAATCTTTATTTTTGAAAATTCCTTGGATTAGCTTTCAATTGAAATAACTAGTTTCAATTTTGGGGGGCCAAATGTATATATATTGCATCTTACTTTCAATGAATATACTAAGAAATTTTTTTAAAAATTCTAGGAGGATCATGGCATCCCTCAGTCTACAAACAACTTTGTCTTTGGATGCATTGACCAATAAAAGACATATAGTGTTATCCTTTTTAAAGACATTTTAATTTAATTGGAGAACTTACTCTAGTATAATTGTACTTATGTTTTACCCATATACTATTGGTAAAAACCCTGGCCACCTTTAGACCCATTATAGTTTTTTTCTAACTCAAATAACCCTAGATATAAGACTAAGTAAGGATTCTAAAAAGAGGAGGCTTCAAGATTATTAAGGTAAGCACCACCTTGTTTACTATATATTGACTAGTAAATTAAAATTGTTTAGACTCTTACACTAATGATTAACATTCAAAACAAGTAGTAAAATCTATAAGAGTTTGGCTTACCTTCAGTATTTTTTTAACTGGACATGTCTTTTTGTTTTAAATATACAATGGTAAATGGTGGTGAATTTTAATCTCCACCTTTTATTTAGTTAGTGGATAATATGACATTTTCTCATTAAAATAAAAGTATATTTCAGTTAAAAAAGTAATAGAGGTAAGTCAAACTCAATCTATAAAATCTCTAAAACATTTCTTAGCGTTTACTGCATGAATACGAAATTTTATTTGCTCCAATCGATTCTACTTAAAGGAAATATTTGATCATATTTCTCCAAACAATTCAAAAGTAATTCTAGTCTCCATCATATTCGTTAATAATAGTATTTTTTGTGGTGTTCCATATTTGTGGTTCAAATCCTATTTCCCTGGCCCATTATCTACCTATCTATAATAATAATAATAATAATAATAATAAGACATGGTCGAAGGGAACATCTTCTACAATAGAATTTCAGTTCAAGAAGTGAAGTGATACCATTTTTCTTTTTAATATTATGAGCGTATTTGATTGTCATGGCAAAACTAATTGTACATGATGTGCACCGTTAGATCAATTTTTTTAATTCATAATTAATAATTGTAAGATATTATAAAATAATTTAAAAATAAATAATGGAACTCCATTTAAATATCATGAAACTGGATAATTGAATTTTAATTTGAGTCTTATTTTAAATAAATAGACTTAACAATGCACATTTATCAAGTACAATATAGGTTTGGCCATTCCTTAAAAACTTAGACATTGGCATAAATCAATGAATTTATTATTTTAGGTAACAATTGCAAATAACACCCCTTTTTATCCCTTTTTATGTGTGTATGACCTCACAAGCATGGTTATTACTTATTAGTATCTTGATCTGAATCTTTGCATATTAAAATCCTAAGATTTTACATCCCTAAAACGTTATGAATCTTACTAGAATTTCTACTAAAGTGAGATTTGTGTGGAATCTCAATCCCATAGCAATATTAATGATCTTGTGCTATAAAGGAAAATTCAAAATTTTTTGCTTATTTTGAGCCTTCAAATGGAGCCCGAAGGCCCCGAACTGATTTAAAAAATGTAATAAACAGATCAACCCAATAGCCATAGCCCAAATTAATTTTTTTAAAAACATATATAAAGAAAAGCAAAAAATAAAACCCTAAGGCTCGCGTCAATCGTCACCTTACTTAATAAACAAAATAACATAAGACAAAAGAGAAGAGAAGAAACTAGACTACCTGAGAGTAGAAGGCAAGTGTGAGAAGTTGAGAAATTCGACGGTGATGCCACTGTGAGAGAAACCATTGACGACAAAGGTGATTTTTTAAAAAAAATTTTGCTAACAATGTCGAGAATGTTGTTTATAATAATCAACCACACTTTAAGAAACCCATCCAAGGTAACCAAAATTTCGGTTTTGATGATTAAGTGTGTTTGTGGTGTTGTTTGAAACATTGTTGTTTGCTTTGTGTTGTTTATATAAGACATTAGGTATTGACATTGTTATTTGCTTTGAGTCATTTATGTGAAACATTATATATGCTTTGAGTTGTTTAACTTAAAACTTGGTATTTGTAATTGTTAACTTTTGAACTTTGTTTATGTATTTATAATTAACTACTTTACCTTTTATTAATAATTTCACTAATTTGTAGGATCTCAATCCTGATAATTTGCTCACAAGTGTGAGATGCATCCTTATTTGCAAGAGGAAGCATATATAATTATTACACAACAGGAGACCTCCTCGAGTCAATGAGGAAACGTTGACTGAAAGTTATTATTATTTTTTCAAATTGGGAAAAGTTAACGAATACCATAAGTCATTGTTTTAAGAAATATATTTTTAAAAATTTTATGGAAAAAAGAAAAAATGTCCAATTAACGGGTGCCTCTTTGGGCATTTGTTAATAGATAATTTTAGGAAAATTTGATACCACTTTTATGGGAAATATAAAAATCTTTCAAAATAATCCTTTACTTTTTTCTTTTTCTCATTAAAAGTTTCTAAAAATATTTTCTAAACCAATTCCCTTAAAACATCCTATAACTTTTCCTAAAGAAAAAAGCAACTAACTTTGTGATAGTTTTTTATATTTCCCATGAAAGTGGTATTAATTTTTTTTTAAATGGTTTATTAATAAATACCTAAGGTCGCATTTGGATATTTGAATTTTAAAGTGATGGATTTGAAACTCCTTAATTCTAAATATATAAATATTAAAGTCTGTTTTATAAATTTCTAAAATTTTATGGGTTTAGAAGTTATTTCAAATTGAAGAATTTTAAATTTAAAGGTTAAAATCCTTAGTAGATTTGTCAAATCCAAGCCCTTGACCATTTTTAAACAATCCAAACAAAATATTTGAATTTTAATCACCTAAATTCAAATTCATGTACCCAATTCTACCATCCAAACACACCAATACCCACTAACAACAACCTTCAAATTTTCCATATAACTAGTCGTTCTTTTCCAAAGCTGCATAACAATATCACAGAGATAGCATGCCAGAATTGTAGTTTTTTTTAAAAAGAAAAATTAAAAATCAATAATTGGGATATAATGGATTTAAAATTTATACATCTGTTTTTGGAAACACCAAAAGGAGGTGATAGAATTGTAATAAATTAAGCAGCTGAAACCTGTAGGATGAGGTTGCACATGTGCCGTGTCTAGGAATATAGTTATAGAAATTCTAAAGCCTGATTGGTAGAAAGATTTTTGTTTTTGTTTTCAAAACAGTATAAAAACAATTTTCAAAAAATTGAACTTAAAAATAGTTTTCAAATAATAATTTTTATATTATACAGGTTTGGCTTCCACTTTTAAGAACAATTTTTAAAATACTAAAAACAAAAATAATTGTTTGAGAGACCATTTCTATTTTTGAGATTTAAAAAAATATATTTACAAAAAGTAATGTGTAGAATCTGTAGATTACTTTTTTTTTTTTTTTTTTTTTGTGTGGATAATGATGAGGGCATAGAGCTCATCATGTACCTTTCTTTTTAATGATAAATTTCAAATTTGCAATGTGAGAATTCTTTTTATGATAAAGACAAGCTCCTTAATTTAAGAGATAAAAGAGCTTGGACAAAGGGTAATTATTGAGTACTTCTAAAGTACCATAAATGCGTATTCCTTCATCTCACATAATTGTGAGTCTCACTAATTAAATTTATGGTGGAATCCACAATTCATGTGAGAGAGGGGAGTACGCATTTATGGTACTCTCGGAGTATTCAATAATTTTCCTTTTCAAAAAATTGTATCCTATTTTCCTTATTTAAAACAGAATTTTGAAAACACCTTAGGGGGGGTGTTTTCAAGATATAGAAAATGTTTTTAATGACATAGTTGTAAATAAATTGAAAATAGTGAACCCCACATATTTTGTCTAAACTCTTTTATCTCTTAAATTTAGGAGTTTCTTTTTGTCACAAAAAGAATTCTCACGCTTCAAATTCGAAACTTATCATTAAAAAGAAAAAAATATAACAAGCTTTATTCCCTTATCATTATCTAAAAATAATAATAATAATAAAATAATCTACAGATTCTATATGTTACTTTTTATAAATATATATATTTTTTAAATCTCAAAAATAGAAATAGTCTCCCAAACAATTATTTTTGTTTTTAGTATTTTAAAAATTATTTTTAAAAGTGGGAGCCAAACACATAAAATATAAAAATTATTATCTAAAAACTAGTTTCAAGTTCAATTTTTTGAAAATTGTTTTTATACTATTTTGAAAACAAAAACTAAAATCCTACTAACAATCAGACCCTTAGCCATTTGAAAATAGAATACAATTTTTTGAAAATTGTATTTAGAAAAATATTAACCAAACAATAAATTCAAGTGTGAGATCCACCATTTTATGGATGGCAAAACAAGAAACTATATTTAAATACTCTTACCAAACAAACCCTAACACATTGTTGAATTTCTTGGTATCTTATTCAATATGCTAAGTTAGGAGAAAATGGCCAAATGCCCATTTCAAACAAAAAATCTAGCATTTTGCCCTCTTTCCCAAACTAATTAAGGAAATGCCCCTTTTTTTAAACTCGATTTTTCTCAAAATCAAGTTATAAAAAATAAATAAAAAAAAATTATGGAGTCCTATGGTGGCATTTTAAGAAGCCTATAATGACGTTTTAAGAACCTATAGTGGCATTTTGTAACTCAATCTCCATGAAGTTGAGTTACATGCAATTTTTTTTTCTTTTTTTTACCAATAACTTTTCTTCATGAAGATCGAGTTACAAAACACCACTATAAGTCCTTAAAATGTCACTATAGGTTCCTTAAAAACGTCACTATAGGGCTTAACTCAATTTTAAGAAAATCAAGTTTCAAAAGATGAGCATTTCTCTAATTAGTTTGGGAAAAATGACAAAATGCTGGATTGTTTTTTTAAAAAGGGCAAAGGCCAATTTTTTCCTGCTAAGTTACCTTATTTTATATATATATATATATATATATATATATATGTATGTATGTATGTATATATTTATATATATAAACACCAGGAGTTATTAGTTAAAATATAAGGCTTTTAGTTATACCTCATTTTATAATTAGTGTGCGAGGATATTACATCCTTATGTTGATTAATGATTGTTTAATAAGATGTCAGTAAAGTGGGTAAATTGCAGGCAACCTTTCGCCACGACACAAATCTCCAAAGGTCTTATGAAAAAACTTCCAAATAGATAACTTAATACAAAAATGCACAATTTCATGAAGATTCATATGTAAACACAAAATTTTTTAAATAATTAAAACTAAATTATTAAATAAATAGTAATAATAAGTTATAAAATAAGCAAATAATTTTAATAAAAAAATTACTTTAAGTTCTGATTGTTTAGAGTTTAGACTTTACAAGTGTTTATCTATTTTTATATTTTAAAATTCTCTTTGTGCTTTGTGTTAATTTCTTAATATGAAATATGGAATGAATTTGATTGTTTCTATTTGGGTTATGTTTAATTTATGCCTTAGCTAGCATAAACAATAATAAACAAAATAGTTCCTTAATACCAATTTTTTCCCTAGTGATAGTCTAATTGAAAAAATCAACACACTCACAATTTAAATACAATAACCAAAATCAAAAATCAAAACAGACATAAAAGAGTTCAAAATTTGAAAATATAAAAAAATAAATAAAAACTTGCATAAGAGAACCAAGATCTTAAATGGGTGTCCATTATTTGCTTTTTTATAATAAATTTCCTTTAGTATAATATCTTGCACACAAATTTAGAAGTAGAGAACAATAAGTAAGATGAATTTATTATATTAAAATTTAAGAGTAAGTTGCATTTTGAAAAAAAGAATAAAACAACGTGAGGTGTATTGTGTGAGATTTAATTATAGGAAAGACATATTAGTTAAGAGGGAATGTATCGAAAACTATGGTTGAATATATATAAATTCTGAAAATTTTGATAATAGACTTTTAGTTAGAGTATAACTTAAATTTCTAAAACTTAGATAATAAAGTCTTATCTAAATTAAATTATTGTTAAATATTATCCCTTAATCAAGAGCTTTGTAACTTAATATCCTAATAAAATATTAATTTAATAAGATACAACTTGCGAAAAAATAAATAAAAACAAACGCATGGGTTGTGTGTGATTAAAGTTTAGAAAATTTTTATAGACTTTTAGTTTGAATAGAATTTAAATTTGTTTTAAATTATTGTTAAATCATGCAACTTAAGGGAAAAATACAAAAACAAAAATGTGATAATTGTTAAATCTTATCACTTAGTCAAAAGTGATTTTTTTTTAGAAAGAAAATGTGGGTTTTGTGTGGGATTTTAGTTTATAAATTTTTTATAATAGACTTTTAATTTGAATAGAATTTTAAAAAAAAGTTGTTAAATATTATTCCTTAATTGAGGAAATACATCCTAACAAAAGTATATAATTAATTTTTTAATTAGTGAGAGTAGCCACTTGGCACAACCATGAAAAGTCATGATTGATTATATACTGAAAATTTTGATGATAGACTTTTAGTTGAGTAGAATTTAAATTTCTAAAACTTAGATGATAAAGTTTTATCTAAATTAAATTATTTTTAAATGTTATCCTTAGTTAAGAGCTTTGTAGCTTAATATCTTAATAAAATAATAATTTAATAAGATGCAACTTGAGGAAAGAAAAAAGCATGGGTTGTGTGGGATTTAAGTTTAGAAATTTTTTATAATAGACTTTTAGTTTGAATAGAATTTAAATTTGTTTTAAATTATTGTTAAATCTTATTCCTAAGTCAAAATGTTTTTTTTAATAAAATTAATTTACTAATTAGTGAGAGTAGCTATTTGGCCTAACCATGGCTTCTAAACCCAATTTTTATTATACTCTAGGAAAAAAAAAACAAAAACAAAAACAAAAATGTGAGTTGTGTTGGGTTTAAATTTAGAAATTTTTTATAATAAACTTTTAGTTTGAATATAATTTAAATTTATTTTAAATTATTATTAAATCTTATCCCTTAGTCAAAATGTGGGTTATTTTTTTTTTTCTATAAAATTAACTTACTAATTAGTAAGAGTAGTCACTTGATGCAACTATGACTTCTAAACCTAACTTTTATTATATAATATATAATATGATATGATGTGTTATTTTCAATTTATTGCCCATATAAATGATTAATGATTTAACACAAAAGCACACTACAACTCTATTCAAAAGTCACAGTAACTTTTAGGTTAAAATCTCTTTCCCTCTTCCTTCTATGTGTATGTGTTTGTTTCTATATAATTAAATATATATATATATATATATATATATATATATATATGTATATATATGAGTTATGTTAACGTACACTGTAAAGTGCTTGTTAACAGCACATTTTTTACTTTTTTTATTTATATAGTTTTTTGTCTTTTTTTTGTAGTTTTTTGTTTTTTTTTTTTTTTTTAGTGTGAGTCAACTTTATAAAGAGAAAAATATATTAAAATAACCTGTAAGACCAGTTTCATGTCCTTTTCTTTTATTTATTTCATTTTTTTATTAAATAAGACCTACCTTATTATAACCTTAACAAGCACAGTTGCAGTATTGGTTAACATTTGCCTATATATATATATATATATATATATATATATAAATAAGATGAATGACCGAGAAGAACCAAGCACTGTATTCAGCTCATGCGCATGCCACATTGTTTCTATAGTACAAGGCACTGATTTGGACTTAAAACCCCACCCCCCCCCCCCCCCCGTCTGTAAGTCTCTCACCGTACAATGACTAGAGTCCTCACATTTGACCTGCCAAACACAATCAAATGCGCCCACACCAATAAAAAGAAAGGTCTTGCAGCTCTTGCTCCGCATCCTGAACTGAAATTCCGATGTATGTATATAGCGAAGAAGGGAAGGTAGGACTTGGACAAAAAATATGGAAAATCACAAAAAGATGTCATTACCATCAAGTTAAATATAGTATTACTTTTACCACCGCACATCCTTAGTGTGATGATTACTCTACAAGTATAAGTGCTTGTGGAGTGTAAGGGATAAAGGCCGGGGTTTAAATATCTAGGAGAGAGTTTTATACATATATACACTTAAATTAGGTTAAAGTAAAATTCTATCTTGTATAAAAAAAAAAAAAATATATATATATATATATATATAGTGTTACTCTTTGAATGTTTAAATAGATTTTAGTAATAAATTTTGTATTTTTTTTTTAAAGTGACATTGTTTAATCCCTTGCAAAAAGGTTTTTAAGTGATAATATCGTTACTATTTTTCCTAATATGTTGTCAATAATTACTTGTGAAAGCATAAAGGCTTTCACAAACAACTTTAGTGACGTCATTATTTTTCACTAAAAATTAGTCATCAATTGAGATTTACAAATAACTAATTGCGAATGTATAAAGGCCATCACAAATAATATTTAACAACACCATTATTTGTTTCTAAAAAGTAAGTCTTCTATTTTAAATTTGCAAATAATTAATTGCTAGGGCATAAAAGCATTCACAAATAATTGTTAACAACAACTGCATCCCCTCACTAAAAATAAGTCATCCACTTTTCTTGTCATTTAGTAATATATTTGTGAGGGTAGATTTGTTCAATAACAACGGTGAATAGCCTCGTAAATTAACTATTTACGAAGGTAGGGTTGCAAAATCTCTTTTAGCATTGAGAGTAAATACGACGACCTTTGAGAGTCATATGCTCTCGGTAACAAACTTTTGCGATAATACTTGACATTTTGCAAGGGCATTTTACCCTTAGAGATAAACTTTTTTCTTGAAGTATATTGTACCTGATATCTTATAGTTTTACATGATTTTTTTTTTTTTTTTAATTTTGATATATTTTAGTAAAAAATTTTAAATTTAAGTTACTTTTTAATTAATATAAATTCATTGAATTGAAGTATGAATTAAAATAATTTTTAAAAAGCCTGTTGTTTTAATTAAAAACTTTGGGGGGTTTAAATTAAAACCATACCAGCCAATTGGCAACTATAAGGAAATTATATAATTTATTTAAGCTAAGAAATTAACACTTCGTTTGTTACGAAGTAAAATATTTTCAAATGTAAAAAATTTTACATGTAAAAAATTTTACTGAAAATATTTTCATTTTACAATGACAAGGAAAATCATTTTCAAGTTTTGTTTTATGTAAAATGTGAACATTTTTCTAATTCATAGCCCACCAGATTAGTGCATATCCAACCAAATTAGAGCAAAATTCAGTCTATTTGGAGCTACTAGAGGATCACTGGTAAATCCAAAGCCACAAACCCATGGAAAAAATAATCAAGATCTACCACAATCATCTTGAAAAATAACTGTAACCCATGAAAAACAACCCACGCACGCTGTCCATCAAGTCACCAGCATCCTGCCACCGTCAACAAACCCAAATCATACCCAAAATCCTTCAAACAATTGAGACCCATAATCCATTAACCCAAAATCTATCCAATCTCAATCACTAAATCCACCTTCGACCCACTAAAAGCAAGCTCCACCGCAACTCAATCTCCAGAAACCCAACTAAACAAATTGACAGTGACGCCGAAAAAAAGAAAAAAAAAAAAGATGGAGAACAACGAAAAAAAGTCAAGGAAAAGAGATATTGAACTTGAGAACTGAAGGTGGCGTCGATCAAGGGCGGAGCCAGGAATTGTTGTTTGGGGGGGCTAAGTTGCGACGCTAAGCTAATATATTTATCAAGACAACCTCCACACACACACACACACATATATACACACACATGCTTTTTTATTATATATACACACAATTTTTTATTTGATAAGTTATATATATATACTCACACCCAACAAAAAAGAAAAAGAGCTTAGTATTTTCAATCAAAATTATTTTTAATGGCAATCTTTCATAAAATAAAATTCATTTTTACCATTTTCATAGTGAAATTCTTAAAAAGTTTCATTTTAAATACAAATTATCAAATTTTATACTAAAGTAAGTAAAAAATCTTTCAATTGAAGTAATGAAATTTTAAAAAACGTGAATGATCCAAAACTTGGAGAAATAAGTTAGGCTCTAAACATATTTAAAGCTACCTTGCTTATATGACAACTAAAGACACATTTCATGTGTAGTTTTAGTGACAAATTTTTTTTAATGAGTCAATGACTTGTTAATCACCACATAACGGGTTGAAAAAGGTAGATTCAAGTAATACCAAACTTTATCAAATATTTAACAAATATAAGAGCACATTTTATAATAAAAAATTGAATTGCAAAAAATAAAGTTATATCTCTATAACTATTAGACCAATTATTTTATTTAAGAGCATTATTAGACTAATTCAAATATTTGGGGGGGGCCAACTCTTATTTTTGTAGACAAAATATTGAAAACATTAAAATTATTGTATATACCCCACCCTTATACATACCTTCACCCCTGGCATTGAAGATGTGGAGCCGATGATGGGTGGCTTCAGTGAAGGGAGAGCAGATGATGGATGGTGCCGAAGAGGGTGGAGCCAGTGATGTGTGGGAGAGAAGGGCTGATCATTGGCTGGGTTGTGGAGAGAACTGAGAAAGCGTGAGATGAGAAAGAGAGGTGGTGTATCGGGAGTGTGAGACAGCAACAAATGTAAAATATTTTACCAATATTTCAAGTGTAAAGTATTTTACACAAATTTGCCTTAGTTAGTTTAGTTGACTTGAAATATTTTACTTTTGACTGAATATTTTACTCCAAAATCAACACCGTATAATGTGAAAATATTTTTATAAAAATATTTTACATCAAACAAACATAGCATAAATAGCTTTATTTATAATAAAATGATTGCCAAAACATTAGAGGAAAAAAACGTGAATGGAGTTTATATCCAAAGCCCACCTCAAATAGCTTAGACACTTATACGTTCACATTCTTACTTTTTTAACAATGAGGGACTTAGCCCAAGGAGCCCAAAAGCTCAATATATATATATATATATATTTTTTTTTTTTTTTTGGTAGAAAAAATATCTTTTTGGTCTCTATATTTTAGGCCTATTTTTCAATTTGGTCTTTAAGTCCTCACAATTTTTATTTAGGTCTTTATATTTTTGTACTTGTTATATAGGTCCCAGTCATCATCTCACCTATAGAAAATGTCTACATGATTAATGAACTACACTACTAATTTTTAAAAAAAAAATTATGTGATCGAGATAACAGTAAAAACCAAAATAACAAGAAGTTTAAAAATATAGGAACTAAAATGAAAACTATGAAATTTTGAGGACCAAATTGAAAATAGGGCCCATATATGAGAACCAAAAATGTGTTTTTCCTTTTTATTTTTATTTATAGGCAATTGAATGAAAGAAATGAGTAGATGGAATCATGGAACTTATAAGGGGCTGTTTGGTTTTTTTTTTTCATCACTCATCACTCCTCACTCAATTTTCGTCACTCATCACTTCTCACTCCTCACTTGTCACTTAAAATACCCCAATTTCCTAACCCAACACATTTGGCACATATTTTTAGTTCTCATCACTCAATTATTTCTATTGTTTTGTGGGACCCACACATTGACCCAAAGAAGACTTTTTTTTTTCTTTTTCTCTTGACTCTTACATCTTTTTTTTTTTTTTTTTCCTTCGTCTTTCTCTAGAACAATTGCAGGAAAGAGTTATGGGGAAGAGAGGAAGTGGGTTTTGGACAAGCAGTGGTGGTGAGGGAGAGGGTGGCAGCCATGGAGGATGAGGGACTCAGCTATGGAGTCAGACCCATGGTGAAACCCATTTCTCCTTTTCCTCACTTCTACACTGTTGTTTCGTATCTGTACTTAAATTTTGGTTTTGCTTTTAAGCTTCACTATTTGTTGACTTAATTTAGCAGAAAGTGAGTTTTTGTTTTGTGGCCATTGGATTGGAATGACTGGTGGCAATGGAATTTTTGTGGCTATGTGGATGAACATGTTTGTGGGTTTGTGTTTGTGTGTTAGTGTGTATGATCTAACTCATGTGTTTATGGGTTTGATTTTTTGGGTTTGAGAAATCGGTACCCATGTGTTTCTTTTTCTTTTTCTTTTTTGATATAGTATACTTGGTGTTTCTGTGAAGAAGAAAATAAAGAAAAAGAATGAAGAAGAAGAAAAAAATGGCCGTTGGAGTGAATCTATGAAGAAGAAAGAAATAAAGAAAAAGAAAGAAGAAGAAAAAGGTGCGTCTAGTGTGACTTTGCACTGACAGTGGGTCCCATGTATGTGGGTTTAATTATGAAAATGTCATCATAACTCTGTTTCCATAACTTGAAAACACCTAAAATGTGTTTTCAGTTTTCAAAACTCATCACTCAAAAATCAGATAATTGAGTGATGGAAACAAAAACTGGAAACAATGGCAAACACATTTCTGAACCGTGGGACCCACATATTTTGAGTTATGGGTGATACAAACAGAATTATGCATGATAGAAATTGAAAATCCAAACAGCCCCTAAATAACTTTGTAAGTGTTTAAATTTCTTTACAAGTTAAAGTATTATTTTTTTACATGGTTTTGAGATAAGGTAAGTAATCATAAAGTAAATAGATGAAATATGCTTTAAAGATCCTTTCTAATCCATTCCTTCACCCATCTTCTCTTTCAAATGAACTTCTAACCTGTCTAGATTGTTATTGTCCTTTTCCAAGGGGCAATAGTCTTGTGGTCATGTTGTTGACATCTAGGGGAGTGTGCAGTTCGGTTGGCTTGGTTTTTTCTCGAATTTGTTACCGAACTGATAGGGATCGATTTTCTCATAATTAAAACCGATGCATACCGCTTAGGGTCGGTTTTCCAACCTATAGCAGTGTGGTTTTTTGTGGTCAGTTTAATCAGTTTGGTCGGTTTTTTGTGCGTGTTCTTTTTATACTTTGGCTAGCACTTGAACCAATCTACAAGACCAGTCAAAGAAGTAAAGATAAAGAGCCAAACACCTTTTATAAATCCCAATTCCATTTTGTTTGTACTTCATAATTTTTTTTAACTTATAAAAAATAAATAAAAAATGATTGAAGAGTGAGAGTACTCTCTCAATCTCAGACTCAGTCTCCCCCCCCCCCCTAACAATCAAAATGCAGAAAAAAAAATGTTAGCAGACTTAAAATTATAACTAATTTGATTAACAATTAAAGTGTTAATTTTGGTGGGTTTCTTCTCTACTTAAAGGATACTACTAAATGTATGGAATGACTAGACAAACTTCATAACACAATTATATTTTTAACTCAACTCCATCTCAGCCATTACTAATACAACTCCAAAAATATTCTAGCTTTGAGAGTGAAAGAAAGAGAAAACCAGCCATTATTAAAGAACTGAGTTTCATATGTTCAAAGTTTGAACTTCAAACTTTGCTGTGTCACAAACACAGAGAGAGAGAGAGAGAGAGAGAGAGAGAGAGAGAGAGAGAGAGAGAGAGAGGCGATAGGCCACTAAGTGGTAGCTGGCCTGGTTGTGACTCGTGAATGGTGAACCTGTCGAGCTGTAATAGGTGACTCAGTGACTCACAGTTAGTTGTTGGTCACGATCCACAGACTCAAGCGAGAGCGAGAGATACTGAGAGTGTTTGGTCTGAGAGAGTTGAGTGGCTGAGAGTAGAAAAATGGTATTTATACTAGACAGAAATCAGTAACCCTAGCTCAAAAACAACGCCATTTTGATATATGTATTTTTTTTTTAATTACTAAATGAAACGAATCGTTTTTGTCAACAAAACCAAAACACAAAACGTGAAAACTGAAAACTCTAATTCAGTGAAAGAAATAGAACAAAACAAACATAGCCATATCGGTCGGTTCAGTAACCAACTCAGTTTGGAGTTGTAGTTCCAACGGCAACACTGCACTGGCGTCAGAGCGGGATTCTCCATTCGATTACCGGCCCTGGCTCAGTCAGTCGATGCTAGAGGCGATACGATTGGGTCGGGATTAGTCGATTAGGTCGGCTCTAGCATCACGCTGCTCACCCCTATTGACATCCTCCTTAGAGAATTCACATCAGTTGGGCTAAAATTTTCCTTTTATTTTAAAATAAAATCTTACTTTTTCTATTTTACACAGTAAATTTTCAAAAACACCCTTATTAGACTTCTATTATACACTTTATTTTCTTTAAATAATATTTTTTTGTTCTTTTAACCTATCGTATCAAAACACTTTCTCTCCCAATTCTCAAAAACTATAAAACTCTCTTGCCTCTCAGTTCGCTCTTAGCTCTCCGCCTCTTCTCTTTCTTTTTCTTCTTCTTCCTTCTTCATTGGGTTGCGGTATTAGGTTATGGTGGTGGGTGGGCGGTGATGGGTTTTTGGATCTCAATGGGTTCTTCTTCAAATCTCCATTGGTTCTTCTTCAGATCTCCGTTGGGTTCTTCTTCAAATCTTTGTTGGGTTCTTCTTCGTTGGGTTGCGGTGTGTTGGTTTACAGTGCTGGGTGGGCGATGATGGGTTTGATTTTGGTTTTCTAGTTGATGAGTTGATTGGGTTTTGTAATAGGATGAACAAATTTTCAATAGGTTATGACTGGTGGTGGTATTGGATGGTTGTTGGGGGCTGGATTTTACAGTGAAATGAAAGAGATAAAAGAGGAAGAGAGATAGAGAAATTAATAAAATATTAAGATGAAAAGCTACAGTAACCATGTATGTTTACACAATTACTATAGCAAAAATGAAAATCTATAATGGTATACACGGATTGATGTGGGCAATTTTGAGGCAAAAATGTGTAAATTTCACATATTTTCCTATTTTACACATACTGGTGCAGATGCTCTTAGAGCAACCACATCAGTTAGTGTATTTTACACATCAATTTTTACACTAAAAACCTACTTTTTCCATTTTACACATCTATTTTACAAAATACCCACATCAGTTCATCTATTCTATCATCTCTTTTATTTAAATAATCAATTTTCTCTTCTTCTTTTTTTCCCTCAACTAACCCCTATACATACGCGCTCTCTCTCTCTCTCTCTCTCCCCATTTTTCCTGATTTGTTGCTCTCTCTTTATACCCATTTCTGAATCAACTATCCCTCTCGGTCTAATCCACACCATCTCAGTCATAAGCATCGATCCACAGCTCCAATCAGGCAAGCTCCGATCAAGCAAGCACCGATCTCCCTAGCTCCGATCCACAAGCATCGATCTCCTTAGCTTTGATCCACAGCTCCGATCAGGCAAGCATCGATCTCCCTAACTTCGATCCACAAGCATCGATCTCTCTAGCTCCGATCCACAAGCACCGATCAGATCCGACTAGATTAGATTTGACCAAGATCTCCCTAGCTCCGATCCACCAACACCGATCAGTTAGTGTATCTCCCTAGCTTCAATCAGGCAAGACCCATAACCACGAGCTCCAATCAGGCGAGACCCACGAGCTCCGATCATTCCAGTCAAGCATTGCTCGTTCTGATAAGCACCGATCTGTCCCTTTGTTATTTGTTCGTTTGGGTTTGTTTGTGTGTGGGTGTGTTTGTGTATCTCTGTGTTTTTTTTTTTTTTTTTGAGCAAGTGTATCTCTGTGTTGATTTGTCTGTGCGGATGTGTTTGTGTGTGGGTGGGTTTGTGTGCATTTGAGGAAAAAGAAGAAGATGAGGAGAGGAGAGGAGAAGTTACTAAGTTTGTTGAGCCCAGAGAAGAGAGAGAAAAAAAAGGAGCGAATGAGAAATTAGTAAAATAATAAATAGACGAGCTATAGTAACCGTGTATATTTACACGGTTACTATAGCTCGTGTAGAGATATACATATTTTTACACATTTTTAGAAACACTGATGTGGAGCATTTTTGAGGCAAAATGTGTAAAAGTTGTGTTTTACATGATTTTCAGTGGATGCTCTTATAGGCAGAGTTTGACTGCCTTGTGGTGTGTAAATAATCTTAGGCCCTTCCTTAGATTTAGTCAGTCCTAGACCATCTAGGCTTGTTTTTGCTAGTCCCTCAGATTCTTTTTTGCATCATTCTCTTTATTCTTAGGGCATGTTTAGAATGTGAGTTTTTTTTTTTGGGGGGGGGGGGGGGGGTTGAGAGTGGGAGTTGGTGATGAAATCATTGTAGATGGTTTTGTTATCAACCTTGATAGTACTTTCTTTTATAGACTAAAGTATAGTTTTAGGTCATAAAGTTCATTTACATCTTGGCCATTTATATTTCTAAATTCCTCATTTTGCTCTTCATATTTGATTACATTTTCATATTGACTCTTCTATTCATTTCTATCAGTAATCTCACTGTTAAGTACCTTTTCAAAATTATAGGCAAAAAAAGATATTATAGATGGTTGGATTACTAATTGAAATCAACGGTAAGGCAAATATAAAAATGAAATCAAACATAAAGGGTCAAAATGAAAATTTTAAAGTTTAAAAGGAAAAATGAAAACAAACACAAACTTTAAGGACCAAAAATATACTTTAAATCTTATTTATAAATAACCAACTATTGTGCCTAATAATGTTTCATTTAAAAAAATTTGGCTTCGCTCCTCATTTGATAGCTCCATACCATAAAGTCTAATAAGTGTAAAATTGCATAATTGCGTTTAACCAAAAACTAGTGAAAAAAATGGAAGAGATTATGGCTAATGTAGATATCCCATTTTGTGTCGGTTAATAATTATAAAACCTTGATTCCAATGAGATTGTACCACCCTGCAAATTTTAACATATTATTCTATCAATTACTCCATCCGTTCCACTTTTTTTGTCATGTTTGAAAAGTCAAACATTTTAAGGGAACATCATTTATTATCTTGTCTACCTTTTAAAAATGAATAAGTTTCCAAAACTACTCTTAAAAAAATTTATCAAAAAATTGAATTAGTAAATTAATAGGGATATAATAGGAACGTTAGTAAATTAATGACTTTTATTTTTAGAAACAAGACAATATTTTGGGACATCTCAAAATAGAATAGAGGACAAAAAAAGTGGGACGGAGGGAGTATGTATTTTGCACAACATAAATGTGAGATTAAAATTTTTATAAAAGGGAATCATGTTTTAGGAAACCTAGCATGTGCGGAAATAAAATAGAAGAGACAGCTTGATTTGGAAGGAAAATGGCAGCAAAAAATTCACGGTGAGATCGGCATACCAGGTAGCACTGAGATTAAAGGACAAAGCACAAACTGAACACTCAAGGGCTAGAATGGATCGACCAATGTGGAAGAAAATCTGGAAACTAAATGTCCCTCCAAAGGTACGTACATTTCTATGGCGAGCATGCTCAAATATTTTGCCTACAAGGGGAAATCTGCATAGGCGCAAGGTGCAGGTGGAGCCAACGTGTGGGCTGTGCTGCCAGTGTATAGAAACTGTGGAACATGTGTTGTGGGATTGCCCGCTAGCCAGAAATGTATGGGCTTTAAGCATTGGAAAAATACAGAAATGCACGAATGTCGCTCCAGATTTCTACTCTCTATTCAAGTGGATGAATGACAAGCTTAATCAACAGGAATTAGAGCAGTGGGCGACGGTGTCGTGGGCGATTTGGAACGCGAGAAACAAGTTTTGTTTTGAAAAAAACCCAACCAGCACTGCCCGCCTTCTGAAAATTAAAAGCCAAAATTTCCCAAAATTTCATCTTTTCCATTACCACTAACCACAATCCCTTTAACCTTCCATCCCCAAGTCCCCAACCAGCACTGCTCTGTCTCTATCTCTCTCTCGCTCATCTTCTGTTCTTTACAAAAAGCTTATCAGACGAGGAGAGGGTTTTTTTTTTTTCTTACTTCAATTCTGCAAGGTGACAAGGCCCAATCCAACTAGTTATCTCTTTGTAATCCGCCATGCCTATTTTGATTGGCATCATAATCAAGATAGCTAGAAGCAGATTTTGTGTTGTAATATTGTTGCTAATTAGATACAAGAAATGCTCAAGAAAAATCATATGTAGCTGTTTTACAAGTTGATTTTGTTTGATTAACTAGATATTGAATTGCTTAGAAAGATTGTATGTAGTTGCGTTATGATTAGGGTCTAGTTTGTAATAACCTACCCAAACCATGTAAAATCTTCTCTTTTTTGAAAATGCAAGTGTATTTTGTTTCAATTAGTAAATAAATTGTATTGTACAAATGAAATTCACAAGGTGTGGGTTTTATATATTGGTTGTAATGGTGATTGAATTGGCAAAATATTTCAAAATGTTATTTGATTAATAAAAACCATAAAATTGAAAATTTCTAAGATATTTTACTTACTCATTTATGTCCAATGCATAAAAAATAAAAATATTCATTTTTAAGTATTATTCCTCCAACAAATGATGTCCATTGTTCTCTTGACCTAAATAAAAGGTTTATAAACATTGAAAGATATGCCAACTTGTAAAAAGGTATTTAATTTGAACAATTTTTTGGCAATAATTATGTGAAACAATCTATCTTTTTCAATAATCTAAGAAGCTAATAATATGCAATAAGCTCAAGCCACTCAAGTCTCAACGCAGCAACTCAAGCTCACAAAACCAAACTCAGCAGCAGATCGTCTCAGCATCACATACGTACCAGCATGCTTTCCATAATGATCCTAACAAAAGGACAGCTTGAAATTTAAGTTTAATAATTTCCATAATACTCAATCAACCATGAAGTCATGAACTCATGCACACTCAACTAGATCTTATACCCATTATTTGAATATAATAATTTCCATAGTAACTCAACAAAGCTTACACTAATAAAAGAAATGAGAAATATAATGAGTACTTCTACCTTAAAGAAGACTTGGGAAGACACTATTTCATAGAATCAATTTTGAAAGGTTTTGGAACCAGAGGTGGGGCAGTGCTTTGCTGCGTTCAGAACCAAAATAAGGTCCAGGGAAGCGGTACCACGGCAGTGGAAGAAAATGAGAGAGAGAGAGAGAGAGAACTTCTATTTGAAAATTTTTGAGAGAGGAGTGAAAGGTTAATTTTGGAGAAAAGAGAAGATAGAAAGTGGCGGGAGTTTGAAAAATTATCAGGGTAAAATTGTCATTTGGTTTTTGTTGTTAGAGTGAATTGCAGTGGCCAGTTGTCAATCCTCTATTGGATATGAAATACCAAATAAGGTGCTGATGTGGTAATACTGAAACACTGTATACTTTCTCCTTTCCGTGCTTGGTGCTCTCAGCTCTATGTTTCAGCGCTGCTTAGTCAGGATACTGGTTTTTAGTTTTCATTATGTGGCCTTGGCCTGACTTGGTCTATGGAAATAATCTAGTTTTCTCAGATGTGTTTATGTTTTTATTTGGCCCTCCTGCTCTGCCCAGGAGGTAGATGGCCAAATTATTGTAATACTTTAGCCCTCTTTACATCAATAAAATTTCAATCAGTTATCTCAAAAAAGAAAAAAAAAGAACTTAATGTCAATCCCAAGGGGTTGGTTTAGTTGCTTTTAAGGCCACATGATATTAATGAAATTCTGAGTTCAAAATATCTTGGAGTCACTTCTATGAGATTCCTTCTTATAATGACATGGTGTGCGTGAGATAGAGGAACTATATACACTCAAAAGAATAGTCAGATATTAAAGAGATTCCAACGTCTTCGTTTATCAAAAAAGAAAAGGGAACCTAATGCCTTTTTGTTTAAGACTTGGGCTCAAAATGTTCGTAGAGAGATGAACAACTTTGGACTAAGAAACTAAAAGGCAAGGAATCAAGTGAGTGGGCTTTGTAGGCCTAATATCATAGCCCATAATTTTACACATAAAAAAGACGGAAGCAAAACCGAAGACCCTACAAGCATTGTCAAACCCAACGCATCTACTAAATGCATGAAAGGCAATCTCTACAAATTTAAAAAATAATTCATCAAGAGGGATTTTTTCTTTTTTTCTTTTTTGGGGAGACTGGTAGATAATACAATACCTCCACGTATCACTTTCCTTATATTTTCTCATATTTTTTTAATTTTATTTTTAGCTACGAAATCATTGTACTTTTTTTTAATTGTTAAGTAGTAATTTTCGATGAAACTTACTATTATTTGAGGGTAGGAAGTATATCGTCTTACTATATTACTAGAATACTGAATAATTACTCTTACAATGTAATATGATGCCACCGCAATAGATTTTATAGTTAAACTTGACTAATCTTTAGATAAACAAAATTAAATACACTTTTTAGATAAAGTAATTTTTTTTTTTAAAAATTTAACCTATAACGTCTGCTTCTGATTATCATTAGACCAAGATACCAATTAATTTTAGTACAGACAGGGATTGAATCCAAGATCTCTTATATAACCATACAAAATTTTATCAATTTTTAAATAAAGTAATTAAACATACCTTGAAAAGCTTAAAAAGGACAAAATTGATAGCCCTCATTTTCTCAAAGCCTAGGTCACATGAAATAAGAATGTAGATCTAGGTTAAATCATTAATTTTTTATTATCACGTAACTGCTTGCAAACACACCTTTGCATTACTTGTCGTATTGCACATGCGTAGCCGTCCGTCCAAGTGTCCTATCTACTTTGTTTGCAACCATCAGAAATTTTATCAATTTTTAAATAAAGTAATTAACCATACCTTGAAAAGGACAAAATGGAGCCCTCATTTTCTCAAAGCCTAGTTCACATGAAATAAGAATGTAGATCTTGATTAAATCATTAATTTTTTATTATCATGTAACCGTTTGTAACCATCAGAAATTTTATCAATTTTTAAATAAAGTAATTAAACATACCTTGAAAAGGACAAAATGGATAGCCCTCATTTTCTCAAAGCCTAGTTCACATGAAATAAGAATGTAGATCTTGATTAAATCATTAATTTTTTATTATCATGTAACCGCTTGCAAACACACCTTTGCATTATTTGTCGTATTGCACATGCATAGCCGTCTGTCCAAGTGTCCTATCTACTTTGTTTGCAACCTATTTAAATTCTCTCTTTCCCTAATTTGCTGACTTAATCCAACTTGTCTAGACTCTAGACCTACTTCACGGATATTAATTTTTGTGGTGGTATTAGTTCTTCTAAAGCTGACATATGAACATGATCAAGCATGAAATCTGATGCATTGTGCTATTATTATTTATAGTATTGGTTTTGATGCAATTTTATTTGTGTCAATGAGCCTTCTGTGTTTAGGTAGCTCTTTCAGTCGCTTTCTCATGCTGAAAATTAGCTCAGTTTAATCCTGAATGCTAGCTGTTGGCCCTGCTGGATCATAAGCTTTTGTTTGATTGAATTTTAGCATATATACCATACAGAGTGTTTGAAACTTCTGCTTCTTTGAAGTTTTTTTTTTTTTTTTCCAAGTTATAATATTCAATTAGAGAGAGAGAGAGAGATAAAAAGTATAACCTTCGTCACAACTCACAACTGAATTGGACCTCAAAGTTTACATTTTATTAAATCTTAGGAGGGAAAAAAGTGAAAACGAGATCAAAGAAAACACAAACCTGAGTTAGTATTTGAATCTTGTTAGGCTTGAACTGAAAAAAAAAAAAGAAAAAAAAAAAAAAAAGCAGAAGAAGATTCAAGTCAATATTTTTCTTGAAATTCAGAAAGCAAAAACCTTTTTTTTATTTTTTATGAAGCTGTTCTTTGTTACACTAAAGAAGGTGAAAGTCCTCTTCTCTCATCCTAATTCCTATTCTACATCTCTACCAACCATGCATACCTTTGGATCATTCCATAAATACCAAAACGGCAATCAAGTATGTATAAGATCAAAACACGTGTATATCCACTAATTGTAACAATAATAATATGGACTTCTTTTTTTTAGGAAAATAATTTTATGGACTAAAACAAATACAATGAGGGTAAGAAAAATAATAATATACAATATAATTAATATAATCATCATTGAAGAGGATAAAAATGAAGCCTGACGGGCCTTGTAAAATGGACCTGATGGATCCATGTCCATGGGCCGATAAAGGGCAAGCCCAACTCATGTAAAGATCGATTATGAACAAACACTATGAATAATTTAGGTGGAATCCCAATGTAAATAGAATCCAAGCACTAAGAGGATTTCGGAAGATACGCGCTTAATGAAGATCTTCTCTACAAGAGAATCACTTGTCCATCACGTTTTGAGATTAATTAAGAGGATTCTTATAAGGAAAAGACTTTCACTCCAAGGAAGAGAGATCATCCATCTACTACTATAAAAACTCCAATACTATCATAAATTGAGGTACGCATAATTTACCCTTCTCTAGCACTTTAGAATTGTGAGAATAATTCTAATTTGACCTTCGGAGGGTATTCGACCGGCACCACACCGGTGCTCTCTGTACGAGCGATAGGATCGTGCAGTTCACTGGTGATTTTTATGGCATCATCAACCATATATGAAATATTTCCTTGGCCTTAATTCGCAGTTTTCCAAACGTAAGACTTTCATCTCTTAGAAAAAGGAAAAGAAAAGAATAATTGGGTTTCTTTTTCCCTATTTTACAAACACCATGGTCAGATACCACAAACCAAATTAACTAAAATACTCAAAATACCTAAATCAGAACCAATCCTACGAAAATACCAAGCATAAATCATATATAATTTCCTTTTTTAAAATATTAAAAAAAAAAAAAAAAAAAAAAAAACCGATAGCAGTTCCAGCAATCATGGCGATTTTGGGTGGCTGCACTAAAATTTATCTATCTTCTTTGCCTAGCATGTACCCCAAATTATGCCCATCATTGTCTTATTCTTGTAATAAAAAGCTTGTTAGTTGTTATTGAACTGAATCAGGTGATAATTTTCCTAGCATCTTGGTATATATCTGCAAAAACTCTAATAGAATCAAGATGAATTATGCCACCAGATAAAATAATTAACATAAATATTTGAGCCTAACAAAAATGTTCAGTAATCAACGCGTCTAAAATGGACAATTAACTCGTTCGATGCATGGTGCCCAAAACTGAACCATTAATTATATATATCAATTAAAGTTGCAACAATTAAAAATGTTCAAAACTGCATTAGTAAGTCAAATAACATGTGGTATTTAATTTTGCCTTATTTTTGTGCTTGAGTTATGTATACTCAAACCACTTTAAACATACTTTGTAGTACACAGCAAAGTGATATTTGCTTATCGATCTGACAGAATAATTTGATTTCCTTCGAGTGGATCCACCATGCATGCTGATATCTTGCAGACTTCGTCCTTGAAAAATATATTCATAATCATGGTATCAAAATGAATAAATCATTTAGATTTATCACAATATATATGAGGGTGGGAAAAATCGAATCCAAAGATCACACATTAATTCTTAAAGGGATTTCATCAAACATATGGAATACAACAATAGCAAATATATAGAATACCAAAATAAAATATAAGAACAGTGCAAAGTTTAATCTGAATTCAAAGCAACCCAAACATGCAAATCAGGTCCCATTTACAAACACCATAGACACAAAAGCAACCAACGAAACATAATTTTGGCTTGAATGATTACACATAAGGTAGCGCCACATGGATTTATAATTAACCCACTTAATTAATGATGATCTTCTTTTATTCAGGTATGTAACATTTCATAGCCGATTTTTGTTTAGCTTCAAATTGGAGCTCTCCAATTAATTATATATTCTCGATCGGTCTTGGACTAGTTCTCTCTAATTTTTCTTATTTGTGAGAGAGTGCTTCTTTATTACTTTAATAATCTTCATATTTGTTAATGAAATTCTGTAATGATTGTCACCCATGAATGTAAAGCTAAGGCAGAACTACATACATTATTGGTGTTCTTTCTTTCTTTCTTTCTTTCTTTTTGTTTGTTTGTTTGTGTGTGTTATTATATATATATATTTTTTCTTATTCATTCCTATTATTATTTGTGTGTGAAACCTTTCTCATGTCCATAATAGTTTTCAAAATTATGAATGCTTCCAAAGACACTTTAGCATAACGTACAACACGAAGACCTAGATAGAAAGAAAGACATTGAGTTCAGTTCTTGCCGTCAATTTGGGGGAAGAGAAAAAAAACAAATCAGTAGCTATGCCCCAATCAAATTTCGTGGGGATACAATATCAAAGATGTTGCCGCTATGATATTGCGAAGGTAGGCCACAGTCTATATGCTTAGGTAAACCACAGAGAGATATTTTTATATTTTAGATTCCAGCCAACCTCACCCATTCAAGGAAAGTAGGTTAGAACCATTTGGAGTAGTAGGGAGTTCTGTATTGTAACTCTAATTGTGTCTCATAGAATTGATCAACCATATATAGAAATGATCCAATAGACTTCAAAGCAAGAAAAGACAAGTGGTCGGGTTACTGTTCTGTATACAGGGACGGAGCCAGAACTTAAAGTTAGGGGAGGCGGCTTTACTGTTAGTTGTGTGCAGTGATTTCGGATTTCAACTTTGTTGATACTTAGTCACATAGCTGCTAGTTGTTTGAACTTTTTTAAAGTGTCAGATTGTTTGTTTTAAGTAAAATTGGTTGACTAGGCTTAATTTTTTTTTTTTTTAAGTTTTACTAATTTTTTTGGGCTTGTATATTTCTTTTTTAGATTTTAGACTTATAAATATTTTTTAATGGTCTTTAAAATGTGGAAAATGTTTGAACTATAAACCTTTTTACAAATTGCTGATAATGTAAGTGGTGAGCCTAAATGCGAACCAATATGAATTTGCTATCTCAATCGTTTGTAAAAATGTTATAGAAAAATTTGTGACTATAACAATGCTCTTAAAAGAATCAATGATATTTTTAAGGGAACAAAAGTGTAATTTTCTAAAACAAAATTGCTAAAATTAGTACTCATATATTTAATAATATTTTTTTCCCAAGTCCAACCATGGCTCCGTCCATGGTTCTGTTGTTGTATTATAATCGTAATTGGATGCATGTTCAACGTACGTACTCTTAATTTATGTATATACTAATTTACTAGGTGTATTTTGATATAATTAGTCCTTGTCTTAGATTTTCCTCAGAAAGCACAAACTAGTGTGGGGTCATGTTCAAAGATTCGAGAAATCTTCAAATGTTAACATCTGCATTACCTCAATCATCTCCATAAAAAAGCATGAAGAATGACTCTTATTAGGGGAGTTTTTATTTTTATATTATTAGGTGGGAAACATAATTACAAAAGGATCGAGCTCATTCTCAACAAACAGCAGTACTTGTTGATGAAGAAAGAGAGAGATTGTGGTTGTGGGGGCTCATTTCGCACTCACATCACATGTGTTTCCATGCATGAAGGGGTTAACTCATCTCCATGTGCCTCATTTTTCTTTAAAAATCTAATTCCCTTTTACCTAATCTTCTACTTTTGCTATCGTCCCTCTATGTGTGTCCAACATCACTGATTGGAGCTGGGTCCTACACCACCATTAATTTACATTATTATAGTTTCAAGTCCTTTGAAGTTAGGACTTTTAATTTGATCAGCATCCAAGTTGCAAGCGCGTGAGCTGTTTAAACCAAAGTGCTTGTCGATCTGATCCCAACAAAAGACCCAAACATTTCACTTCAATTCACCATCATTGTCAATCGCTTTAAGCATTCCTATATTTGGGGGGGACTTGTTTGGTTTGCAAGAAACATTGAGAAATTTTACAGAGATGCGGCAAATTAAGAAAATAAAATTGCATACAATAAGACAAGTTTAATTAGAGTTATATATAGATACAGTGATGACTTTGGATTCTGTTAGTTACGTTGTTTAAATAATAATAAAATAATTCTATTCTTCATAATAATCAACAAATATGTTTACAACAGATAATATTAATTTTTTTTTCATATCATCTGAATGTATATATATATATATATATATATATATTCAAATGAATAATAACATATAATGGAACGTACGGTTAATAATCTCAATGTATATATACATTCAAATGAATAATAATAATATATAGTATATGAAAATTTGATAATTGCTGATAAGGTTAATAATAGAGATATTTCTGATATAGGCTCTTAGCAAAACTTGACAATAGCTGGTAAGGTTAATAAGAGAGATATTTTCTAATATATGGATTAATTAGGTTGAGGTATTGATGTCTCATCCTTCTTGAGGAATTTCGTATTTCATTCCTTCAACAAGGACAGCGGGTTCATTAGAGTGTCAGCGTTAAGATACAATAAGACAACCACATATGTTGTATAGACAAAGAATAAAGAAACACCATTCTTTGCTCACAAATAATGTACATAAAACCGACCTCGTCTTTGTCTTTTTCCTTCTATTTCTTTCATATTCTATCCACCATATCAAGCATTCCAAGGATTCCTTTATATAGAATTAGGATAATTATTGTAAGTTACAAATAAGGAATTAAAATCATAACATTACAAAGAAATAAATTACCAGTAAAATTTGGTGAGTAAGGCTTTTTTTATTTTATAATAAAAACTAAATTACAATATAATGCATTAAATAGGTCTAAATCTTTGTAACGATTGTTTTAATAAGGGGTTTGTTTGTTGTAGCATAAAATGCCAACTTAGTTTTACCATAAGCTAATGTACAACTTTTTGAAATCTTATCATTTTTTTTTCTTCCTAGAGACGACAATGTCTTTGGGTGGGTCTTTGATTTTGGTGGATTTAAAGTTTGGCAAACCACGGGTGGCTCTGGTTGAAGTATTAGGGTTCAATTTATTTTTGTGTTGGGTTAGAGCATTCTCATTAGTCTAGTCAAACTAGAATTTCGCTAAAAATATAACTAAACACTCATAAAAACTTCATGCATCAGGCTCAACATTTTAACATTTATAAAATAACATATGAACAGTAATTTGATGCATCTATTGGTATTGTTTATTCAATATAACAAATTTTAAATTTGTGATGCCAGAAAAATTTGGCCAAAAAAAGGGAAAAGAAGGAATAAATTAGCACATTGTTTAGTGAGATCTGCTTGTAAATTCCCCCCACTCCAAGTTTGGATGGAAGAACTCCCCCTGGAGGTTGAATCTGTATATTTTGCTGATCTTCCTTAATGAATTTGTCTTGTCCCCCCTCTTTCGGGGCGGTTTCTCAAAAAAAAAATTAGAGAGAAAGATATGTGTTAAGTAGAATAAAGAAAAGTCAAAGTTTAGTTACAAAGTTGTTTATAGCTTATGGCTACAATCTTGCTCAATATCTTTATATTGAATGTGAATTTTGACAAATCCACCATTGGATTACCTCTTCTTCTTATATCCTCTATGCTTGCAAAATTTCTAAAAAATTAAAAATCAATAGCTATTTTATCAATAAATTGTTTAAATTGCAAGTTTTTCTAATTTAAAATTATGCATAAAATATAAATATATAGATAATATAATAAATAGTATTCAATTAATACAAAATTTGACATGTGTATTAAAAGCATAAAGAATATGTAATTCAATTGTTAGATTTTTAAAATACGTAATAATGTTTATTTTATTAAGTAATGTTGTAACCTTAAACTACAACTAATTTTGTAACTAAATTTTATTCATAAATAAATAACTATTAAGTTTGATATAGGAGTTCATATCTACAAAGAATAATTAAAATAATTTTTAGACCAAATGATGGTGGGTTGTGAGCCACCAAGTGAGCCATTGGTTGCATGTGGGGGAGATTGGGCCAGCTTTTTACTTTTCCCTCCACTCGGATCCTTCTTTCCTAGTAGTCTAGTACACTTTTGGTAGATATCATTTCTTAGATTTAGATGAATTTTGGTATTCTTCACTTAAGATTTAATCACTTGCCACTTTGATTGAACAAGCATGTTAAAATTTTTAAATAAATTAAACATATTGAAAACATTACACATTTAAAATACAAAGTAGCCTAAAAAAATCCATCAATAAGAATTAGTAATTAAATTTTTAAAAGAATATCAAATCTAGTTTAATGAAAATTTATATATATATATATATATATAAAAGCTCATTGCCAACTTTTATTTTAAAAAATCAAAGGAATCAATTGAAACATGTTAAAAACAAAAACTTAAAATACAAAGTAGCCTACAGATAAGAATTAATAATCAAATTTGCTTAAAGAAAATCAAATTTATTTTAATCAAACTTAATTTGTTTTGTTTTGGGTTTCTTTGAACCAACAGAATTCGTGATAGTGACATTTAGTTGGTTTCAACTAGAAGTAACACTTTAGCATTCATTAGAATCATTACTACACTTTGACAATAAAAGCTAGATCTTTCAAAATCTTTTAATCCTATAAAATGTCTAATGCTTTTATTTCACTGTTATGCGAGTTACTATAACTCGGGCAACCCATAAGAAAAAATTGTAATATATATATATATATATATATATAAAGTCTAATGCTTAAAAAATTGCAACATGCATAAAAACAGAAGAACAAATGAAAAGCAAAATAAGGCAATTCATACGAAAAGTATTAAATCTAACTAGAACTTGTAATAAATGAATTTTAGTTAATTTCAGACTTTCAGTTATCAGACAATAATTTAGTATTCTTTACAAGTTTAAGATTTAAAATACTGATGTAGAGAATTAATAATTTTAAAAGATTAATTAATATGATGGCAAAAAAAAAGTTTCAATTTTATTTTTAAGTGCTGTGTCTTAAAAAAATGCGCATGTAGTGTCGCCCACGCGCGCTAGAAACATGTTAATATGGAGACCACAAACGTATATTTTGATGAACCAATCACAGTTGATCCATATATAAGCATAGCTTGTAAATAAGCATGTGAAGCTTGATTTTAAAAAAAAAGAAAAGAAAAGAAAGAGTGAAAGACTTTGAATCCAAATCATGGTAGTTAGTAAGATTCGAACAGATTTTCCCATGATAAACAAAGCAAAACCTCAACGTCAATCACGCAAACATGGTTAAGATAATCTATCTATAACTTTATACGTCATGGCTGGGTCAGGGTGGACCCATTTAGCTCCTCAATCCTCAAAGCAATCACACACTCTTCCTCCCACGCAGTTTGACAACAAAGCTCTTATTAGGAAAAAGAAAGCTCTTCATGTCCATGAATTGAATTACCAATGTACGTTAGGTTCAATTTTTCTGAACTAACCCAAGTCTTGCGGTGGTGATGTGATGTAATATGTTGGATATAGGCAAAACACACATGATGGTTATGACATGTGGGTCATTGAGTAACGATGTGAGAGACAGATGTGTGTTAGATTTGAATGTTTCAATCATGCCCAAGCCCATCATATATAGTTTCGTACGTACCTTTACCAAAATTATATTAAAAAAGAGAGATATATGAAATTGGGAACATAAATACCTAATCATTTTCGAGGTATTGCATGCTAGCTATATAGTCTATACAAAGTTGCAAAGAACCCAAGGAAAATGACTTATGAGAAATACAAATTTGCATTAGAAAAAGACTTATTTGGACTTTGAAATAACTTATATAGGTTTGTCTATGTAACTTATCATATTGAGTCCCTCTTAAGTTTTCTTGTTCTGGGTTCTTCTTGTTCTTGATATTACTTGCTTTCCTCTCCTTGGGATTTTCGCAACTAACACTCTCTTTTCTTGTTCCTCTTCTTCTTCTATGTATCCCACAAATGGTTAGACTCTCATACTGTGGCCTAACTTTTTATCCTATATAACTAGTCCCACATGCATCCACCACTGAGTCACACACTTTCATTTCTCTGATCTGCCTCTCTCATCTCTGATATTTACAACTCTCTCTCTCTCTCTCTCTCTCTCTCTCTCTCATGGCGGAGATTGATCACTATCCTACAAAGCCAAGTACCAACAGTACTACCACAGCTCTAAAGCTTTTTGGCTTCAACATTCAGAACGTTTCAGAAGAAAACGACACAGATTCAAGCAAATCTCCATCTGGGTCACAAGAATCCGAGGCTTTCCAATCCAATAATATTGAAGGCAGAAAATACGAGTGCCAATACTGTTGCCGTGAGTTCGCCAACTCACAAGCATTGGGTGGGCATCAAAACGCTCACAAGAAAGAGAGACAGCTAATAAAGCGTGCACAGTTACAAGCTAGTCGAAACCTACAGGCTATGGCTGCAACTTCACACCTCCAAAACCCAATGATATCAGCCTTTTCACCACCACCACACCTCTTTGCTCAGGCACCACTGCCTCACTCTCACTCACCTTCATGGTTTCTCATGTCTCATGCAGCTGCAGGAACAGCCAATTCTACTACTGCTACTCCTTTTGCCCTTCCAAATGGTGGTGTATATGCCACCACTGTGCCTGGAAGGCGTGTCTATGCTGGAGGAGGAGTTGAGGAGTCTATGATGGCAGTTTTGTCTCATGGGGTTGGAAACCGTGGTGGAGTTGTGCAGGGATTTGGTGGAGATGGTATTGGTGGAGGAGGGTCTCACTTTGATAAGGGTTTGAGTTTGGATTTGCATCTCAGTCTTGGGCCTGCTGGTCCATGATTTGGGATTGCGTAGTCAAGCTGAATCAGATTTGTTCTTGAGAGAAACTTGTGAGGTTAGGAACTTGGGGCATGTAATTCCATGTTTCCGACTTTCGTGAGTGAAGCAATTTCCATGTACATTGTACCCAAAAAAGAAAAAAATCAATTTGATCTATATGCATTTCCCTGTCTTTTTTCATTATCTCTTTGAAACTAACGTTTATCTACTTTCATTATTATTAGCCTTTTATCTCATAGAAAGGTTCAACTTGTTTCTTTTTTTTCTTAGAAAGCTACTCATAACATAAATTGATAGGGGAAAAACTTTTTGCACACAATATTATGTTTCACGTTTTCCGTTTCTGAAAACACACAATGAGTTATACGCGCCTTGTGAAATAAACAATGCCCAATTGATAGTGACTGGGAAGGTTGGTCTGTTCAACAAGCCCAGTGCCAAACTAAAGGTTGTACGTACGAACTAGTTCAAAGTTTTGACAATTTCTCTTGGTGTTCTACACTACCTGCTAATTTATGTTGTCAGGATTGAACTTTGGGCAAATTGTACCGCCTGCATCTGTCGGCTGAAGTTTAGGTGAGACTTTAACTAGCCTTTTCTTCTACTCATTTGAATCAATTAATTTGAGCAAAGAAAATAATGCCCAGGTCTGCCAATCAAATAGATTTCGTTTCCAAATTGATTTGGCTCATTCTTTATCATAAATGTAAAATATTTACATAGGGCGTATTGTAGTTTAATCTAAATGGTAAAAATATGTTCTGCAATCGCGGAAACTATTATTGTGATTTGAGGTGAGCAAAAATCTATTCACACAAACAAGAACAATAAAAAATCTATATAATACAACAATATTTAATATGGTTCAATCAACTTCATACCTGCGTTTATAGGTAATTGAAACAAAAATCCACTATCAACAATATAAAATACAACCACACTTAACCAAACTCATATCACAAACAACATTCAAACCTAAAAAAGATAAACAAAACCTCTCACAAACCTCATATACATAAACTCACAATCCCAAAGCCCCAACGCACCCAATAACTCTCTCACACTCACAAAACAAACAAACTCTTAACACATGATCACAAATTCTTTTATCCCCAAATATCTACAAAATTAACTATTCTTCCAAGAAATCCAATCTATGTTCTTCTAGTAGTCTTCTCCTCTCCCCATGTGAGAGGACCTTGGATAAAAGTCACCAAACATTTTGCAATAATACTATTTATAGAACTTCAATTCTATTCTTTAACAGATAAGAAATACTCAATTACTTCTTCAATAATAAAAGGTTTTTCCTTCCATATCAAGAAGAATCATTGTCTTTCGCATCAAAGAAAATATTTGCCTTATACAAGGAAAAACCCTCCTTCCATGCCAAGGAAATCCAGACAAAATTTAATTAGGAACACTACAAGAAAATACCTTTTTAGTGCCAAGTTGTAGGCACCTATTTTTTGTCAATCAATAAGTTGTACAGAAGATGGAGCTTATGTCGGCCAAATAAAAAGAGAGAGATTCAATTTTTTTTTTTTTTTGTGTGCAAAATTACACTTTACCACTTTAAACTATACTCTCATTTATACTTACCATCATGAACTTAATTTTAGAATATATGATTATTACCCTAAACTATAACTCGTGTTCCACTTTATATCCTACCATCAATTGAGTTGTAAAATTAGATGGAAAAGCATGTCATGTGTGACTCATGTGACCTTTGTATACGTGTCACCACATGAAGATATTGAATTGCCTCTCTTCAAACCCTTAAAACAGAATTATTTAACAAATTTAACCCTTGTGATGTCACATAATCTTTGTTATAAGGGATTGAAGATGGGAAATTCGGTCTTTTTATGTGGTGTCATGTATGCATAAGTCACATGAGTTGCATGTCACATGTTTTTCCGTGGAAGCTAGAAGTCTAATTGACGATAAGGTGCAAAGTGAAACACATGTCATAATTTAGGGTAGTAATCGTGCATTTTGAAAGTTTTGTGTGGTAAGTGTAATTAAATGGGGGTATAGTTTATAGTGGTAAATTGTAATTGCTCCTTTTCTTAACCGACCAAAGGTTAGCCCACTCGTAAATTGTAATTGCTCCTTTTCTTAACCGACCAAAGGTTAGCCCACTCAACACTTGTATAATTTTTTTCTCTCATCTCTCTCTCTCTCTCTCTCTCTCACTCTCTCTCAACTAACAATATTAAACCTAGACTTGTTAACTTGTGTAAATCTAAAAGAAACAATAGGGTATTTTTGTCTTAAAAAGGAAATAGGGTAGGGGTATAGGAATGGAAAACCAATTTAGCTCGATAAAAATTTTACCCATACCCAATTTTTTATCCGACTCACTTGAGTCAAATCCATACATAGCCCATTTTGCAAGCCTTTATTAGGCTTGTCCAAGACAACCCAGAAACAAAACCCACCCGAAATTTCGACCGACCCAATCTAGAAACCGCCTGATCGGACTTCGGTGACGGGTCGACGATGGTTTCTGAGATACCCAACCTGATTCCGGCGGGTCGGTTGGCAAGTCCTTGCATTTAAACCCGATTTCAATCGACCCAACTAATTCTACCACCAAAAAGGTCGCCGATCTCCACTGCCTATACATTTTCTCAATCGATTCTTGCCAAATCCAATGATATCTCGTTGAGATTCGACGTGATCTCGTTGAGATCTTGTGAGATCTCGTCTTGATCCGGCAAGATCTCGTCAAGATCCCACAAGATCTCTTCGAGATTCACTTAGATCTTGTGAGATCTTACCATAAAAGTCCAGTTTTGAGCCAAATTCGCTGAATTTCAGCCAAATCTGCCCTATTTTCGACCAGATTTGAGTTTCGACCAAATCCGACCCCGATTGAAACCTGACCACCTTCCAGTGAAGAATCGTCTGATCCAACCTAATTCTCTGACCAATCGGCTGTGAGTCTGAAAATTGTTAACCAGACTTCGTTGGGTTGGTCGCGGGTTGGGCACAAACCCAACCCGTGATCACCCCTAGCCTTTATTATAAACTTTCTAAACTTATTTTTTGAATTGAATTATTTTCAATATATTTTTATATACTAAAATTATATTAAAATACCAATGACTTAACCGTCAACTTGAGAACATTTCTCAAATATAAATTTTTTCAATGTCATTTCTACTAATATGGAGTAGTTTTTGCATCAGTTCATTATAGATTTTTTTCCCTTAGTATTAACATTTTTTTCTACCTTATATATTTACTTATATACAGCTTTCTAAAAGCCTCAATTTTTTTAAGTACAACTATAATTTCTCTTACTTATTGCAAATAAGCTTTCACAAAAAGATAATCCAAAAACACTTAAATTTATGTCTATTTGGGTGTCTCATAGTTTTAGGTAACTTATTTACACGGTGATATAAAAAATATATAACTTTTGATATATTACTAAATGTATGACAAAAAACTAAAAGCTAGCTTCTTCTTCTTCTTCTTCTTCTTCCTTTTTTTTTATTTTATTTTATTTTATTTTTTATATATAATCTTGGTAAAATTAATAATAATAAAAATCCTAGCTAACTGAGGCAAAAAAAAAAAAAAGCTATAAGTTTTTTGTCAAATAATATAGGTAATTTAACACTATTTCATGTATAACATGTATATCTTTTCTTTTCTTCTTTTTGTGTGATAATTTAACTAGCAAACTATTAGAGTTAATTTTCATACTAAAAAGTACGAATCTATAAGAATTAGGGCTGTAAACAAGCCGATCTTTGTCGAGTGGTGCATGTTTAAGCTTGGTTCGTCAAGAAAAATCAAAAACTCGAGCTTGGATTGAGCTTGTGACATGCCTAAAAATAGTGTTTGAGCTTGAGCTCAAGGGAAAGCCAAAAAGTTTGATTTTGGCTTGGCTTGGCTTGATTAATTAGTCAAGCCAAACTCAAGCTCAAACTCGAGCTCAAGTCAAGTTTTTGAGCTTGAGATCTAAAAAATCACATTATTAAATGCTTAAATCTCTAAAATTAATAAAAAAGAAAAAGGAAAAGAAAATAGTATACTCATTTTATCATGCATCTAGTCTTACTTATGATTAGCCATTATTCAAATTAATAATTTACATAATTAAATTCATTCATTCATTATTCCTCGTCTACAATTTCAACAATTATTCAAAATACAATTTTTACATTCACATTAGATGGTAAAGGACTAGAAAAATACCTACTTGTAACTATTATGAATGAGAAAATACTAACATGTTTCATAACTTTACTTTAGATGATTAATAGGAAAGGATCATATATGTCCTATTTGATTATTTTTTTATTTTTAAATGTAACTATAGTTTAAAGTGATTCTTGATTAGTTTAAACGGAAGGAAAAAATTAAGGTAATATAGGCAGTGGTCTCATGTTAGCCATGTTATTATTAAGATATGTGTACTGAGTATATTTAGCTAACATATATAAACTTATAAATGAGTTTATGTTTGAATTGTTGTGTATCAAGCCTAATAGCTCACGAGCTTGTTTGTGAACAAATTTTTTTGCTTGGGCTTGGCTTGTTTATTAAACGAGTCTAAAACTAAGGCTCAAGCTTTGCTTATTTACAAACAAACAAACATGAACAAGCTTTTTATTAAGCCGAGCCCGAGTTGTTCATGATCGGCCTGATTTATTTACAGCCCAAATAAGAATCTATTTATTATTCAACTTTTTATCTATGCATGTTTTTTTTTCTTGTTCTTTCAAACCCATTTTCTTTTCTTCTTTTGTGTAATCATTAGACTAGGAAACCATTAGAGTTAATTTTCATACTAAAAAATTACGAATCTATAAGAATCTATGTATTATTCAACTTTTTATTTGTGCATGTTTTTTTTTTCTTGTTCTTTCAAATCCATTTTCTTTTCCTCTTTTGTGTAATTATTAGATTAGTAAACTATTAGAGTTAATTTTCTTACTAAAAACTTCAGGATTTGTATATTATTCAACTTTTATCTTTGAGTGTTTTATTTTTTTTGTTCTTTCATTTGTATCGAATGAAAAAAAAAAGTACATGTCATTCTAAGTTGACCTAACCCTTTAAAGACCATGAGTCATAAGAATAACAATTGATTCTATTCTAATAAATTTCTGACCCAAAATCAATCTAACATAAACCAATTGGTTCAAACCCAAACCCGATCATCCCAACCCATTTGTCAAGTCTATACACATACCAAAAACCAAGAAAAATTCTCTCTCTAAATACTAAATTGTTGGTCTAGTTTAGTATTTAAAATGTCAAATTTTACGGGCCCACTTGGCTAAAAAAAGTAGATGTGACAAACGGGTCGGGTAAGGTTTGCATCGACTCATATTTTTAAAATGAAAAAAAAAAAAAAAAATATATATATATATATATATATATATATATATATATTGTATTTTTCACTTGTTAATGCAACAAATTACTTGGTGTGACAATAAAAAGATTTGACAATAATTGATCTCACAAATGTCACTTAAATATCATGATTAGTCCCACAACAAGTGGATATACAACCATTAAAGATGACACAAAGTATAACTTTACAAGTCTACAATCCATTTGCGTAAACCAAAGGAACCCGGCCTGACTTAAAAAAAAGGGGTTGGTCATAGGTCAACCCATTTTTTACTTCGAGTCAAGTAGTTTTCTTTAGACTATCGGACTCAGGTCTAATTTTGCCATGTCTAGAAAAAAGTCCCCTAGATTTGGCAACGCAATTATTAAAATAACCATCTCTCCTTAAACCCTTAAATAACTTCATACATGCCATGTAATAATAAAACATTCATTATGAACAATGTTTTGCCAAATCACTCTATGGACACCCCATTTCGTTTCGACTATATCCAAGCCCCCCAATCCCAATGACGATAAATCAAATCGCTATCAAAATAATCAACATCATGTGTGGAACTCAATGAGGATGACGCTTAAACATGATCCAATACAGTCCAAGCTCAAGCCAATTATGGAAATATGTAGGAAGCCCAAAGGCCAAAAGACCATTTTTGACCTAATTTGGCCCAGGCTTACAAAGAGTGCATATGCACCCAATCTGTGGCATACACTCTCTAGACAAAAAGCCAAAAATCACTTTATTTCCATTTTGATGAGATTTTAGGGCAACCAACCTAATCAACTGGCTGCCTAAACTGGTCATCAACCCATTTCCCCTATAAATACCCCCATTTTCAACATCCAAGAGGATCAGAAAATCAAGCCTTATCAAAGCTCTGCCAAAATTCCTAAAGAATACCTAAACCTAGAGTTTTAAGGCTAGAAGGGCAAAAGAGCTAAGCATTAGATTGATCTTCAAATCCTTTTTGATTTGAATGTAATCTCTTTTTCATCCATATTCGAATTCTAGTTTGGTTCAAGCTTGCAAATACAATCATTTAGGGCATCCTATTTTACCCTAATCAAGTCAAACGACTCATCCTCCCACACACACAGTTGTGGTAGTTGATTTCAAGCAAGGGGCCGGTTAAACTACATCATTGTAAGTGGTACGAGGAGGAGATGTGGATCCTTTCCATGACCCACATTCTCCTCATCGATTCTTGTTTCTATTATGTTATTTGTTGTTTTTAAACCTTAATATATTGTTTTGCATGTATATATCTCATACTGTGTTTTTAATTTTGTTCATTTCTATTATTTGTGTTAAGAACATGTAAGAATCTTAATTTTCCTCGAGATGTGTGCACACAAGATAAGACGCGTACGCGTACATATACTAGCGTACACACTTTTCATGCAGCTAGGGTTCTTGTTTTGGTTGTTTTCTGGAAATCTATTTTGAGTCTCAAGTGCATACGCTAGTAGAAGAGTGTGTACGCACTTTTCTTACGGCGTATGACAATTTTGGCTTAATCATATTTCCTACTTTTTCTGTTTTATTTATCATTAATGCCATGTTTTATTATCTTTCCTTATCTACTTTTACTGGTTTTTAATGTGTATATTCTGTTTGTTTTTGTTTCCTTTCTTGTTTAACATTAATTGTAAAACACCAAAAATATTTTCTTTCTTTTTTTGTTTTTTTTTGTTTTTCCTTTTCTATCTCCAAACCCTAATTTACTCCCTCTCTTCTCTCTCATCCAATCTTTAATTATGATTCAAAATCAATAAGGAAACTAAAAGTCTTAGAGATAAATAAAGCAAACATTTCAAATATAAAAAGATTTAAATACTTTCTAAACTTATAGTCAATAGTGTATTCAATTCATTTGAGTCTAATTAGCTATTCAAATATAACAAAAATTTTCAAAGGAGGCTTTAATATAATTAAGGTAATTGATTCGATTTTAATTGGTAACATCAGAAGTCAAGTCAATCAAACCCTAATTAATTAAATCTCCTTAAGCCTTAAAAGATGCAAGCTCTTAATGTCAAATCAAGACAACTCAAGTCTACTAAAGGGAAAACACACATCAATTAATGAAGACTGAACTTCAAATTAATAATCCCTTCACATAAGAATTAAGCAATCTCTTGGAGTAAGACTTGCAACTTTGTATGGTACCCACATGCATGTGTCCATGCACATGAATGATTATACACATGCACACACTTGGATGTTGTTGTTTTGTCACCTTGCACTTACATGTTTGTATGCTTGAGTGTTCACATGTCTTTATCTCTACCATGCTAGCATGTTGATTTTGTTACCTATCTCTTTGCCTTCTTGTTCACATGTCTACATTGCTTTCCATATTTGTTTTCTGTTCAAATCAAGCAATGATATATGAAGGTCAGCTACGGCTGGGCAAGCTTAGGGTGCTTAACCTCTTCCTATCCTGTACCCTAACTCCAGACCTTATTTGGTAGAAAGACCTTCATGGAGTCATCTTTTGGTTTCCGGACTTATAACCAGGTGGCAACTCCTTTGCTTCTTTTAAAGAGGTACCATTTACTCCTAGGCTTACACTAGTTTGAGCCTAAAACCGCTTCTAGGAAGATTGAATACCGCATATCCGCTTTTGTGAGAAGGAATTGACATGTCGATTTGTCATCTAAAGGGGCTATGGATTATGGAACTTACACACTCCACAATAGCCACCATCAATGTGATCAATATATTTAAAAGATAGTTTAAAGTTTGTCTCTACGGCAGAAAAATTGTTTTGAGTAATTTCTAATTTATTTAATAAAAATTCTTGATTTTAAATATTTGAAAACTAGATTGTAAATTATGCCCTTAAAATTTGATATAATTTTTATTTTGCCCCCTAAAGCTTAAATATTTTGGTATTCTCCCTTAATATTAGATACTGTTTGGATTTGAGTATACTCTTGTCAATATCTGATAATGATGTGGCCATTGAGTGCCACCTTATCTTAAAATGACATAGTTTTACTGTATTAAAATTACGTTGTTTTATTGTTTTTCCCCGCTCACTCTATCAAATTTGAGAGAGATAATTCTATAGTGGGAATTGTTAAGAAACTCGAGGCAATTGTTGGCGATGGTAGTGATTGGTTTCTATGAGATTTTGGGTGGTTGAGTCATGGGTCTTTTAGTGATTGGTTTTTGGTTGGACTTTTGGGTTACCATGACTGGCAGTAAGGGTTGGGGTTTTAGCCAAGAGGTTGAGCCACCGCATTGAGTGGAGTGGGTTGGTGTTTCAGGTTTGGAATTTGGTTAAGGGATTTTGGTTAGGCTTGGTTTAATTGCTTAATGAGCATATGCTGGTTTTAATCCTTCTAATTTCTTTTTCTTTTTCTTTTTCTTTTTTAATCTCTATTTAATTCTTTGTATGAGATTTTCAATTTCTTGTTTTTGGGTTCCAATTCTTCAGAAAATTTTTGGTGCATTGATTTCACAGGAAAAAAAAATTTGGTGAATTGATTTCTTTGTATAAAATGAAATGGGATATGCAAAAGATTTTGGGGGAGAACAATGAATTGTGTTTGTTCATTCTAGAAAATGTTGAAAAAAAAATCAAATTAAATCATTAATTTATTTAATTTATTAGATTTTAGAGATTTATTTTAATTGTTTAAATTTCTTTAAGTTATTTAATTACATGGAATAATTAAATTAACGTAACAGGATTTAATTGGACTAACTAACACATGTTACAAGTTTAAGTGACACTTAACAAATACATTGGCATCAAATATTTGATGAAGTGACTTTATTTTTTTCCAAACAATATATAATGTTAAAGGAGCATATCAAAATTTTGAAACTAAAAAAACAAAATTTGAAAAATTTAAATTACACCAGATTCTTACAATTTGCAATTTAGTAATTATATATATATTAACTGTAATCGAAATGATTTAAAGGATGGTTTATAAACTGTTGAGATTTAAAAAAAGAAAAACAATCTCACAAAAGGCAAGCCCAAATACCATTTGAAAGCCCACTGGGAAACCCCAGAACCCAGATGATAAAAAATCTGGATTGTGTGCTTTTTCCAACTATATGTCGAAGCATATGTATATCCTGTGTGTCCAAAACCAAAGCCTCAAAACTAAACGAGACCTCTCTTCCTCCTCTGCTTCGCTATCTGCAACTTCCCACACTCTTCTTATATAATTCAAGTATCCAAATTTCAAACAGGTTCGCTTGTAAGCGCTTTCTTTTATCTTTTCCACTTTATTTATATTCCACTACTTGAAGTGTTTTTAGAAGAAAATGCTTTCTTTTTTCAATCTCCAGAGCTTGTTTTGGTTGTGGTTTTCACTCAGTAACTTGAATTGACTGGAATTTCCATCTGGGTTTTTTTTTTTTTTGGCAAAATTGCAATTATGTGTTTGTTTGGCTTTTGACTGCATTTGGTTTGGTTGCTGAGAAAATGGTGGAAAATAAATGCTACAAAAAAACTTGTTGAAGATTTTGAATACCGAGGTTTTCATTAATACCTACCATTAAAACATTTAAGTTCTTCTACTAAAAAATACAAATAGTACAAATAAGATAAAATCCCAGAATTTGCTTTCTTTAATTCCAAGAACCCAGAAGGCACAGAAAGAGAAAAAAGGATAAATAAAGAATTTCTGTAGCTTCCAAGTTCCAATTGAATGCTTAGAGCTTAATTATTCAGGCTATGGATACCAACTATGTTGATAATGCTTTACTATTTGGTATATAGGTCAATGTTGTATGCAGTTTTGGCCCCAAACTCTTGCATATCTTATCCAAGAAGCCCTAATTGCCCACATTTTCTTAGAAAGAATTCGGTTCCAACAAGGCTTTGCATACGTGCTTCATTGCCGGATAATAACAATGGTGCTAAAGTGGAGTATACTCCTTGGTTGATTGTTGGATTGGGTAACCCTGGAAATAAGTACCACGGCACGAGGCACAATGTAATACGGTGCTTATGTGAGGTTGCTTGCTTCAATTGTATGCTCTGTTACTGTTTTTCATCTTAGTGATTGTGTGATTCTCTCTATCAGGTTGGTTTTGAAATGATTGATAGCATTTCTCAAGCACAGGGCATTTTAATGAATACAATACAATCAAAGGCCTTAATTGGAATAGGTGGGTCTTCAGCCATATTCTTATTCATTTTGGTAATTTTTTTTTTCTATTCAAGGCAGGTGTGGTATTTATTCTGAGTTCTTTGTGTGATCAGTACAGGTTCCATTGGAGAGGTACCAATTTTATTGGCAAAGCCTCAATCATACATAAATTACAGTGGGGAAGCGGTTTGTTCTTATCTTATATTTCAGTTTTTATCATAGTTCCTTAGCTGTATAAATTTCTAATATGTATAATTATGTGTTCATGACCTATGTATGGAACTTTTCTTTGAGAATTACAAAAGGTAGTAGCTTGTATGCATTTGATTCACAATGTGTACCATTAGGTGAATAAACATAATACCACACCAACTGGGAATGTACAATGTAGGTGAAGAAAAAAACAAAACAAAAAGCTTTACAATTTAGATATCTCAAGTGGTAAGAGCCTTGTAGCTCAACTAGCACCTCCTAGTATTTCCAATAGAGACGTCCAGGGTTCAAATTCTCCTTTTCCCATAGTTGTAACTAACTATCAAAAAGCAGTTTAGATATATGAAGTGATTGAAACTAATTTTCAAGATGCTTAATACCTCTAAATTGCTTTGTGAACAATGGTTCCTCCTCTTTTTCCTTCAATCACTAGCATGATGGACATTGGGATAGTGAAAGTTGGACATCAAACCATTTCCTTAGATGCCTATGCATTATGAGATTCTGCATCATTTTATAAACTTCTATTACAATTGATATATCTTCAAGTTCATGGGAGCCTTTTTGACCCTACAGGTTCTTACCAGAATTCAACCCTTTTTCTTTCCCTCCCCCTAAAATATGAGCAGTGCACTAAGAGAAATTAGGGCTGTAATTTATTATTTTGGTGGCAAAATTGGTACTTATTTCTTTCACAGGGAACCAAAGCCTCACTAAAAGAACAAAGCTCACAGAAAAAATTCAAAGATACATGAGGTTCATAGAACATTTTTTTTTTTAAATCATTGGGGAATAGAAATACTTTGTATGCGGCGATTATATTGATTGAACATATTAATACTATTTTCTTATTCTCTTTCTGTTTGTTTAAGTCCATATTATCTCTTTGCTCTAATCAAATTTATCTCCCTTTCTTTGGTAAAACTAGTGGATGTGCACGTATTTTGATCCCAGGCACCTTAAGATGTTTATATATAACTCCTGACCTTTTCTTTTCTTTTCATTATTGTTAAGGTTGGACCACTTGCTGCACATTATCAAGTACCACTGCGTCATATTTTATTGGTATGGATTTCTATAACTTCATGCAGTGAAACCAAGTTAATATAGGACTTTACATGACAATTAATCTCAGCCAATTATATTATTCTGACTTGCCCATGTAGGTTTATGATGAAATGAGCTTACCAAATGGTGTTATTAGGCTTCAGCCAAAAGGAGGACATGGACATCACAATGGGTATGTTTGTTGAATATCACTTCAGCATTTTTAGGATGATGAAAATATTTTTTTCTGATAAGGAAAATTGTAGCTAAGAAACTATCAGATGAAGTGGTTAATCAGTGAACTACGTTTTCATGTTAAGTAACATATTGATGTGTGTTGCTAGGTATGCTAAATAGAACAGTCATTTATGTGCCTAAATAACCCAAGTTTCTCTCCACTTTGTGCAATATGAACTTTTTTCCCCCTAAAAATGTGAAATATTTTGTTCAAAGGTGAAAAACTTTGTATCATCCACTAAGCATCATTGAGCTTGCTCAGGATCTTTGTTCTTAACATCCTGCACTAAGTGACTAACAGTTGAAGTTGTCTCAGTTCAGTTAGAAAGCTTGGCAATTGATCAGGGGATCAGAATAGTATAGAGTGAAAATGAGTTTATTTTGTTATATTTTCACTTCAGTGGAGACAAATCGTTACATGTGAAGATATCGAGTTGCGTGTGCTGTTAGAAGAACTGAGCAGTTGCTGTATGAGTGAGGTACAAATAAGACATACCACTTTTTGGGGATTTTTATGTCATGTGTAGCTTCTATGGTGAGTGTTAAGATAACATAAAGAAAGGGGCTGCTTCAACTCTGCAACTACTTGGTCAAATCAAATAGCTATAGAATTTGCAAGGGTGAGTGTCAAGATAGCATGTAGAAAAGGCTGCTCCATCTCTGTATATTTGGGTTATCTGATTGCTCACTTATTTCACCAAGCTCAGATTTAGTGGGTCTGACTTATGTGAAAATCAAACATTCTATTAAAGTCATATGTCTACATTTCTGGAGTACTTGTTTAATCTACGGTATATTCTTCAGGCATTGTAAAATCAAAACTGTGCCGTTTTTGCCTTGATGGCAAGAAGTTAATGACCATCCATGGAAGAGGCTGTTTTAATTCAACTGAAAGAACTAAGCTAGCCCTTATCTCAATCATTAAAAAGTTGATACATGCATCTTGTTTTTCCATTCCTCTCTGATTTGGGATATTTCTTATATAATATATGTTTTCAGCTACTTTTATATGAATGACCTCATAGCATCTTCATTTTAAAAGTTGATAAATATATCTGACCATTTTTTTAAAGTAAATGTTCTAATAATATCTGCAACATTCTCTCAATTTTTTATTATTTGTCACTCTCTCTCTCTCTCTCTCTCTCTGGGACCAGGGGGTGCGGCGGTGGGGGTTATTATTATGGTCACATATCTAGAATTATCCTTAATTAATGGATCTCATGTTACAGAATGAAGAGTGTAATGGGCCATTTGGATGGCTGCCGTGAATTTCCTCGGTTGTGTATAGGTGTGTTCCTTAAGCATTATCACTTGCATATATAAATAGTGGTTCCTTAATTTGAAGAACTGTACATGCCATCACTTTAAAATTTTCTGTATTTGCAGGCATTGGAAATCCCCCTGGTACCATGGACATGAAAGCTTTTCTTCTACAGAAGTTCAGTTCAGTAGAGCGAAAACAGGTATATAGACTCTCTGAATTGTACTGCCAAGTGTTATTACATGTCTTAATCAGAAAAGCTTCTATACAGTGATATGTCTGGTAGCATCTTGTGTCCTATTGGTGAATTTTCCCTAGTGCAACTTTGACAGGCCATGGTCTTTGGCAATATTCTCCATGACATTAAAATATTCTTTGTTGGGTCTTTATTTGTGATTAATTTGAGATTCCTGTGTATATTATGTGATTCTAAGCCATTTATAATTTTCAATTTTTAGCAATGAGTTCTAACTCAAATGGCATTTCCTCCCTCATAAAGTGAATGGAGCAAAGGGTGTGGTCATGTATTTAAAGCCTAATTAGTATTTGTGTTCCTACCCGGTGAGGGGGGGAAATTGGTACTTGAGTCATATTACTGTGGTGCATCTGGCTGTTGAGATGGTTGGTTTTAATCACTGCCTCAATCTCAATATAATTGCTTGCTTAAGTGTGAGCACACACATCTTAAGTGCATGCCTTGTTTGTCTGAATTTTTTTTTTTTTTTTTCCTTAAGTACCGTCAAAAATTTTAACTGGTAGTAGCTATCTGGACAGATTGATGAAGCACTGGAACAAGGGGTTGAGGCTGTCAGGACCCTGGTGCTCCAAGGATTTAACCACAATATCGAAAGATTTAATTTGGGTCAGAAGTACAAGTATCATAAAGTATGATAAAAGATGAAGGGGATTCAAGAAAGATACAAAGCAATCAATCATATTTTGTCATGGTATGCTTGTTCTGTTGGGTGCCTCCATGTTTGAACCAGCAGATGAAATTGCTTGTAATCTTCCTCACAGTAACGTCTAAAGAGATGGTGACAATTTTTTACCATTTTATGGCACACCTCAATTTTCAAACACCACCCCCCAAAAAAAAAACTATATTACCAGTTTTCTGTAAATGTACTTGGTTATATATTGGATGGCTTCTATTCATGATAAGATTTATTTTTGTTACTTGTAATATCATGATAAGATTTATATATTGGATGGCTTCTTTCCATGTAACTCTTAAATTATCTCCCTTATAATGTGTTGAAATCTGAAACATTTTCTTCCCAAAATCAGGAATATTAAAACATTTGAGTCTTAATAAAATTAGAAGATTATTTATATCAGCTCAGGAGGCGCAATTAGTAGTACAATGGGTGGAGGGGTAAATGCAGAAGATATCATTCTGCAGAACAGAATGGACTGTAACTTTATTTGAAATTTGCATGCTACTATGAAAGATTTTTAGAGTTTTGCCTCCATTTAGCAAGGGCACATCTATGTCCACCTATCCATTTAGTTATCCAGTAGTCTTTGATAGCTTATTTGCATAATATGATATATATATATAACTTTGAAAGAGTTACAACTTTTATAAGCCATTGATTTGTAATAAATCTAACGGTAGAAACACTAATAGTATTTTTTTTTTTTTTGAAAACAGATCATTCATTCATTCATAAATTAAGAGAATCCTAATACAAATCTTCCATAGCTGGTGGAGGTGAGTCCTCCATCCAATACATATCATCAGAAATATTTCTAATATGTTGTGCAAGCGAATGTGCAACCGGATTTCCCCCTCTCCTCGTGCAGCAAATATTCAACTAGTGCAAACCATGGATCAAATGATGAATATCTTCTATCACATTCCCTATCAATGACAGATTAGCTATTGAAGATGAAATAGCTTGTATAACATTAGCATTATCCCCTTCAATGACTAGTTCTGAAAACCCAGCATCCGCTGCAAATTCAATTGCTTTTCTGCAGGCTAGCATCTCAGCTTCATCACTGCTGCTCACCGCTGGACCTTTGGCAGACATGGCTGTCATCACCTCTCTCTTATCATTTCGAATAATCGCACCAAACCCAGACCTGTCCAACTCCATGAAAATGGCTGCATCTAAATTCAACTTGAAAACCGATTGGGGAGGAGGTTTCCAAACATCCCTGCTTGACTGCACAACCGGACCTGCAGCCAGTTGAACCTGTGTACATCTATACTCCTCTAGGAAATTTGCAGCTCTCTTATTCAGGCAGTTTGGATCATGAAATTTTTCCCCATGCAGCAATCTATTTTGCTGGTTCCAGATGATCCAAGCTTGGACCAAGAACAGTTCCACATCCTCCAGTGCAAGCCGATCCAGTAAATACTCCATAAGCTGAATCATATAAGCCTGTCCATGCGAGCATTTCTGCAATTTTTTTATGCTCCCAGCCCATACATCCTGAGCAGCATCATAGTTCCACAAGGCGTGTACAACCGATTCTGGAAATCTGGTGCAATTTGGGCAAACATTCTCAATAATAATTCGTCGCTTGGCTAGGTTCATCCGTGGTGGTCTAATTGCATTAATTATCTCCAACTATGTCAATAAATGTTTTGTACCCTTATAGAAAACTTAATACTGTTGAACATTGAAGTTTATCATCTTTAGTCTCATTTTTTACACCACAATATCCTCATCTTCCTACAATTCATTCTGCACAAAAGAATTGTATATCACCCATCTCACCCGATCTCCATAGCAATTGACAAACACCAAAAATTAGTCTAAAACATATATGCTGGTATAGCACTCTCCCAAATTCTAACCTCTCCTGGGTTTGTATCTTTGAATTGCTTAGTGAGCTCCCATGTAAAATCTAAACTCTTAAAAAACTAAGGATAGTAGCGGGATTTTTTTTTTTTTTTTTTTTTTTACAATTAGATTGTTTGGTGAATCCCAAATCCTAAGCTCTCTCCTAGGTTTGAATTTTTTTTTTTCCCCTGTAAAACTCAGTGGCAGGATTTTACAGTGGGGAGATATATGTTTATGTTGGCAAAAAGGGACAAAATCAATTATACAAAAATGTGGTGAGAAAATTATAGTAAAGAAAGGAAAGTTTATGAATTTTCTAGAAGGGGACAAAAAATTTAATAAATTGACGGGAGGGAGTTAATGACATGACCACTACTTTTTATCTACTATTAGATTTAATAGGAATTAATGGTTTAAAAATAGTGTAACTCTTGCAAAGTTATACTTTTTTTTTTCCTCCCACAGTGTTTCCTCAAAACTTTCAACTAAAGACTAATTACTGTTCGCGACGAGTGAGCTCATTGGTCTCATAGCGGGGTAAATTGTTGACCTGAGGAGTTTTTTTTCAAAATGCTGGTGCTCGGACTTGAACAAAGTTACACCTGGTGTAACTTAAACTCATCTCTATATGATTTTTGTTAATTTTAGTATTAAATGTGTGACAAAAACTAGCTTAATTTCCGTTAAAAAAATAATAAATAAGTAAAAAGTTAATAGTTGCCAAACTGTGATGGAATCTCTTACATAAATTATTTGAATGAATTGAAAATATTATACACGCATCACTGCAATCAAATGGATGAATGATAAATCTGTTCATTCTTGGTATGTTCTATAAAATCAATAAGACACGATAGGGTTTGGTCTATAAAAAAGGTATTAAATACGGACTTTAAGATGAAAAAAGCATGTCAAAAGTCTTATAGTTGAATTGGCACCTCCTCATGCATAAAATGCTTAGAGTCTGAGGGAGAAATGGTTCAAACTACGAGATTAGCAACTTATTGAAATTATCTCTAAAAAAAAAAAAAAAACTTGATTCCTTGTAAAATTTAAGTAATAATCTAGTAATAATGGATAATAACATCTTTTGTGGTGTCCGTTTGCGATTCAAATTCTACCTCACCTTCTCCCACTATATACATACACTACACACTGAGTGCGATGTCAATGGAAGGTTCAATCATTAAAAGATGCATTTGTTTTGTGAATTATTCTCATTAGAGTGTAGTTTGAATGGAACTCATTGTATTATATACTGTTTAATTGCATGGAGCCTAATTTCAAGCCATATGTAAAGCTTTCAAATGGCCGACCTTGTTATCAAACATTCCTCAAAATTTGTCCTTTGACCACAAAACTAAAATAAAAAATCAAAATGAAAAAGAAAAAAAAAAGAAGAAGAAGAAGTGGGTCAAACAAGTGCACCATGCTCAACGCAGGTGCAAACAAAGGGACTTTAACAAAGAACAAGAAGGATCCCTACGTGGCTGCGTTCTATTTAGAAGTAGAACCAATAAAGTAAACACGGATCTTTGAAAAAAACATCATGACGATCCACCTAAAATCGGACGGTTGGTATAGAATCCAATGTGATTCCAACTTTTTGTAATATTTCATAAGGGACCCACCTCAAATTGGAACGTTGGAAATTATTAAAAAGGATAGAAACTAGTAACAAAATCAAAAAGAAAGAAAGTGACTCTCTCTCTTAATAGCCGTTGCAAAATCAAATTTTTAATTCTGCAGAGTACACAAAACCCCAAGAGGAAACTACAAAAACTATTATTAATCAATCAAAGATCTCTCTCTGCCTCCAAACCAAAACACAGCAAGAAACACATCCAAAATCTTAAAATTTTTCAACAATGGCGGAGATTAACAGCTCTCTGCGACAAACCCATCCAGAAAATCCCACACTCCAAACTTTCTTTCATGCCCTCGACCCCATATCTCTCGTCCTCTCTCAGAATTCAAACTCCAACCAACCCGTCCCTCTCAGACTCACCACAGAGAGCTTTATCATGGAGAGAGGACCCAGATACGGAGCATACGCTGAATTGAGAGAATCAAAGCTGAGAATGAAGCAAATAAAGGAACAAGAACCTGAAGTATATGAACCAAAGCTGACCCCACCAAAGAAACAGGTAAAATTTCAAGCTAACTTGGTGTCTAGGCCTAAAGGGCCCTCTGTTCTTGCACAGTCGGTACCGGATTTCTCTGCTACATTGCGGAAAGAGAACCGGAAGCCAGTGAGTATGCTTCCTCCAATGCTGGAGATGACTCCTCCGGCAAAGAATGGATCCAGAGTTAATGGGATTTTGTCAAATTCGAGAGGGAGCAAGTCTGCGAATGCAGGGGAGAAGAGGGGTGTTGGTGGTGGATTGATGGCAAGGAAGAGTTATGCAAGTGTTGAGGAATTGAAGGGGCTGTCTTCGGCCGCGGCCAATGCCATCAATGGTGAAAACAGGGGAGGGAGGAATGGCAGAATGGTGGGGAAGACTGTGTTGGGGTACAGACAGTTTTGAATGTGGTGGTGGTTTTACATACGATTTGTCTTTAATTTTTTCTTTTTCTTTTTCTTTTTCTCTTTTTACTTGTTCTTACTTGATTGAATTTGAATTTGTTTCACGAGTTTTTAGAGTAATTTTTCATTGCTTTTCCTAAGAGATATTGAAATGTGAAGATGAATTTGTTTTCTATTTTTGTCTCGGTTCAGAAGAGTGCAAAGCTCTGGATGTAACCATGAGATGTTATTGTAATATACTGAAGGTGGGTCTGTTCCTCCGAAAATGAGTTTGGAGATTTGAGAACATGGTTGTTCCTTTTTTACTTTTTCTCAACAATCAAGCCTGCAAGGATTTTGGGAGACACTAATTTCTTTTTTCCTTTATGTGGTGTATTTCTAGGGCCTGAATTACCAAAGAGATGCTAGAATGCATCTTTCTTTTTGGTGTTAATTTTCTCGTCCAAGTTTGGAAGGATTTTGGAGGCACAGTTTCTTTTTTTCCTCTATGGTGTAATTCTGGGGCCTGAATTATTACCAAAGAGATGCTAGATGTCATCTTTTATTCATTTTAAACAAATGGAATGCCCATGGAGAGGAGATCTGAAATCTAGTCATTCTTTGAATACCATAAGCCAAATGGAAGAAAAACCTTTCAGTTGTTTATTTCATCAATGATGTGACAAACAATGTATCAAATGGACTGGCTCATTCTTGAACTGCTTTCATAACCTTAGCTACCATTGATTAAAAAAAAACCATTACAAATTGTTGGCCTATTTAAAGACAAGTTACATTCAGGAAGCCATGTATACTACAATGCTAATCTACGCAGTAGCCACTTTCAATAAACATCATTCAATTTTTACAAAATACGTGTCTTGCTTCAGTTAACAGGCAGAGAAGTTCTAGAGGGTCGCATTAACCAATCAAAAAGAACTAAAAAATTGCAGCGCATATACGAAGTTCAGAAGGAAAATGACCTGCAATCCAAAAGATCCATCACAATTTCCTCAACCAAATTTTGAAGTATGTCCCCATCAATTTCATTGCCAGTCTCAAATGCCTCGATATCAAAATCTGTCCATTTCCCCAAGGAATAACTCATCTCCCATTCTATTATCTCATCAGGAACCATCCCAGCCAAACCTGTCCACCTTCTAACCTCCTTCGCAACATCTTGAATCAATGTCTTTGTATTCATACATAATGGAAGTCTTGACCATGCCTTGAATCCAGAATTACAGTATCGACCATATTTTGAGTCTAAACATTCTATGATACAGTCAAAAAGAAATCCCCTGAGGTGGTTTCCTGCTTTGGTGTCCTCCAAACCTATAAAGCCATTGGAATCTGTCCATGCAACACGAGCAAAAGATTCCAATTCATCAAGGAGATGGGGACTAATGACAAAACCTTCCATTCCATCTAAATTATGTGCAGTTCGAGTTCGGAACAATAGTTCAGCATTCAAGATTTTCTCGTTTGCATGGGCAAGTTCACTTCCAGTTAATCTTTCCTCAGAAAGATTCCAATGGCTCTGCAGGATTTTAGAGACATTCCTGACAAAATTGATCAACACCTTACTATCAGTTCTCCCTTTATCCAATGAGGTTGCAGAATCTAAGAGATCCACATCAGATTCCGATGGTTGTAACTGATCATAGGAGTAATCCATAGAGTCAGGGCACAACCTATGTCCTGGAACTGCAAGCAAGGGTTGGAAACAGAAGAACACTTAAACAGGCAGATTTTTAAATCGAATTTTATTGTAAAAAATATATATAGTGTTTCAACAATGCATTTTAGAAATCAGTCAACAATGAAGTGGATACAAAGGTATTATGTATTTCTTTGTTCTGCATTCTCTACAACATAATTTAAGTTCTTTTACCTGGGCTGTCATCCAGACTACTAGAAGAGAATGAAGCTTCAAGAACAGATCCAGGGCTAAGATGATGACCTTCTCGTGAACTTCCAAGAAACCTTTCCATCTTTGCTTCATTCTAAAGAGGGTATACCCTTGTCAGTAATAAATGAATGCTGAAACACAATTCACTCAACAATAGCAAAAACTTCTCTAAAGAACAAAAAAAAAAAAAAAAAAAAAAAAAAAGCCAAAAATTCAGGATCATATAATCACATTTGAAGACATATAATTTATGGATTGGAATGACATGCTATTAATATGACATCCCACAGCTCCCTATGAGAATTGTATCAACATACATGGTCCTCAATGAATGAGGAAATGCAAATTCACAATACTAGGTGTCCAACATCACATTACAATCCTGATGGAATATCAGTCCATAGAAGTTTTCATAAACCACAAATAGCTCTAACGAACACAAATAGGAATATTCAACTAAATAATTATCCAATTTTCTTTACTCAAATTATTGCAATCCATATCACTTCCAATTTCATTTTCAGATATCCCAGGCCCCTAATCATTGTTTATAAATTTAAACAGTTCATTCAAAACCCCAAATAAAAGAGAGGCACACTCCAGGTAAAAAATTTGGATATCTATAATCATGCGCATGGGAATAATTACAGGAAATCTAACAAAATAGGTTATTAATAAAGAAAGTTTGCATCTTGGCCAATTTCAGTGGAATGTTATTTATGACATGGTAATCAAAATAAGCCACTGTAAGTATCCATGTAATACCGTCTAGTGCAGAACATGAGCAAATTTTATTATCTAATGTATGATTTCTTATTCATACAAGATATACAAGACAATGAGAAAAAATTTACATAAGAAAAATAAATATTCAGTGCATAAGTCCATAGTGGATTCTGCTATAATTAACCACAAAATGCTGACCTTTTTTTTTCAGCAATAATTATCAAGTACACAGAGTTCAGTGGTATTACCACTTCTGACCCAGATACATGCTTACAAGAGTAGCTCAGTCTGGAGTTTACAACAAAGAGGATTTTTTGCTGTAGGCATTAAAGTTTAGAATGAGATATAAGTGCTCTCATGAAATCTCAACATACATTGACCTAAAAAGTCAAATATCGTTTCTTCTTCTTTTCTTTTTTTGTTGGCCAGTCGATAAAACGCCAAAAATTAAAGCAACAATCCCAGCTAAAATAATGTCATCTTTGTTTTTCTAGGTGTGTGGATAGAATAGCTAAAGAGGTAATGAATGCATGGGGATAAAGCAACACAAGTTGACAAAGCAAAAGCAAAGCCAGAAAAGATGGTAACATGAACAGCAAAAAATATACGGCAACATACCTCAAAAACTAAATCCTTATTGGACATGTGAGTATGACCATCCTGAGACAAAGATTGGTCTGCAGTCAAGGCAGATATTAACTCTTGGAGAATCATAGCAACTGTAGGAGCACCAGTTGATAACTCATCATTTTCTTGAGAAGTCAATTCCTTCAATTTTTGTTCCAGGAGGGCCCCTAAAGCATCTCCTCTTAACGTTAATGGATTTTGAAAAGACATATTTCCATCTTCATTCCTTCTTTTCTCCTCCATTTCAACGGGAATGGAAGCCTTCTGCCTCATTGGGGAATTAAAGGTAAAAGAAATAACATCAGTTTCCTTATTTCCCTCAGCTCCTTTTCCATCTCCCTGATGGGCTAATCTACTTTTGACACGATTATGGTTTGAGTGAGTATTAAGTCCCATGCCTTTTCCAGTCAAAGTACCACACTGAACATTTCTCTGCTTTGCAATAGTTGAACTGACAAAACCTGTACTTTCAGATTGCCCACCGACATTTATTGTCCTCCTTTTTCGTACTGGAGTCCTTAACTGTGACAACGATTCACCCCTTCCATTACAAGCCTTCCTCTCTGTGTCAAACCTAGAACAGTCCACTTTGGTAGGCACCCTCGGCCTGGCTCGACCACTCAAACTTCGGTTCAAAGCAACAAAATCTTTGGTCCCACCAGTGGCATTTCCAGCTGATGAGACTCTTCGACTCTGCAGACTACTTAGTTTAGATGTAGTTGGGATTCTATCCCTGCCCGAAAACATAGGATCCTGTGTTTGCATCCTGTGCTTAAATACAATGGAAGATGATTCATCCTTTGGAGGCTTGCATGTTTGGCTCGACAAATGCCACTGTCCTTGACCTTCATGTGATGGAGGCACTCTTTCTGTAATCGGTTCATTACAGAATCTCATATTGTCCTTTTCTTGAGAAACAAGAGAAACAGCCTGGTCTTTACTTTTCTGAAAAACCACATCTGTTTCATGCTCATAGGAGGATACTGGTGGCCTTGGTATACTCCATCCTGAATCCTGAGAAGAGGCATTGACAAAGTTTGAACCAAAACAAGCAGAGGGATGCTCCTCAGTATTTGCTCCAAAATCCACCAAATTGCCACAATTTCTACAAGAAGTCTGCCCCATCAAAGGCTTTGCTGAACTTGCATTACAACTAGATTGTTTCCGTGTCTCTGGTGATATAATCTCATCCCTTGGAGAATAATGCATAGAACTCGAATAAGTAATAGCACATTTTGCTCTGCTTGTAGCTTGCAACCCTGGTTCCAAAATCCTGGTGGCAGCACCAATTAACCGAGAGCTTCGAGACACATTCCTCCCAGAGGAAATCCTTGGACTCTTCACGGGAGAAGCAAGCTTCGGGTGATGATGATGGTGCTTTCTTGACCGAGACAAAACACTCTTAATCTGCAATGCCTCAGCTCCAAACCTAGTAACCACCCTTCTCTCAAATGGCCCCGTCTTTTGAAGCTTCTGAGGCCTCGATTCCTGCTTCCCACCTCCTTTCTCCAAATTCAACTCCTTATCAAACCCACCATGATTACCTACAAAATTCTCATCCCCATTAACATTACCATCAGAAAATGAAGGTTTCTTAGGTTTATCTCGATGCACAGCTGGCATAGACTCAAGACCCATTAGCCTAGCAACCAAACTTGGAGCCTTCATTTCATGCTTTCTCTCTAAATCTACACTACGATTCCCATTCTTCTTCACATTTGGGAAACCCCCACTATTTTCATCAGCAATCTATTACATAAAACACAACCGGAATATATCAAAAGAGCCAAAAATCAGCCAAAAAAAAAAAAACTTTCAAACCCACTAGACAACTAAATCAACACTTCAGAAAGAAAAAAATTGAAACTCAGACTACTACAAAAAGCAAAATGCGTACCAACTGTAGCTTGGAAGTGGGCATCTTCTCATCCCCTTTAAAGTTCTTTGATGCTTGTTTTGCACGAGCTAACACATTCAAAAAATTCACCAAACATAAAAATCAAACAATTTTACCAAATTATATCAAAAGGACGTGTATGTGTTAGAGAGAGAAAACATCGAAGCAATATGGGTTTTCTTTAGTGAAATGGAGCTTGGAAATGGACATCTTTCTCATCCCCTTTAAACTTCTTATAAAATCAAACATTTTTACCACATTTTATCAAATGGGACATGTATGTACGTGTGTTTATGTGCTGCTTGTGTGTGAGCATGTGGATAGAAGAGAGTAAGAGAGTGAACCTGGAGGAAGCAATTTCTTAGAGAAGAGCTTTTTCTTGGCGAACCTACGGTTCCAATCGAAAAGCTGAAAGAAAATTCCAACACAACCACCAGGCCTATGCGTTCTCTTCTCAGTAATCGCTAGAGACGACGAAGTTTGCCCTGTATTCTCGTTCATTTCTCCAGCAAACCCCAAAACCCTTACAAACACCTTTCACAAAAACCCAGAACTCAAAAAATGAAACTCCTTTCTATCACAAACCCACCTCCAAAAACTTGAAAATCTCTCAAACCCAAATCTGCATTTCGCCAAAATATTACTACATTTCAGGCTCAAAAGTCTCTCTATCTATCTATCTATCTATCTTTTTCTCTGTTTGAAGCTAAAAGAAGAGCGTGAATGAGAAAGGGAATCCAGAGCGAGCAGAGAGCTCCTAAAACAGGAAACTCCGTACAGCAATAATGCTGGTAAACGAGTAGAGAAACCAAAGTGTAATCTTCATAAAGCTGAAGCCAGAAAGCAACATTTCCTCGCCGCAAAACGACGACTGCACAGTCCACGATGCTCAGTTTACCGACAGAAACAAAATACGAGACCTCACTGTTTCTTTGCACAAGTCTGTACGCAAAGCAGCTGAGCCAAAGCGAAGAAGAATAGAATCTAAATGCAACGTATATGATTCGACAGACATAATAGTATATTTTCGCGGAGCCCAAGAGACCCAGAGGGTTGTATGAAGCTCGAGTGTGTTGTGTGTCTCAGCTAATGCCATGAAGCCATTGGCGTTGGAAAAACAAACACAAAATTACTGTACAGGGCCAGGCTAGTGAGTTGTAGAGAGAGAGAGAGAGAGAGAGCGAGTTTGAGAGTGTGACTGTGAGAGTGAGACAGAAGAGAGTGAAGTAGGTGCGTTGGATAAGGAGAGGAGAGCGGGGGGACAGAGACCGCACCCCACGCGCACAGTCAACACTACAGTCTACAGACACCCATTAATTAATTATTGCTTATTTATTTTTTAATACTAGTATTTTAATTACTCTTTCTCTTAAGTGCTACTCTCTCTATATATATTATGATTCTAGACCTTAAATTCAACCGTGAGCTTGACGAGAGACATTGTGAGGTTAACCTAAATGTCTAGGTTAAAATCTTCTTTCATTTGTTGTAACTATCTAATATTTGTTTACCAAAAAATAATACTACCTGATATTAATTAAAAAAAAAAAAATTACTCATGTGTTGATATTGATTAATATAATACGAAATGTTCTATGATTCGATGTCATGGTTTATTGGCTATACTCAACTTACCCTTCGTGAAGGTGTATTATTGATTTACCTTGCAAAGATTGTTTGACAATTATGAACAGTATTTTTCTACCCATTATGAACAGTTTGACGATTATCTTGCCAAGATCGGTTGTGTTTAGTTCGCTAAAAAATATTTTTCAAGTATTTGGTTGTATTTCTAAAAATACTTCAGAAAATATTTTCATGTGTTTAGTTACATTTTTGAAAATACTATTAAAAACACATTTTTTATTACTTTTTCACATTTTCTCATCTCCTAGCAATGGCGGCAATCATAGGCCACCAGAGAATAGGTACATTAGTGGAGGTAGTAGTTGGGTGGTAGATAATGGGAGTGGAGGGTGAATGTTTGATTGATAAGTTTTTGGTAAGGCGGAAAATGGTTTATGAAAAATGAAAGCATAAATCAATTTCTGCCATAAGCGTCTTTATTTTATTGTCAACTGGAAAACAATTTCCAATTGTCCAACATTTTCCATTACCCCAAACACCCTTAAATGCGAAAATTATTTTTCCAAAAATCAATATTCGTCGAACCAAACATAACCTTGAGAAGAATATGGCAAGCATCCATAGGGCACACCTCATACCGACATTCATTGAAAAACATTTTTGAAACAATGAAATTATTGTCTTTCTTGGACTAAGAAAGATTGTAAGTGTAACGACCCAAGGAAAAGCGCTAGCCACATCTGCGCTATACCTCAAAAGGACTAGTCACAATTGAGGCTCCTTGTAGTTGTTAATAAAGCCCAGTTCAACCCAGTAAATACCCGATGTGGGACTCATTACACACCCACACACATCACACAATCAATCAAATTGGGGTATCACAATCTCCCCCACTTAAATCCCTAACGTTCTCATTAGGGCCCACTTTGTAGGGTAATGTTTCTGAGCCCACACGGGATTACCGGGCCGGCTCTGATACCATATGTAACGACCCAAGGAAAAGCGCTGGCCACATCTGCGCTATACCTCAAAAGGACTAGAGATATGTATATCTTAAAAGAATCATATAATTTTCATAATATGGTTGTTCTTAAACTAGGGGTAATTGAGTAAGGGATTTTATAGTGGTATTGTATTATGCAACAAAAACATCATGGCTCCATTTGCTTTGGAAATTTTTATCTTACAAATCTTGGGAAGGAAAAGTCTACGCATATGTTGGGAAATAGTTTTGAACTAGGGTGATGAGTGATAAAATTGTATAGATCGATACGATTGTGGCTTTAGAGTAGCGCAGTGGAAGCGTGATAATTCATTCAACTTGTGATGAATTCAGAGGATTGAATTCTTTTAAGTGGGGGAGATTGTGATACCCCAATTTGATTGATTGTGTGATGTGTGTGGGTGTGTAATGAGTCCCACATCGGGTATTTACTGGGTAGATCTGGACTTTATTAATAACTACAAGGAGCCTCAATTGTGACTAGTCCTTTTGAGGTATAGCGCAGATGTGGCTAGCGCTTTTCCTTTGGGCGTTACATATGGTATCAGAGCCGGCCCGGTAATCCCGTGTGGGCTCAAAGACACTACCCCACAAAGTGGGCCCTAACGAGGACGTTAGGGATTTAAGTGGGGGAGATTGTGATACCCCAATTTGATTGATTGTGAGATGTGTGTGGGTGTGTAATGAGTCCCACATCAGGTATTTACTGGGTAGATCTGATCTTTATTAACAACTACAAGGAGCGTCAATAGTGACTAGTCCTTTTGAGGTATAGCGCAGATGTGGCTAGCGCTTTTCCTTGGGTCGTCACATATGGTATCAGAGCCGGCCCGGTAATCCCGTGTGGGCTCAGAGACACTACCCCACAAAGTGGGCCCTAACGAGGACGTTAGGGATTTAAGTGGGGGAGATTATGATACCCCAATTTGATTGATTGTGTGATGTGTGTGGGTGTGTAATGAGTCCCACATCGGGTATTAACTGGGTAGATCTGGGCTTTATTAACAACTACAAGGAGCCTCAATAGTGACTAGTCCTTTTGAGGTATAGCGCAGATGTGGCTAGCGCTTTTCCTTAGGTCGTTACATATGGTATCAGAGCCAGCCTGGTAATCCCGTGTGGGCTCAGAGACACTACCCCACAAAGTGGGCCCTAACGAGGACGTTAGGGATTTAAGTGGGGGAGATTGTGATACCCCAATTTGATTGATTGTGTGATGTGTGTGGGTGTGTGATGAGTCTCACATCGGGTATTTACTGGGTTGAACTGGGCTTTATTAACAACTACAAGGAGCCTTAATAGTGACTAGTCCTTTTGAGGTATAGCGCAGATGTGGCCAGCGCTTTTTTCTTGGGTTGTTACAGTAAGGATGGAGTGATCTTTGGTTTGAAGTTCTATTTGTCTATCACCTTTCAGGAAACTACATTCTCACAATTCTATCAATAATTAGATTGCATCACATGGTTTATTGGCCAATGCAAACACATGGTCCAGTTTAATTAGAGTAACTAAGATATAACATCTAAGAAATTGTATTTAGGTATTCTTATATATAACTTGGAATAGGAACTTTAAAAAAAATATATTAAGAAATAGATCTTTCTTATGGAATGTGTGAAATCATTTTAAAAAATGACAGTCACTAAGGCTTATAAGAAATGTAGTATACACAATAAAATTCTTATTTTGTACTAGAGTTACCATGTTTTCTTGGATGATCATGCCCTTTGTTTGGTTTTGTTTTTTCCTATTTTTTTATTTATTTTTTTGGGATAATTAAATGTTACAAAAATAGAAAATAGGAGATTCAAAATATGGTTATCCTTATAAAGAAGAGCGGGTAATGCTATTAAGTTACGAGGATATAGGCCCTTCATTGATTGATAATATTTAAAAATGTCTTTTATTATTATTATTTTTTTTAATATTGAGTTATTTGATTTATCCAAAAATTATGGACGATATTATGGATGACAATGGAAAAGGGTAAGGCAAATTATAGTTGCCCAGTTCATGTCTTGTCCTCTCTTTGAAGTAGTAAAAAATGAAATTAAGGCAAGACACAAGTATTATGTGATGATGAGACATGAAAGTGAAAAAAATGAGAGAGAATAAAGGATGACAATGAGAACATTGAGGAAGGCAAAATTTGTTGTAATCCTACCTCCTCTTTAGGATGGGATAATGTATGTTGTACATACGTCTAGTTTTTCAATGCATGCAAAATGAAACTCATAACATATGAGTCTCATAAATAAATTGAGTAAATATATAATGAGTGTGATGGTGCACAATTCCAAAACATTTGATACTTTTTTTGTCAAAGAGAGGCTTGACAAATTAGGTTGAGTAATTTTACCATCTCTAAACAATTCACTTAACTAAAGATAGGTCAAGGATAAATAGAGATCTCGTCCTGTACTCACAAAAGTAAATTACATTTCCTTCTACCAAAGGTAATAACTAATAAATAATAAATAGTATAACTTTCCTTGAATATTCTTAATTTGGAAGTTCTATAAGATCTTTTAATAAAGATTTTCATTTTTAGTCGAAAATATCATTTTAGGCCCTACAATTTGGGGTTATTATCATTTTGCCAATTTGACCCCCTATATTTTGATAGCATTTAATTTAATTCAACTTATTTTTAACATTCTAAGTCCAAATCTATTTTTTTTTTTAATTTCAGTTATTGAGTTGATATTTATGTCAATTGGAGTTACAAGTTGGTAAATTTAATTTGTGTTTAGCTCTCAATAAAGTGCAAAAAAATGTAAGAAAAGCTATGATTGACCATAAAAATTAAATTAACTATAAATTAAAAATAATAAAAATTAAATTAACTGCCACTAAAATTTAAGGACAAAATTAATAATAATCTAAAAATATATTTTTGTTCATTTTAATTAGCAATGGTCATTTTTATATTATTATTATTTATTTTTTTAAACTAGAAAGTGAAGGAATGTATGGGGACAAAACTGAAAAGGTGGGGGAGTATAAAAGAGAAAAGAAAACGGAGTTTTTGTGTGGATGCCGTTGAGACTACGTCTGTCGGCAGTCATGCTTACGCTGTAGGAGTAGGAGCGTCTAATTTCCAACTTTTTATTAAATTTTTATTTTTGACTTCATTTTCGAACTTTTCAAATAGATCTTTACGGTAACAAAGTTGGCACTCGCTGCGACTGACATAAAAATGTGCACTCGTTCGTTTCTTTACAATTTACATGCTGTAGTGTCGATTCATTCGGATTGTAAACTACTTTAGAATGAAACAAAATAGATTCAGCACTGATACAAAAAGGGTGTCCCACCTGGCACTGCCACTGTAGGATACCCGATTTATTATTATTTATTAATCAAGGAAAGGGAATGCATCTGCGTCTTCCCCCTTTTAGTAACTCTCGTTCATTTTGTTCTCCCAAAATAATAAAGACAAAAAAGTCCGATTCATTTTACAAATTTATAATTTATAATTTTTATATATTTAAAGGTATACCAAGTGCCAAGTTAATCCAAAAATTTATTCTTAATTATGTAATGAATGAAATTGATTGGATTTGAAATGGACTCCTCTCTCTCCTTCCTATAACTATTGCCTGATTTATTATAATAATAATAAAAATATATTAAATCTACTACTCTCTTCGTCCTACTCTATTTGTCCTGTTTAAAATGTCAAACTTTTTAAAGGAACATCATTTATTGTCTTGTCTACCTTTTAAAAATATATAAGTTTCCAAAACTACCCTTAAATAAATTTATCAAAAAATTGAATTATTAATAAAATAGGGGTATAATAGGAACATTAGTAAATTAATTACTTTTATTTTTAGAAACAGGACAATATTTTGGGACATCTCAAAATGGAATAGAGGACAGACAAAGTAGGACTGAGGGAGTACTATTAAGAAAACCAATAAATTAATCTTAATACTAATAATAAATTCTAGTTAGTCTAACTAGTAATGTCTCTTGTTATTAATAAGGTGACATGGGTTCATATTTTGCCTATACTAAAAAATCTTTATATGATGATAAATCACAATTATGATTATCATTACGTGGATGGTATAGGTTTGAAGAGGTACAAATTTGATTATGGGGCTATCCACAAAATGATCCAAATTGTTATATGGATTTTGCTAAGCTCAGGTTCGTCTAGGGCTTCGACCCACCACTCTAGTCAAAGCTTCCCTTGATAGCTAGTGAGACGGTTAAAGATCCAGCACTTGAAAAAGCCCAAGATCAAGAACTCATAACCACATTGAATGATTTAGTATTTAATGTTGAAGCATATAAAGAAAGTAAATAATGAGTTAATTTAAGACTCATAATTTGCTCAACCAATAAAGCTTCTGCTAGCTTAAAGTAACTCATAGTCATTGATATGGCTTCTATTCTCTTACTGGTACATGCTTACTGTACTTCCACTGATTGGAGAGAGAGAGAGAGAGAGAGAGAGGAGACTGGTGATAGAGGGGGAGTACAACCAAGAGGTGAGGGTGGTGACAGACTTTAAAGGGATTAAATTCAGAGTTTTATGTTAATAAAGCTCTAAAAACCCATCCAAGAGTCAAAAGCTGTCAAAATCGAAACAAAAAAAGGCATGGACTCCAAGTTCTGAATTGGCATTCAAAGTCAAAATTCAAGTGTCGATTAGGCACTTGAATCCAAACTTCTATGAAATTCATTTTTGAGTGAGTTTTTCTATTTCAACTTGCATTGCACGAGTTTATTCCCATATGTGCGAAAGAATTAAGGTATAGAGAGTTTCAAACACATCCTAACTCATCCCCTAAGCCCTTTACTCCCTCTATAAATAGAGCAAACCCCATGTAATGCCACACAATAAAGGTAAGGGCTTAATGGTCTTTTCCATTATGTGTCTATAAACTTTATTTTCAATTTGAGAACAATAAAATCTAGTACAAAATTGTTCACATCTATTAAATCCATACAAAAGTTATTTTGATCCAATCATATCGATACCTTAAAAAGTTGTGAAAATGTTAATTTCTTTTAAAAAATCTCAAACCTTGCTCATTGGAGAAAACTATAAGAGCATTTACAAACTCAATATGGATATAATCAAATCTTGTCTAAAATCCCAACTTTTCTTATTTTAGCAAATTTATATTCTACTAGAAGTGCATCATACTCTTCACCTATTTCTCTATTATATATAAATATTATTTTTTTCTCTCTCCAAGTGCTTCCTTTCCCATTTATGGCAAAAATTCTTTCCTCACCTCTCATTATCTGTCATAGATACCATTCATGGATCAATTCACAAATAACAATCACAAAATCTAAGCAATCAGTGTCGTGAGAACCTTCCTCAATCTTCACTCCTCAATTTTAAAAACAAACGACCAATAGCAACAAGAAAGTTATATGAAATCCCCAATTCAACCACCCATACTCACATAGACACCTGTTCACACGTTAAATAACTCAGAGACCCATGGTGACTTAATGTTGAACCAAAAATGACCCAGCGGTGGTAACCATGACGGTCCATGGTGACCTAATGATGCAATCGTCTTATTTGTGATTAAGAGAGAGATTCCAACAATGGCCCACTAAGACACACACTGTTCCAACAAAGAAAAAAATTTAGTGACCAATGTGTGATCATTTGGTCTATGATTTGGAGAGAGATTTTAATGATCGCGAGCTTGTCTCCCACCTCAAACTTCTTCACTCTATCATGTATCTTGATTGTTTTATTTGTGATATGGAGAGAGAGAGAGAGGAATAGTTTATGTTTTTATAAGAGCATGTTAAACTTGTCTTGAAATACTGTTTATAAATTAATTTGGTTTATAAGTTAGGGTCATGCCCTAAGGGCACTCGTTAAGAATCCATTTTAGGAAAATTTTGACATCACTTTTATGGAAAATGAAAAAAACTGTCAAAACATTAATTGTTTTTTTTTCTTTTCCCATAAAAACTTTCCTTAACTGGATTCTTAATGAGTGCCCTTAGGGTACTCGTTAGCATTTCCCTATAAGTTATTGAACCTGAAAATTTTTTAGGTACTCCTAGAGCACGGAAAAATGATGCTTCATCTTCTCATATTCATGGTAGACCTTTATAATGAATTTAATAAGTAGACCTTATCATAAATGTAAGAGAAAGAAATATCATTTTCCGTATTCTAAGAGCAACTAAGAATTACTTGTTGAGCATGATAGGAATGTTTTAACAATTCTTACTTAGTGATTCCTCTCCCAAAATGTGTTGTTAAAGGAAAGTGGTATGGACGCGATTCATTTAGATGTTAAGCTCCTAGCAAGCCTAAACAAAAGGGTAAAGGAGTTAAAGGAAGAAAAAGAAATAGTCACCAAAGCGAGGGTTATTTAAAGGCACACGTGAATGTCTATATGCAGGCAAAGTTTTAACAAACCGAGGAAAATGTTGTCCTTATTAGTTGGAATGCGAACCTTTTTCACATGAATATCAGAGATGACTTGGACCAACAGTGGCTTTTAAATTTTGTCCGACAAAAGAGGGTAAAGACCAAAGAATTTTGACCAACTATATGGTCTATAGATTTGATTTTATAAAACAATAAACAAGATTTCATTTAACAACACATTTTTCTTATCAAAAAAAAAAAAGATTTCATTTTGTTGCTTATTTTGTTTCTAAAGGCTCCAACTTTGTTTTGATTTATAAGTAGTTCTGTACTTATTATGCACTAACTTTGTGTTTTATATTGTGTTGGCTCAATGGTATAAGTGATTAATATGGTTGCCTAAGCCTCTAAGTAAAAAAAAAAAGCTCTCAAATTTTAACCGATGGTATTAATTAAGCCAAAATATTAATCAATAAATAAAATAATATTTTTTATCAAATGAAAAACAAACAAAAAAGAGAGAAAGAAATGCTATGTCCACAATATTTTTCACAACACTTTTACAACAATTTTTAAATAGCAGGTTATTATAAGATGTTATTGATAGTAAAAAAATAATTTTAGTGGTAAGTTGAAATAGAAAACAAAAAGCAATTTAACACCTAAGATTTGTTGTGAAAAATATTATGAATTTAGTACTTCGAAAAAAGAAAGAAAGCAATACACAAAAAAAATCATAACATTTTTCACAATAGTCAAGTTAGCAAACTTTTAATAGTTTTCATATAGATTCACCATTAACATCACTTTTTTATTTACCACTATCAATCTGCCATATCAACAAATGTAAAAAATTTTGTCAAATTTTTTGTATTTATAAAAATTCTTTAAGAAAAGAGAAAATTTTAGGTGGTTCATGTTAATTAGTAGTAATTTAGCATATAAAACAAGATAATCAATTCTCGCCTTAAGTCCCCAAATGCATAAAACGACACCTTTTTATACTAAATAGACTCCCAGACTACTTGTTTGTTTATATAATCAAAAGCATTTTTAGCCCTATAAAGACAAGATTTTTGGGTTTTAAAATAACAAGTAAAAAAAAAAAAAAAAAACTGAAACTGAACACAATACAATAGTGAAACACATTTACCTGTTGGTCAAACCCTCAATTTGTTTTGCTCATAGGCAGATAATCCTTGAGGCCCCAATCCATCATAAAGATCTTGGAAGATAGGTGGCAATTTTTTTTTCCTTTTTTTTCAGAGTTTTATTTGAATACTTTATAAATGAAGACATAGGTGGCCATTTCATTTATACCAAAATATTGCTAAACATGGTGATTCCAATTCCATTAGAACATGCTGAAGAACAATAACTTAGAACACACCCAATTAAAATACGTTAAAGTGGTCGAAAGTGACAATGTGAGTAATAGAAAAAGTGATAGGCGTCAAGTACACACATTTTTTGTACTTGGGGTAGGGGTGGAGATAAATAAGAAACATTACCCTTTTTGTTTTTTTTTTTTTTTTGGTTGCAAGATATAAGATAAAAATCAACACTTCCAATACTAATAGAATGCTATTTGTAAATCATAAGAAGAGTATCTAATGGTCCGTTTGGATTGAGGGGAAGAGAGCAGGAGTAGAGTAGAGTAAAATAGATTTAGCACAAAATTAACTTATTTTTAGCCAACATTATTCTACTCTCTTTCACTTTCCCTCCTTCCCCCTTCCATCCAAACAGACCATAAATGTAAATTAACAGTTAAGTAGTTGGCACCTCCTTTTTAATTCTCCCCGACATTTTCTCATAATTTATAATCCACCTGACCTAACTACACAATTTTGTTTTGAGTATGTTTCAGATTAGGGTTATTAAGGGTGGCATTTTGGCCCCATTGCATTGATCTCATTGATCCAACCAACCAATAATCTGGAAAAAAAAAAAAAAAATCCTATCTTTCTCTCACTCTTTGGTAATTTTCTTAGACAGGATCAGAAGCCAGCCTCTACTTAATTTACGCATGTATGAAGAGGAGCTATAGTTTGTTATAAGCCATTCGACAATCCTTGCATCAATTGCTGGACATGTCATGAATGCTTAAGCAGTAATCAAGGAACTAAATAATCTATTACCAAATAGACCACTGTATGTATATTGTATGCCAACCAATAATATCTATTAGAAATATTAACTAAATAATTCCGCGTCAAGTTTTGTGTACTCGCTTTTATGTTCTTTGATACATTTCTTTCCCCGACCATAAAAGTATTGACATTTTGTTTTCCAGATAAATGAAGACTGAATTACATAAATACTTTTCTTTATAAATTATAAATGTATATGTATATATATATATATATATACACATATTTATTTATAATCATATATGATTATAAAATGATCAGACTGTGTTATATATATAATTATATAGTTTTTGTTTTTGTTTTTTAATCAAGATCATCTCTAAAAAGCTCCATTTATATCTTGACAATTTTCATTTTGAGATTGACTTGTGATAAAGATTGTTATGTGTGTGTTTCTATATATAATATTAAGTTTTTTTTTTTTTTTTTTTTGAGAGAGAGTTTCGACTTAGGGCATTCAAGACAGCAATTAATTTTTGGTGTAGGTAGAAATTGAACTCCAAATATTTTATACAACTATTAGAGACTTTACCAATTGAACTAACTAGAACCCACAAATATATATATATTAAGTTGATATGGTTATATGTACATTTTTGTTATTGAAACAACATCACTTTCATACAGTCCATCATTTATCAATTTTACAAAAACTAATATGAAAATTGTTGTATCCTTAGACTTAGAGTTTTATTGTTATACATATAAAACTATAAATTCCATCATATTTATCATCCTTATTAGAGTTGAAAACAAATAATAAAGAAGACAATATGTCTAAACATAAAACTATAAGAAGTTAAAGATTATTATTCCTTTTGAGATTAACTTGTAATTTGGAATAAGATTCCCTCACATTTAAATGCGCTAATTCCCTTATGATGATGCCATAACCTTCACCAGTGAGATGCACGATCCGTGCGCTCAAGAGTCACCTACACACGAGAAGAAAACAAAAACACCTTACAGAAGGCACCGGTGTGGAGCCGACCAAACACCCTCCGAAGGTTAAGTCAGAAATATTCTCATAACTCTAGAGTGCTAGAGAGGGGTCAATTATGCGTACCTTGATGTGAGGGGGTGTTGGAGCTTTTTATAGTAGTGAGGTCTTGCCTCTTTTCCTTGTAGCCCAAGTCTTTTCCTTGTAGAACAAGTCTTCCCCTTGTAGCCCAAGTCTTTTCCTTGTAGAACAAGTCTTTAGGAATCCGAAACGTGGTGGACAAGTTATTCATTTTGAAGAGTCCGCGGTTTTTGGGGTGTTCCTCCAATATTTTTCCCATGCTTTGCCCTATTCATACTGGGCATTCGTTTCATTCAGAGATTCCACACAAGGAATGAGCTCGACTTACTTTTGGCCCATGGACATGGACCCGTTAGGAATGGGCCTTAGAGTTTTAGTTAGATATGAGTTACATAACATTAATTTAATTTTATATGGTTTATATGGAATTTTTTAAGACCACTGAGTTTTTAAATGCCACGTCTTATAGCTACATTAAAACTAGAAGAAATTAACTAATTAAGTGATATAAATTTTTTTTTTTGGGAGAAGAATCAAGAAATGTAGTAGAAAGTAACTTTAATGGGAAGATGTCATTTCCTAAATTCAATCATCGCCTACTAACTTCTTAACCAATAAAAGAAGAAGAAAAAACGAAAAAGAAAGGAAAACCATATCTCTAAACTTATTGGGGGTGTTTAGTTTGTGTTTTAAAACAACTATTTTTAGTTTTTAAACAACATTACACATATTTCTACATATTTTTTCACCCACGTGTGTTTTCACAGATGTTTTCAAATAATAATTTTCAGTTTTTAAACACATGTACCAAACGGACCATAGCTTTCAACTTGCTTGTTAGCTGGAAACATTGATGATTTTATCCCCACCAATAATGATGCTCCTCTGAATCTTTGGTCTTACCAGAGATGCTCATAAAATAATGGAACTGAAACAACAATATTGCTAGAGTTGGGAAGCATTTTTCCATGCCATTTCCAGTTTCCCATAAGAATATGACGAAAAAAATTGTTTAGTAGCTCGATATATACCTTGTTCCAAAAAAAAAAGAAGTAGCTGATCAAAACCTAGTTGAATTGTACCTGCAAGCGAGGTCTATAATTTGAATAACTTTCAACCTGACTAGAATGACGAGTCACGAGACAAGACTGACTCAGCCGTAGGAGTGTTGAATGTCCAAAAATCAAAGCCTTTTTTGCCTGTCTATTCAACTCATCTGTCAGGGACTGATCTGATCAGGATGAAAATGGAAGTTATCCACACATAAACGTGGCTCTGCTAATCAAAGCCTGCCCTGTCTAGGATAGGAATCTCTTGCTATCATCCATAAGAATCGAATGGTGGTGGAGAAGCATTAGAAGTAAGAAATTGAACTAACTTATTGTAGCAGGTTTAAACCAAAAGCCATGCTCCCCAAACCCATGTCAAACTATATGAGACTATAGCAATTAGTTGCCCACTATATTTTCTAAGTTTAGATGCATGAATTTGAATGTAACTTTAATTGACAAAAAAATAAATTAGAGTGTGATTAGAATGACACTTAATATAAAATTGAAGTATCTTTATAGTCTAAAGACACTTTAGTATCAAATTATAGTACAATTAAAAGGATATTAAACATAAAAGTGAAATATAACAAAAATCTTATTTGTATTCTCCATTTGACTTCCACTCTAATATATTATATACTAACTTCTGAGTACGCGCGTATAAGGCTTTTCTATTTATTTTATAAATTGAAATAATATTCATAACAATTTTCTAACAAAAAAAAAAAAATCCACGTTAATTTTTTTAAAAAAACATATCCCTCATTTTTTGTTTCTCTCTCACCTTTCTCTTTTTTAGTATGTGTTCAACTCTATAAAAAATAAACCCAACTTGATATGATTTTTTTTTTAAAAAAAGTGTAAGGAGAGGTGGTGTCTAATTTTATGGGTTATGGAGAAACATGGTGGGAAAAAAAAAAACTGTTTATTTATTTATTTAAATTTACCTAAAATTTAGGAGTTTTATTAAGAGCCTACAACTTAAATGGTTTGAAACCCCTTAAATAATAGTATAGATGATAAAGAGTTTAGGTTAGGGTTATGTAATTCGAAGTTTTATAATTTCTAAATCATGTAGCAAGAAGCTTTTGTTGTTTATTTATTTTGTTTGAATAGCAATTTTCAACTCATTTGGGACAAACAATTTTGTTTGTGAATGAACAACATTTTTTGTCTAGAGAAAAGACTACCCAAAAGAGAAATTTTTTTTTTCCTACTCTTATTTGCCAATGAGTATGATTATATTTTGTTCTTGGGCTTGCCACTACATATAGCTAGGTTATAAACTAACCAGGCTGTTTATGAGCAATTCTGGAGCTCGGCTTAGGAAAACACTTATTTATGCTCGTTTAATTAGAAAATAGGCTAAGTTTAAGCCCAAGTTTATGCTCGATTATTAAATGAGACAAGCTCAAATATAATAATATGTATGTGAACAAGCTTGTGAACATGAGACGTGATTTAACTAATATAGTATTATATTGATATACATATACTTGTCTAAATATATACTTATATAGATTTAAGATTGAATTCTATAAGTTTATGAATAGATTCATATGATATCAAATTATTATTTATAGTCTATAGATGATACAAACATTCTATTCATAGTAAAAATTCATAGATTTGTGAAGGAATAAAATATTTTAGTCATGATTTTACTATATATGAGAAAAGAATAAATTAATCAAGTAACTAGTAAATAAGCTCAAACTTGTTCAACATAAAAATAAATTGAGCTTAAACATATAATCTTGTTTGGTGATGAGTTCAAGTTTAGTGATAAGATCAATTAAAGGGAATGGTGTTTAAGGGTTGTGTTCGAGGCAACCAACCTCCAAAGGTAGAAAGAAAAATGAAGAATAAGAAGAACAGAAGGAGATTGGGAATTTAGGAAAGAATGAATTTAGTAAAATGGTTATTGTTTCTGCTTGCCCTTCATGTATCTCTCTCTCTACCTTTTATACAGTTCAGCCCTCCCTTAGCTGGCACATACAGCTGGCACATCAACTAACCTCTTGTAACTACTTTTTCTGCACTAACCCACCTACACATAGAGCACTACACACGCTACATACATCTATTCACAGTAATACAACACACACAACATGCTACTAACAAGTCAATACAACTCCTATCAATCCACTCCCCTTAAAAAACCTTGTCCTCAAGGTCAGACAACTTAACAAAGTGCCCTTACCCCCCCCCCCCCCCCCACTCAAAGAACCTTGCCCACAAGGTGAGGAAACCGATTGTGAAGAGTATAAAGAGACTCCCAAGTTGCATCAGCAATAGATTGACCTTGCCATTGGACCAAGACCTCAGTAATCACACGGTTCCTCAATTGCTTGGACTGCTGCTGCAGAATTGTAATAGGTTCAGGTTGGAGTAGACCAGCTAAATCCATGGAAGGAAGAGAAGAAGATGGAGTAACTTGAGCCCCTAATTTCTGTCTCAAACAGGAGATATGAAACACAGGGTGAATAGGACAGCCCTCTGGTAAAGCCACTTTGTAAGCCACCTCACCAATACGTTGAACAATCTGAAATAGACCATAGAACTTCGGAGAGAACTTGGTATACCCTTTCACTCTCAAGGAAGATTGTATATAAGGTTGAAGCTTAATGTAAACCCAATCTCCAACAGTAAAGGACTTATCCAACCTGTGTTGGTCAGCCGAAAGCTTCATCCTGGCCTGAGCTGAAGTCAAATTCTGTTTCAAAAGGGGGAGAAGCTCCTGCCTAGCACGTAAGAAATTATCCACAACATCAACCTTAGTCACACCAGAAACATAATCCAAAAGTCTAGGAGGGGGATAACCATACAATGCTTCAAAGGGGGTCATTTTGGCAGAAGTATGGTAATTAGAATTGAACCAATATTCTGCCAAATGCAACCAATCAGTCCACACATGGGGTTTGTCACACACAAATGCCCGTAAGTACTGTTCCAAGCTTCTATTAACAACTTCAGTCTTACCATCAAATTGTGGATGATAAGCTGAGGTCATTGCCAATTTTGTGCCTTGCAACCGAAACAATTCCTTCCAAAAAGCAGCAGTAAAGACAGCCCCCCTATCACTGACAATAGACTTGGGCATGCCATGAAGCTTGAAGACACCTCGCATAAACACAGCAGCCATTTTTGCAGCAGTAAAAGGATGGTGGAGAGAGAAGAAATGCACAAACTTGGTAAGTCTGTCAACCACAACTAAAATAACATCTTGACCATGAGATTTAGGCAACCCTTCAATGAAATCCAAGCTAATATCCAACCAAGGTTTATCAGGAATGGGAAGAGGCTGCAACAAACCAGCTGGTTTAGAAGTATCACTTTTAGTTCTTTGGCAGACCTCACAACACCGAATATGATCTTTAATAGTAGACTTCATGCCCTGCCAGTAGAAATCTTGCTTGACCCTGTGAAAAGTCATAAGGTACCCTGAATGACCACCAATCGGACTATCATGCAATTGCTGAAGAAGCAGTGGAATTAAGGAAGATGTAGGACTGAGATAAATCTTATTCTTGTAAAGAATAAGGCCATTTTGTAAAGAATAACCCGTTGGAGGGGGATGGTTAGAATCAACAAGCTTGGAAAGTAAATCTTGATAACCCCCATCAGATTTGTAACTGTCTTTGAGTGAATCTAACCACAATGGACAAGGAAATGAAATGGAATAAAGGGATGCAACAGGGGAAGAGTTGTCAACAGAACATTGCACTTTAGAAAGGGCATCGACAACTTTATTTTCTCTCCCCTTTTTGTACTCTACCACAAAAGAGTAGCCCAACAACTTTGTGATCCATTTCTATTGAGTAGGAGTGCCAATTCTTTGTTCAAGGATGTATTTGAGGCTGTGCTAATCAGTTCTGATGAAAAAAGGACTGCCAGCCAAGTAAGGTCTCCATTTCTTGACAGCCTTCACCAATGCCAATAGCTTCTTTTCATAAGTAGATAGATGCAAACACTGACCCTTAAGTGCCTCACTATGATAAGCTAAATGTCTACTCTCTTGCATTAAAACAGCACCCAAACCATAACCAGAAGCATCGCATTCAATCACAAAAGGCACTAAAAAATTAGGCAAAGCCAAGACTGGTGGATTAGAGACAGCTTGCTTAAGTGCTTTGAAAGCCAAATCCGCATCAGCAGACCAATGGAAAGAGTCTTTTTTAAGTAGAGCAATTAGTGGAGCAGCAATGACTCCATAATTTCTAATGAACTTCCGGTAATACCCAGTTAAGCCAAGAAACCCCCTCAAAGCCTTAACCGAAATGGGAGTAGGCCAATTTTGCATAGCCTCAGTTTTTTTAGGATCAGTCCTAACCCCTTCACCTGAAATTAAATTCCCCAAATACTCCACTTCATTGCACCCAAAAACACATTTGCTCATTTTGGCAAATAGTTGGTTCTTAAGCAGCACCTCTAAGACCAATTGTAAATGAGAAACATGGTCATCCAAGGTCTTACTAAAGACTAAGATATCATCAAAAAACACCAACACAAACTTCCTTAAGAAAGGTTTAAAGATGTCATTCATTAAGGATTGGAAGGTAGAGGGTGCATTAGTTAGGCCAAAGGGCATGACTAGGGACTTATAGTGCCCCTCATGAGTCCTAAATGCTGTTTTGGGAATATCATGTTCATTCATTCTAATTTGATGGTAACCCAATCTAAGATCTAGTTTAGAAAAAATTGTTGCTCCACACAACTCATCAAGTAACTCATCTACCACCGAAATTGGATACTTGTCCTTAATAGTGGCCTTATTAAGTGACCTATAGTCAATGCACATGCGCCAACTGCCATCTGCCTTTCTTACCAACAACACAGGTGAAGAAAATAGGCTTTGGCTAGCTCTAATAGATCCTGCATCAAGCAATTCTTTGACAATCTTTTCAATCTCAGATTTTTGATAAAAGGGATACTTGTAAGGCCTTTCACAGATGGGTTGACTGCCCTCCTTCAAGGTGATAGAATGCTCATGATTTCTGAATGGTGGTAGACTAGTAGGCATTTCAAAGACCTTGTTGAAGTTTTGGAGTAATTGAGCTAAAATCGGATGTGGTTGCACTGTTGAGGCTGTTGGAGGAGTGGCTACAATCTGCAACAATAATCCTTTCTTGACAGCAGGTGTTAGAAACTTCTCACCCTCTTGCAAGGAAGGCCTTGAGGGTTGTAAACCCTTGAGCAAAACAGAAATGCCTTCATGCCAAAATTGCATAGTGAGATGCTTGAAGTCCCATTGAATCAACCCCAAGGAATACAACCATTAGGTACCCAATACTACTGCACAATCACCAAGAGGCAATATGTTCAAATCCACCTTAAAGATATGCCCTTGAACTTTAAGTGGAACCCCATAACTGACCCCTTTAGTCTTGATTAAAGCACCATTAGCAATCTGAACTTCAAATGTGTCCTTAGATGATAGAGGTAATTTCAATGCCTTCCACATCTCTTCATCCAAAAAATTATGTGTGCTGCCACTATCAATCAAAATAACCATCTCTTGTTGCTTAATCCTTGCCAAAACCCTCATGGTTCCTAGAGAAGAACTACCAAGTAGTGCATAAAGAGTAATCTCAACAACACTACCCTTCAACTCTGCATTACCCTCAATCCCAATGCTTCTTAACCCAACCATACCTTCCTCCACACCTTGATCCGTTCCAGCAGAATCATCAGTCATCACCCCTTGCAACTGATCATCAGAATGTAATTCTTGCAAACCTTACATAAGGAAAATTCTTGGAATCTTGCAACGGTGACCTGCATGCCATTTTTCTTCACAATGGAAACAAAGCCCTTTGTTTCTTCTCTCTTCAATCTGTGCTGCAAGAAGTTTTTGAACAGGGAATTTGGTTGTTTTTACATATATATTATCATTCTTGATTGCTGTGGGTGGTGGTCCAAGAATAGAAGATTTAGGCACATCTATCCATGGTTTAGTAATTCTCTTGTTACTAAGTATATATTCCTCTTGTATTTTTGCAAGTCTGAAAGCAAAATTAAGAGTTTGTGGATTGAACATCTTAACAGGCAAACGTATTTCATCTTTTAATCCACTCAAAAAGCAGCTAAGTTTGTGTTTTTCAAACAATTCTTTGATTCTATTGTATAAAGCTTCAAACTGAGCCTTGTAATTAGAAACAGAACTTACCTGCCTCAATTTTGTTAATGCTTCCATAGGATCATCATAAGCCAAAGCTCCAAATCGGGTGTGCAAAGCTCTCACAAAGGCTTCCCAACTTGTGAACTACCCTGTCTCCTCAACATCTTGGAACCAGATCAAAGCTTCATCCTCCATGTGATATGAAGCTAAAAGAATCCTCTGATTTGGGGGTGTGTTGTACGATTGAAAAAACTGGTGAGCCTTATAGACCCAACCTGAAGGATTCTCTCCCCTGAATCTTGGAAACTCCAATCTCACTGACTTTGGAATTGCCATGAGTGAATCCAATTGTGTGGTAGTTGGAGATGAAGGTACATTCCTCTGTTGCCATTGATTTCCAACTTCAGTGAATCCTTGCATAGTTTCTGTCAAGGTTTGTAATGCTAAAGTCATAGCATCAATTTTCTGGTGAACACCCCGTATTTCTTGCTCGTGTTGATCAGAAGTGAATGAAAGATTATTGTATTTCTCATTGAGAGCAGCCAAGGATTGTGTTTCTGCCATGAAAACAGAGTAGGCTCTGATACCAAATTGATAAGATCAATTAAAGGGAATGGTGTTTAAGGGTTGTGTTTGAGGCAACCAACCTCCAAAGAAAGAAAGAAAAATGAAGAATAAGAAGAAGAGAAGGAGATTGGGAATTTAGGAAAGAATGAATTCAGTAAAATGGTTATTGTTTCTGCTTGACCTTCACGTATCTCTCTCTCTACCTTTTATACAGTTCAGCCCTCCCTTAGCTGGCACAACAACTAACCTCTTGTAACTACTTTTTCTGCACTAACCCACCTACACATAAAGCACTACACACGCTACATACATCTATTCATAGTAATACAACACACACAACATACTACTAACAAGTCAATACAACTCCTATCAAGTTTAGCTTGTATTCAAAGTAAATTCAATGAACAAGTCCAAATTTTAGATACTTGACTTGACTCGTTTATAACCTTCCATATGGTTGGAAGTGCAAGAGGATAACGAAGGACGAGACAGCTTAAAAAAGACTATTAAATGATGGTTTGCTGGGCTTATCCCTCCAAACGAAAGAGCATGGATGTAATTATACTACTTTATTTTATTTATATCCCCACATAAGAGTATCTATAGCAGTGGAGCTAAAAATTTAGCTATTTAGTATCACAAAAAGTTACTTTTCTATTTTACCTACACACATGTTGCAGCAGTGAATCTATTTTAGCTTTCAACACAATAAAATAATATAAAAATCACAATAAAATAAGATATTTACTACAATAAAATAATATATCTACTATAATAAAATAATATATCCACTACACACAACCACTACACTCAACCATCACAACCACACACATAACCACAACCACAATCACAACCACAACCACAACCACAATCACCACTACCACCACCACCACCACAGCCCACAACAAAGAAAAAAAAAATCAACAAAGCCCACACCCACTAGACCCATTAGGCAACACCTACACCCACCACCACGAACACACCGATCTACCCACAAACCCACCCACACATAAACCGTATTAAACCCAACGACCCACTCATGAACCACAATGACCCACCACAGCACACCAACCACACCACCACACACTGACGTTGATGAACCCAACCAACGCTGACTATTCAACCACACCACAGCTCACAGCCCACCGATGCCGATGAACCCAGCCACCCACCGACGCTGATCAATGGCTTGGGACGGTTGGTGGGTCGGTGACGTTGAGGATGAGTCAGGCCACTATCGCCGATGAAACAAAGAGGTGAGAGTTTGAGAGAGTGAGCTTGAGAGAGTTTTGAGAGATGAGAGCTTCAGAGAGTGACACTGAGAGAGAGGCACAATGAGAATAAAAAAGTATAAAAAAAAATAAACAAATGTATATTATTTTAATTCGGACTGAAGAATAATTATTTTATTTTATTTTTTATTTTTTAGCTTTCAACTCCACTATTATATAGTTTATTTTTGTATTTTGGTAAAATTAAAATAATTATATAGCTATTTAGCTCCACAGCTACGAATGCTCTAAAGTTGAGCTAAAGTCCTCTAGAGACGATTCCTTGATCTTTTTATTTTACCATCTCTTGACGCATAAAAAAACAGATGGGTTGATTATGAATTAAGGAATATGATTGTACTAGCAAGCATATATAGCTTGCATGGTCTATTATCGTGCCCACGGGAAAAGTTGTCAAATGTGGACATGTCTAAGCAAGGTTGTTGAATATTCCAAAAGGGTCGCATCACATTATAAAGGCATCCTAGATGGGACTGCGCCTTATCCTTATCCATGACCTTTCAACTAATATTAGGCTTATTAGCATATTTTTCACTGATTGGCAAATACACAAGTAATTTTTTTCAGGGTGTCAGATTGTCTATCACAGATTCACAATATATATAATTTTCTTTTTGGCTAAATGATTGTCAATCACATTTATGATTTATCACTTAAACTAAGACGTTTGTCGATAAAGGTCAAGGGATTTTGCTCGATCTGTATAAATAAAATAGTTGGTATTGTATAGTAAATTGACAACAAAATAATATTTAGGAATAATATAGAAGAGAAATGGATTCAAAGTACTCATCGTCAAATTCAATAATACATCTTCAAGCTTGGAATTGCAATTCTGGGATTCGGAGGAGTGTTAAAAACTTAATTGAGAAAGATGGATGTTTTATAGTAGGCGAGGGTCAGAGCTGGCAAGATCCATACGGTTAAAGAACTTTCAGCCCAAGGCCCAAAACCAAACAAACCGGAGTTCTGTGATCGTTCTAAATCTTTAAAGTGGGACACAAGCAAGTGTGAATTGAATAACACAATTCAAATGTGAATTTTAGCGTTTTGGTATTGCACTCGTTAAGCTACAACACAATAAAATTGCTGTAAGAGTTTTTTCCTTTTATCTCTAAAATACCCTCATCTTTCTCATGAACTCGATCTCCATTTTACCAAACTTCTGACCACAAAATATTTACAAAAAATCCTACCGATCGAGATAAGCAAATTTCAATGATTTGGTGGTGGGTCATGTAAGGGTTTCGGAATTAGAATTGGTTTTGGGGTTATGGAGAGAGAGAGAGAGATGTGACGAGACTTGTTTTGAACCCTTAGTTTATTAGGTAACAGATCAATCAAGTTATGCAAATTATCAATTTATGGGATCAAGGTTTTAACAATTTGAATACCACATACTAGCAAGTCACCATATAACATAATGTAATAAATATTACAGTAAGTAATAAGCACAACAATATGGTGACGAAGTAGAAAACTGATAAAGAACTTTCAAAGGAAAAACCACTACAAGGTATCTTTATTCCAACAAACATATTCATTAATGGAATTAAAGTTTACAATCTATGACAAACCCTTGGCTCTAGATTTTAGACTCAACTCAAGAGGTAAACTTACCGACGTTACCCCCTAATCAAGTTTTGATCTAATTTGAACTCTTCTATTATGTACACTTTCATGAATCGTGTTTCTGCTTATGATCAGCCCAACTAATAATGCTCATCTTAGAGATTTGACCTCCACAACAATGTATTGGAAATGGTCTTTGTGGCATTAGCTTTCTTGATCACCATACAAAAACATTGAATTAAGATTGATCGTCTAAACTCATGGATTGGTGAAATCTAATTAAGTTTATATTTTCTTTCTTTGATGTGCATGGCAAAGTTTTCTAAACCTATCTCGAAGTTGTCCAATAATAAGGCCTTTTATTTTTTTGGCATGTAGAGCACAAAAATCAAGGCAAGAACTGACTTATTAAAACACGTAAGAATACTGTTTTTACAATTCTCGATTGACTGAGCTTGATTGAAAGACTGTTAAAGTGTTTAATCAATTGAACAAGTATCAAGAAATAAGTCAATAAACTTGAAATGTATTATGAAGAAAATGTCATGAAATTAGCCACCACTAAAAAACCTAAGAGAAGGTACTCGTAGTTCTAATGTGGTAAAAAGGGGTGTCAAAGACAATGATATTAACCTCATAATTCCAAGACAGGTGACTTTTGGGCCGTATACTTATAGGACTAAAATCTGTGCACAAACTTGCGGATTCCATTTAACTTTGAATAGGAGAGAAAAGCACGCAAAGGAACATATTATATTAATTAGTTGGGTAGTTCATAGTTGACCTGATATTAAATAGCAAATTAGTCAGAGTTGGAGGAGCAACTTTACAACATATAAATCTTGTTACAACCAACTAGTTTGTTTAATCACGAAACAGAAATCAAAAACGAAAAGCAACTCATTTTCTCTAAACCAAAATTTGAGAATACTTCGCATCCTCGAAGTCGAAGACAAGTCGCAATCTGTCCTAGTATATATTACTCACATAATGTAGGGGAAAAAGGGAACCAAAATCAGAGTATATTCACCATGTGTGAGAAAAACACCAAAATGAAGACAACCATGAAAGCAATAGTTGCCTGTCAAGTTTTGTACTCCAGAGACCATCAGTCTTCAATTATATCATCCCTTGTTGAAAAATCTGTCTCCCAAGATTTGTATTATTGAACCTCAACGGAGTGTTTTTGATACGAGAACAAAACACGCAACATTCACAACCTAAATGCTCGATGTTTCTTTATGTGTTGTTCTTTACAACACCACAAAGTTAATTAATTTTCACCACCTTTAGTAATAGGCTGAATTGGGCCCACTATTGGGTATATACTCTTTGAGTTTGGTTTGACGCAACATTTCTAACATCTCCCATTTGTGCATAGTGGGCACAAGATAAATAAACATCTTTCATATCAATTTCCAACATTATCCATACCACGCACAGGATTTACAATACTCTTTCCTAGCCCTCATATGCTTTTTCCATTTAAGGATTAACACATGAACCATATCATGGCTATATTTGGTAGCCTAGAAAATGTACATGAGACTCAAAATTTCTGAAACTGAAAATTCTTTGTTACAAAGAATTTTCACCAGCTAACTAGGCCTACTTATAAAAATAGCTTGTATAGTTCGCTTTCTAATTCTAGAAGAAAAAAAAAAGTTCAAATTACAAATTATATTCTAACTTTAACCTGTTTTGAACTCTATATTTTAAGTCTTATCTTTCTTTTATTTCAGACCTTCAGTTTTAATATGTTTTCAATATAATCATTTTTGTCTAGTTCCATCCTATCTTGCCATCAATTATTTATTTATTTATTTTTAATACTTTCCAAAATAATGTTGTTTTGGTGGACTTAACTAAAAGAACAAAAGTTAAAAGTTAAAAGACTGAAATGAAAAAAAGAAAAAAAAAATTAAAAGATTAAATTGAAACATGTCAAAATTAGAGGATTCAATTTATAAATTAGCCACAAAAAAAAAAAAAAACTCAGTCTTCTCAGCAACTAAACGAGGTTTGTAAAATAACTAGCTTACGAAACATGCAAATTATACTAGAAATTAAAATTTCACCCGAATCTTAATCACATTCTCTTCTTATATTTGCCACTAAAAATTATTGAACCTAAACAAAATTGGTGCCCCAACTGAAAATTCAGAATTGGACTGACTCCATGACCATTGCCATGTGATCCATAACCCTTCTTCAGTGGAGGATTTTGATAACCAATTGAGGAAGGAGATTGTGAAGGCTTTATTGTTGATACCAGTGAACTTTTCTGCCAATACTGCTTATGAGATGACCTTTTTGTAACACTGGCACTGGCTTAACATTTGCTGTAGTTCCAGTTGAGTTGCTTCGCAAAAAAGGTGGCAATAAACATAAAGCATGCTTGCATACAGTTGTAAAATTCATACTGAAACACAGCTTTTTGAATCTCCATGAACCTCGCTTCTCATTTGCTTCTTTATGAATAGTACTAATCTTGGTTTCTTCTGAATTATCCTTGTTCAGGCTTTCAATACTAGTTGCATGATCATCGTGAAGAACAAGCAGTGGTGGTACTGGGACAGAATGATGCATTTGTTTATTCGAGAAATTCTTTTCTTTGATTTTAATAGGAAGAAGCTTTCCATCGACGAAAAGCTCATCAGCTGATGATGGTTCTTGATGGAAGTTTTCAGAAATGCAAAAATTGAAATCAATGCTAGAACTCAATCCCGATGAGTCTAATGGAAGAGAAAGTTGTTGCTGTATGGGCATGACATCTGATAGGAAAGGATCATGGGAAAATGAAATTCTAGGACTAGCATCCATGCTGGGATTTTCAGGAGAAGAGCTCAATGGCCAGAGGTAAAAGTTGTCAGTGTGATTTTATGGTCATAAAGAGAAAGTATATCCAAACCTAACAAGCAAGGAGTTGACTTGAAGTCTTAGTATTCATAGGAATTGCATGGAAGTTTGAATTATGGGAAAAGCAAGCAACTGTTAAACGAAAGCGGAACACAATAAGTTGACAAATTCAAAGACTTGTGAACCGTTTTGTTTTTGACCGGTCCTGATTGTACATCACTTCACTTCCATTGTTCAGAACAGTTCTGAATTGTATCACGATAGACCAAGTCTTCTATTGTTGCCAAAAAAGTTGCATGACACATTGCTTTTGGTGTGGGGCATGAGGCGTTGTAATGGTAGTCCCTTTCGTTTCTGCTGACAATTCCATTTATACGAAAATAATTTTTTTTCTATTAATATTATTTTTATGACTTTTATCATGTTGAAAAAGAGTGGGTGCTCAAAATATCAAATTTGATTGTGAAAATAATTTTGGCTTGAGAAAACCCAAAACAAATAATTGGAATGAAAGAAACCAACCCGACAGAAAAAGGGACACAAACAAATGTGGTTTGACAATAACCTATATTCACAGTAATTATAGATGAATTTACTATATTAAAAAGATATTATAAAGTATTTACACACTCATATCATCTCAAGCTACCTCCAAATATGCTAGTATTTGGGTTGATTTGCACTTTCTCTTTGAATGAGCTCTAATTTGGTTTCGGCACTTAAACACACATTTATGGCTTGAGAGAAGTTTCACCAAGGTGGAGAGAAATTTGATTATGTTTTGTGTAGCCTACAAATTTTGCCAAGGTGGAGAATAGTTAGAGTTTGACACAATTTGTGATTCTTGCCTTTTGTATTAAGTTGAAATTTCAAATTTGATTTGGTTTGGGTTTTTTTGGTGTGAAAGAAAAGTGTACGTATTACTTGAATAATTGTCCACTAAGAAAATGTATTCTTTGTCCACTTAAAAACATACTCCTTATTTACTATAAAAAGCATTCATTGTCTACTAAGAAAGGTATTCATTGTCCACCAAATAATAGGTATTGTAGTATTATTAATAGACTATACCACAAAGGATTTGGTGGTTTTGGCTCAAAAGTCCTCCCACTTGAGGAGAGTCTTTGGATTAGTTTGAGAGAGCCCTAAGAGATTTTTTTCCCTTTTGCTCTTTGTATTTGTGAAAAAGCACTATTTGTGTGTATTAGGGCTTTGGGTTATGTGAGAATTTCTTTACACCATCTTTGTTATTTGTGAGTGTTTCTTTGAGTGTGTAAACACTTTGTAATCTATCTTTGATATAGTAAATTAATCACTTATTACCCATGGATGTAGGTTATTGCTGAACCATGTAATTCTTGACATTTTTGTGTCTTCTTCTTTTTTTGGTTGGTTTCTTTCGTACCTATTAATTTTTTTATATCTTTTTTAAGCCCAAAATTATTTTCACAATCTATCTTAGTATTTTGGCCTATCACTATTACACTGTGATCCATTATCATACTGCAGGATCCTATCTTTTTCTTCTTTCTAATAACACCATTTTAAAATTTTTACCATTTTTCCCCCATTAATCATAGTCATCTCCCCAAGATTAATTGTAATCATATCACTTACAAACTGTGCTAGCCTACAATGGAGAATGCAAATATTGAGAGATGTTATGCTTTGTCAACTGCAAGATAACCTTTTAGCGAATTAACTAGTTACCAACATCAGATGTTTTTATTATTGGTTAATTTGAAGCATTAGTCCAACTAATTATTGATTCGTCCCATTAACCTTTTTTTTTTGGTGATGAAATCATCCATAAACATACAGTACTAGCAGGACCAAGCTAGCATGTTTTAATCTTCCAATGCAGATAACAGAATGCGAAGGATAGAACTAGGAGGTTTTTGTGTCCATAACAAAGGAAGAGAGGATTAAGAAAATGAAAGTCGTGCCCTCACCATGTACACGAGAACATGTGTATGTACCTAAAACAACTATTATGCCCCCTGGTTTTGCAAGAGTAATTGAAGCCTAACAAAAACTGGTCAGAAAATGAGCACATATATAGGATGAGAGCTGGAATTAAGTAAGCTGAAGTAAGGATTTTAATCTTAAAGAAATAAATGCAACATAAGAAATAAGATGGTGCAACCATCAAGCAAGGGGGACCTGTTGTCCTAGAGCAGGTCACATGATTATTAAGTCTTTCCCAACCACCCATCCTTCCATGTGTATGTTTACACTCTATAATCTCTGTGTATATTTCCCAAAAAAAAATGTTGGGAAAAGATTTCATTGGAGAGACTCCACATGACCCAAAAGCTTAATAAAGTTGGGAAAAAATGTTGAGTAATTTATATAAGATATAACACCACATAGCTTAAAAGTTTAACCTAATGAGTTTGGACCTAATTATATTTAATCACTAATTTTTGTCGGTTATTATTCAATGTAAGACTTCACTTACATATATATACCCAATAAAAAAAGTCAATTTTGAAGTCTTGACTTAATGATAAAAAGTAATTATTATAGAACAGATGTTATAGAGTCAAATTTTATCATATTTACAAAAAAAGAAAAAAAAAACTTGAAATTAGATTACTTCTATCTTTTTCATAACCTGAAAATTGAATCAATACCAAAGAATCTAGTAAATGAATTTAGTTATTTACAAAGAATTCATTACATCTACACTATTGTTTAGTAAATGAATTTAGTTATTTCCAAAGAGGTTTTCCAACCTAAATGTCAAATTTAGTTTACCGGTAGAATTTTGGGATCTTCTTTGAAATATTTGTGGGTCTAGATGATGCAGAAACAAACATAAAAGTCCTTTCTTTTTTCTGAATAACAAACATAGAAGTCAGTGACTTTTTTATGGGCTAAAGTATCTTGATACTACAAAAGGTGACATTATTTCGCAACATGTGGGAGAGGGTGAAGCGGAAATAACAAATTCTAGTTAGACAATAATAATACACTGCTTAAAACAGCAAATCAGTCAGGAAAAAGGTCCTTATCTTTAATACATTCAACAGTTTTCAAACAAGTACAACAGAGATGAAAAACAATTCATAAGCTCTCCCAATCAATAATTCAAAGAAAATTTCAAACTTCACTCACGTACGTGAACAACCACCAACCAACTACCTAATCTATTTAGCAAAAAAAAAGGTAATAAACCAACCCACTCTTAGTCTCTTTACTCTTTCTGTAAAAGAGTAAGAGATAAGAGAACTAAAATCAAACTATGTGCAACATGTGTGAGCAATGACCAAAAGCATATAAAGAAGAACAACATGGGACAGCCATGAAAGCAACGATTACCTGTCATCTTGTGTCCAAAGCATGTGCCTTTGAATTATGCCATTCCTTGTCCCTTCCTTCAAGCACCTCTTTATCTCTTTGTCTTCTTGATACAAACAAACCCTTTACTCTTCCACTTTCCAAACATATTATAACTTCTTAATCACATGGAATATCAAGAAACATCTAGTAAAAAAAAGACTTAATCCACAATAATTGCAATTAGACATGAATTATTATCTCATTACAGCAAAAGTCAATCACTTTTTCTTATTCTTATCTTTGCCACTCGAGAACATTGATCCTAATCCAAATAGATTCGCTGAATGAACATTCAAAACAGGACTAATCGGAACACCATTTCCATAAGATCCATGACTACCTTTCTTCAATGGAGGCTTTAAGTAACTAGATGAAGCTGAAGATTGTGATGCTTTCATTGATGAATGTTTGTGAGAACTCTGCTTAGAATTTGAACCATCATTGGAAAATGGGGCTCGTTTAGCATTTGGTACAGACCCGGTTGAATTGCTCCTTGATAAAAGTGGTGGCAAAGGGCATAAGCTCCTTCCATATCCACTACCAGAGCTACTACTTCGCTTGAACCGCCAAAAGGACTTAGAACTTTGCTTCCCATCGGCTTCATTACTCGATCCCTTGCTTTCTTTGGAGCTCTCTTTGGAGCTCTCTTGCTTTGTAGTACTACTATCACTCGTACTACGTGGTGGCGGCAATGGTGGATGAGACACATACTGATCTATTTGCTTTGTGCGAGTGACCTTTTTCTTGATTTCGGCAGGAACAATTTTCCCATCTGAGAAAAGCTCATCTGCAGACGAAGATTCTTGCTCGAAACTCTCACGAACACAGAAGTCAAAATCTATACCAGAACTCAAACCAGTCGAGTTTGATCGGAGAGGGTGTTGTTCAACAGGTATTATATTATCTGATTGGCAAAAATCATGAGAAAATGAAATTCTAGGACTCGTACCCATATTAGAACTTTCAGAGTAGAGATCAACAGCCATTTCTGAAAACCTTGGAAGAAAGCAAAAACAATGACTGAAACCCAATAGTCTGAATTGCAAAAAACTGTCACATAAACAGACGTTTGTACTTTGGAGTGAAATCACAAAAAATTAATGAAAACTTTGACGTTTTATCTGCAACAAAAGAAGCATTAAAAAGATTCAAACCTAACAAAGCTCAAAATTAAAATTCTCAGCTGTCACAAAAGAACACCATAATAAACTTTGAATTCTAGAAAACGATTGACATCATGGAACATTAATTCCAAGGCTGGAAAAAACTTGAAAATCTCGGAAACCTATGGTCCTAGCCTAGGAAGAATAAAATATACATGTATATGAGATTAAAGTGTGCGATCGAGTTGGTGATTGAGACTGATAAACTAGCAAAGAGAATCTGATATAGGCAGGAGACACAAAGACTTAGCCTTGTGTGAGAGTTTAAAGCAACAAGAGCCGGCCTCATTTGAGGTTCGTAGTTAAAACTGCCAAGTTTTTCTGCTGCTTCTTTTGGAACTTGGAAGAGGTTGGCTTGCTGCTGACGTGGATGGAGACTATTTGACAATGACAAACGTGATCAAAATGATTTTTTTTTTCTTTCTTTTTTTACTCTCTTAAAAGTTAAGAGAGAGAGAGAGTTTCTTTTCTCTTATGGCTAATTATTGAGGAAAATATCATATAAACAAGTTGGGAAGTATGCCTGTTGTTTTAATAAGAATTATAAACATTTCTTTTTTAACCCAAAAAAAAAAAAACATTTCTTTAGATGTTGATTATCTTTACATTTGATAAGAAAAAAAATAAAGATATATGGTAGGGCTTAAATTTATAGATGAAAAGTTATAGTAAAAGTTTTATAATGGGAGTGTTTTTTTAATTCAAAATAAAGAAGAATGAGATTTGAAAAAAAAAAAAAAACCGGTTAAGCCTAGATAAAGGGCAAAAAAAGGAAAAAAAAAAAAATGAAAATGTGGGCTAATAGGAGAGTTGGAGTAGTTAAAATTTGTGAATATAGAGTGGTCATATTTTGTAAACACTGTTTTATATAGACTTAGAGATATACTTTTACTGAGTTGTCTTCAAATTTTGTCGTTGCTTAAACTTAGAATGCATGAGTATTTTTGAACCATAGAATTGTTCATCCTAAATCGAAAAAGTCTCTTAAATAGTAGTATAGACTAACCTTATTATGTAATTAATGTTGATATTTTCTCTTTCTTTTTTATCTTTTTAATATGATTTTTAAGTTTTCTTTGCACCAAGTACTGAACTTCTTTTGGAATTACGTAATTGGAGACCAAATTATGATGGATTAAAAAGATCGAACCTAACAAAAAAATTTTCTTTTTGAAAACCTGAGTGACCAAACTATAATATGACTCAAAAGATCAATCATAATAAAATTCTCTACTCAAAAGAACAATACTCTACCGCCATCAACATCGCAATTGGTTATGCCCTCTCGCTCTCACCCTTTTCTCTTTAAAAATATTTCTTCTTAACATCGCAATTTGTTATGCCCTCTCACTCTCACCCTTTTGTTATTCATTCTTTTCTCTTTTTTGTTGATAGTTTGATAGTTATAATGGGAAAAAGAAAAAATCATAAATATTTCCGTTGGAACATTTGAAAATGCCAACCATAAGCTAATATTGTGTGTATAATTCTAAAATACAAAGTAAATAAATAAACATTCTATAGATGAGATATAGATATTAATTTTGAGCATCTTGATATCAAATAAATTCAATAGGAAGCTATTAAATGAGAATAAAGGTCTAATGAATTAAAATAGTGTAATATGGACTAAAATTACATTAGGTTTAACTTAAAAATAAATTGTTATACTATAGTTTTTTGAGATAGATAGATAAATAGTAAGGGAGGGAAAATGTGGAGTTCAATTCACAAATCTGAAACACTACAAAAAATGTCATTACTATAGTTTACTATTAAACTATCACTTGAACATAAATGATAGTTAATTTACAGATTTTATGAGATTCAATGGGTGCTAATGTATTTGATTTTCATAATAATTATAGGGTTTCTCTTCTTTTCGTGACTCCTGTACACTAAACGTGAGTTTCTTTGATTAATTAATTAATTAATTAACTAAATATTCTTTAATAAGAAACTTGGCTCGCTAGATTTTTAAGAGTCTGGATTTCGTTTGTTGATTGCACTTTTGTGGATGAGAAGTTATTAGAGAATGTCATGCACGCGTAAACTTTAAGTGAGGTAGTTCTTATCAGTTTTCATTAAATAATATGCTCATGACTCATGTTTGATGACCTATACGTTTGAACTTGCTTTCCGGTTGTTCTAACTTTTAACATACTTTTTTTTTTGGCCTCAAGCTAATCATTTATTTCTCATATAAATAATATAAAATTGATTTGAGTGGAATTTTTTGTTTTTTTTGGGAAGTAGTTCAGTACATATTATTAAGGGAGGTTGATCAAATCAATATATACTACATATTCAACATCTAGTAATACATTTTCCATCCAGACTGATATAGGGGTCGGGAAAGAATCATTCATCTTGCAAGTAGGTGAGCAACCTTATTACAATGTCTATGTATATGAGAAAAACATAATGTTGCAAAACTTGAGGCAATGTAATGAATATCATTAGCAATATGGCGAAATGAGCCAAATGATTGACGCCACTTTTCAAAACTTTTATGAGGACCTTAAAATCTCCTTCTGAGATAATTTGATCAAGCCCCATCTCTATGGCCATTTGCCAAAGTCTCAACCTCAATGACCATGAAGGGTAGAGATATCCGTTGAGGCAGTAAAACTATAACCAAACCTGCATCGTTCCTTATGACTACCCCCAAATTAACCCGCACAATTATCTTTTACAAAAATAGCTCCATAAAAATTTATCTTATACTAGAGTTTCAGGGGAGACCAAAATGATATTGACACAGCTATCTTAGTGGACATTAAATGTTCATTTTGGTTTGAGAATGTAATATGGGTTTGACTCAAAATTAATTTGATTTTTGATTTTCCAGATTCCATGCATTCTTTTTAAAATGAATTAATTATTTGAATTTGATGATCCACATATGAAGTAGGTTATTCACTTAGTTGTAACTTCTGCTCCCATTTCTTGGCTTTTATTGTCTATTTATTAAACTTATCTTCTTCTTCTTTTTATAATGTGTATTAATTATTAAACCAAATTTTTTTTTTTTGAGTAAAATTTATTAAGCCAACTTGAATGCAAGATTTTTGTCTGAATTGAGATTGGAGTTTCTTTTTCATAAAATATAAGCTAGCATACATATATATATATATATATATATATATATATCAAATTATCAATATTCTTTTTTCGTCTACATATAACTAGTTCCGACTTCCGAGATAAACTTTTATACTTTTGTATTTTTCGATCTTGTTTGATTTTTAAATTCATTTCGAAACTAATTAGCTCCTAATACACGCGAAAATTATTATTATTATTTTTTAAAGGACCGCGAAATCTAAGTGATATTGTAGTTCTATGGCGAAGATCTACTACTTAACAAGATTCCTTTGGAATTTGAGATTTGATTGCACAAAATAAAGTTGTTGGCCCCAAAATTTACAGCTGATGTCCCAATTGTTTAAGTGATTAACTGATTAATATTAACATGAATGGATAAACATAAAACTAAACACAACCACAGAAAACCTCACCCACAGCACATTGAAGTGTTGACAAAGAGTAAAACTCAAATACCACGCAAAAAAACCTCTAGGTGTCATAATACCAAATAATCCACTAGATAAAATAGTTGCAGTACATCTTACATACAAAGTCCTCTAAAGTCCAAACTATAAAGCAAATAATGTACTTGAGTCTTCCAAACTTTTGTTCGCAACCGACTTCTCAAGCCGACCCTTAGTCTTCTCTAGTCACAAGATTCGCAATTGTAGTCTAATAGCAATCTCCCAGTCTTCTTGGAAATTCTTGGCTATTCCAACAGTTCCTAAGTTCCAATCAACACAGTAACTCTGAAGGTTGATTTTTGTGTAATGGATTTAATCTTCTCTCCTGAATTTGGCAATTGTGAAAGGGAGAAGGTAGAGATATAGATGAGGGTTTTAGCTCCAGTGTTTATGGGTTTTCTCTAGCTCTTCAAGTGAGAATTTGGTGTATAAAATCGTGGGAAATGGGATCATATATAGTGGAAACTGCAACAAAAAAAGTAACAAAATTGTCTCATGTTTTTTGAAGTTCGCTCCTTCGAAGTGTTGTATGAGAGTGGGGTAAACTCATGGTTTATTTGTTGTTAGAAATGCTAGAAGTTTTGTATTGTATTTCTCAATGAAAGAATATACATCAGTGCCTTATATAGGAGGCATAAGTGTGCGGTACAAGTAAAGTGTAGTACAAGTACAAGTGTGTTATACAAGTAAAGCAGTTGGGCCTAAAGCCCATAACATAACATAATATACATTAACAGCCCCCCTTAAATTCAAGGTGGATGTGAGACCAGCTTGAGGTTGTCAACCAAATCACGAGTGCGACCCTTAGGAAGTGACTTGGTGAAGATATCTGCAAGTTGATCTTTGGAGGAGACGGAGAAAAGCTTGAGAGCACCATGGACAAGATGATACCGGATAAAATGACAATCAATCTCGATGTGTTTAGTCCATTCATGGAAGACATCATTGTGAGCAATATGAATGACACTCTGGTTATCAAAATAAAGGGGAGTGGCAGAGGATGTGGACACACCTAAATCCTTAAGAAGCCATCGTAGCCAAAGGAGATCAGATGTGATATCAGTAAGGGCACGATATTCTACTTCAGTACTGGAGCAGGCCACAAAGGTTTGTTTCTTACTTCGCCAAGAAATTAAAGAAGAACCAAGGAGAAAGCAATAACCTGTAGTGGACCTGCGATCAGTGGGATCCCCTGCCCAATCAGCATTAGAGAATACACGGAGTACAAAAGGAGACTGAGCTGAGTAGAAAATGCCATGGAAGAGAGTGCCCTTTCAGGTATCGAAGAATGCGCAAAACAGCAGCATAGTGAGTAGATCGTGGAGCAGACAGATACTGGCTTACCTGATGAACAGCATAGGAGATGTCTGGACAAGTGACTGTGAGATAAACTAGGTTGCCAACCAATCGTTTGTAAAGAGAAGGATTAGACAATGGTTTCCTTCCTGTGGGAGTCGGATGCGCATTAAGCTCAATTGGAGTGTCAACAATCTTGCTATCAGTGAGTCCAGCTCGAGACAATAGTTTAGAACCATACTTGGCTTGAGTAATATAAAGTCCATCTGTAAAATGAATGATTTCAAGACCCAAGAAGTAGCTAAGATGTCCAAAATCTTTCATCTCAAATTGCTGACTGAGAAAATCCTTGAGTTCTTGAATGCCATTAAGGTCATCATCAGTTATGATCATGTCATCTACATACAGGAGAAGTAAAATAGTGCCTTTGTCAGTGTGACGAAGAAATAAGGCAGAATCATAATGACTCGCCATGTAACCCAAGCGAGAGATGGTAGAGCTGAATTTGGCAAACCAAGTTCGTGGAGCTTGTTTAAGGCCATAAAGTGTACGTCGTAGGTGACAAACCTTGTTTGATTCAACAGAGAGACCAAGAGGAGGTTACATATAAACTTCTTCACTTAAATTTTCATTAAGGAATGCATTTTTGACATCCATCTGAAAAAAGTCCCATTACTGGCAGCAGCAACAGCTAAGAGGGCATGAACAGATAAGATACGAGCAACCGGAGCAAAGGTCTCTTCATAATCAATCCCATACTCCTGTGTGAAACCTTTTGCAACAAGACGAACTTTGTAGCGCTCAATGGACCCATCAGAGCGAGTCTTAATCTTGTAGATCCACTTACAACCAACCACAGATTTCTCAGAGGGGAGAGTCACCAAGTCCCAAGTATGGTTTTTAGATAATGCATCAAGCTTCTCTTTCATTGCAATCTGCCATAAAGGGTCAGTGGAAGCCTCACGATAGGTGTGAGGCTCGTGCAATGTAGCAAGGGCAGTGTAACAATGATAGTCAAGTAAATGTGTAGGAACAGATCTTACCCGAGTTGAGTGATAAGGTGGAATGTCTTGTGCATGATCGTTAGGCGGAGCAGGAGCAGGGGACCCAAGCTCAGGGTTGGGTAGCTCGTCTTCAACCTGTTCATCTTCCACATGTTCATTAAATGGTGAACTAGGAAAGGGATCAAGGATATTTGGTGGTTGGATAGAGAAGTCTACAGTAGAATCAGGAGCAACTACAGGAGGATTAGGAGCAATTATAAAAGGAATATATGCCTCATCTGGAAAAAGATCTAAGACAGAAGAGGAAGATAAGGAGGCACGGAAGTGAGAGAGCTCGACAAAGGAAAGATGTTCCCAAAAGACAACATTGCGGGAGACATGAAGACGATGAGAGACATGATCATAACACCGATACCCCTTTTAAGTTTCGCCATAGCCAAGAAAACTACAAAGCCTTGACCGAGGCTCAAGTTTGTTATGCTCATGTGGCTGAAGAAGAATGAAACAAGCAGAACTAAAGGAGTGAAGGTGGTGATAATCTAGAGGTGACCCAAAAAGGCGCTCATATGGAGTTTAATTGTGGATAAGAGGACTTGGAATGCGATTAATAGCATGAATAGCATGAAGAGCAGCTTCGCCCCAAAAAGGAGCAGGAACTTTGGCAGAAAGAAGGAGAGAACAAACAGTGTCAAGAATATGACGAAGCTTTCGTTCGGCTCTACCATTTTGCTGAGAGGTACCTGGACAAGTTAGGTGATGAACAGTGCCATAGGAATGCAAAACAGCTTGGAAAGCATATTGAGTGTACTCAAGAACATTATCAGATCGAAAAATTTTGTTACGTTTGGAAAATTGAGTTTCGACCATTTTTGCAAAATTAGAATATACTTGCAATAATTTAGAACGATGTTTCATATGAAAAATCCAGCTATAGCGGGAATAATCATCAACAAAGACAACAAAATATCGAGATCCACCAACACTAGAGACAGGGGAAGGCCCCCAAACATCAGAATGAATAAGGTCAAAGATATTAGTGGATATTGATTCACTAGAATTGAAAGGCAAAGTTGGTTGTTTTCCTAACTGACATGAGACACAATCAAAATTTTCTGTAGACACTGAACCCAACAAACCTCTAGAAGCCAATTGTTTTACCCGAGAGGAAGATGCATGACCAAGTCGAGCATGCTAGAGTGCAAGGGAAGAAATTGAAGAAACTGCAGCAGCTGCAGTAACAGAAACAGGAGCAACAAGTGGAAGACGAAGGTTGTCCACGGGAAACATACGCCCAACTCTGGAATCGGTCCCAAGTTCCTGTCCCGTCCTCAGATCCTACACAATACACCCAGAATAATCAAATATAATGCGATAACCCAACTCAGCGAATTGTCCCACAGAAAATAAATTGTAAGAAATGTTAGGAACATTAAAGACCCCAGGAATCGAAAGGTTGGAAGTCGAAACAGAACCAATATTATGACCAGACATTGTGGAACCATTTGCTGTGCAAATATCAAAAGGGTATGGTGCAGGTTTGAGTTCAGAAAATAAGGACGAGTGAGGTGTCATGTGATTGCAACAAGCAGCATCCAACCATACGAATAACATTGGCGATGATATTTTTAAGGTCATCTGTGGACATGGTGAAAGTGCGTTCTGAAGACTTAGACTATGCAGAGATGGGAGCTATTGGTTGGACACTCTCAGTGTTAGCAACAGTAGCAGCAGAAATTGAAATAGCTGATTTGCTGCGACGATAGCAAGTCTCAATAGTGTGGCCAAAACGTTTGCAAAAATTGTAAAAACGTTTACTGGATTGTCGACGACAATTATTGCAACAAGAAGAAGACCTGTCCTTATTCTTTATGCAAAAATAGACTGCAAAAATGAAATCTACGTGAAAAACTGGGTAAGGAGCACCTGGACAGAAAAAGTCAACCATGGAGAAAAGTCAACGGTCAAAGTCAACGCACTGTCAAAATCAACGGTCAAATACCCAGAGTCAAAGGATGACGTCAACGGCTAACGCAAGCAGGTGACGTCAGCAACGGCGCAGCAAGGGCAGACGTGGATGATGTCAGCAATGATGTCAACAAGCGCGTGGAGCGCGTAGGGGCGCGTGACGGCGCGTGGGAGCGCGTGATCTGAAGAGCCGGCGCGTGGTGGCGCATGATCAACCGTACAGAAACTTTGGGTGGCGTGTGGGGGCGCATGCGGTCTCCGACGGCGTTGAGGCTTTCACGATTTTGTAGATCAGCGCAAGACGATCTTTGTGGTACCTTCAAAACTGTAATCGGAGCAATGTTTGTAGCGGTGATGCAAACGGCTGTGGTCTATGCAGTGTGAAACTCCTTAACGACGGCGGCTGCAGGTCCGGAACATAAGGATGACGGCTGGGTGACGTCGGAGGTTCAACGGCGAAAGGCTGCGACGGTTGTTGTGATGGCGGAAGCGATGTTGAAAAAAGGAGTCACACTAATAAAGACAAGACTACTAAGAAAAGGTTAGAGCAGTGGCTCTGATACCATGTTAGAAATACTAGAAGTTTTGTATTGTATTTCTCAATGAAAGAATATACATCAATGCCTTATATAAGAGGCATAAGTGTGCAGTACAAGTAAAGTGTAGTACAAGTACAAGTGTGCTATACAAGTAAAGCAATTGGGCCTAAAGCCCATAACATAACATAATATACATTAACATATGTATTTCAAATTCAAGTTTTGTCTTCCAATTTTCCTCTTACAATGAAGTTTGTAGTAGCAAAATTCCTCAGCAACAAACTTCAATTTCTGCACTTTTACAACTTCACCTCGTCAATCCAATACAAACGAAACCCCACAAAATACATGAGCACGTGGAAATTAAGATCAACAAAATACAAAGAACTTTGTCATGGAATTAGCCAACAATTCCAAGACCTTACATAATTCTTTTAAGAATTTAATAGGTCTAGAAGTTTTCGTTTAATGTGGATGTTTACTAATTAGATCTTCACTAATAGCTTTGTAACTCAACTAACATTACTTGTAAAGTCCTCCTTTTCTAGATATCAAATTATCCAAAAAAAGAAGAAGAAAAAGAGATTGGGAGAGGAAGAAGTGGGGTTTGAAACTATAGGCATGAGGCATTACAAAAAAATATCATTATTATTGAACTATCACTTGAACTCCAAAACTTAGATTGTTCACATAAAAAAAGGGTTAGATTGTCATGATGCCTAATAAAATAATCAATAGTCCTATAACTTTTATAGCCCAAATAAAATTCCATAGTTCTGTTTCTATGTTTTTAATAGGTTTTTTATGAACAAATTAAAGGTGTTGAATTAAATGAGATAATTGATTAATGTTCATGATGAATCATTGGTCATATGTGAAAGCTCATTGATTTAAATACTAGAATGAGTTTAGACCTCTAATTTTTAAATTACGACTAGATTGTTTTTTTTAATTTTCTCTAAATTATGCGGTATAAGAGTAATAAATGTAGAATCAATCGAAACTACTAACAAGTGCATGGATAAACATAATTGAAAATTAAGTAAAAGCACAAGTAATAAGGGAAGAGAGGAGCAAATACAAGATAACACCGCGATGTGTTATCAAAGAGGAAAACTGGAGAACCTAGTGGAAAAACCTCTTTGCGGCCCGACAAGCTGAAATAATCTACTAGCAAATCAGTTGGAGTACATGAATTCAAATTAAGAAACCTTCTAAGCCTAATCTACCTGTTGAGGGTCATTTGCGGAAGCCCAGCAGATAGAAAAGCCCAATAATGAGGGCCACAAGGAATTGACTGTATAAATAGTAAAAAAGACCATTAGGCCCAAGCGACAGAAATAATGGGTCACTGGCCCAACAAATGTATACATGGGCCTTGAAAAGGCAAGCGGGCTCAAAGAAGCCAGGAAAGAAAGAAATAGCATCCCATGGGCAGAGTATGAGTAAGAAAAGTGAGAAAGGGTCGCTGCAGGCCCAAGGTAGTGTAAACTAAGAGAGTAAGGGGTTTATGGCAGGCTCATAAACCCCAAAGATAAGGATAAGGTTATTGGGCCGGGGAAGCCCAATGAAGTTAGTAACAAAGCCCATGGGAGTGTGGAATTAGCAAACAGGCCGAGGAAGCCTAAAAGAATTAGCAAACGGGCCGTGGATGCCCAAAGGGAAAACCAAAGGGACATAAGAGCCCAGGAGTAAAAACAAAACAGTGCCTGTAACAGGCCACTGAGAAAAGGGATAAACGGCCGGCCCAAAAAGGAGTCCAGCAGGATTGAGTCATTACGGCAGGAATAACAAATCAACGTGGCAGGCAGTAAAGAAAACCAAAAGTGGGCTAAAGAAATGTAAAGCCCATTATCATACGAGGCCCAGCTCCTGATTGGAGCGAAAGACCAAAAGAAAGCCCGCATGAAAGGCCAGGAAACGCAGACGGAGAATCTCCAGGTTGCGGCAGACACATGAGCAGCAGGCAGACTCTTGGACAAATTTGAAAGGGAAGCACGCGCAAGGCCCAGGCGCCACCAGCCTGTACCCAGCCAATATAGGACATGGTGGGGCCATGGGCCAGAGGTAAGTGGCAAAGGGGGGTGTGGTTTGGTGGTGGGGAGAGGGGAAAAGATCTATTCACGGCTCCTGCTCAAGTCTCTTTTGGGAGATACGTCCTGCTGGGATGATAGACCACCCAAAAGAGGCAATTTGAGAGGGAACCGTTGAGTGCATGCTTTGAGAGTGAGGAGAGAAGGGATTAACATTGTGGCAGGAAAGGCCACGACGCACAGAGGGACAAAACGAGTCCGCCTCTGTCTAGCAGGGGTTTGTGCCGCACAGTGTGGTCGGCAAGTACACCCAGACCAGACAAAGGCGGTTAAGGGGCAAGACCGTAAAACACTAGTCACGGCAGGCGCTATAAAAAGGCCCTTACCGTGCCCTGTAGAGGGGGAAAAAAGAGAGGATATTTTACAACATTAAAAGAAAAAATAGAACGAGAGGAAAAGAAAAAAGAGAAGAACGAAAACAGAGAAGAAAAGAAAGAAAACTAAGAAAGAAAGAGGAGAATTAGTTCAATGAGCATGCATCAATAGATCGGCTTCCCTCTCTCCCTCTTCAAATCTTACCTTTCTCCAAAAACGCAAACAAGGATTTTCCCTTGGGGGGCAATAACCATTCAGGACCGACTCCCTCAAAGCCATTAATCCCCATGGCAGGATTTTTCCTGGGGGATTATTTGCATTGAGCAGAGGCGTTCTCCCCTCTTTGGCTTTGCTGCGGCAGACTGAGCCTAAAGCTTAATTTTTTGCCCATTTAAACTAACCAGTATTATTCTTTTCATTTTCCTTGGCGATTGATATCATTATAACTGTAATCATGTTTTACTAGCAGGGAATACATAGCAATCTGTTTAAATAGGCAGAATACTCTGTTTTAATCATTATTATATCTGCCTGCCATAACTTGTCTGCAACAGTCCAGCCTGTCATAACTTGCCTACTACAATTCTGCTTGCTGTAAATTTGCTCATAGTAGACGTGGCATAAGTTTGTGCACAAACCGGCCCAGGTTGAGTTACAATTGGACCGGCCCCAGCTCCCTTACTAAGAAATACCAGGGCCCATCATCGCAGGAGGCTGCCCAGCCCATTACCGCAGAAGGCAGCCCAATCCCACTTTAACCACAAAAAAGGCCCCTACATTAAATTGGCGACTTCACTGGGGAGTTAGGAAGCAGACAGGGACGAAGGAAAAGAAAACAGTGCCCCTCGCAAACAATGCCACCCAAGTCTAGAACGACATGAAATATGAGTGTCGTACCCTCACAAGCGGAATCTAGGCCGACGACGCCTCATCAAGAACAACTTAACCAGACAGAAGGTGCCAACAGAACGGGGGCTAATCCTCAGCCTCAAGCAAGAGTCCCCGTAGACAATGTCAACACCTTCGTCGAAGTGTTGCAATCATTGCAGCACTCGCAGCAACAAATGATGGAAGAGATCCGCCAACTGAAGGCAGACAAAATAAAAGAAAAAGGCAGCCAGTATGACCCAGATCATGCGGCAGACGGAGTAGAGACACTGGTAGGAGGTGCCCCTCGGAACGCAGGACAGCGTTTCATCACCATGGCTGAGGTAGCGTCTCTCTTGGAGCAAGAGAGAGCCAGAACACCAAAGGAGAGATTTTACTCAAGGAGACCCCCCTATCCTCTAAAAGTGCTCAGCATGCCGTACCCCGAGAGGTACGAACCAAGGGCTTTTGCCCAGTACGATGGCAGGAAGGGAAGCGCAGTAGAGCACGTGAGCAAATTCATTGACACCCTTGGCCCTTACGTGGCAGACGAAGACTTATGCCTTCGGGAGTTTTCAAAGTCACTATGTGACCGAGCATACACCTGGTACATCGGTTTAAAACCAGGATCAATCCCTACCTGGGATGACATGGTGGACGTATTTTGCACTAAATATTTTCACGGAGAAGAAACGATGACGCTTGCAACTCTGCAGGCAACAAAGCAAAGGAACGGAGAGGATCTAATGGAGTACATCAAACAGTTCAGGGACATAGCACTTGATTGCTATGATCACTGTGAGGAGAGGACGTTGGTAGAAATGTGCATAACCAATATGATTCGGGAATTCAGAGTTGTCTTGGAAAATCTGGAGATTTCCCAATTTGCGCAGCTATTGCAGTAAGCGAGAAAGACGGCTCAGTCTGTGAAACCCAGTTCAGACAAGCGGAACGCGCCGCAGGCTATGGCTGTGTCCACTGGAAACCAGAGAAGGAGAACAGAGGGGAGGGAGTATGATACACCTCCACCCCTACCATGCACTCCTAAGGAGCTGGAAGTGCTACTTGACAAGTGGATAGCAGATGGGATCTTTAAACCTAACCAAGTTTCTAGAGAGCTGACGGAGGAAGAAAGGAGAGATCCTCGCTTCTGCCGCTTGCACAATTATGTGCAGCACCCCACCGTAGAATGCTGGGCGCTCCGCAGGCTGGTGCACCGCAGGATCAAAGAAGGCACATTAGAGCTGACCCAGCAGGAAGTCCAAAGAAACCCACTCCCAAACCACAAGGGAAAGGGTGTGGCAGCAGTAGTGATATGTGCGGACCCAGGAGAAGACGATGAAGAAAACTTGGCCCTGCCTGCCGCGATGATTACTACTCTTCAGCAGAGTGCCAAGTTCAAAAATCTATTCGACCAGTTGGGACTTACGGCAAAAGAAAGAAAAATAGCCACGGAGGCCTTGGTAAGCATCGCCTCCAGTGCAGGGGTGGAATGCCTGTCAGTAGAGATACCAGAAGACAGGGCCCTCCTGCAGGAATCAACGGAAATCACATTTAGCAGTGAAGATATGGAAGTAGGGCACCCAGATCATCGAAGGCCTCTCTATTTAGCAACATCTATAAATCAAATCCCCATCAAGAGGGCCCTGGGGGATACAGGTGCTTCCGTAAATCTCATCCCATTAAGCACCCTACAAGCTGCAGGAATTTCAGAAAGAAAGATCCAAGGATGCCCGATGGAAGTAACAGGATTCAGTGGGAGAGGCGAATACACCGCAGGCCACATTCAGTTATGGTTGAAAGTAGGTCCTATAGCCTCTCTAGCTCGCTTCCACGTAGTCAAAACGGAAGTATCTTACCATGTACTTTTGGGAAGGCCTTGGTTACACAAACATCGACTAGTCCCGTCCACCTACCACCAATGTGTGAAGGGAAGACTGAATGGCAAGATGATACGCATAGCGGCAAACCCTTCGCCATTCGAGCAGGCGGAGGCCCACTTGGTAGAAACCATGTTTTATGATCAATGGGCTCCATCTGGAGAAAATGTGGTGGCAAAACCACAAGGCACCTTTGTGCCTAGGTGGAAAGATGTTCAAGATGACCCAGAACCTTACTTAAGAGAGTTACTGGCACGAAAGAAGAAAAGGAAAGAAGCGCCTGCCGCAGAGCTGGATGAAGTACCTCGGTGCATCAGGATCCGAGGCCTTGATGGCAAGATTGTCTACAAATTATGAAGGTGCGTGGGACCCACGGGTGAAATGCAAGTGGGTCCCGCCCAAAAGGGGCAACACAAGAGTTTGGCGTGTTGAGTTGTTGAAAGAAGTTTGGGAAAAGAAGAAGGGAAGGATGAGGCAGTTACGACAGAAAGGGACATCCAGGTTATGGCAGAGGAAGAATTGGAAGAGGTTGACTTGGGGTCTGACTCGCAAGAACCAAGGCCCATCTCAATCAGTGCAAGCCTAACAGAAACGGAGAAGTCAGAACTCATATTACTATTAAATGAATTCAAAGACGTCTTTGTTTGGGATTACAATGAAATGCCAGGGCTCGATCCCAGGCTTGTTGCGCATACGTTAAATGTGGACCCAGAGGCCAAGCCTGTGGCCCAGCCTGCCAGGATATTCCACACGGAAATAGAAGGGCAAATAGTCAAAGAAGTACAGAAGTTACTAGCTGCAGGATTCATCAAGCCTATCCAGCATCCCCGCTGGCTATCCAACATAGTACCGGTGAAGAAGAAGAACGGGCAGATAAGATGCTGTGTAGATTTCAGGAATCTTAACAAAGCTTGTCCAAAAGACGAATTTCCATTGCCAAACATGGATTTGCTGATAGATTCTGCGGTAGGAAACGCCATGTTTTCATTCATGGATGGTTTCAGTGGATATAATCAGATCAAAATGGCGCCAAAAGATGCAGAGAAAACTGCCTTCAGGACACCCATGGGCAACTTCTATTATACTGTGATGCCCTTCGGGCTAAAAAACGCAGGTGCAACCTACCAGCGGGCAATGACGGCCATATTCCATGACATGATGCACAAGGAGCTGGAAGACTATGTGGATGACATAGTGGTCAAGTCAAGGAAAAGGGGAGAATACTTTCGGGTGTTGAAAAGAGTATTCGAAAGATGCAGAGCTTTTAAGTTAAGAATGAATCCCCTCAAGTGCGCATTCGGAGTATCCTCTGGGAAATTTTTGGGTTTTCTGGTTCACAGCAGAGGCGTAGACGTAGATCCAGCCAAGGCCACAGCCATAGCAACTATGAGACCTCCTGCCACAGTAAAAGAACTGAAGAGCTTCTTAGGAAAAGTTTCATATATTCGGAGATTCATCCCTGGTTTGGCATCAATTACCTCTGCTTTCACCAAGTTGCTCAAGAAGGGGCAAAGTTTTGAATGAGGGGAAGTGCAGCAGACGGCCTTCAAAAGGCTGCAGCAGATAATGATGAACCTTCCCACGGTGCAGGCTCCTATTCACAAAAAACCGCTGCTACTCTATCTGGCCACCAACTCATACGCCATTGGCGCGCTAATCGCTCAGGAAGACGGAGGTGGTACTGAGCAGCCAATATACTACATCAGCCGCGCCTTAAAAGACGCCGAAACTTGTTACCCAAGGGCAGAGAGAGCGTGCCTAGCCATCGTTTACGCTTCGCAGAGGTTGCGTCACTATTTCTTGGCATACGAAGTATGGCTGATGACTAAGTCACATGCCATTAAAGCTCTGTTACAACAACCGATTCTCTCCGGCAGGATATCCCAGTGGTTGCTACAATTATCACAATACGACTTGAGAATGGGGACACCTAAGGCAGTGAAAAGTCAGGCTATAGCGGATTTATTAGCGCAGTTTCCAGAAGAGGAAGAATTCCCACTAGACGATGAAGTTCCAGGAGAAGTAGCTATAGCAGAGGAGGTCAGGGAACAGTGGGTAATGAAATTCGATGGGTCTTCTACTGCCCATGCCGGAGGGGTGGGAGTAGTTCTGTATCATGAAGAAGACAAGGCAGTGGCGCCATCGTTTAAGTTAGAATTCCCCTGTTCAAACAACACGGCGGAGTACGAGGCCTATCTAACTGGGCTTGCCACAGCGCTCGAAATGGGAGTCAAACACTTGAAAGTGCTGGGAGATTCGAACTTGGTCATCTGCCAGGCCAAAGAAATTTTTTCCTTAAAAGAACCCAGCCTAGCTCCGTACAGAGCAATGGCCCAAAGAATGGAAGAGAAATTCTCAACCTTTAAGATAAAGCATGCTCCGAGGAATGAAAATCGGTTTGCGGACGCGTTAGCCGCACTGGGTTCGCAGATAATCTTTGAAGGAAGTAGCACCAACATAGAAGTCAGCAAAAGGAAGGAATCGATCATCGAAGTATTGAAGGAAAAGTTTCAGGAAGAACAGGGCGAAGGGGATTGGCGAATCCCCATAAAGGAAACCTTGGTAAACGGAGACGACGCAGCAGAACTGAAGATGTTAAAAGACTATACTTTGGTAAAAGAAGAGCTGTACCGCAAGATGCCAGGTGGGATTTTATCCCAATGCGTGGGCCTGGAGGAAGTCCAGAGAAAATTAAAGGAAATACATGACAAGACCTGTGGGTCCTGTGGGGAAGTCAGTCTTTACCGCAGACTCCAGAGAGCAGGCTTCTATTGGCCAAGCATAGGCAAGGACGCAGATCAAGTCCAAACCTAGTGTGGGACCTGCCAGCTTGCGGCAGACAGGGAGGAGAGTTATGCTGTGTTCGCCAGCGAGGATTGGAGGACCCCGTTTATGCAGTACCTAGTGGAAGGCGTCCTGCCACAAAGACACAGCGAGAGGTACAAACTTAAGAGGTTGGCAACACGTTACTTCTTGCACAACACAGTCCTTTTTAAAAGAGGATATGATGGAGACCCTTTGAGGTGTTTGGGTCCTGAAAAGGCTGAAGAAATGATAAAAGAAGTGCATTCCGGGGAATGTGGTGAATACCAGGGGAAGAAAAAGCTTTACAGATGTCTGCTGCAGATGGGCTACTACTGGCCAACCATGAAGAAAGACGCGGCAAAATTTGTAAAGAAGTGTCACAGTTGTCAGGTACAAGCCAATTTAATCCATACCCATCCACAAGATCATCAGCGACAACGGCACACCGTTTGTCAACAGCGATGTAAGAAGAATGCTTGAGTTCTATCAAGTCAAGCACCACAGATCATCACCCTACTATCCTTAAGGGAACGGGCAGGCAGAGGCGACAAACAAAATTCTCATAAAGATCATCAGCAAAATGAGCCAAGAGTATGCGGGAGGATGGGCAATGCACCTGCTAGATGCTCTCTGGGCATACCGAAAATCACCAAAGTCAGCCACGGGCTTTTCACCCTTCTCCTTAGTCTACGGAACTAAAGTAGTGAGTCCGGCAGAAATAATGACACCGTCCCTAAGGGTTATACAGATGCAAGAAAAAGAAAAAGAGGAAGAAGTCTTCACGGCAGAAAGGTTTGAGAACCTAGAAGAACTTGATGAAAAGAGGAAAGAAGCCCAGGAACGCAGCCGCAGATACAGGCAGAAGATGACTGAAGCCTACGACAGGATGACTGAAGCCTACGACAGGATGACCAAGGAGCGAGTGTTTGCGGAAGGACAACTAGTGCTAAAAGTGGCAGATTATGTCAGGCGAGGTCTGGCAGGACCATCTAAGTTTGCACCGAAATGGGAAGGACCCCTAGTGATAAGAGAAGCGCATCAAAGTGGATATTATCGTCTGACTCAAATAGATGGCAGGGACCTGATGGACCCCATCAATGGAAAATGGTTGAAGCGTTATTTTGCTTAGAGAAGGAAGTTATGTGGTTGACCACCTTTCCTTAGCTGTTTGTTTATGTCTTCCTTTATTGAATTTTTTCCTTCTATTCCTCCAAGTGATTATGTCACAAGAAAAGTTGTAACGTGCTTTCATGAGTGTGCAATGAAATGGTACGAAGTATTAGCATCATATTATAGCAGTAGTAAAAAGAAAAGAGGAAATAGCAAAGTGTAGCATCATTACAAACTCAAATTGTGGCAAACACAAGCCAAGCAACTACGGCAGGAAACATAAAAGTGTTCTGTATGACATAAACAGAGAAACAAAGAAAAGGAAAGGAAACAGTGCTATCATCAGTGAAGTCCAGAAATGAGACTCTGATCCCCAAAGCGACTGGGTCCACTAATGCCGGAAAGAAGATGCTCGCGGCGACCCTCCAAGTCAGCCACCTCCTTCTTCAAAAGCTCAATACGGACATCTATGGCCTCAATGGCTGGACGGACTCTCCTCATAAAAAAGGCTCGGGCAATCTCACTTAGATGCTCAAGAATAAACTCCACAGCAAAACCTACGCTGATGAGCTCCTGCACCACAGCCCTCCACTGCAGAATTCTCTCGGCAGAAATAGTGTTGATGAAATTATGCTCAATATCGTTCAGCATACACCCCAACATTTTCAAGAAATGCTCCCTGGCAGAACGGCCAAGACGAAAGCCCTTCATAAAGTTACCGTGACTGCTGTAGATCATCACTAAGTGAGAAACACAGTCCTCAGGGACTCGAAAGCCATAAAAGTCTACATAGGGAGGACCGGAAGCCCAAAACTCTGCCAGACCAAGGTCATTAACTTCCGGCTGATCAAAATGGACAAAGAAAGATGCAGCATCATCTGGAATGGCGACATAACTACTACTACCCACCTCAAACTGAGAAGGAATAGTAGGAAGCGGACCTGCAATAAAGGGGGAGTGGAACACAAGGAAAGATAAAAAAAAAAAAAGAGAAAAAAGGGATGAAGTAAAAAGAAAAGGAAAGAGTGCCAAAAATTACCAGGAATGGGGGCTACGGGAGTAACCGGAAGGGGTACTACAGGCACAGAAGGAACAAGGGCAGTAGGTACGGCTGAAACAGGTACTGAATGTGCTGCAGGAACAGGCGCTACAGGGGAGGCAGGAGCAGTCATTCCCACGCCTGCTGCAATCTCTGGTCCCTTAGAAGTTTCTGCAAATGGGGAGATGAGTATGCAAACGAAGCACAAATACAAAAAAGGGGGATGAAGAGGAAGGGAGATACATACCCATCAAGTCAGGCTCGGACGAAGCACTACCCTCTTCATCAGAGTCAGAAATAGTCCTTTTCAACACGGGTACATCATCAGGATCCTCAAAAATGTCAGCAGACCCTTCTGAAGATAGGTCCAGATCAGGGCCACGGGTGGCAGAGCCAGGGATGGAGGAAGGAGTAACAACAAGCAAAGCACTACCCTTCGCGGCCTGGGAAATATCTGCAAAAGGGTCGCTGGACGAAATCACTAGCGGCAGAATGGGAGGAGTAATCTTAGTTTGAACGACGGCAGAAGGAATGGCGCCCTCTGAAGGAGCGAATCTCTCAGCAGGCAAGGGTGTAGTCTCACCAACCCCTTCAACATGAGTATCCTCTCTAGGTACCGGCTCGGCAGAAGGGGTGGGAGTTTTGGCAGGAGCCTTGTGTGCAGCAGGAGGGGCAGGCGTCGCTAATACCACCTCGGCCCCATCAAAGAAGCCTTCCATAGGCACACCCATGGAGGCAGAAATCTCCTCGGCAATAGGGTGATATACGGACAAAGGCTCAGGTTCCTCCTAAAGAAGAAGTTTTTTCTTTGTTAAGTAAAAAAAAAAAAAAAATGTGTGAAGAAAAGGGGGGGAGAAGACCCGTGGCAGATGCGTGCGAAAAAAAAGAGAGAAGTGAAGAAAAGGGACTCACCTCAGGCTCAGGATCATCAAGAAAAATGGGGCGAGCAGCTGATGAATCTTCCTTGTGCTTGGACTGAAAGGAAAAAGATAGAAGAAGTTGGCGAGTTAGCCGCAAGATAATTAAGAAATTTTATCAAAAAAAAAAAAAAAGGAAAGAATGACTTACCCTCCGTTCAGTAGCAGATACGGGGTGAGGAGTAGTTTTCCTTTTGCTACCACAAGTCCTGATAGCCGGCAGAGCACCTGCAGGAGGCAGTGGTGTGGCAGGCTTGGTTTTGCTAGCAGACTTGAACTTGGCAGCAAACCTGGGTTTGGCAGGTGCCTTTTCACTCGGAGCAGGAAGATTAATCACCTTAACTTTTTTCTCCCAACCAGGGGGATAGTCACCAGCATGCCAAAACCACCCTTTCTTCTCTGCGTCCCATTCGAAAATGGCTGACCGGCTCTATTTCCTAGCATACGCCAAAATAGACCTAGAAGGAAGCAGCAGGCGAGGGTTAACCGATGTAACCGTACTCAACCCTTCAGGAGGAATAAGGGAAAAGCCACGACTCCCCGCTAACTCAGCAACAAACGAATCCATCACTACATGCCAGTAGCCGTGCATGGGAAAAGTACAGACACCCTCCCTCAATGAATCAGGAACTGTGACGGCATCGAAACGCTTCTTCCAAAAGTCAAAGGCAGTATGCCGCAGGAAAGGATGGACTGAAGTAGGAGCTCTCATCAGGGAAGAAAGGTCATCGGGGATGTCTTGATCCAGTCCAAACTGCCTTCTCACCCGGTTGGCAGGATAGTGAACAAATCTAATACCTTCATCGGCTAGGTAAGGCAGCCATCCGGCATTGGTAGCGGTAAGATAAGTGATCCCAGTCTCATCAAAGCCGACCAATGGAGTAGTAGTCCCAACAACATCAACAAACGGACCCATGACAGAGTCCGCACAAGTGTAACCGGTACCCAAATTTCTATAGGCTCTCTAAGAGAAACCCACGCCTTCATCGAAAGATTCAACCACAGAATAGCCTATCGGCTTCAAACCAGACCAACGAAAAGTAAGTAGGAAATCAGATTCAAACCTGCCACAGAAGTCGGTGATCACTTTCGGACAACTCTGGTACTTCTCCCTGGCAAACCGAGCAGGTCTACATTTCGCCAAGTATTGAGCACAACGCTCAAACAACCACTGCTGAAGTATGGTGGAATGAACGGAAGAGGTGACAATGTGGCAGGACCTAGCCTGCTGCTCATCGTTATGAAGAATGTCTAACTGAACGTATAAATGCCCCAGAAACATAGGAGCCAGCGGGAGGCTCACCCCCGCAGATATTTTGATAGCCAAACGAAAATACAAAGGTTTTATGGCATAATGAGGGTGGGACCCAAAAACAAACTTGCAAAGCCAAAAAGCAATAAAAGCCGCGCGCCGGGCGGTAGCAGAAAACTTGGAAGAGGAACTCACCCAGTAGGACAACTTGGCGTTTCCGGTCATCCTTTTCCTCAATTCAACTTCAATGGCCTCCTTCTCAGGAGAAAGCTCTAAAGCAGCAGGATCGGTATCGCCGAGAATGGGCAAGAGCAACTGGTCAGCCACATCTTCAAGAGTCACAGTGAGTTCGCCGCACGAGAAAAAGAAGGTGTGGGTGGTAGTGCACCACCGGCGAACCAAGTGACGGAGGTTATAAAGGTCACGAAAATTTGACAAACAGCGAGACGAGACTACGGCCTTCAGAACGCCGGCCCATTGCAACAAACCCATAAAACCTGTATCAGAAAGCTCGCTATCAACCCACTCCTTCCAACCCAAGGATGCGCCGGACCCAAATTCAAAATTGAGGGGTACAGGGAGTGAAACACCTTGGCGAATGGACAAATCGGGGACCGAAGAGGCCAAAGGAGCCCAAGAAACATCGGGGTCTCGCCGGATAAGGGTAATCAATACACGGCCTGGCGGCGGCGGTACATATTTGCCGGGAACTTTTGGGAAGTGAGGGCTGATTTCATACCACGGGTCGATTAAGGGAGCACACTCGCTGTCAGGGTCGCGCTTCGCCTCCTCCTCAGTGGACCGCTCCGAATCGGAATGATCCACCTCCTCAGGAACGGTAGGGGAGTCGAAGGCAACCGCCTTCTCCTTGCGATGGGAAGAACTTTGACTTTTTACTAGAGAGATGGTAAGGAAGTTTAACCGGAGAGAATGGGTATGGTTGACTGAAAGGAAGAAGGAGAGATGAAGAGCGTGCGTTTTGGGAGAGGAAGGGGTTTGTGATTAAAATGCAGAAGGATTTCTTTTTTAAATAACCAAATCATCAATGTCAACACGAAAAGAGGTGAAGGGTCAGCCATCAGAAGGGAATGGAGTTAATGAAGTGGCGGCTCTGTTTTGAAAATAACTGCCAAACTAGGAAATTCGAAGAGACAACCCTGTTCGCAGCAGGAAGAAGGATATATGTATGAATAAGAAGGGGTCCACAGTTTAAAAAAAATAATAAAAAAAAACCGCGAAAAAGGAGAAGAAGAGAGAAGATGAGAAAAGGGCAGAAGCGTCCTTTCATTTACATATGAATCACAGAAACGTTTCATATGTTCAGGGGGCTAAATGTTGAGGGCCATTTGCGAAAGCCCAGCAGATAGAAAAGCCCAATAATGAGGGCCACAAGGAATTGACTGTATAAATAGTAAAAAAGACCATTAGGCCCAAGCGGCAGGAATAATGGGTCACTGGCCCAACAAATGTATATATGGGCCTTGAAAAGGCAAGCGGGCTCAAAGAAGTCAGGAAAGAAAGAAATAGCATCCCATGGGCAGAGTATAAGTAAGAAAAGTGAGAAAGGGTCGTTGCAGGCCCAAGGTAGTGTAAACTAAGAGAGTAAGGGGTTTATGGCAGGCTCATAAACCCCAAAGATAAGGATAAGGTTATTGGGCCGGGGAAGCCCAATGAAGTTAGTAACAAAGCCCATGGGAGTGTGGAATTAGCAAACAGGCCGAGGAAGCCCAAAAGAATTAGCAAACGGGCCGTTGATGCCCAAGGGGAAAACCAAAGGGACATAGGAGCCCAGGAGTAAAAACAAAACAGTGCCTGTAACAGGCCACTGAGAAAATGGATAAACGGCCGGCCCAAAAAGGAGTCCAGCAGGATTGAGTCATTACGGCAGGAATAACAAATCAACGTGGCAGGCAGCAAAGAAAACCAAAAGTGGGCTAAAGAAATGTAAAGCCCATTATCATACAAGGCCCAGCTCTTGATTGGAGCGAAAGACCAAAAGAAAGCCCGCATGAAAGGCCAGGAAACGCAGACGGAGAATCTCCAGGTTGCGGCAGACACATGAGCAGCAGGCAGACTCTTGGACAAATTTGAAAGGGAAGCACGCGCAAGGCCCAGGCACCACCAGCCTGTACCCAGCCAATATAGGACATGGTGGGGCCATAGGCCAGAGGTAAGTGGTAAAGGGGGGTGTGGTTTGGTGGTGGGGAGAGGGGAAAAGATCTATTCACGGCTCCTGCTCAAGTCTCTTTTGGGAGGTACGTCCTGCTGGGATGATAGACCACCCAAAAGAGGCAATTTGAGAGGGAACCGTTGAGTGCATGCTCTGAGAGTGAGGAGAGAAGGGATTAACATTGTGGCAGAAAAGGCCACGACGCATAGAGGGACAAAACGAGTTCGCCTCTGTCTGGCAGGGGTTTGTGCCGCACAGTGTGGTCGGCAAGTACACCCAGACCAGACAAAGGCGGTTAAGGGGAAAGACCGTAAAACACTAGTCACGGCAGGCGCTATAAAGAGGCCCTTGCCGTGCCCTGTAGAGGGGGAAAAAAGAGAGGATATTTTACAACGTTAAAAGAAAAAATAGAACGAGAGGAAAAGAAAAAAGAGAAGAACGAAAACAGAGAAGAAAAGAAAGAAAACTAAGAAAGAAAGAGGAGAATTAGTTCAATGAGCATGCATCAATAGATCGGTTTCCCTCTCTCCCCCTTCAAATCTTACCTTTCTCCAAAAACGCAAACAAGGATTTTCCCTTGGGGGGCAATAACCATTCAGGACCGACTCCCTCAAAGCCATTAATCCCCATGGCAGGATTTTTCCTGGGGGATTATTTGCATTGAGCAGAGGTGTTCTCCCCTCTTTGGCTTTGCTGCGGCAGACTGAGCCTAAAGCTTAATTTTTTGCCCATTTAAACTAACCAGTATTATTCTTTTCATTTTCCTTGGCGATTGATATCATTATAACTGTAATCATGTTTTACTAGCAGGGAATACATAGCAATCTGTTTAAATAGGCAGAATACTCTGTTTTAATTATTATTATATCTGTCTGCCATAACTTGTCTGCAACAGTCCAGCCTGTCATAACTTGCCTGCTACAATTCTGCTTGCTGTAAATTTGCTCCTAGCAGACGTGGCATAAGTTTGTGCACAAACCGGCCCAGGTTGAATTACAATTGGACTGGCCCCAGCTCCCTTACTCAGAAATACCAGGGCCCATCATATGCAGGAGGCAGCCCAGCCCATTACCACAGGAGGCAGCCCAATCCCACTTTAACCACAAAAAAGGCCCCTACACTACCCACTCTACTTAAGCCGTCCAATCTCTAGCTACCAACGAACTTCACCGAGTCTTGTCTTTTCTAGCTTCTCGGATCCCATAATTATCACCAATTGTTCCTACCAAAGATTGGCATGAACCTAATGCTTCCCAAATGCTCCAAATCAACTCTCTACATTCTAAATGGGTGTGGATTGTGTTTGTGCTAAGTTCCTCTCATATGATATGGAATTTGAGAGGGAAGAGAGAGAAGAAAACTGAAAGAAATGTGTAGATGATTGTTGGTTTGCAGTCTCTAACTCTCTAATAGATTTCTAGGGTTTTTTTCTCTAAAACTCTTTTTACAATTTCATGGGTAATGTGGGCTTTTATAGTGTGAGAAAAGAAAAAAAGGAAACACACATAAATAGCTATTAGTAGTCTCTCGCGAGTAAGCGAGATGCCTCTGACACTTGAGTTATTTGAACTTCCAACATGTGCTCCTCATGTGGCCTTTTTATGGGTTGTAGCAATCATGAGCCAATTGTGAGCAAGTTGCAAACTTAATCCCCTATTCTTCACAGTTCTTCACCAAATTGAACACTAAACCCATTACATTTTTTTTTTTGGGAGATAACTAAACCCATTACATTTAATCCCACAAAAATATAGGTAAATGATTGAATGAATTATAATTAAATTTGATACAGAATTAATGCCATCATACATGAATTGAAAATCACAACTTTAAAATATGATTGATTTGTCAATAGAATACATATAAAAAGTAAAATGTGGCTTTGATGGCCCCTGCCTAAGCACATTGATGCTTAAGCAAGTGGTAACCACATAAAAATAAAAATAAAAATAAAAATCTTTATATGGAGATACATTATTGCCCGTTAAATTATTTATACTTCTCATTGATTTAGGAGTTTTTGATTTATGAGAAAAGTTAATGGATACCCTAAGAGCATTGGTTTAGGAAATATTTTTTGAAACCTTTTTTATGGGAAAATAAAAGGTAATTAACTTTTTGGACAAATTTTTATATTTTTTCATAAAAGTAGTATTAAAACTTTCCTAAAATTGTCATTTAACAAATACTCTAAAGACACTCCTTAACAAAACCCTTAGGTCCATAGTTGTTGTGGTACCTCATTGATTGTAGCCTCCATCTCAACTGTGATCCAGGGTCTAATTGCCATAAATATATATCTTGGGCTCTGGAGTTCATGCTTGAGCTTCAAGTGAGAGCTTACTCCTTCTTCTTTTTTATAGATAATATAGACAGAAAACATAAGGGGGATGGGGAAAGAGGAAGTGGGAAGACAAGACTTACAACACTAGCACTTACAAAAGGGGCCTAATCTTTGTTAGTACTAGCGAGGCTTATAAACCGAAAACTCACTCACTAACTGACCGATGTGGTACTTTAGACCACTTTTATATATATATATATATATATATATATATATATATATATATTTATTGAGATAATATAGACAGAAGACATAGGGGATGGGGAAAGAGGGAGTGGGAAGACATTTTATTTAATACCATTAAATTTTTATTCTTTGCTAACTTTATTTACGATTTAAATGAAATACAAATTTTCTTTTGTTTATACTTTTTTATTTTTATTAATGTTATCAAAATTGCTAAAATTTATTCAAAAATTGATTAAATTTCACTAGATATTTTTAGCTAATTTTTTAATTTTTAAAAATTTAATATCTTTATTTTAATTTTAATAAATTTCTAAATTAATTATGATATCATCACAATTCAATCTCACTCAAAAGTACATTTACTTTACTAACCTAAACTCATGAAAGACAAATAAATCTTTCACATTTTCATAAGGTTAAAATCAGTGAAGTGACGTGATAAATGGAAAATCGTACAGAGACTAAATATTAATGATAAAAATGATTCTATCTATTTGAAATAGGTCAGTTTCATTGTTTAAATTAAATTTTACAAATTTAAAAGTGTATAGACAACCACATCATTTAAAATTTTAAATTATATAATAGTCTATACGTCATTAAATTCAAAAAATAAAATCTTAAATGTGACCTGAATGAAATAGAGAGTAATTGAAATAGAGAGGATACAAGCTCTATCTTAAACTTAGTTTTTATTTTCTTATCTTCCCATAGTCTTACAAGCAACTCAGATCTTCCCAATTGTATAATCCAACTTAATATCTATGAAAAAGACTTAGGCCTTGTTTGGATTTTTTTTTTTTTTTTCATCACTCATTACTCATTACTTATTACTCATCACTTATCACTTAAAATACCCTACTCGTTTGGCACCATCACTCACTTATTATTACTCAATATTTTTCACACTATTTGTGGGCCCCATACTTGTCAATCGGTGCAGTTTTTTTTTTTTTTTTTCCTCCCTCAATCCCCTGTACCCAAACTCACTAAACCTAGGGGGAAAAAAAAAGTATTGACAAGATTCTGGTGAAAGGAAGAAAAAAAAAGAAAAGAAGAGAGAACGAACTGAAGAACAATGAAAAAAAAAAAAAAAAATGGGTCAAAAAGTGCGGCTGACTAACTAGTGGGTCTCTCCATGTATGTTTAATTACCAAAATGCCATTGAAAAATGAGTTTTGGAAATTGGAAATACTTAAAATGTATTTTCAGTTTCCATAACTCATAATTCAAAAATCAGAGAATTGAGTGATGAAAACAAAAACTGGAAACAGAGTTATTGAAATCCAAACAACCTTTTAAGTCATGGGTTCCACCATTTTTGAGTTATGAGTTATAGAAACAAAGTTATGAGTTATGGAAACTAAAAATCCAAGCACCCCCTTAATATCTGTTTGTTACTATCTTAGTTGTTTGACTTTTAATGTGAATTTTGTGCTACTTATCCATTGCAATAAGAATAAGTGGTACACAAAAACCTTTATCCATTTGGTTTTTTAGTAAATTCCAATCAGCAAAGGTTGGTAAGTCATGCGTTATGTAAGGTTTCTGACTCCCTTTGCCTTTAACAAGATCTCAGTTACAAAAAGGGAAAGACCTAGCTAGCTAACTCATTAATGTTCACCTAAATTTTTTAGTTATCACAAAATGGGCATTGACGGTCGGTTTCATGACAGTAAGGGATAATTAATTTTACTTGATTAATATGTGATTTTATTACATATATAATATCACATAAATAATCTTGACGTAGCACTTCAAAAAACAATGGTCTAGACCACCATGCACCCTTGGTGTAGTGGTTACTCTACAAGTATAAATATTTGTGAAGTGTGGGGGGTAAAAGTTGAGGTTCAAGTTTTCAAGAATGAGCTTCACACACATACCAAAAGGGAAGGCTGATGAGCTAGAGTCTGACATGGGCATGGCAGTGGCTAACCTATTTATGGGCCATATACAAAGGAGAGAGAGCGTATGGATTTTAGTTGAGAGTGGGTTTACAAAATTTGGAGGGCCATGCCCCGTAACAAATGAGCTATATGCCCTATGCGCGCGCCGGTTAATATTTCTGTATGTGGATATATATTATACAGTAGTAGTACACCTATGTACTTATATGTATAATGTATAGAGTATTGAAGAGCAGTGACATGCATTATTTAATTAAACATTAAAGTCAAATACTTGGAAGTTAAAAAAAAAAAAAAAGGGACTTTGTTTATGGGCCATATACAAAGGAGAAAGAGTGTGTGTACATGTATGATTTTAGTTGAGTGAGTTTGTGTTTTATGTAGATGAATGGGCCAGGGCCCATGGTGGATACAGGTGATTAGTCAATCCAACTTTGGTGTGTGTTTTGGACCAAAAGATATAATAGATGGATAGCCACGTAATATCACTTTTCATCTGGCCTGTATTAGCTAAAGATAAAAATAAATAAATAAACAAATTCTACCAAAAGAAGTAGAAGACATTCCTGCATAAGGATAGGGAGCAGGGGTCCAAACGTTTCGGAGGCCGACGGCAGAATCTTCAAATGAGTTATTTATATTATCAATTAAATAATATTTAATTAATATTTTATATAACAATTTTTTTTAAATCCATTCTTTTTATTTTTTGATATGATTTTTTTTTAGAAAATGCTAAAGTTATAATAAATTTTACTACAAATTGATGTTGTAACGGATGTAATTAGTGATATGAGGCTTACAAAAATACTAGAGATATAATAAAATTTACAACATGAGAATTACAAATATATATCACCAATCATAAAAATTTATTCAAAAATGTATTTAATAATTTGTTGAAGTCCACCTATTATATTCATTGTCACGTTAAATTATAAAAGTTATGAAGTAAAATTTATAGTATTTTTAACATTTTTCTATTTGAATTAGTTGTTATTAGTAACACGTTTATTTGTAAAACCTATTTTTTTTAAATTTGTTTTATCTCTATCTCTAGCATTACTTAATTCTTTGGGCTTTCTTAATAGTGAAAAAAAATGTAAACTAATTTTTTTAATATCTCCCACAAAAATTATAAAAAAAAAATAAAAAACAATTTTTGCCCCCAAATTTGGGGCCATTCTCTAGTAAGGGGACCCTAGGCAATGGCCTAGGTGGCCTAGGCCTAGGGCCGCTCTGATAGGGACACAAGTTGTGTATTGCATAGAGTGCAACACCTATGAAGGACTAAGTACTGATATATTTAAGTTAACTTCTTAACTTTTAATCTCATATTGCACCAAATTCTAGTCCTGCGTAAGAAAAGAAATATAGACTAGAGAGTTACTCTTTTTTTTTTTTTAATATTCTTTATTCTTTTCTTTTTTTTTTTGTTGATAAAAATACTATATAAAACAAGCAAAATTTTGCAAGCCTATGTGACGACACACTCCATGTGTTAAATGCACGAAAGTATGACATTTTAAGAGATTTACTATATCATTTTGTACGAATATTTGACTTAAAAAGAAACATATTTTTAAAAACATATTAAAAGTATCCATCAGAGAAATATATGTAATGTTTTAGGGTAGTTTTTTTTTTTTTTTTTTTTTTGGGAAGGGGGATATTTTATTATATAATTGAAAACTTATATAAAAGAAAAAAAAATTCTTAGATAAAAATGTGAATTGTGTACGGGGTTCCAAATGTTCAACATATGGGATTATGGTTGCATGGGTTTGGATAACAGTATTTCCATTATTTGTATAAAAAAAAAAATCTTTTTTGTTTGGGTAAAATTATATATAGAGAGACACAGTAGCATTACTCATCCAACTAAGTAGGATTGTTGCTGGTTAAAAGGAAGGGAAAAAAAGGGTAGGGTTCTAGGCTTTTCTTTTAGCTAGGAAAAAAATTAATGAATTACAAGTCAAAACTGAAAAAAAAGAAAGTCAACATGTTCCTAAATAGGACCGATCAAGCTAGTGGCCCCATAAACAACAATATTATTTACTTTTCATGACCTTTTCTCCTCTGTTTTATTAATCAACTTTTCATTTCTTGTCCATCTTTGAACATTTTGCCTTGTAATTATTTGGGTAGGAGGCCACTTGACATGTGAACAGATAGTAAAGACATCAAAGAATATTACACTTTAATCCAAGCGGACCACTAAATCAATAATGCAGCAATAAATAGATACAACCCCACCCTGACCTGGAGATTTTGTCACTGTCCTTATCTTATTGGCCATGCCATGATATGATAGGCATGTGCTTTTGGGTTAACATAGTGACAATCACACTGTAAAGTAGCATAAGTAGTGATGTGTGAGCACAATTATATCCTCCCTCCTGCCTCTACTTTTTATTTGGATCACCCCTTTTTTTTTTTTTTTTTTTTTTTTTTTTTTTTTTAGAGTTTTAACGAGTTTCAACTTATAGCGTCTGCTCCTGATGATAAATGATAACTCTTTATCATCAGACCAAGACACTAATCTGTTTTTGGTATAGGCAGAGATTGAACCCTAGATCTCTTATTTGGATCACTTTGAAATAGGATGATGTATAAAAAATTTAATTGACATAACTTTAATAACCTTTTTTTTTTGAAGGATAACCTTTCCAATTTATGTCTTACTGTATTTGAAAAACTAATACTTTTTTTTATTAGCGTTATTTGAATTTAAATCGAAAAAAAAAAACTTAGAAAGTTAGACTTTTATATATAAAAACAATGCATCAAATAATTTCCTTGGTTTTGAATCTGTGGATTGGATGATGTCCCCTCATCAATAGGTTGATATAAAAGGAATGGGCAAAACTTAAAGTTGATATCCTAAGTGTAGTACATTATTTAGGCTTCCCGATTAAATAATTTGATTGTATCAAATTATCAATCAATAAAATAAAATAAAATAAAAAATACAATGTTATAATTTTTTAGGACAAATAATTCAATATAGTTAATTGTTTGAATTTAATTGGAGAACCTAATGAATTACACTAAAAGCATTGCACGTAAATTTAACACAAAACATATCTACTCCATTATCTAGCCGGCATACACTCTTCTTACAAATATTTATATCATAAGCATAAATAACAAATTAACATTTTTTTTTGGGTTCAAAGAAACATGAATTTCATTTTTCATTCAAATTTCTTTACATCCATTCTTTTTGGCATTTTAGCTTGTAAGGAGGCTTTAATAGGTGCCCATGTGGACAACCTATTTGTGATAGACCATGCCCTCTGCCCGAATCTTCAGGAGAATTGTTTTGTTATAACCCACACAAATGAGTGGAGTTGTGTTAGTGCCTCTCAAGAGTAGAGGTTCTACTAATATTATTATCTCTTCTAGGTCAAAGATTTTTACAATGGTGTCACCATTTATTTAATTAAAAAAAAAAAGCAAAAATTGAAAAGAACATTTTTATTAATGAATTGAAATTGTACATCTCTTGAAAATAACCAAAAAATTACATGGCTTTGGTTCTAGATACAATTTAAGAAAAGTGCATGGTTTTGATTCCTAGTTACAATCTTAGAAACTGAAAATTACAAGAAAAGCATAATCTACTAACCCTTGATCTAAGTTTGGACACCAGGTTATAAGATGAGAAGGTATTAGGCACTCATCTTGCCTGGTAAAACTGGTCTTCTAGACTTTAATGACCAATAATCATATCATATCATTCAAACAATTTATATCATCCAAGAACATATGATTAACGATTGCATATAAAAATTCAGAGGCACGATGAAAACTCTAATCTAGGCTTGCAAAGATAGATCAAAAGAATTGGAATTGAAAGAAACATCTCTATATATTTAGATAGTAAGCAAGAGATGTCCACTTTTCCTTATTTCCATCTTCAATACTAATGATTGGTCTACATTTCTTTTTTAATCAAAAGATCAACTTGGGGACAAAAATGTATTTACACTCATCTGACTCTTGCCATTCCTACAATCCAACACATAAACACACATATGTTGATCACATCTTTTAATTGAATTAATAATTTTCTAAATTGAAACAAGTGCATGCAACCTTACCATAAACTATATCTTCAATCAATTGTATTATGACACATTATTTAATTTAAATCAAACTAAAAATAGGCCAATTATAATTAAGAGGTCATAATTACGTATGGTCAAAACCTAATTCATGCAAGTGAGCTTTACTATTAAAACTTGTTTCTTTGATATCTTTCAATCCGGTTGTCCAATTAAGGTTCATGAATTGTTGTTTTGATCATTATGACTTCAAGATTTATATCATGCAATATAATCGGCAATAAAATGGTCCCAATTACAATTCTTCCCTATGACGTGATATGCAATGAGATGTAGGATGCAATGCAAGTGAGTTTAATTGAGAGTTGCAAAATAGGGTATCTATAAAATTATGATATCTAAGTTGTTGAATTTTGACAAATGTATTGTTCATGGTTTCATTGTTTTGATTAAGATCTTTCTTACTACATTCATTTGATTGTAATAACATGAAATGAGATTCTAAATTTGTTGTGTTTTTTCCCACTTATCAATCTAAATTGTTATAATACAACATATGTAAGTTTACAATTTTCGAGGACAAAAATTTTATTATTAATTTATGTGTTTATATGGTCCTAATTATTGACTAAATTATTTTCTATAATTAATAGAATGATATTTATATAATATATTATTTTATAAAGCAATGGAATAAAGTATGGTAACTAATAAAGTTTAATTTTGGGTATTATAAATTAATGTTTGTGTATTAGAACTATTACTTGAAAGCTAGTAAAAACAAAACTGAAATTTTTATGGAATTCTATTTCTCGCCAAGATTAGTTTTACAAACTACTTTACTTGAATATGTCCTGGGATAGTACAGTGTATCACGAAATGGGCTGGACTTTCTCCCTCGTTCTATTACTTTCTGGGAGAAAGTATTTGATGAGACACTCCCTCCACCTCAACAACCTTATATGGTGAGACTAACCAATAAAAATAAAACATATGAACAATACACACAAATACCATAATACCCTCAAAATTTCAATAGCCCGCATCTTGACCCCTCCCTGACTATAGCTCTAACAATAGTTTCAACTTTTCAGCCACCACCATCCAAAGGCCAACCCGAGCAGGGACGGAACTAGGATTTGAAGTCGAGGAGGGCAAATATAATTTTTTTGAGGAGGACAAATATACTTTTTCTTGGACTTATTTTCTAAAATCTTAAATATATACTTACTATTTAATATTTTAAAAAAAATTGGGGGTGGGGGTGGGGGTGGGGGTGGAGGGCCACAACCCCCTCAGCTTGTACATGGTTCCGTCCTAAACCCAAGAAAAATAATAAATAAATTAAATCTTTATGATCTTTCTCAACAAACTCAAATTTGGTAAGGAGATTTCGATTTTCATTTTTTATTTGTTTTTCTCTCTTTATAGTTCAATCATAACAGATTTTCGAATGTAACTTTTTAGAATCTTTGATTTTTTTTTTTTTTTTTTTGGACTGATTTCTTTTATATTACACATATTACAAAAGAATACTATCTTTTGTTGCAAAAGAATATCAAGTCTTTTGATTTATGTCTTGAAGAATTTGCCTTGTGATGTTTGTTTTCAGTTGCAGTCTGACTTCTAATTATCTGACTCAGGAACATTCCAGGAGGGTGTTTTTATGTTGTTTTTCATATTAAGCCCCAAATGTGTGTTGCAATGTTTTACAAATTTCCTCAGATTATTGTTGCAAATAGCATAATTAGGATCTTATTGATGAAGTAATTTCAAACTCAACTTTTTAGATGTCTAAGTGACTCTTACATGAACATGTCTCGTGTGGTTTGCTTTCATTGTGGCTCTGCTCATGAGTTGTGTGTGTGTGTGTTTATTTCTTAATTTTTTGTCAAATTTAGTACATTGCATAGACTTTGGGATTTTAGTTATATCATTTGGGAAATATCATTTATAATTTATGATTCATAGGGACATCAATTTAGAAATTCTGATGCTTGGTTTTCATTAAAAAAAATTTAGAAATTTTGATGCTTGGTAATGAGGTATACTAAAAAATCCTTGTGGCATGTCTTTTTTGTGATTCATAGGGACATCACTGAGCTCTTGGCGTATCATAAATTGTAATTCATTATAAACATACAAACCTTGGCTCTTCATTGCTGCACTTGTGGGGAAAATTTTTTTCCTGCTTGAATTGTTACTAATCATACCAAGTATAGCCTAAATTTTAAGCCATCAATCTCATATAGTTCAAAAGAATCTTTCAGAATTTGGTGATGCTATTTTTTTGTTAATAAAAAGTAAATTTTTTTTATATGAACTTTAATTCTACTTTGGCATATCTACTTGGGCATTTCTATATGGTGTAATGACTAATATTTCCCATATTTTCTTGTTAACAGGTAAGCAATTAGCATCTGCTGTACAAAAGCTCATTGTATCTTGCCAGAAATGGTTTTGAAGTATTCCGCCATGGATTAAGTCATGTATAATGAAGTTAAGATGATTGATTTTGAGTTTTAGTGAAAGTGTATCTAGATGTACAAAAGTTCAAGATTTTGCTTCTTAATTCATAACAGTGTAACAAGAAGAAGACTTTCTAGAACATTGTTGTCTTGTTTTCTCTAATTTAGACAATTAGAGAATGAAAGAAGATGTTTCCTCTGTCATTGATATAAAAACTCTTACTAGGATGTGTTGTACAAGCTAAGAGAATGTAATAAGATATATTTATTCTTTTATATAGTTTTAGAATGTAATAGAATGTACTTATTGTTTTCTTCATATTGAAATTTTGGTAAAAAAATATGTTCATGTTTTAAATCAACATGCATATATAGAAACCAATATATTTGAGTAGCTTTATAAGTCAATTATAAAAACTATCCAAAAAGCTAATACAAATCTTTATTGTGGGAACACTTCCCCATTATCCGGATTTATCCGCTTTGGGGAGCCAGTCCCTCACGGTTTATTGGCTCGTCCCCGAGTGTGGGCAGGACCAACCAAGGGCTAGACCTTGTAGTTGTAATCGCAAGTCCCACATCGGTTAGAGTTCCCTCCCACATATGGTTTAAATGCTTCTGGAGCGACCATATGTGTACCACTACCACACACATTTATCTATATTATATCTAAAAACTGAAACATAGCAATTATTGTTTCTACGTTCTCGTTGAGCCATCTCATCCGCCACATCATTAGCCTTTTTCATATTTAGTTTTTTTACAATATTAACTATATAAATATATTGACTTTACAAATTCATTTTAGGCGGTTTTAGCTTTACAAATTCATTTTAGGCGGTTTTAACTTTACATATTCATTTACTTTAATTTTGATGTTATAACTAAATGATAAATCAATGGAAAATCAAAACAAAAGTGTTGTCTACATATATTCCTCTTAGGCGGCTTTAAATTTAAATATTATTTTGCCATTTGATTTTCCTTATTTTCACTATTTTTATTCTCATTATCTTATTATAAATTTGCTACACGATCTCTTCCATTCTATACATTTTTTTCTTATACAAAAAAGGCTCTCTCTCTCTCTCTCTCTCTCACAAATTTTTTTTTTTCATTTTTTGTTGGACTTATTATTATTATTTTTCTTGCATTTCTACCTTAGATTGATGAATGTTTGTGTTTTTAGAATTCTAATTTTGATGGCTTATAATTGAAAAATGAAATCAATGAAGAATAAAAAAATATTTTTAAAAAATTGTTTATAAAAAATGTATTCATAGGTCTTGCTTAATCATTAATGGTAGAAAAGATACAACTTGATAGCTGCCCATAGGAGGATCTCCAACTAGAGGTTTGTACCCTCATTATCCTGTTATTAACTAATTCATATGTGTTTCTTGATGCAAATATTTTTTTATCATTTTATTTACAACATTAAATACTTTTAATGAATGGTGTTTCTTGTTGATCTAATTTGAAAAAAAAAAATTCAAATTATAATATGTTATATTTTGTGTTGTTGTCAAGTTTTAGCTTATTTGGAAAACTACAAGATAGTTTGAACAAGCTGATGAAGAACGGTTAGTTCAGTTGAAAACAATGGTCTTTGTGCAATTTCCTTTCAAAAAATTAGTAGTAAATTGTTATGTATTTTTTATATGATGTTCTTAGTTGCATGGGTAATTGTTTTAAGTTTTTACGAATATTTTATGTTATTCTTCATCTCCCTTATCTTATTAGTGTATTCTTTGAGATTTTTAAGAAAACAAATTCAATTTTGTGTTTAAAATTATTTATTTATCTATTTATTTTTCATATATTGGATTAGAAGTTAGATTAGATTATGAAAACATTTATACAATACTTCTTCTTTTTTCAAAAAAAAAATTCTACTTTTTTCCCCTTTGGAATTGTATTCTTTGTTTTTTTTTTTTTTTTTTAAGGAAAAATGGTTACAATCTTTTATTTTCCCCTTTCTTTTTTATTTTAAATTGTAGTTTTGATAAGTTTTATTAATTTTTTTTAATTACGTTTCTCAGTGTTTTTGATTGTATGGTAGAAAAATTGGGTTTGAGAAAGTTTATTTAAAACTAAAAGAATAATTTCCAAATTTTATGATACACAAAATATTATAAAGAAATTTTATTAAAAAATTAATATTTTCACTAACTTACTTTTTGAATTCTTGAGAAAAATTGTATTGTATTGATTTTTTTTTTTTTTTTTTTAAGAGAGAGTTTCAACTTATAACGTTCGTTTTTTATGATAGCTCTTTATCAAGACACTAATTAGTTTTTGGTGTAGGCGGGAATTGAACCACAGATCTTTTATACAACCATCAAAGATTTTACCAGTTGAGCTAACTAGAATCCACGTATTATATTGATTTTGATATGACAAAAATTATACATATTACATTTGTAATTATTGCTATAATAAATGAAAATATGATTATGAATTACATTATTATTTATTAAATTAGTTCAAATTGAAAAATATATATATTAATGAGACTACTCTAAAAATATTATCACGTTGTTGCACGCGTGGAATCTGCAACTAGTTGTACATAAAAGTAAAACTACTTGAAAACTATCTAATAGGCTTTGCAAAGAACCATTCAAAAGCAATCCAATATACTTTACAAAATTTGTCCAAAAAGCTATCCAAGATTTTTCAATCTCTTGTATATGTCACCTAAGGATAGAATATTTATCTATGGTGTTTGCCTTTGGAAAGAACACAAGTAAAATAACTATATTGATTGAGGTAATTCATGCCTTTTGTCTTTTACAGTTGACAACAATGTTTACATGCTAAAATAAGGAACAATGACAATTGACAAAGTTAAAATGCTGAATTGAAGGACTCAATGCAAACTCAACTAAAATAAAGGTTTGAAATAGGACTCAAATTCTATCATACTGCTGCTTGATACTTGGTCAGGACTATAACACTTTTCCAACCTTATAATTTTAACAACTCAAAGTCTCAAACACAAATAAGATAAACATCAACAAAAATTCACTTCCCCACTTCTTCATCTATGCTACTAGCTTGCTCCCCATGTAACAGTTGAAGGCATAATCGTATCGTATCAGTGCCATCTTTTGATGTGGTAGAATCCTACATAAAAAATGTCATAATTTTAGAAAAGCAATACACATCAAAGTTTAACCTATAGTGAATACTTTATTCAATTGTGGCATTCAGATACTTTCCTAAATATTCTTATAAATATCTTAACATAGAATAGTCTAATGTACGTGTATATATCAGTACCTATTCGGTCTGTGAATGAATATACTATAAAACCATTCTTTTGCAATATGCCAATTTTGTTCAAATCTCCCCATTAACTCAATCAGTAACGGTACATTTACAAAATTTCCGAAAATATATAGTGATTAATCCATTTCTAAGGGGGAAAAGTCATTAAAAACTACACACTTATTTTATAGAAAAAAAAAACATTTTGATTAATCCATCCTAAAGATGACATTGATACAAACACGCACTAATTCAAGAAAACGGAAATATATATGAACCGTGTATACAAAAGAAAAAAAAATCACAAAAAATGAACTAAGATAACAAAAATATGACATTAATTGAGACAAAAAGTTTACCTGCCACTAGAATTATTAAGTGAGTGCAAAAAACGATGGGAGTGGAAATTGATAAGAATTTTGGTAGGTCTTTTGGCCTCTTTAAAGATGAGGGTTGATGAAGTTCATGAATCTAGCCAAAGAAATGGAAAAGGGGCAGTGGCTAGTATTTTTTGTAACCACATATGACACTTTTGTAACATCAGATCTGAGTTTGTTGATAGAGCGATAGAGAGAAGGAGAGCACCATTTTTTTCCTGGCATTAGCATGGGTGTATAAAAGGGCTGAAACTCATGGTGACGGAATGAAGGTAGAGAAATTTTCTGAAATTTGATTTCAAAAATAAGGGGAGGCGGGCTGTTGAAAATTTTAAGGGTATAATGGTCTTTCCACATATTACATGTGTCCCATTCCTATTGGGTGGTCTCACCAAATGTGGTGCCGAGGTGAAGAGAATGTCTTATAGGATACTTTCTCTACTTTCTAGATGTTTAACAATATTGGCTTTGCATGTCACCAATATGTCCTACAATATAAAGAATAACTAATAAAAAGGTTATTATTAAACAGATAAACACTTATCAATTATGGTAAATTTAAGTTGAATAGGTATGATTGATACCTTTGGCTCTAAACTCCATTCTATTTCAAGTCTTTTACCAAAAAAAGTGGTAAATGTTGTACACACACATAGAAATTTGAGTTAGGCTGTGTTTGGTTCATGTAAAATATTTTCCAGAAAATAAATATTTTCTGGAAATGCTATTTTTGGGAAAAAAAATAATTTCAAGTGTTTGGTTGCATTTCAAAAAATGTATTGAAAAATATTTTCTGGTGTTTGGTTGTGTTCTTGAAAATACCATAGAAAACACATTTTCTACTTGTTGCTCACATTTTCTCACATTTTCTCAACTGCCAAACAAATATATAATATCATTCCTCAATACAGAAACAAAACTCAGGAAAAAAATTCATCAAATCCGGTCAATACAGAAATACAAAAGAAACAAAACCCAGAAAAAAAATTCATCAAATTCGGTCAATTTAGAAACACAAAAGAAACAAAACCTAGAAAAAAAAATTCATCAAATCCCGTCAAATTGAGAGAAGAAGGAAGAGAGAGAGGCGACTAGGTTTGATCTAGAGGCAAGATCGTGCGGCGGATGTGAAGGCGAGATCGAGTGGTGTTGGAGTCGATCTTTGCTTGAACGGCGCGGTGCGATTGGCGCGGTGTTGCGATCGACGAGACTGGTGCGATCAGCGCGGTGCTGTGATCGACGAGACCAGTGGAGTGTGGGTCGTCGGACTGGAGCTCTATCTGTGGTTGTTAGATTGGAGCTCGGTCTGAGGAGTGCGTTGATGTGGTCGTCGGACTGGAGCTCGGTCTAAGGACTGGGCTCTCTCTTCTTCCTCTCTCTCTCTCTCTCTCTCTCTCTCTATCTTTGCGCGTGAGTCCGGAAATGGTTTAAAGTGAAAATTTTCACTTCAAACCATTTCCAGGTCAAAGCCATTAAAACACATGGTCAACTAAAAATATTTTCCGAAAAATTTATTTTCCATGCGTAACCAAACACCCGCATTTACGGAAAAGCATTTCTGGAAGTGATTTGAAGCCAAAACAAACACAGCCTTAATAAGACCAAATTTTATCCCTTCTAACAATATTATTGGCCCTCTTATACAAAAAGAAAAAGCCAAACAAACAAAACTAGCCCAATCAACAAAATTTACTAATTGTTGAGGTTCAAAATTAACCACAGCCCAAGGCCCAAAGAAAAATAACACATTGGGCTATCCTGTAATGAAGAAAGGAAAAAAGAAAGAAGCGGAGGATGAGAAAGTCCAAAGAATTAGGATCCAAAGACCCATGAAGGGAAAAAGCTTTAAAATTCCATAAAGCAAAAGAAAGGCCTAGTCGGCCAAAGTCAGTAAGCCAAAAAGAAGCCCAATAGGGGAAATTGGGCTGGGATCTTAGAGAATGCCAGAGCCCGAGGATCCTTGGGATGCACAACACAGCCCAAATAATATCACAATGGTTGAAAAGAACAACTGGGTCTCAAGTGCCCAGTCATGCAGTAAGGAATCAGAAAATATAGAGCAAACATTCATGAACAAAGAAGCTGTACCACAAGGAACCAAAGATGAGAAAAACAATAAGTAGAAGCAGCTAGAAGAGAACTTTCAACCTAGCAGCAAAAGATTCCAATTATTTGGGAAAAAATGACAAGAATGGAGGGTAACCAAAAAGCTGAAAAGTGAAGAAGACCAAATAGCTAAGATCAGCAGCCTGAGGGGATCCTGTAAATAGGAAGTCAGCTAGGGACTTTCAGCTTGGTCACACCAAAAGAAAGAAGTTATGAGGAAAAAGGAAAAAGACCAGCCCCTGGGCAACTATCACAGCATGAGCTCTGAGGGGCAAAAGAGAGAAATCACTAATACCACGGTGCCCTAGAAACACACTATAAAAGGAAAAGAAAACCCAGGTTGAAGGGATAGGATTTTTGGGGAGGAAGAATACCATAACAGAGCCATTAGAACTCTGTAACATTTAAGAAAAACAGAGGAACATCTTCCGGTATCCTAGAAAAATAGCCACTATAGCACATACTCGGATTTAAAAAGATCCAAACCTTGCAAGGCTTAGAGGCTCGAATAGCCACTAAAGTCTGTAACTTTTGATCTTATTTAAACCTTGTATCACGTCTTAGTGAGCACACTGTAAACATAATCCAAGAAAAAATTAATAAAGTTTCTCTCATTAACCTTGGACCTCTAACCATTGTTCTGTTCTAATCTTTCTTAACTGCTTTGCATTTTTCTTTGCTACTTTTGTTGTCATTCAATACAGATATCCTTGCTTGTTAGTTTATTTTGTATTGTAGGAAGCTTGCCCTGTGCACCACTTGGTTCTTAAACAGCTCCTTAGCTACGATGAACCAAGCCTAGTACACCAAACCACAATTATTTGGCCCAGGATCCTTGGGCCACTGTGCTGAAGAAAAAGACACTCTCACACTAATTTAAGACCCCCCACCCAAAAAAAAAAAAAATTTCCAATTGAAAAGTTAAAGAAAGATTAGCCCAATTAGGGGTGTCCAATTAGACCCAGTACCCGACCAACTCGCCCAACCTGGCCGATTCGACCCGAAATTTGGCCGACCCAACGTAGGTGATAGTCGGTGGTGGGTCTCCACCCCCAAAACCTAAGATTGGCTAGTCGGTTGATGGGTCTAAGCATGGAAAATCGATTTTCAACCGACCTAATCATCTACACACTGGAAACTTGCTGTTCTTTGCCAATTGTAGTGGTTGGCTTGTCTAGTTTTGTCCAATCTCGTCAAGATTCGGCCTAATCTAGGGCTGTACACGGTACGGTGCGGCCAGTTTTTGTGGCCGTTTCTACACCGCACCGGAATCTTCAGTTTCCTAAGAACCCAAGCCATCGTCGCGCCTGAGGAACAGTTTTCCGGCAACATCGGTGGCTGTTCCAGTCAGCGCGGTGGTCGGTGTTCACCTGTTTATCACACACACATAGAGGAAGAGATATCTAAAACCAAAATCAAACCTAAAAAACTCAAGATTCAAACCACAAATCAAAACTTAGATCAAATCTAAATATCAAAAGATTCAAAACCCATTACAAACCCAAATATTAAAACCCATTACAAACCACCTATCTAATTGAGCTGAGTGATGGAGTAAGGTAGCTGTCTAGCTGACGAGTGATGACTGAGTCTTAGAGGTGAGAGTGTGAGACTTGAGACTTGAGACTTGAGAGGAGTAGAAGTCTAAAGAGTAAAGAGGAGAAATGAGAGCAACTGAGTAGGAAAAGAGGTGTGTGGCTGAGATCAAAAAAGAAAAAAAATATTTTGCACAATGACTATTTCATCAGTGACTCAAACAATGACAGGCATCCTTTTATTATTATTTTTTTTCAAAAAATGCAAGTGGCATGACTATAACACACTCACCCATATGGCCACAACATTTTTATTTTTTATTTTTTTAATATATTTTTTTCAAAAAATGCAAGTGGGAGACACTAGAGTTACTTATAGACAAGACCACTCAACGTCTCAGACTACTCCTCCTTGCACACATACACATTTCTTGACTAAAAAAAGGAGCTAACGCACGTTAACTCTTTTTTTATTCAAATTTTTTTTTTTGATAAAGACGACCTTGTTCAGTGTTTAAGGATGAACGTTGCCTCTTCTTACTTCTTAGCTCTTAGAGGTTAGAACGTTAGGCCTCTTCCCTTAGGCCTCGTCAGCTTTTCTTATACATATTAACATATACATATATATATATATATATATATATATATAACACGTCAGGTCGGTTTGGTCTTTGTCGATGTGCAAATCTTGGCGCCGATGGCTGCACGGGTTCGATGTCGGTACTGAAGATCCATCGCCGACCACCGTGCCGGAAACCTTTGGCGGAGCTCTGAGTGGGGCGGGGTAGTGCGGTCAAACCGGTTTTGTCGGTGCCGGTATATTCTTGAACAGGCCTAGCCTGATCTCTTCGAGATTCGTCGAGATCTCATCGAGATCTTGTTTGATCTCTTTGAGATTTGGCCTGATCTCTTTGAGATCCAGCCTAATCTTGTTGAGATCTCTTTGAGATCCAGAGATCTCGACAGATCTGACAAAGTTGGTAGATTTCGGCAAAGACCAGTTGATTTATGCAAAATCTAGTGATGTTTCACAACCGACCAAGACCTGACTGGAAACCGAAGACATCCACCACTCGAATCGCCTTCATCTACTGGTCGATGACGAGTCTAGGTATGGGAGACCCGAAGTGATTGGGTTGGTTTAGGGTTGGGCACAAACCCGACCTGTATTGACCTGTGGATAGCCCTAAGCCCAATTAGCAAATTTTGCCAACAAAGTCTATCAAATTAGCCTTTTGCCATTTTTTTTTTGTATCTATTATATAATTTTACATTGCAAATACAATGTAAACATATAAAGGTTCAAAAAAATAAACGTATATATATATATATATATAAATAAATATAAAAGAAGACTAATTTTAGAAATTTGACCTAATAAAACCAAATTTTTGTCCCTCCTAACAATATTATTGGCCCTCTTATACAAAAAGAAAAGGCCAAACAATAAAATTTACTAATCTTAAATCCCAAAAAAAGCAAATTAGCAAATCCAACAACAAAATTCACTAATTTAAGATCCCAATAAAAAAATAAAAATAAAAAAAAACCTCAACAAAATCATTACCAATTGAAAAGTTAAAGAAATATTAGCGCAATCATCAATTTTGGTCAACAAAGTCTATCAAATTAGTCCATTTAACCCTCAAAAAATTGGAATAAACCAATCACTCAAATCATCTTATCAAATTCAAAACAAAAAAAAATCCTAAACGAAGAGAGATGCCCTCATTTCTGAGTCACTTACTATCAAATCTCCCAACTTCTTGCTCCCCCAATCTCTGACCCTAATCAAAGTGAGGCAGTGAGTGTAGATATCCTATTTGCAACTCCCATTTAACCTTACTTGTATTGCACCATGCATCCCATTGCATTCAATATCACAGTGAGAAATTGTAATTTTAGACCGATTGATTTCTAATTGCACTGCATGATATTAATCTTATAACGATCAGAACGATGACTCATGAGCCTTAATTGGACAGCCGGATTAAAAGATATCAAAGAAACAAGTTTTAATGGTAAAATACACTTGCATGGATTAGACCTCAACTATACGTGATTATGAACTCTTAATTATGTTTGGTTTATTTTTAGTCAAGTTTAAATTAAATGATGTGTCATAATACTCAACAAATAGCATTAATGCACATCATTTAATTTAAATTTGACTAAAAATAAACTAATTAGAATTAAGAGTTCATAATGACGTGTGGTTAGGACTCAGTTCATGTGAGTGTACTTTACTGTTAATGTTTGAGCACTTTCCTCAAATCCTCCCTCTTTTGCTGATGAGATTAATAGAGCTTTTCTCTTAATTTGAAGCTTGGAGATCTATATTCCCCAATCTAGCTCCATTTTGGTCTCCACCTCCATTGGGCAAATCTATGTGAATGTACGTGATGCCGCTTTCACTAACCACACCGCTTGCAGTGCAGCGGACAGCAGAAACTCGAATGGTACAATTACAATCACTTCTATCACTACAGGAAACGTCACTGCATTTTCACTTCTATTACTTTTTATGCTTGTTAATCCTCGCTCATCATCTTTCATAAAACATATTTCAATATAAAATTCGATATTGAATTGCTTTGCATTCTTGTTTATCTTTTTAATAAAAGTAATTAATCTAGTACTTTTATCTATCATCCTTGTGGCATTGACAGGTACTTAAACTGGCATCAGGTGCAGGCGAATTTTTTATTTCATTTTTTATGTAATATGTCTAGGGATATTAAATATTATTGAATACATATATATATATATATATAAAAAACTAAATTCTATTGAATTTAGCATTGCATCATAAGAATCTGCTGTGCTTGGAAGCTTTTGGTATAAGGTTTGGAGTGCATTCTTTAAAGGGTATATGCATAGCAAAGCCCTGAATTTATTAAATCTTGAGATTCTTTTTTTGCCTGATTTTGATTTAGTCCTTTTTTAAGCAGGTTTCGGAGCCAAAATACTAGTTATAATTCACATTAAACTCTAAAATCAATATTAATGCAATTGAATCTTCATGATTTAATTAAAGTTAAGGTCAAAGTCTGAGGGTTTTAAATAAAATAAAATATTGAATATCTTTATCCCTTGAAAATTTTCTGTTTGAAGTATTAATCTGCTAATATAAAGATAATCAATCCTTTAAAAGATATTATCTTTCTAACTCCTATTTAATCCATGTTTCTTTCTTTTTTGGCCTCTTGAATCCCTATTTTGATTTCAATTATTGAAGACTAGCCTCTGAGCACGCAGAGGCTCTTCTATTTTTTGAGTAAAGGTTAATTAGAGCATTTATTATAATTTGGGATAATTACATTTTCCAATCACAAAAAAAAAAAAAAAAAAAACCTAGGGGTGTGATGAAAAATTATTTCACCTGCTAACGCATAATAATCATCACACCCCTAGGTTTTTTTTTTTTTTTTTGTGATTGAAAAATGTAATTATCCCAAATTATAATAAATGCTTTAATTAACCTTTACCCAAAAAATAGAAGAGCCTCACGCGCGTGCTCAGAGGCTAGTATAAGTATAAAATCATGGAAAAAATTACTTCTAAGTAATATCTAAATAATAGGAAAAATTTTAGGAATAAAAATACTTAAAACGTTTTTTTAAAAAAATTTAAATGTAAAACAGTGTTGGCATATTATTAAAATACCTAAAACATTGGTCTTTTTTTTTTTTTAATTTTTGGTGCTTGAAGTTGTAAAAAAATAGGAAACCAACGTTGAAGGACTCATGACCCTCAAAAAAAAAAAAAAAAATTGATGCAAATTATTAACTGAGAACACGTAACACTTGATGCAAATTCAAAAGGCATGGTTTGTTTGGAGTCTTTTTGTCTTTTGGTAAGTTATTTTGGATCAGATTAAATTTGACCAATTTTTAAAATTTTAAAATGAAGTAACATTTTAAACTATCAAATATAAGATATATTTAAGGGTGTAAGTTTTTACCTCTAAAAGTTAGTCTATTATTTATTTAGAAGCAATTTTCAGCACAATTTTAAAATTTTATCTTTAAAGATAAGTTCTCCAGTATCATTCTTGCTTTAGTATATAAATAATAGGCAAAATTTTAGGAATAAAAATACTTAAAACAATTAAATTTTTTTTTTTTAACATAAAACAATGTTGGCATATTATTAAAATACCTAAAACATAGGGATTTTTTTTTTGCTTGAAGTTGTAAAAAAAAAAGGAAACCAACGTTGATGGTTTTTTTTTTTTTTTTGGCTTGAAGTTGCAAAAAAATAGGAAACCAATGTTGATGGATTTTTTTTTTTTTTTTTTTTTTGCTCGAAGTTGCAAAAAAAATTGGAAACCAACGTTGATCATTTTTTTTTTTTTTTTTTGGCTTGAAGTTGCAAAAAAAAAAGGAAACCAACGTTGATGGATTTATTTATTTATTTATTTTTGCTTGAAGTTGCAAAAAAAAAGGAAACCAACGTTAAAGGGCTCACCACCCTCAAAAAAAAAAAAAAAAAAAAAAAAAAAACGTTGATGCAAATGTATTAATTGAGGACACGTAACACTTGATGCAAATTCAAAAGACATGATTTGTTTGGAGTATTTTTTTTCTTTTGGTAAGTTATTTTGGATTAGATTAAATTTTACCCATTTTTAAAATTTTAAAATTTAAAATGAAGTAACATTTTAAACTATCAAATATAAGATATACTTAAGGGTGTAGGTTTTTACCCTTAAAAGTTAGTCTATTATTTAGAAGAAATTTTCACCATAATTTAAAAATTTTATCTTTAAAGATAAGTTCTCCAGTATCATTCTTGCTTTAGCAAATTTGTGTATATAACAATTGCTTACAAAATCATCAAATGTGCAATGAAAGGCACAAAAAAGGACAATATTAAATTTCATAACATAGGATATTTACAAAAAAGTGTTTTTTAACAACTACTTGATAGATTGACTACCACTTCGCTCACCCGAATTCATCAAATGTGTTTGCTATGCAATCTAACCAAATTGTTGATACGTCAACCTAAAAAAATACAAAAAAAATAGAGAGTAAGGCTTAAATGTAAGAAAAATAACAAACAAAAATAATATGAGGAAGGGAGGGCACCACTTAGAACACATACAATAAAATAATGGGTCAAACCCAATAACCACAAAAAAGAAAAAGAAAAAAAAAGACAAATCAATATATATCATTCCTATTCTTTTAAAAAAAGTCATTAATTAAAGAAAATACTTAAACACCCATCCAACTGACCAAATAAAAGAAAAGAAAAGATAAAAAAAGATAAGATATGATAAGATAAGATACTGATATGGAAAGGATAATGATAACCACATATTTAAGAGATCTATGCCGCATCAATCTCATATCTGAAATTCAAATTCACAACATCTACAAAAAAAAAAAAAAAAACTCACACACACAATGAATCAATTGATGCTAATTCAATGACTAACAAACCGGAAAACTAACATAAAAAATTACAAAGACCTATTAGTATTTTAATATTTTTCATCACCATTATAAAAAATGGATTTCAAGTAATATTTTTCATCACCATTACAATAATCACGTTAATGTATGTATGATAATTCTTTCTTTAGCAAAACCAACATAAAAAATTACAAATACCCATCAGTATTTTAATATCTTTTATCACCATTATAAAAAATGGATTTCAAGTAATATTTTTCATCACCATTACAATGGTCACGTTAATGTCAGTATGATAATTCTTCTTTAGCAAAACCAACATAAAAAATTATAAATACCCATCAGTATTTTAATATTTTTGATCACCATTATAAAAAATGGATTCAAGTAAAATTTTTCATCACCATTACAATGATTGACGTTAATGTCAGTATGATAATTCTTCTTTAGCAAAACCAACATAAAAAACGTTAATGTTAGTAGATAATGTAAAACGAATAGAGCAGAAAATAATGTAGAGAAGAATGAAGTGAAGTAGTACTAACCTCAAAGCCTACACATCAATGAAGAGTCATAATAAATGAAACATCTTTTAATAGCATCTTGTGAAGGCCCTCTTGTGAAGGCCTGTAAAACAATAGACCAGAAAATATTCAATAAGTCTCGAAATAACAATAAGCAAAACATGGCCAAATAGAGAGAGAAATCGAAGTGAGAAATGCAAAATCAGTTTAAAATTGAAAGATTTTCCTCCCAAAAAAAAATTGAAAGAAAAAAAAAAATCAGAGTTAGAGTTAAGAAAACGAACTTGGTGGGTGTGGCCCTCAGGGAAATAGAAACTGTTCGATGTGGCCCAAAATCAGTTTAAAATTGAAAGATTTTCCTCCAAATAAAAAAAGGTTAAAGAGCTTACCTCAAATCTATCTATTGTTGTTGTTGTTTGTAGTGAAATCTAAAGCAAAGAGGTGGGTGAAAGGAGTTTGAGAGAGTTGGAGAATTGAAAAAGAAGCAATTTGAATTTGAAAACCAACGTAAGTGTACTGGGAGTGTTGTCCTATTTTGTAGATAGTGTTTTACGTGGGAGGAGGATTTTTTTTTTCTTTCATAAAAAAATTTAAAAGTAACATGAGATTAGAGTAAGAAATTGCAAATTAAAAAAAAAAAGGATTTTTTTAGCAGAGGTTTGCACGGTTAAGCCTTGTGTTTTAAGTAGGAGCAGTCTTTTTTTTTTTTTTTTTTTTCATAAAAAGATTTAAAAGTAATGTGAGATTAGAGTAAGAAATTGCAGATAAAAAAAAAATTTTTTTTTATAAATGTTAAAACGGTTAAACCTTAAAAAAAAAAAAAAATTGCAAACGTGAGTTTATTGATGGAAGGAAAAAGGGTAGTTGGAGCATTTCAAATACTTGAACAGAAAATAGTCCTATTTTGTAGGCAATATTTATGCAATAGTTAAAAGAAATAGTTTTACCAAATTATCCTTTAGTTTTTCTCTACTTAAACATAGAAATGTGTGGGTATTTTGGAACAAAAAAAAAATAGTTTTACTAAATTATCCTTTAGTTTTGTCTCTACTTAAATATAGGAATGTGTGGGTATTTTGGAACAAAAAAAAAAAATCCGGTTCAAATAGGTACAACCCCTTAAATAGTAGTATAGATGAGGGGAGGTTGGACACTTCACTAATGAATTGACATATGGGGATTTTTTTTTTTTTTTTTTTTTTTTTTTTGCATTTAGCATTATTTTTGGAATATTTTAGTTAGTTGTCAAGTTTGCAAAACTATATAGCAAACTAGCACTTTTTCTTCTTCTTCTTCTTCCTCCTTTTCCATTCTTCAAAGTTCTCCTTCTTCTTCAATCTCTACATCTATTCTCCAAATCTTCTTCATTCTTCTCCATAAAACTCGAGTTTGAAAGACTTGAGTTTCATGAGGATAAATTGTCCCACATTAGCGTGTGCCAGCACTAGAACTCGAGTCTCAAAGGCTCAAGTTTTGTCATTGAACTCGAGTCTCATAGACTCGAGATGTTAGTTTACAAAATAATTTCAAAAACGTGCTTATTAACGAAAATGTTTCAAAAATCATGTTAAATGTAAAATTTCCTATTACATATGATGTGTTTCAATTGGATGCTAATAAAATATAGTGTTAAACCCACCACACCCACCAGCTTTGGACCCAAAAATGACAAAGATCACCCCAAACCAAATCAACAAACACGATTTCCTCAAAAAAAAAAAAAAAAAAAAAAAAAAAAACCCAACATTTAACCCTTTTTTTCTCCCCTAAAATTTACATAAAATTTCATATTTTTCTTAAACTTTAAAAAACTTGTTTTCATCCCTTAAATTATTGAAAATTCTACATTTTTTTGTCTTTAAATTAAAAAAAAAAGACTTTTTTTTTTGGTTATCAGTAAATTATTGAATTTTTTCCGTACTTTTTCCTATCGAATAAAGAACTTTAAATTTTTTAAGTAGGAAAAATGTTTTTTTTTTTTAATTTTTTTTTATAAAAAAAATAGAAAAAGACAACTCATCTACAGAAAAGTGAAAACCTTAAAAAACAATGTGTTCACAAAGTGATATAAAAAAAAGTATAAAAAACTCCACAAAAGAACAGCTAGAATCAACAATACGTCTTTGACCAGAAATGAGTTGATAAATGATAAAACCAAACTCTCTCTCCGACACGTAACTGTAAAACTGGGTCTGGGTCTGGGTCTGGGTCATTGACATTTTCATTCTACAACGTTCCCACCCACCAATACAGACACAGTCCAAATAAGACCAATAACAACTCTCTGGCTCTGTCTCTGTCACACGTTCTTGGCAGTTTCTCTTTTTTTCTTTCTTTCTACACTTCTTCTCTCCCTTTCTTAGCTCCCAAACGCCTTCACCCACCAAACCCAACTCGTTCTTTTTGTTTGTTTGTTGTTCTAGTGTTTTCTTGGTCTTTGGCTTAGTTGAAAGCAGAGAGATAATGCCGAATTGGGAGCTCAAGAACTGTTGCCAGCACGATCAAGTCGTGTTTCTGGCCACCATTGGTGTCTTCACCGTTGTAATCCTCGCGGTACGCTTTGTTTTACTCTCTTACTTTTTTTTTTCTTTCTTTCTTGGCTTAGCGTTTGTTTGATTCTGGAGAAAGGAAAAGAGAAAAAGTAAAATTGCGTTTGTTATGTATGGTCGTTTTGAAGACCAAACAGCATTGTTCTACTCAGCCAGGTAGTTGTATTGGCCTCAATTAAGAGAGATTTGCTCGAGATATTAATTATTTTGACTAAAGCATTGTCATGTAGATTTTGCTAATTAGCATATTGGAAATTGGGTCTAGGTTTAGATGATTAGAATAGTGGGGTTAAGAGTTATGGCTTTATTTGGTAAATAACTTGGTAAGATTCAAGGCTGATACGATTAGTACTTGGGAAATTGATATTGTAGTGGTGTCTAAGGTAATATTGTTTATAGTTGATCCAAAGAGGAAAAGGGTTGACTCAATTTCAATATGAAATTGAGCAGTGTAAGATTAAGGCTGTTGCAAATGATTTTGAATAAAGTATTGTCGCGTAGATTTTACTAATTAGCATAGTGGAAATTGGGTCTATGTTTAGATTTTTAGAATAGTGGGGGTAAAAAGTTATGGCTTTACTTGGTAAATAATATGATAAGAGAAGGTTGGTATGATTAGTACTTAGAAACTCGATATTGTTGTGGTGTCTAAACTCTAAAGTAATATTGTTTATATTTAATCCAAAGTGGAAAAGGGATGGTCCATCATATCTCTTCTACAGAACTCAAAAGATCCCACCTATTCCTCAACCCAAATTGTCTTTGTCATCAATCAACCTAGTACAAGCTTAAACGCACCACAAGCACATCTTACACAAGATTAGGTTAAAAGGAAACTCCTTGAGATGACTTTGAGTTTACTTTCAAAAATGTCTTTTAATGTATATTGTAGAAGGGGAAAAAAACTTTCTTTGTTACCATTTTGTTGTAATTTGGTACTAGTTGAAATTAAAAACAACCCCAAAAGACACAAATTTTAACATGTTTTGGCCAACTTCATAACTACATCCACAATCAATGGCAACCAATAACCAGTATCTATGAAATAAATTACTAAGGTGAACTCTCACTAACCACACTCACAATCATTCACAAACTCAAACCAACCTACATAATCCACACAAACTAATCCAAATCCCAATACACCAAAAACAAACTCTTGATACCAACTTAGAAACAAACTCTCGACTCACATATGGGTATCTTTCAACCCAAAAACTAAACACAACAAAATGCGTATGCTTCAACGTAGGCATCTTTCAGTCACAAAAGAACTACCATATTATTCCCCATATAGGACTGTCATCTTGAGCCAAAACTACTGAGCCCTTTATAGTATAGTGTATATAGAAGGCACCAACTCTTATTCATTGGTGGAGAAGGGATACAAAATTACTTCTTTAACAAGCTTGACAAAAAATTATTTTTCCTTCCACACTCAAAATGAATAACCGAGTCAAATTAGGAATTTGAGAGAATTTCCAACATATTCTATTTGGGTATATGCACTATATTAATCTTGCTGAAAAAATTGTTAATCTTTTTATAGTTCTTATTGAGTTTGAATGTGCTGGCCTCTGTTTGATCCACTAGTATTTTGATGAAGAAGTTTTGTTTCCATTGTTATAGCTATGGAGGACAGTACTATTGACGCCCTTTAAGCTCATCACTGTGTTCCTTCATGAAGCAAGTCATGCAGTTGCTTGCATACTCACGTGTGGCCGGGTAAGAAGCTTTTTGTAGAACTTGTTTTGCTTTGATCATATGTTCAGATGGCTCGAATGAAACCTTGCATGCTTAAATAAGAAATTATATGTTCTCTCAAATCTTAATAAGCATTATGTCTCACCTCTTCCGATCAGATATGAAACCTTGATTTAGAAATATTTTTTAGTACTTGAATTTGATGCAGCCATTGAAGATTAATTTGTTACTACTTCACAACTATGCAAGATTTATTTTACGGGGCTCATGTGTGAAGTCCAATTGAAGTGAAAATTATGTGGTTTTAAAGGTCTTGTTATACTTGTAGGTTAAAACAGTTTTTTAATTTGGGTTTTTATTAAATAAGTTATGGTCAATTTTATATTTACAGGAAATCTATAATTTCTGCAATCCCTGCAAATTATTTTGGTAGTTTAGTTCAGCCTAGAATTTTCTAGGAGATCCTAAATATCTTAGATTTTACTTTCTTTGAGTCCAAGTTAGTATTTTATTGGGTTTTTAGTTTACTAAACTAGGAATCATAGTAGTACTAGTACAAGATAGAGTCCTTATATTTATAATTGTGATCAATATACTTAAAGAGAGAGAAGTTGATTAATAAAAATATTGAGTGTTTTTGAGGATTTTGGCATATTGGACTTTATGTGTTCTTTTTTCCTTTTCTCTTCTCTCTCTTCCTTCTCTCTTTCTTGTGATACTGTTCATGGGTGCTGTTCATGCAACCTGTAAATACAATAAAGTTCTCTCTTTTTCCTCCATGCAACCTCAAGCTCTTTCTTCTACCTACCAAAAATTGTAAACCCCACATGCTTTCTTCTAACAAATAACCATCAAATAACTCATCGAACCATCTTTTAATTCCTATCACAACCACCCCATGACCCTATCTTCAATAATTCTAAAACCTAGATCTTCAAATTCTTCAAGCCCTAAACCCACCACAACACACGTATAGACAAATTCCCTGAAATTGTTGTTAGTTGGAAATTGTGCATTGCTGCGTTGGCTTTAGAGTGATTCTAGGAGTATTATTTATTAGCGGCCTTTGATTCCTAACATAACGAATCTTGATTTTTTGTTTGCCGCTATATTTTTTTTTGATGACGTGGAAGCTCACCAAGGCAAGGCCCTCTGGACCCACCTATTGGGAGTAAACCATGGATACACGACTCCACCTACTAGAATCATGTATCAAGTAATGTAGGGCCTTTGTCTGCCTCTAAAAGTCTAAAACTTGTGGCTAAGTATGGGAATGAGTGGGCAGTTGGTGTACAAAATCCGTGTTTGGGGCACATGGTATTTGTCTGTGGAAGTCCATTAGAAAAGGCTGGCTGAATTTTTCTAAGTTCCTTTGGTATGATGTGGGTGATGGTACTCGTGTGAAGTTTTGGGTTGATGTGTGGTGTAGGGATCGTCCTCTTAAGGAGGTGTTTCCAGATTTATATAATATTAGTAGGACTAGGGATGCTTCGGTCTCTAAGGTTTTGTGCTATGCAAATGGGAGAATTTTTTTGGACTTAAAATTTCGCCGCTTAGTGAATGATCAAGAGTCACAATCTTTGGATTTGTGTATGGTTTTGATCTATTCCACTAAGGTGCGAGGTGTTGGTTCTAACAAACTTAGTTGGAAGCCAGCCAACAGTCGGGGTTTCGTGGTGAGCGGGTTTTATCACTCCCTTTCCCCCTCTACCGCCACTCCTTTCTTGTGGAAACTTATGTGGCAATCGAAGGTTCCCCCCGGGTAGCGTTTTTCTCTTGGACTGCTGCTTTAGGAAAGATTCTAACTATTGATAACCTTCGGATGAGGCATTTTGTTGTTCTTGAGTGGTGTTATATGTGCAAAAGGTGTGGGGAATCTATTGATCATCTCCTCCTTCACTATCCTTTTGCTTTTGAGATGTGGAGTATGGTATTTTGCTTGTTTGGTATTTGTTGGGTGATGCCGCAAAGGGTAGTGGATTTGTAAGATTGTTGGTCTTGCAACTTTAGGCGTCATCATAATATAGTTATTTGGAGGATGGTGCCACACTGTTTGATGTGGTGTATTTGGCGGGAACGGAATGCTAGAAGCTTTAAGGGTCGCGAATGGTCCATTCTTGAGTTTAAGTCTTTTTTCTTTTTTACTCTTCTCGAATGGTGTTTAGTCTTACCATCTTTCTCTTGTTTCTCTCTTCTTGTTTTGTTTGATCATTGTAATTTGGTTTCTTGATGTTTTGCTTGTCTAGTACCTTTCCTATGTACGGGGCTGTGTCCTTCTTTAATATATATTTTCCGTTACTTATCAAAAAAAAAAAAACTTGTGGCTAACCTTTATAATCTTTTCTTGTTCATAATCTAAGCCTAATTTTTTAATTGATAATTAAACACTCATCCAGTGGATTTTGAATGCACTACCTTACTTTGACATGGGGAGGAGGTGCCTTTTGAGTTAGAGCTCATTGTCATTGTCTAATTACAATTCAAATGGTTAAATTGGATAATTTGTTCACAACTTTAAGCTACATTGAGAGGATTCACCCACTGTTCCCATTGACTCCTGTATTATACAATTTAATTAAAGATAAATCTAAAATAGACTTAGAAAAGTGGGGAGAGAGTTGACCACCTGCTACTGCTTCATTGTGAGTTTGCTAGGGGCTGTGTTCTCTAGTTTTCTATTTTTTGGGGGGTGCAATGGGTGATGCCACAAAAAGTGATTGAGTTGTTGGTGTGCTGTAATAGGGGATTTGCCAAATGTGGTTCTGGTGTCATTTGGGGAGCTGTCCCATTATGACTTATGTAGAACATTTGGAAGAAATGTAATGAGTGAGCCTTTGAAGATTTAGAACAAAGCACGACGGAAACGGAGCTGAAGTTGATTCTTTTGCATGTCCTATTTGATTGAATGGTTGTGTTACCATGCCATTCCTAGTTCACTTATTTAGATTTTCTTATTTGCTGTAATTTGGTTTGAGGCTGTCAATATCAGTACACATATTGTGTACTGGATGACATCCTGATTCTCACTACAAATTTTTAAAGCCAAAAAAAAGGATAAAAAACTCATCCTATGTTATTACATTGAGTTGCAAAAAGTGAAAAAAAGATGTGCCTCTGCGTTTCCCTCTCTTTATATGTGCTTATATGCATGAAGTTCAGAGTTGTCAGCTAACTGCAGAATGCTTCTAAGTTCTAACTAGGGCCATCAAGTTATTAGTTGCCGACTTTGGTTTCTAAATGCAAACTTTGGCCTTAATATGGTCATTAATGAGACTAAGCATTTAATTCCTTGTCTTGGCTAAAGAAAACAACAGGCCCCTCAGTGGCACTTTGCCTGGCAATCTGCAAACCAAGCTAAACTGTGGAGAACTCAAATAGAAGTCTCAGGCTATGCAAAAGTTGCAAAAAAGAGGCTCCCTTATTGAATTTCCAGTAACAACTCCAAAGCCTCCTATATCCTCTTCATACAAATTGTCTATATTTGTCACCAATGCACTCTTAGGAGTTGCATTCTACCTGCTACCGAGCCTTCCTTTCAACTGGAACCTCTCCTTAAGAGCCAATGCTCCAGCTACAAAATTTCTTTTTTCAAGTAGTATGCCCTACAATCTTGCATCCTGAGTATTTAATTATGACATATTCCACTAACTTGTGAAATGAATAACTTTTCAGGGACAGAACTGAGGGGAGGGGAGAGGATAATATATCTTCTAGAAGAAATTGCCCAATATTTTCTTGTATTCTTTGTAACTTATCAACAATATTTGCAAAGGCAGCTTTATTAATGAAATTACTTCTCCCTTATCATGGTTTAGCATATCAGCCCTGCATTTTCAAATCTGCTGGCTTCCCTTCGTGAACATCATTTTAAAACCTAGTACCTACTCAGTCTGTAAAAACTTGCCTGTGGGAGCAGCACCCCATCATGGCCTAAAAAACGCAGCTCTATTCCAGGCTTGTACTGTCACTATACCCAATATCCCCCTTGCCCTCTTCCATTTCCCCACACTTTCTTGCTTCATGTGGCAAAGACTAGACCACATGTTCTGTGTCTCAACTTAGATTTCGTTTTCTGTTCTCTGGTGGTCATTGTAGAGTGGTTTATATTCTTGCCAGAGTACCAACACCCATGTGTTCAGCTTTTCTTAATATACTAAAGTAATTAGGTGTTCTAAATTATAGATACTGAAAATACTTATTAAAAAAATAAATTGATAGAGGTTTAAGGAAAATGAATACATGATGATGATATTGCACAGGAAAGGGGTAGTCAGGATAAGATGGGGAATATTTTGATGGTAACAGCTGATAGGGACACTTCACTTGGGACACCTCATCACTCAAATATTCCACTCTTCTAGAAAAGTACCACTCATATAGCACAAATGTACAAACAATATTATCTCTCAATAACTCTCTAACACTCCCCCTCAAGCTGGAGCATGTATGTTATATAAATCTCACTTGGAAGAGATAGACTTTTGTTGACTCCTACATAATGTTCTTGTAAAGATATCAGCAAGTTGGTCTTCAAACTTCACAAACGGAGTATCAATGGTCCCACTTGGAATCTTATCCCACAATGGAAATCTACTTCAATGTTCTTAGTCCTTCACGAAATACAGGATTGGATGCAGTGAATATAGTGGCTTGATTATCTCAAGGTAGTGGAATAGGAGTTGAAACTATGAAGTCTAATTCCTGAAGAAAGTGGTGTACCAAGTTAGCTCATTAGCTCATTAGCGATAGCCAGTATGTGCCATCACCCTGTATTTTTCTTCCGCACTTGATCGAGCAACTACATTTTACTTCTTACTTCTCCATGTTACAAGATTAGAAGGTGCAATACCGTGTTGTGTACCTTCTATCTGAAGGTGATTCGAGTTTAAACATTGAAAACTGTGGCTCTAAAAAAAAAAACATGTTTGGTACGAGAGTTTAACAAAGAGCATTTGAGTCATAGTTCTCAATTTAGAGTTTTTAAACACTATACTTTGAGAACACCTTAAGAGGTGTTTTCAATTTTCATGTAACAATTTTAAGTGGCATTATTGTAATTATTTTGAAAACCGTGGGATCCATATGATGTTGATAACACATAAAACACATTTTTTCTTAAAAACACACTCATACCGAAGGTTGTCAAAATCGGGATCTTATGTAGGATCATGAGAGATAGGTGGGATCATGGATTGTAGGATCAGATCATAGGATTGGATCGTAGATCATAAAATCTTATATATTTTCATATTTAAAGCAAAAAATACATTGATGATGACTTTGTATGTTGAATAATCACATAAATTGTGAATTTATCCATAAAAAAAACAAAGATTTGCATTATATGATATAATTTGCATGCTGTACATCGCTACGTCTATACAAACGAAACAAATATATTTACGTTTTGATTTAATGTATCTAAAAAGTTCAATAAATGTTTAATTAGCAACCAAATACCAAAATATTTATCAACAATATGGAAGTATTTTCCAAGTTCTAAGTTCCAAGTTCCAAGTTTAAAATCCAAAATAAGTTATCAAATAGAAACTAACTAACTAAAATATGAAATCCAAAAGCAAGATTAATATTAAGGTGAAGTAAACATTTAATTATTCTCATTATAAGGTTTTTATGACCACCATCCTAATCATCATCAACCATTTTATTATTTATGTAGACATTGTATATTTGTATACTAGAGCTGCAAAAGAGATTAAGATACAACTTCACACTTAATTATTCAAGTTATACCGCTCAGCAACAATTACAGAGCGTACTCAAAAAAATCAATCAATCAATATACAAATACAAGCATAATAATAAAATTATATATAAAAAAAACATTTTAGTAATATTATAACACAAATTAGTATATTGATCAAACAAATTTAACAATATTATAGCTTAAAATGTAGCAAAGCCAGTATAAATTCTTCATTTAGAAATGATGAAGCATTCCTTCATTTTTATTACAAGAGAACTAAAAACTAGAAAACATTTGCTTAGGTTAACATAATTTAATAAAAATAAAAAACCATACCATCACAACATAGAAAAATAAAAACCTTTAAAGTTTCATCAAAACCAATAATTTATCCTTAAAAAAAAAAAAAAAAAAAAAAAAGAACCAAAAATTGATGTTTTGGTAGGATCAATAGAATCGGTAGGATCTCATACGATCTTATGATCCTGCACAATCCTATATGCAATCCTACCATTTTTATGATTCTAGTGTGATTCTAAATGTTTTGGTGAGCTAAGATCGTAAAATCTTGTGATTCTACGATCCAGATCGCGATTTTGACAACCATACTCATACCAAACACTCAATTGTGTCACATTTGAAAATATGTTATTAGAAACATGGTACTAAACATTTTTTTTTTTTTGGGTATTATGAGTACTTTAAATATGCTTTTTTACAACACTTTTTAAATCACTGTTTTTACATCATTTTGAAAACTAATACCTAAGTTCTCGTACAAAATGGGCTCTTAGGGGTTTTAGAAATTGAGAGCCCATTTGGTAAGAGAGTTTAGGTATTGGTTTTCAAAATGATGTAAAAACTTTGGTTTAAAAAATATTGTGAAAACACATTTAAAATACTCATAATGCAAAAAAATAAAAGTTTTTGGTACCATATTTCTAATAACATATTTTCAAATGTGACACAATTGAGTGTTTGGTATGAGTGTGTTTTTAAGAAAAAATGTGTTTTATATGTTGTCAAAATCATGTGGGTCCCATGGTTTCCAAAATAATTACAACAATGCCACTTAAAGCTATTACTTGAAAACACCTCTTGAGGTGTTCTTGAAATACAATGTTTAAACACTCTAAATTGATTCAAAACACGTTTCTCAAAAAAAAAAAAAAAAAGATTCAAAACACTCCTACCAAACATGTTTTTTTTTTTTTTGGGTCCACAATTTTCAACACTTAAACACTTAAAATTGTGGTTTAAACTCCCTTACCAATGGGCCTTGAGTCCTTGACTCACCACACTAATTGCATATGAGATATATGTTCTTGTGATGGTGAGATAGTTGAGCTTCCCAACCATTTAACAGTATCAACTAGGATCTAGGATATGAAACGAGGCCTTCTTTTCACAAGAGTTTTTTATTAGGATCAATTGGAGTGACAATAGGACAAGAACCCAGAAGTCCTATTTCCTTGAGGATATCAAATACATACTTCCTTTGAGATAAGTTAATGTGTTGTCTAGGCCATGCAAAACTTCAATCCCCAATAAATACGTAGTTTGCGAAGGGACTTGGTATAAAGTGTGGTTGCAAGAATAGTTTCAATCCAGTGATGCCTTAAGAGTCATCTCTAGTAATTACTATTTAATCCACATAAAACACAAGTAATATGTATCCAACATCAGTGTTTAAGTGGAGTAGAAAATGATTTGTCTAACAATGGTGGAAACTATTTATCAAAAATAAAAAACAATGGTGGAAACCAAAATTTGTGACAACTTTAGAAAACTTCCCAAATCATGCTCTCAGTGACTGCTTGAGACCATATTATGTTTTCTTCAACTTGTAAACACTGCCTTGATTCTCCCTCTGAGGAACAAACCCAGCTGGTTGCTTCATATATACTTCTTCAAGGAGGTCACCATAGAGAAAGGCATTCTTTACACCACCTTTTTACCATTTCAGCAACTCTTCTATTTTTATTTATTTATTTTACAATTCTACATATTGGTGGCTTGTCTTGGATCAAAATCTTAAATATCCATGAAGTTCATGCTGCTTGTTTTAAAAAATATGGACCTGGAATTCTGTATGGCTCTATATATTCAAATTTTACAAAGGTTTGAGCCTTGTAATGATGATTGCTCAGTTTGAAGTACAAATGACTGATTTTTAAGGCCAAGTTTTAAAAGAACTCTTGATGCCATTGCATGCCACTTGAAATATACTTCCCTGCTTTCTGCGATGGTTTATGCTCAATCATATATTTGTCATCTAATTCAATATACAGGTGGAGGGGATCCAGGTTCATGCAAATGAAGGTGGAATAACACAAACACGTGGTGGGATATATTGGGTGATCTTACCTGCAGGATGTAATACTTTTCTCCCTGAAAACCTCATTTCTCATTCCAAAGCATTCTTATTCTTTTCCTAGTTCCTACTACGTTGATTAGACATGGATATGAGACATTGATAGGGATTGAAGTAAAGGGTCAGTGTGAATCTGTGTGTGTGAGTGATAAGTACACATGCATACATTTGAATCCTTTTCTCTTTCTCCTCTTTTTGAACCTCACTTTGTCCACTTTAAATTCAAATGCAGAGTTGTGGACCTTTTAGGTTTTGCTGCACATTTGTTCAATTGTATGTCACTACATCTGATCTAACCTACAGGGGGATGGTTTCATTAAAGAAAGAAATTGGAAGAGAAAAAAAAAAAAGGGGGAGGAAGAGAGAGGAAACAAGCTCAAAATAATTTCTTAGCACAAAATTTGTGATCTTCCTAAGAGCTGTAATTTGAGCCCTCATAATATGGGCTTCTTTCCAACTGTGGACACATTCAAGCACACTTTACAACATTTTCATTTAAGAGATTAAAATTATTGTCAAATTCCCTGGAATGGCTCAAAAAATCAGATTTCAATCCACATGGAAAATTTCAAACAAGATGTCATTACAGAATATTCCCTAAAGAGTTAAAAAGTCCTTTCCTACATCTTTTTTCTCTTCCTTCAAAATTCCAAATATTTAGCATGAATAGTGATAGGGTGTAATACTAAGGTACCATACCAAAAATTTAAACTTAATCACCCTCCAGTTATATCACCATCTAAAATGTCGTATGGCAAGGAACATCACCCCTTTATGGAAGTGCTTGTAGAGATAAGTTTTCATGCATTCATAGCTGTCAAAGAGACACCATGAAGACTCAAACATTAGATTTTATTATTAACATGATGGGCCTGTGCTGCCTCTTATATATCCTCTTTTGATTGTGTGGTCTTCAATTTGATATGACTCATATGAACTCTTAGTGACAACCATAGTCTGTATAATTGCTTTTATCCTTTTTTTTTTTTTTTGTCTTCCAGATCTTGGGTCATCATTCTGGGGAATGGCCTTGATACTCGCATCTACAAATATCTTGACTGCTAGAATTGCTGCTGGTTGTCTTATATTGGCTCTGCTGGTTGTGCTCTTTATTGCTAAAAATGTAAGACAGATATAAATGCAGATGTAACTCCTGGATATATCTAGGGTTCCATGCAACCATACTCTATATAACTCCTGGATATTTGTATTCTACTGTTTGTTAGTTAATTTTTTTCCCGTTCTTTTCATTTTCCTTAAATAGACCTGTAAAGATTTTAATTTCTGTACTCTTACTTGCTGTTGCTGTTGTTCAACAGTGGACACTTCGAGGGCTTTGTATTGGTGAGTACCTTCATGATCTTTCTAGGAGGGTTTAATTTAATGATATCTGCAGGCTTCTATGCTCACATTTTTACATTTATCAACTGAATATCCCAGGATTCATTATTTTCCTTGCTATAATATGGCTTCTGCAAGAAAAAACAACAGTTCATATTCTTCGCTATGCAATTCTCTTCATTGGTATACTCTTATCCTCTCACATGTTTACTTTCTAAAAATGAAATTGTCCCTAATTAATATCCTTTTTTTTTTTGGGTGGATGGACAAGAGTGGCTTACTTCTAATTTGGCAAATTGCAGGTGTCATGAACAGTTTGTTTTCTGTTTATGGTATATTCATTAACTCTTCTTTAGTAAATCAAATGCTGTTATTTGAATTTCAAATGTCATATAATATGAATCTTGTTGGCTCAGATATTTATGATGATCTAATATCTCGAAGAGTCAACTCCAGTGATGCTGAGAAGTTTGCAGAAGTTTGCCCATGCCCTTGTAATGGGGTTGCATGGGGAGTAATTTGGTAATTTTTTTAGCATAAAAGGGAAAGAGCATGGATCATTATCTCTCAGGGATCATTTTCTGGGATGTACAAATAATCTTGATTAAATGTTAATATTTTATTCTCAGTTTCTTATTTTTATGAGTTCTATTTGCAGGGGAATGATATCATTTATATTTCTTTGTTTATCCATGTATCTTGGACTCGTCATCTTATCATGAGGTACAACCTGCTTCTGATGCTATTTGATTTTTAAATATGTACATGTGTAATTAGGCACAGACTACAGACTCTCATGGAAATAAATTAAATGTACTTGCATTGCATTTGAAGGCACAAATCCATAATTTAAAATGTAGTCAATGGAAACAAAATAAGATGATTAGGAATACTGCTGACAAAGCCCATGCTAAAAAGTTGCAAGCAATTTTTCGTCTGTTGAAAAATTATAAAAAAGAGAAATATAAAATGCTATGAAAATTAAGTGGGCAAAATTTCAATGCTATATAGAAACATGATTATTGATGAGTTCTCAAGGATTGCCTTAAAGCTACACTCGTGGTCCTGAGATAGATGAGGTGCTTTACTTTTTGGATTGTTCTAAAATATCTGAGTTTTACCAAAAATGAAAAACATTTAGCCATTTAACTTCTAATGTTCATTTCTTTTGATAGTTGAAGAAAAAAGAAGTAAAAATGCTTGCACCTTTTTTCAAAATTGAATCCACTTTTCTTGGCCATTTGAGAGTAGTTTAGGAAGATTGTTACAATTATTTTGTTAAATTTGTGGTATCAATAAACTCTCATCTATTTTGATATGGAGGGGAGTACTCATTATGTATCTTCTTAATATATATCACAGGTGATGCATGGCACCTCCCTTATTATTGATATATCTATAGCATTGATTTCAGCAGTGCAATTATTATCCTGGATAAAAATTTTCTCTAAACTAATTTGATTTAGCTTATCTGATTTTGAAACAGTCATGTTTTTGTTAATTAACTGTCATATGCAAAAATTAATATTCTGTTAGTATGTGTGGTTGTCTTTATTTTGGTGCAAATTATGGAGGTGGGAAAGAGAATGATTTTGAATAGGATAGAATGGTGGAGAAGGATACATGTGAATGACACCCGATTAATTTGTTGAAGATCCATAGCCAATCCCATAGTTTTGCAACAACACTGTTGTTGTTTTAGTATGTATTGTTAATCATCTTATTTTGAAATTAATAGTGTTCCTGATAAAAAATGAATTGTTGAGATTAAAACTAGAGTAAATTGTAAGTATTTTAATTATGATACTGCACATGATTTTATGTCTAGCTTGCTTTAGGCATTTCGCCATTTCCTTTCTTAGATTTTTGGTTTACAGGATGATATTGGAAGTCCCTTCACATGTTTAGCAATGGTAATCTGCTTTTTTTCTTTTTATTTCTGATTCCCATCTATATTTGAAATATTGTAACAAAGACAACCTATATGTAAGAGTGATTGACTAAATGGGTCAACTCAAACACAACTAATTTAATGATCTTGTTAAAACCCCTCAACCCTAATGTGAAATTGACACATTTGACTCACTTATAAATCATGTTGAAGTGGGTTGATCTGCTTGAACACGATCTCTATTTACACTAAATAAAAACTTACAAAAAATTATGTGGTGTTTGTGTTGCATACAAGATTCATATCAAACACTATCACCCTTATGCAAAGCAACTTAAAGCTGGTGGAAAACATAAGTTGTGCAGACCCTACTAATCCTTCTTTGTGCAATAAATGGGATTGTGTTTAAGTTATACAGTGGCAGACTATAGCTGATTTAAAATCATGTTGAATTTGATGCTTATTCTTATTGAAAAGTTGATATGGGAAATTGACATGTTTTATTTGCTTATCATCTACTTTTTCCAGGTTCAGAGACTCCGGTTGAAGTTCTTCTTGATATTGAAAAGAACACCAGCAGTTTTGAAATTTTTTTCAATTCTTTGATGGTTGTGTATACTATTTGTAAACCATCACTTCTTGATTCATTTGATACTCTCAGAGCGTGGCCTTGCCACTCCTGCTTCCATGGCTTTATTCTTTTAACCCTTATTTTGGTGAGGGTCATATTTATGTATATGATAGTTCTTTAAAGGAGGAAATATACAGATGTGTTTTACATAGGCGGAAAAGTTATTGAACCAAATGACATATAGTTCAACTGATCTAAAATTCAAACTTCTATCTTCGCAAAAATAAAAATTCAAACTGCTATGATATAGTTAGGCCTGTACGCAGTGCAGTGTGGTCGGTTTTGAGGAGGTTTTTTGCACCACACCTATAGGATGCAGTTTCACCCCATGCTTGGCTACACCTCACTTCTAGAGGGTAAGAATTGGTTTACACAAGGTGTAGTTAATCTTAGCAGCTTGTTACTATTAGTTTGGTTATATGGGTTGGGTTCTTTAAAAAAAATTTCTAAATTTTGGGCTATTGGGCCTCTAGGAAAGGCATTTTGAGCCCATTTTGACCTTTTCTTTTTACTGTTTCTTTCTTTACAAAGGGCTTATTTTTTAAAGCCATTTGGGCTTTTTTTCCTTAATAGTTGGGTTGTTCTTTATGCATGTTGGGCTTAACATTAAATCCTTATAAAAATATGATTTATAAATATATGAATTATAAAATCTAAAAACACAGTAAAATATATGAATTATAGAATCTCAAAATCTCAACATGTCAAACATGAAAATAAAATCTTAAATTGTCACGTTAAACACTATAAATGTCACATTAAACACTATCAATGCCAACCTGTCAAATTAAAAGGGGAAAATGGGCTTTTTCTCTTTTTTTTAAAAATATTCTGTAAATTGTCCATATTTTGAAACTATTAAGCATCGTGTCTCTATTTTGAAACTTGATTTTGAGTTTCCCATAGAACTCGATTTTTAAAAAATTGAGTTTCCCATAGAACTCAATTTTATGATGATCAAGTTTTAGGTAAGTTTTTGCCATGCCGGAAGAGCACCCGTTAGATGATTGAAATTTACTTAGAACTCAATTTTCTAAAAATCGAGTTTCCTAGGTAAGTTTTTGCCATGCTAAAGGAGCACCCGTTAGATGATTGAAACTTACTTAGAACTTGATTTTCAAAAAATCAAGACAAGGACACAATGCATAATAGTTTCAAAATGGGGACATTGTGATTGGACTTGCTATTGTTTGGAAGTTTCCATTATCACCTTTCTTGCCATGAGCTTTACCTTGTAATAAGTTATCTTGTTTATCAATATACTTCGATCTTTTACCCCAAAAAAAATATAAAATAAAATAAAATCTCAACCTATCACAACATTCTAAATCAAATACACAATGACAAGTATTAAGTTTCAACCATAATAAGACTAATCTTAACCTATTAAATTAAATACACTAACACGCATTAATAAAACTCAACCCATCACAACATTCCAAATCAAAATACACAATGATAAAGTATCAAGTTTCAATCGTAATAAGATTGATATATCGAATACAGAAGTACTAGTCATTCTATCAAATGAGTGAATTCCAGCAAGGTAGCAACACTAACATTAGTATTTCTAGCAGTCTACTAGTAATATCATATATAAACAGTAGCAAAATCATAGGGAGGAGTAGTAGAGTAGCACTACAAAGGAGTCAAGTAGTGCTTAAGAAGCATTACACAATATACAAAATGGATGTAGGACCAGAATATACAATTGGTACACTACACATTACAAAATTTTCACCAAGAAAATAGGAGGCAATCTAGTCTTCTAAGAATAACAGTCTAACAATTTGCAAGTGTGTTCAGTGCTTGTGTGATTGTGTTGTTACTTGGGTGCACTAGTAAACCAAAAAAAAAAGGTGAGAGAACTAAATAGAAATAGAAGCATCAAGCTAGCAGCTAGTAACCAACAGGTCAACAGATATCATAAGCCCAAGTACCCAACCATTCCCAATCTGGTCCTCTTCATGATTAAGTCAGCAACATATCCACAAAAAATTCTTTACAGTTGGCTTCTCCAACTCCAAGTCATCATGTACAAAAAAGACCTTCATCCCTACAAAGTCAATCCCAAAAAAATAATGATAAGTAGAAAATACTCCCTCCGTCTCAAATTGTTTGGTCTGTATTCTATTTTAGGATGTTCCAAAATTATGTCTTGTTTGAAAAGTCAAATACCATTAATTTATTAACATTCCCTTTATGCCCTTAATTTATTTGTGGGAACATTTTTTTTTAATTAAAAAAATTAAAAACCTAAATTTTGAAATCCATTATACATGCCATCTTCATGAATTGGGCTCACATGGCCCACACCATCTTCACTTCAAGAGGAAGATTCATGGTTCACATTTCCTCTTTATCAATTGGGCTCATAACCCACGACATCATCAACGTCAGTACACGGGTTGGGCTCAAGCGATGAGTCAAAACTCATTGCCCATATTACTTTTCTCATATTCAAGAAAAGCGGCTTCTCCAACAAAAGCCCACATTTACACAAAATGACGACAAAGTCCAAGGTACGTCATCTCATCTTTGGCTTATGATCCAAGCTCATGAGTTGCTTTAGGGAAACTTTGAGAGTTGTGGTTTGAAGGGCCAAGAGGCATGTTTAGTAAAGCTCCCACTCTTTAAAGTTGATAAAAGAAACATGTTACTGTAGGAGGCAAAAATTTGTCAAGCAAATTACAAAATGCCACATCAAAATTTAGAGGCAAATTCCAAATTAATGTCATTAAATTAATTAAATTAGATGATGACATGTGTCATCCAAATTGGCATATCAAAATTTGCCACGTGTCATTTGGCCCACAGGATATAGATAAATTTCTTATTCAAAATTTATGGATAATTATCTTTATAAATAAATAAAATAAAGATAAATTTTCTATTCAAAATTGATAGATAATTATCTTTATTAAAATAAATTAAATAGAGATAATTATTTATCTTTATTGATTATTATCTTTATCAAAATATGATATTTATCAAAATAGATAAATAGAGATAATTATCTCTAAGAAGAATTTGGCCAATCAAAAGTCTACTAAATACTTTCAAGTATATCAATTCAAAGTGGAGCTTATTCTCTAAAATCACTATAAATAGAGGACATCCCCTCTTATTTTTGACACCAAGTTTTCAAGAGGCCCAAGCTCTGGAGAAATTCCGTCTCAAGAAATTTTGAAGAACTTGAAGAACATTTGAAGAACTTGAAGAGCATTCGAAGGGCTTGAAGAACTTGAAGGACAATAAATTTCTAATAAGCTCAAAGCTAGAGATTTATTGTGAAGATTGATCAATCCATCTTCCAATTAAAGTCAAGAAGATTCTTGTTCAAGTCAAATTCAATGAAGATAGAATCAGAGGATATTCTTTTGTAAAAGAATCAAAATAGAGATTGTACTCATTATATCAATACAAATTATTATTTGCAAACCATATTTCTTTTCAATTGTTTGATTTTCTGCAGTTGGGAAATTTTGTGTTTACAGTTGCCTAGTATGTTTTCTCCAACTCCCTGAACTCTGAAGAGTCAGTGTGTAGTGGGTAACATGTGGTAAGCCTCTCTTATCACATAACACTTAAAATGATAAAACTCCCCATTACTCTTTTCCTAAAACTTAATATTCATCATATAACAGCTACTCAAAAACTCCAGCCATCTAAATGCTATTCAAATAACTATTCATTCAATCTCTAATTGTTGCTATACAAATTTGAAAACCTAATCATATTATTCTAAATAATTTATAATACTTTTTTCAGGTAGAATCCAACTCAAACACATGGCTAAATCTGATTAGCTATCTTTAATCTTCAAATATAAAATATTCATAATATCTTTAATACCTGGCTACCATCTGCCATAATCAGACAAAATATTCCACTGCTAGCTGCCATAGCAAAACATTAAATTCTCTTCTTGCTCACCAAGATTAAGTCACAACACAATGAGACCTTGACTAGATCTCTAAAGTTTCATTAACTATTAATCAATCATTCTATTACATATGTGCGTTGCTATCTTTTTCTTTTTGACTAAGCTTTAATTTAGTTGTTGGTGGAACTAAAGTCACTGGTGAGGAGGTTGAAGAGATTGAGCCTCTTTTGCCACTACATGATTTATGGTATTGTTATTTCCATTGTTTCAGCAGTAATTTAGAAGGATAATCCTTTGTGAGCCCATTATTGATTGGCCTAATTGAATAAGCTAAAAGATTGATAGTAAAGTGCTTTATTGACCCCTTCATAAAGCCAATATCATTGGTGATGTGATGTTGTTTCGTGAGTTGCTAGATCAAGAGATATCGAGCGTGTGATATGTCGGAGTTGAGATCTCCTTCATGATATGTGATTCTAGACTTTTGGAGGCATGATAAGGCTATACTTTACGATTCCCCAGTGGAGTCGCCAAAATGTTGGGGCAGTTTTTGTGTGTAGCCCCGTGTCTCCTGCTGGAAGTGTGACTTTGCTAAGCTCGGATTTGTTTTAGAGAGTTCAACTAGGGACTCGACATTAGGCCGAATAAACCAATGGCTTTCGGTGCATTTTAAGCCTACAAAATAAATGAAACCCAAAGTCTTAGGATCATGATAATGGTTTAAATAAATAAATAATATGCTTAGCATGATAGCTTTAATTAAATGGTGAGTTGATACGTTATTATTATATATATTAAGTGATTTCCAATATTAGAAAATAATTAATTAGGTGTCAAATGTCCAACAATGGAATGAGTCCAATAGTCCATGTCTAGTTGTGGTTCATGGTATGTCTAGCAATGGTCCATGTCCAAATAATATATGTCCAATGATAGTTTATTTCCAAAAAAATATGTGTCCAAGGGTGGTTCGTGTCAAAATAATATATGTGCAATGGTGGTAGACCGATTTATTAATATGTATGTTCATTAATGAAGTATTAGTGAGATCATGTTCATTAAATAGTGAGATGATATTAAAATAACTTGCATCCAGTGGTAAAATAATAACGAGTTAACATATACTTAATAATGTTATCTTGAAAATAGAGAAAGATTGACTTATCTTCACAGTTTGTAGCTCCAGTCGTAGAATAGTAGTGGACTTATGACGTTTTAGCAGCGCGATAAAACGAGTCCAGTGGTACAATATGATATTATGAGTCCTTCCGTGGTGACTTCATGATTGAAGGGGAAAAATGGGTGCAACTGGAGGGAGAGAGAGCATGTCTAGTCATGTGCATAGGTTGGTTAAGTTTATCTCATTTTATCACGCACTTAAATGACTTTCCCCATGTAATGCTCTTTTAGTTTTTTAGTCAAATATGAGTGATGTTGCCTTCCATGAGAATGACTCTTAGTATTGTAAGTTTTTGCCTTTCATAGGAAGGGCTTTTAACATTATAAATATGTGTCTTCCATGAGAAAGGGCTTTTGTAATGTGTTCTTGGAAGAGTGTTTGATATGTTTTAAGATATGTGGAGATTGTAAGAAGCATATATATTTTGTGAGATATGGTGTTTGTAATATGTATACGAATTATATATAGATACTTTGTTGGACATAGATCTTGTATATGTATACTATGTGAGACATGGAGTTTAAAGACATATGAGGAGTATGTATGGGTATTTTGTGAGGAATGTGTTTGTAAAATATATGGAAGTGTGAGATAGATGATATGAAGGTTAATTATCGTAAATACATGAGATTATAGTTACTGTTGGAGTGGTTTTTTTTGTGTTATGTCATTGGTTATGTTGCTTTCCAAGAAGGGAGATTTTGTATGAGAAATAAAGAATAAGATGGGGATGTGTTTTTGGGCAGCAAAATGATGAAGTTTCAGAATATTAAAGTGTGGGAGAGATGGATAGTGTGTAATGGTGTGCTTTAAGAAGAGATATTTTTGCAAGGAAGATGGAGAAGTATGGAAGAGTTTAGAAATATATGCAGCAAAGTGAAGTTTCAGAATATTGGAGATGAGAGAGGGGATGGATCCCCTTGGTGTGTGGCTTGGTCCTCTTTATATAGAGCCAAGCATGTAACTAGATTAGAACTAGTTGAAGGGAAATTTAGCAAATAAGGAAAAATCTTTGACAAAGTAAGTGGTTTCATTAGTGGGATTTTGTTTTTTAGCCAAAAGAAGCAAAGTTAGAGACTTAATGGTGCTGTCACAACTGTTACAGCTGTTAACTGTCAAATGATGCCATTTGAAATGAGATCTTTTGCTTGGAGGGAAAATATTTGGCATTAAATTCATGGTTTGGCTAAAAATAGTAAGATAATCTTTATGAGATTCTTCTATTTCTGGTACCACAACTGGAGCCATTGCAGAATGTGCTAGAGCTGTTGCAGCTTCTGTAGAATCTGTTTCTATAGAAGCTGTTTCTTCTTCTGCTGGAGCCGCTGTTGGTATTTTTGGCTAAGTTTCTTCTTTTGGAAAATTATATGCTTAGTCTGTATATAATTTTGGTAAGTAATAGACTAGTTGGTTGATATTTGATGAAGTTTTAGAGATGTAATTATAATCTTTTTTTATTTTAACAAAATCTTAGAGAGTAAGGAGAGCATTTTATGCTAGATATGAGATATTAATATATATTTAGCCATGTGCTTGAAATTGAATTTGCAATTTCTTACTCTAATCTCACGTTACTTTTAAATTTTTTTATGAAAAAAAAAAAAAAACCCTGCTCCCACGTAAAACACAAGGCTTAACTGTTTTTACATTAATAAAAAAAATCCTTTTTTTTTTTTTTTTTAAATTTGCAATTTCTTACTCTAATCTCACGGTACTTTTAAATTTTTTATGAAAAAAAAGAAAAAAAAAACCTGCTCTCACGTAAGACACTATCTACAAAATAAGACCATACTCCCAATACACTTACGTTGGTTTTCAAACTTAAATTGCTTTTTTTTTTTCAGTTCTCCAACTCTCTCAAACTCCTTTCACCCACCTCTTTGCTTCAGATTTCACTGCAAACAACAACAACAACAACAACAGATAGATTTGAGGTAAGCTCTTTAACCTTTTTTTTTTTTGAGGAAAATCTTTCAATTTTAAACTGATTTTGGGCCATATCGAACAGGTTCTATTTCCTTGAGGGCCACATCCATCAGGTTCGTTTTCTTAACTCTAACTTTGATTTTTTTTTTTTTTTTTTGTCTTTCAATATTTTTTTTTGAGGAAAATCTTTCAATTTTAAACTGATTTTGGGAAAAACTAATTTAAAATCTTTCAATTTTAAACAAGTTAGGAAAAAGCTCAAACAGGTTTTATTTCCCTCAAGGCCACATCAAACAGGTTCTTTTTTTAACTCTTAAGTCTGATTTTTTTTTTTTTTTTCTTTGAGGAAAATCTTTCAATTTTAAACCGATTTTGGGCCACATCAAACAGGTTCTATTTCCCTCTGGGATTTGTTGTTCAAACTTCAAAGTGGCTGCTAATAAGTAACGATTTTTTTTTTTTTTTTTTAAGTCTTGGATTATCGTTTAGCAAAAAAACAGTCTTGGATTATCAGATTATGCGTTAATTTTCTTCTCCATGTGTTGGTTTAGCAATGAAAAATTAAATTTATGTGGTAGATTTTGGAAATAAAATCATATGAGGTTCTCAATCTCAAATGCTAGGATAATTATTGCTTAATTTTTTAAAAAAGGGTTGTTTTATCTCCAACAAAAACTTATTATTTTATCACGATTTACATTCTAAAAGGACTACACTTTCTTATCATTATCCTTTCCATATCATTAATTTATCTTATCTTATCTTTTTTATTTTTCTTTTCTTTTATTTGGCCAGTTTGATGGGTGTTTAAATATTTTCTCTAATTAATGACTATTTTTTAAAGAATAGGAATGATATATATTGATTAGTCTTTTTTTTTTCTTTTTCTTTTTTTGTGGTTATTGGGTTTGACCCATTATTTTATTATATGTGTTCTAAGTGGTGCCCTCTCTTCCTCATATTATTTTTGTTTGTTGGTTTTTTTACATTTAATCCTTACTCTCTATTTTTTTGTATTTTTTTTAGGTTGACGTATCAACAATTTGGTTAGATTGCATAGCAAACACATTGAATGAATTCGGGTGAGGGAAGTGGTAGTCAATCTATCAAGTAGTTGTTAAAAAATATTTTTTTGTAAATATCCTACGTTATGAAATTTAATATTGTCCTTTTTTGTGCCTTTCATTGCACATTTGATGATTTTGTAAGCAATTGTTATATACACAAATTTGCTAAAGCAAGAATGATACTGGAGAACTTATCTTTAAAGATAAAATTTTAAAATTATGGTGAAAATTGCTTCTAAATAATAGACTAACTTTTAAGGGTAAAAACCTACACCCTTAAATATATCTTATATTTGATAGTTTAAAATGTTACTTCATTATAAATTTTTAAATTTTAAAAATTGGTAAAATTTAATCTAATCCAAAATAACTTACCAAAAGACAAAAAGACTCCAAACATACCATGTCTTTTGAATTTGCATCAAGTCTTACATGTCCTCAATTAATAAATTTGCATCAACGTTTTTTTTTTTTTTTTTTTTTTTGAGGGTGGTGAGTCCTTTAACGTTGGTTTCCTATTTTTTTGCAACTTCAAGCAAAAATAAATAAATACATAAAGAGAGATGCTGCATCTACAACATTTTTACAATAAATCATAGGTGGTTAGTTGTTATTAGTTCAAATTTGAAACTAACACTAAGATTACTCTTTTGCCCCAACAATAACAACTAGTAACAACCTACCACGTAAGATTTGTTGTAAAAATGCTGTAGATATATCATTTCTCATAAATAAATCCCTCAACGTTGGTTTCCTTTTTTTTTTTGCAACTTCAAGCCCAAAAAAAAAAAAAAATTCATCAACGTTGGTTTCCCATTTTTTTTTGCAACTTCGAGCAAAAAAAAAAAAAAAAAAAAAAAAAACCATCAACGATGGTTTCCTATTTTTTGCAACTTCAAGCCAAAAAAAAAAATCCCTATGTTTTAGGTATTTTAATTATATGCCAGCATTGTTTTACGTTTAAATTTTTTTAAAAAAAATTGTTTTAAGTAATTTTATTCCTAAAATTTTGCCTATTATTTAGATACTAAAGCAAGAATGATATTGGAGAACTTATCTTTAAAGATAAAATTTTAAAATTGTGCTGAAAATTGCTTCTAAATAAATAATAGACTAACTTTTAGGGGTAAAAACTTACACCCTTAAATATATCATATATTTGATAGTTTAAAATGTTACTTCATTTTAAAATTTTAAAAATTGGTCAAATTTAATTTGATCCAAAATAACTTACCAAAAGACAAAAAGACTCCAAACAAACCATGCCTTTTGAATTTGCATCAAGTATTACGTGTTCTCAGTTAATAAATTTGCATCAACGTTTTTTTTTTTTTTTTTTTGAGGGTGGTGAGTCATTCAATGTTGGTTTCCCTTTTTTTTACAACTTCAAGCACCAAAAAAAAAAAAAAAAAACCGATGTTTTAGATATTTTAATAATATGCCTGCACTGTTTTACATTTAATTTTTTTTAAAAAATGTTTTAAGTATTTTTATTCCTAAAATTTTGCCTATTATTTAGATATTACTTAGAAGTAATTTTTTCTATGATTCTATACTTATATATTTAAAGAAAAGAGGAAAAAATAAAAACCACGTTTTATAGATTTTCAACCAATTAATAACAGGAAGTCTTTTCTATACCAAAATAATAATAATAATAATAATAATAATAACTAGCCTCACTCACGTGCTCAAAGACTCTTCTATTTTTTGGGTAAGGGTTAATTTAGATGATAATAATATATTTTATATGAAATACTATAATTACATTTTTAAACTTATATTATATGATGAACATTAATTTTTATGTAAAGAGCATGAGGAGTTTTATCATTTTAAGTGTTATGTGATATGTGAGGCTTACCAAATGTTACTTATTGCTCACTAACCCGTCAGAGTTAAGAGAATTGGGGAAGACATATCAAGTAACATGCTTTCCTTTATCAACTTTGAACTACTGGAGCTTTACATAACATACTTCTTGGCCCTCCAAATCACGACTCCCAAAATTCCCCCGATAAGACTCATGAGCTTCGATCATGAGCCAAAAATAAGATGATGTGCTATGAGCTTGAACCATGGGCTTTGACGCCTTTTGTGTAAATATGAGTTCTTTTGGGCTTTAAGAGAGGTTTTCCCAAAATCCATGATAATGTTGATGTGGTACGGGTCACCAATGAAATGAAGTCATGTGATGTGAAAAATTTGTCCTCAACAATGGGTTAAATTATACCGCATTAAGAACAATAGAAGTAAATGTTGTAGTGCACTGTAAGTGCTTGACCCAAAGATTTTTATGCTTTGGCATGATTTTCTTGGACGTCTGGGTCAATAAGGATGCACTGAATCATTGAGAACTCTTATGGACACCCGATAGAGAACCAAAATATTCTTTTAATAAGTGATTATTTGTGTAGTGCATGTTCTCTAGGTAAACTAATTATCAAACCATCACAATAAAAGATAGTTGTTGAATCTTCATCTTTCTTAGAAATAATTCAAGGTAATATTTGTGGACCAATACACTCACCTTATGGGCCATTAAGATATTTTATGGTGTTAATAGATACATTAACAACGGGACATAATAAGCAAAAAGTTTGTGTAATTTCAAATATTAATTATTTTATTTTCAAGAGTTTTGTTTTACCTTTTCTTTAGGCTTGACTCTTAAGGCATTGAACAAAATGTTGCAACAACTCCTATTAAGCATGTTTCTCTCTGTGTTTCTTTGTTCCTTTAATGATAGCTATTAATATGCCTTTTATATGCTTTGGAACCCTAGTACATGAATCCTTAGGAAGCCTTGTCATCATGGACTGAAAACGGAACTTGGAATTAAATTTACTTGAGGCTCAATAGATCAAGAGTTGTCAAGCAAGTATTGAGGTTCATTAAATGTTGATAAATCGACATGTATCGATATCTATAGTTCCTTGATGTTCTTGAATCTTTAATATGACCACTTGTTTTAAGATCTTCTTCAACACACTAGAAACTAAGACTTAAATACATGAAAAATGTGTTTTGTTTCGGGATATGCCAATTTACATAGATGATCCATACAATTGGAACAAGAAAATTAGGTGCAGAATAGGTGAAGACTCAATATTGCAAAAAAGATAAAGCTAGAAGACTACATTATCACAATAAGCTTGACAGTCAAAATCCACTTACTTTGACTAGTCGAACTACAAGTCTTGACAGATCAAGACTCAGATGGAATTGAATCTCAATCGTTTGGTTTAGGGTTTTGATGGATCTTAATTACATATAAATACAACCCCAAGCACATTTTTGAATACACAATAGGTTAGTGTTCTGTACATAGATCTAGAGTTTTTACAAACCCTTTTAAAGCTATAACTAGAGACTATGTGCAAACATTAGATCCAGTTATAAAGAAAAGTTGCTGCAATTAGTTAACCACAGTTGTTGATCAAATTTTTGAACAAAGTTCTTGAAGTCATGAATAGGAGAATTCATGTGTAATTGCCCATAATAGAAGAGTTTGTGGATTTAGAGCTACATGTGGTCATGTCTATAAGTACTATATAAGGTAGCAATAGATTTAAATCTAAGTCTATTGTACAAACTTCAATTCTATTAATGGATATGTTGCCTTGCGTATTGTTTAAGTGAAATCCCCTCTAGGGTTTTTAGTGTGAAAAACAATTTCAATAGTTTTCCTAGGTCATCATTTCTGGTGTCTATACAATTTGTGCTTGTTTGATATGTTAATAAATTTAATCAAGAGCATAAGTAATTAATTAATTGGTCTTGCCCCCCCCACCCCAAATTTTGATTTTTTTAAATATTATTTTAATGTTTTCAAAACTTAGTATACAAAAATTAAAGTTGGCCCCTCCAAATATTTGAATTAATTCAATGCTACTCTTAAAAAAAAAATTGGTCTTATAGTTATAGAGATATAACTTTGTTTTTCACAATTCTAGTTTTTTATTATAAAATATGCTCTTATATTTGTTAAATATTTAATAAAGTTTGGCACAAATCATGTTTGAATCTATCTTTTTCAACCTGTTATGTGGCAATTAACAAGTTACTAACTCATTAAAAAAAATCTTGTCACTAAACTATATAGGAAATGTTTTTTTAGTTGCTACATAATGGGTTAGAGCAAGATAGTTTCAAATTTGTTTGTTGCTTAACTTATTCCTCCAAGTTTTGGATCATTTATATTTTTGAAAATTTCATTAGTTCAGTTGAAAATTTTTTTACAGTTTGATGATTTGTATTGAAAATGAAACTCTTTAAAAATTTTACCACGAAAATGGTAAAAATGAATTTTATTTTATGAAAGATTGCCATCAAACATAATTTTGATTGAAAATACTAAGGTTTTTTTTTTTTTTTTTGGTTGGGTGTGCGCATATATATAACTTATCAAATAAAAAAGTGTGTGTATATATATGTGTATATATAATAAAAAAGCGTGTATGTGTATACATGTGAGTGGGAGTTGTCCTGATATATCTTAGTGCCACAACTTGACCCCCCAAACAAAAATTTCTGGCTCCGCCCTTACTAAAACCCTAACAAAGAATAACAAAGTACCTGCTAGCCAGTTGTCTATCACTTACTTTAAAAAAGAATATATATAAATAGAGAGTTGACCGGTTGATATTTTTATTGCGCCACATGTATCGTTAGGTGATGATCAAATCAAGCACTCTCGTCCTTGTATGGCTAAACATTGCGTTAACGTTCATTGCAGAACGAATTGATACAAATGATTTGATAAACCAGTGGTAAGCATTGCTTGGAAAAGACTATGAGAGCCAGGTACTTGTTTCTTTATTGTGTTGGTGTGAAATAATTATCAGGTGTGTTGGGAGTTTTTGGATACTAAAACTTTGTGTGTGTGCGTGCGTGATGTTTATGAGTATTTATAGGTGTAAATGACAGTTTAGGAATTTGGTTTATACGGTTTAATTTAGAGTAATTTTAATCTACATGCTTTATATTGGATTTTGATTGACTGTGGATTTAGGTTTGGAATTTGACCAAAGTCTTTGTGGACGTTTTCATTTAGGTCAAAACATAGATATAATATCTTATATACAGTTCCTTAGGTAGCCCTTTCTAAATTACCATCATCTGTCTAGTTTATATATATCTAAAAGCTGAAGCGTAGCAATTAATGTTGCTACGCTCCTGTTGAGCCACATCATCATCCATGTCATCTCTTTATTTGTTTTTTATTTTCCTTTTATTTTTGTTATTTTGCTTCCTTTTTTTAAATTGTGCAAAACATATGATGACTTTATATATTCTCATGACTTTATACACATTCTAAATAGTCTCAACTCTGCATTAAATTATGCTCTCCTATTACTCAAAAGCTTTTTTTTTTTTTTTTTTAATTAAATAATTCCTCAACTATTCACTGAATGTTTTCCTATTTTTCATCTTCCCCTTTATTTTTTGGATAACCTCTTCATAATGACTGATTTAACCGCAACCCACTCACCTTCCCCAATTACTCCATTAAACCCAACCGGCAAACTATTCGTATTCACAATTAACAGTCCTCCTTGATCTCTCTCTCCATCAAACGAAAGGATAACATCACCCCACTTTTCCACTACCTTATTAAATCCATTTTAATATCAATTCAATACTACTTGAATTCTTTGATCTCAACTCCTATTCTCCCCCTATTGATTTATTTTCTATATAAATTGCTATTGCTCCCTCTCCACTCTGCATTAAATTATGCTCTCCTATTACTCAAAAGCTTTTTTTTTTTTTTTAATTAAATAATTCCTCAAATATCCACTGAATGTTTTCCTATTTTTCATCTTCCTCTTTATTTTTTGGATAACCTCTTCATAATGACTGATTTAACCGCAACCCACTCACCTTCCCCAATTACTCCATTAAACCCAACCGGCTAACTATTCGAATTCACAATTAACAGTCCTCCGTGATCTCTCTCTCCATCAAACGAAAGGATAACATCACCCCACTTTTCCACTACCTTATTAAATCCATTTTAATATCAATTCAATACTACTTCAATTCTTTGATCTCAACTCCTATTCTCCCCCTATTGATTTATTTTCTATATAAATTGCTATTGCTCCCTCTCCACTTCTACAAATGTTGTAAAAACACCATTGGACTCGGTAATGCTACGATTTTTTTTGCTCTTCTTTGATCAACCAAGTAACCAATCTATCTCTCATACTATCTCCTTTTTCTCTATTTACCAAAACCCAAACTACTAAGACCAAATTTGTGTTTCATGCTCTCGGTTACTCCGTTGTCCATCTAATTTAATCTATTGAGAAAACCGGAGAACTAGATAGAGCAAAAGCAATAGAGACACATTGATGAAATTGTGAAGATAAAATGATCAATATTTAGGCTTATTTTTTGTCAGTAATTTTTCTCCTTTTTGTCAATACAAACTTTTTAATTGTCATCCATTCGTTTGTTTATCCCATGTGAAATGTCAGACAATTTTTCTTTTTTGGTTATTGTTGCATGACATATACTTGTATGAAATTTCTCTTAGATGTGTGGTATGAAATATCTCTTAGATAAAGTTTTAAGACATGAATCTTGACAAATTTGATGTTATGAAAGAAGCAGGTTATCAATGGGGAGAATACCTTTGAACACTATTTCTAAACTTAAGCACCATTCTCTTAATGGACATCTCCACAGTTGAGCTTCAAATGTTTTTGTGGCTCCTAAAGCTTGGGAGAGGTTTCTTAAGTTTATGTCCATGAATACCGTTTACATATTGCATGAATTACAGCTCCATATGGAGATGATTTTGATTTTAATATTTGTGTTTCTATTGGTCACATTTGCATATGCACTTTTTTTTTTAAAAGTAATTGCAAGCATAAGATTGAAGGGAAACCGACTTTCTTTGTTAGTAGTAGAAATAAGATGATCGATGTGGGTATGTGGGTTTGCATCAATGATTGTTGTAAAACTATATTTTACACTTTTTTTTTATAATAATTTTATAGACATGACTTGAAAAGCTAAAAAAAAATCTAGAAATGTTTCTAAGTATAAAAATAACAAATCACCAAAAAAGAAAAAGAAAAAGGTTATTAATACAGAATCCAATGTTACTTTGAAACTAATTTATAAATGTTTTGTTGTTGGAAACAATCAAGCTCAATCAGTTATTGAAGCTCACAAATTTTTACTTTTGAGAGCCTTCACTTAGAAAACTATTTGCCATTTTGGAGCTAATAGAGACACCACCACTAAATATGGACTCATAATTGCTTTATTTTATGGGATGCAGATGGAAATTATCATTGTTTTATTTAGCCCATCATTATTGTCAAATTTCTTGATGTTGATATGAAGAAAATTGATAATGAAAAATTCCCACATTTCTTTTATATATGAACAAAATGATGGATTCATATGTATTTGTAGAGTATCGGAAAAGTCATAAAATCTTCAATGTAGCTATTTTGTTATTGTTGCATCCCATGTAATTGGTAAAATTCCTTTTAGACATCTTATATTTTATTCTCAAAACTGTATATATATATTTTTTTTATTTTTGGTTATTTTATTACAAATAATCAACATCTCTATCATCAAATTTCTTATTGATCTAAGCTTTCTTGGTAAGCTTCTAATTTACTTAGCCGATCATCTTTAGGAAAAGACCAAGAGGAGAATAAGATTAAATATAGTTTACTTGAGAACATCATTATGCTATTAATGTTTTTATGTATAAATACTTGAGTAACTGGATTTTTTTTTTTGTTGGCACTTATTATTATTCCAATTATCCTTATATCTAGACCCTTATATTAATTTTTGAGAGTTCAAAGTGATAACCTAGCAGTAATGACATCCTTTGTGGTATCTCATTATTTACTTGAATATTACATATATGCAATGCTTATTCCATTTAACATTTTTGAATTAATATTTTATTATTATTATTAATTTTCTCCTTTTAGTCTCCTTGCAAGCCTTGAAATTGCACAACTTCTATTATAATAGTCAGCACTAGATTAAGCTTATGTTGTGGGAACAACAAATGCAATGCCTACAATGCCCCCACTTTTTCCCAATTAAGCACTGTAGAAGCTTCTCAATAGTGTTGGTTTTTATGATGAAGTCTTTGGTATTTGTAATGCAAGCATAAATGGAGAATAAACTTTTAGATACCATGAACAATAATGTATTGAAGAGTTTTGTATAACTACTCGATAGTCACTATATTTTGTATATGCCAATGCCATCTTCATTCTAAAAAGTGAGAAACTAGGAAAATCAAAGAGAAAACTCACATGGTTAACAGTGATTAAATATTCCTTGATTAATTCCTCTTGGTTAAACATGGACACTCCCTAGAAAAAATAAATATATTTATCTCACAATGTTGAAGGCAGTCTACTAGAATTCTCTGTCATATGTTACTTTCTAAAGATCTTATCAGTTGTATAGATGGTACTTATGGTTTAAGAGACAAGATCAACAAAACAGGGGTTTTATATGACTATATATAGATGACTCTGCAATGCCATGATGGATGGGTTGGTCTTATTTTATCATACCGTGGGATTTGTTCATATGCTGTAATTTAAAACCCAATTTCAAATAACACATACTGAATTTTTAAAAATATACAATATATAATATATGATATATTAATTTAATAATGTTCGAATAAAAAATTATGATATCAAATTTTTCCGCGCAGTGCGCGGGTCTGCGACTAGTTTTTAATAACTCCGCTAACCACTGTTAACACGGTCTCTCCTTTGTTTCTTTGTTTCTTCTATTTTTCCCTAGCCTGAGAGAAAATCTAAGAGCTTCAAATTTCTCACACAATCAACAGTAACCAAATTTCTTCATTCCTCCATTTTGTTTGATGTTTGAATATTTATCAGTAGCCATACAGAAAATTTTAAATTCCAAAATTAAACGTAAAAAAAATACCGGGTTTGAAGTTGAGTTAACGCCAAAAGCCGACCCATACATACCCAAACAAAACCACCGCATACTCATACTCCTACCCAAACCCAACGACCACTTCGCTGCCAAACTCCACGTCGGAAGCCCAATTTGGAGTATTGATGTCAAGATTTGGCTTTGAAAGAAAATCAAAGGCAAAAATCAATTTTTTTTTTCCTACCAATCAATCTACGGACTCACTTACTCCATCTAGAAAAATGAAATTAGGTGGTGCATCTTTTGAGTGCATGTGCTCCTGGTCATCGTCTTGTCAGAAATTTCCATAGATTGACCATCTTTTGCTTTGCCGCCATTTGGGACATAGCATTATTGAGAGGGAAAATTTGATTTTTGTACGCATTGGGTTCTTCTTTGCTATTTTAGATTATAAAATCTCACAATAATAGCCGTCTGGTGTGAGGAGGGTAAGAGATCTAAGATTCTAAATAGTTTTTGTGTAAGAGCTCAAAAAATGGCTCAAGCCCACTTAGAATGGTGGAACTCAGTATTTTTGGCCCAACACAATTAATTTGTAAAAGAGCAGGCTTTCTAAGTCAACTATAATCTTATGTAAGATCCAAACGTGAAATTAATGAAGTAATGACTCATAATATGATGAAATGAAGCACAAGTTAAGTATACTCTTCCTCGTGCTTGTCTGAGGATGGATTGTTCATATATTGTTTGCTATCTTCTTCATACAAGTTGATACACTCTTATCTCTAGTTTTGCTTCTGTTTCTCCACCCCTTTTCCTAGAGGGGTTCCTTTCCTTTATATAGTCTCCCCTAATGCATTTGAGCCCTTCACCTGTATGCATTAGGGTTGTAGTTGGGATGCTTATCCCATCATGACCCTTTTGGAGATGGTAGAGAGTTGGGGTGTTCGCGGTGCGGTGTGGTGCAGTTTTGGACCATTTTTAGCATTGCATTTTGTGGTGCAGTTTAGCTAAAATCATAACTGCACTGCACCTTATTTTTGCGGTCACATGTGCAATGCGGTTTAGAGTTTAGCCAAAACCATAACCGTGCTGCATCATATTTTTTCAGTTACATGTGCGGTGCTATGTATAAGATGAGGTTTGAAGTCGATATATTTTTCAAATTTTGGTCTTTTCCTACTCAACCCAAAATGAATTTTCTCTTTTTTTGGGGCCAAGTTTTAAATTATTGAGCTAGTTTTTCATTATTTTGGGTTGACTTTTCTAGTCAACACTTGTTAGGGCTATCAAACTATTTTATTTTGAAAACTAGGGTTATTAAACTATTAATAATATATTTAATATTAAAAATAAATAAATATATTAATATATAGAGAGGGTGTGGTGCGGTGCGGTACATTGTTACTTGCGGTGTGCAGTTTAGTTATGTCATTTTGCGGGTGGTTTTGGTGCAGTTTTTGCGGTTTGGTGAACACCCCTAGTAGAGAGTGTTGTGAGCTGTGAAACTATTGTTCAGGTGTCTTTTCCTCATAAATGCAGCTAGCTCAATTGGTGCAGTGTATTGAATGCAAAGGGGTTGGCTACCTTCCCTAGAAATTTCCTCTCTTGTTCACATGCACATCTTTGAAGTCTGCTAAAGTGCCCTACTTTTTGGTGCAAGTGGCCAACTGAGGCATTCTTGAGGTGCATTCGTTCCTCGGACTCCTCGGACGGTGGGTCCATCTGTTTCTCATCCTTGGACTTCTGTTCACGTGTTAAGTCTGAATCAGCGTGGTTTTCATGTCTTACCTCCTCGAGCTTAGTCCACATGTCAGGTTTGGATTGGTGCATGGATGGGCCTTTTCCCATCCTTGGACTGGGCCTTTGGGCTTTACACTATGTTCGGATCCCTCCCTCCCATAGTTTGCAAGCAGGCCAAGAAAAGAAAAGAAAAAAGAAAGAAAGAAATAAAAAGAATGAGACAGTGTTAATAGACGTTAGCTAAGTTGTTAAACTAGACAGGTGGTAGTAATTTAGAAGGGGTACCTAAGGAATTGGATATAAGGTACTATATCTAAATTTTACCCTTTTATTTATTGTTGTGTCCTAGTGTGTAACCCCGTGCATATACACGAGTACATTTAAAAACAATCAAAATTATATATATATATATATATATGCGTTATCACTTGTCTTAAATTAAACCAAAGCAAAAAGAATTCTTTCATTCACAAGCCAAGTGGCCCATTTCTTGAAGAAGCAGTATGACTCAACCCGAACAAGTCAGTAAAAATTTTTCTTTTCGCTTTTAGGTTAGCCATTAGGGAACTTAAATTATACAAAATCTAATAAAAAGATAATTTCAATATATCGAAGTTACAAAAAGAAGATAAAAAAAAAAAAAAACATGCAAGTATATGAAATTTTACAATTTCATTCTACAAACAAATTGAAAAAGCAAAAAGGAATTGATGAGAGATAAAAGTGAAATCTGGGATTGTTGATATTAAAGTAATAAAATAAGAGAAAGTTTGAAATAATAATAGAAAAGAGAAAAATTGAGAACGAGAGAGCAATAGATGATATTTGTTGCAATTGCAAAGTTACAAGCAACGCTAATTATAACTCACAACCACAAGATCTCTCTTAGTACTATTTTTTTATGAAAAATAAAAGGGTAAATTATATATTTAGTCTCTAATTTTTATGCTGTATATCAATTTGGTTTCTCACATTTCAAGCGTATTAATTTGGTACCTAACCTTTTGGTACTATATCAAAATGGTCCCTACAGAAAAATAATTGATAAAAAATGTTGGCTAACCATTAAAATAAACTATTGGTTTAATGCCAGGTAAGACTACCACACTGCCATGTCAGCATTACCTAAATAAAATATAAATAAAAACCTTCTTATTGAGTAAGCTCACGTGTTTGGTAAAATTAAAAAAAAAGAAAAAAAAATCTCTTGCCCATGATTTCCTAGGTAAAAAATAATAAAAATAAATCCCTAACAGAAGAGATTGGTAATTTCGATTTCGTGGTGGTGGTGCCGTCTGGTGATGGTGCCAGACGGTCAAGCATGGTGCCCAACAGTGAAGACCAACGGCAATTGATCTGCTGGTGACGCTGATTTTGGTATAATCTCTCGCTTTATTCAAATGGGTTTTTTCTAGAAATACTACTACAAACAAATACTTAAAGCAACAATGGAAGATAAGAGAATAGATTGGTTTTGTGTGACTATGAATTGATCTAAGGGTTCGTTTGTTTTGGCTTCAAACCATTTCAGGAAATCATTTTTCGTAAAACTGTGTGTTTTGTTGTGCATGGAAAATTGCCTTTTTTGAAAAACTATTTCCTTTGACCGTAAAAAGATGGCTTTGACCCGGAAATGATTTTACATTTCTATTTTCACTTCAAATCATTTCTGGACCGAGCCTTATACGTGTATGAGAGAGAGAGAGAGAGAGAGAGAGAGAGAGAGAGAGAGAGAGAGAGAGAGAGAGAGAGAGAAACGGTGAACAAACCACAGACCGAGCTCCGATCCACCGCCACAGACCGAGCTCCAGTCCAACGAAGAGAGAGTGAGATTAAGCTAGACCACCGCCCTAAGCCCAAACGTGCCGTCGAGCTCGCGCCGGCGAGATCGAGCCGCAAGATCGCTACCACCTCTAGATCGAACCACTACCCACCGATCTACAACCCACCACCCACCCCCGTCGTCGCTACTGCCTCTAGATCGAACCACCGATCTCGTCGCCCAAAGCCCCAAGCTCGAACCGCTGTTACCGATCTGGCCGCCACCGTCCTTTAGGCCAAATCAGATCTCTCTCTTTCCTGATCTATCTCTCAATCTTTCTCTCTTTGATCTCTAATTTTGTTGTTGTTGTTGTTGTGGTGATGTTGGTGGTGGTGTTTTGGTGGTTTTTGTGTTGTGTGGTGCTGGTGTGTGGGTGGTGGTGGATTCTCTGTGGGTCTTGGTGTGTGGGGGCCGGTGGATTTTCGTAAAACACTGTAGAAATGTTTGAACGAACCAAACACTGGAATTGATTTTCCATAAAACGAATTCCAATTCAGCCAAATAGTCTGAATACATTTTCCTTTCCCGAAAATAACATTTCCGGAAAATATTTATTTTTTGAAAAATATTTTACATGAACCAAACACTGCCTAAGTTGCACAAATACTGACACATGTGCGGGTATAGGTATGGGAGTATGGCAATTTACAAACAAAAAGAAAAAGTACGACACGTTTGGGGTATGGCTATTAATTAATTGATTAATTTTATATATTTTTGACAATTTATATTCATTTTAGAATTTAAATTAAATAAGAACAGCAAAGAAGAACAATAAAACCAAAGAAGAGTAATAGGCATTAAATGTAATATAATACATAATAGATATATTTTTAGTTTAAGGTTTTAAAAATAATAATATACAAAATGGTTTTATTAAAGAGTCATAGACTCATAGCTATTCACGCGACATCCTTCAAAGCATAAAAGTTGAAATTGAATGCCAATGGTGGATGGTTCAATTGGTAAGGTTTGGGCACTTCATCTAATCTACCTAAGGTTGAGTCCCATTGCCAGCAGTCCTTCGTTGGTGGGCATCCATAAGGGTTGGCTTGCAGGTCTTAACCTGAGTGCCCTACACAGGAACATGTGTAGCTTAGCTAACCCCCATTTTTCCTCTACCCACCTCTACTACGTAAAAAAAAAGAAAAAAGAAAAAAGAAAAAAAAAAGAAATTGAATTGAATTGAATAGAAAACATGTGGGTCATGTGAAAAATATAAAGCAACACACAAAAGACTAAGACCAAAATGAAAAAGCAATAGAAGAAACTAAAAAGGAGGAAGCAACGTTGAGGTAATTTGCAAGATAGCATTAGTGAGGGAAAGAATATAATAAGTTGACATGAGTTAGAAACAATACTACAAACTAGCATCTCAAGTTTTAAAGGCTCGATGTCCATCTAAATATCGAGTCTCAAAGACTTGAGTTCTACTTGCTGATCTGGGGTTTTTTTGCCATATAGATCTCTAGTCTTAGAGACTCAAGTTTGTAAAAAGTAAATCAAAGTCCACAAGACTTGATTTATATACAGATCAAATTAGATCTAGAATAGAGGAATAGAGGAACAGAGAATAGAGGAATAGAAGAGCAGATCAGGAAGGAAGAAGAAGAAGAAGAAGAAGAAGAAGAGGATGAGGAGAGGAAGAAGAACAGAGGACCAAATCGGGCCAAAAGAAGAACAATCAAATTTGGAAAGAAGAAGAAAAGAACTAAGGAAGAAGAAGAAATAGACTTGTTCGTGAAATGTGGAGAATGGGAACTCGAGTTTTAAATATCTGATTTCCATGTGGATTTTTTTCCACATGAGACTGCCATCACATGCAATTCGAGTCTTAGAAACTTGAGTTCAAACTCTGAATTTGAGTTTTAGAGTCTCGAGATGTTAGTTTGCTATATAGTTTTGCAAACATGATAACTAATTAAAATATTTCAAAAATAATGTTAAATGCAAAAAAAATTCAAACAACACTGGGTGAGGTAGGAAGAAGAACGGGGGAGGAGATCGGTGTAGTAGATGTTAAAGTGAGTCAGCAACAACGTGGTGATGCCATGGTGGAGACAGTGGCAAGATGCTGACAATGACGACGACATTAACGAACTTAAGCTAGTAAGTTCCTGAGAGAAGAGGCAACTCAGATTTTTAGATTTGAAAGTCGAGGTTTTTTTTTTTTTTTTTTTTGCTTCGGTCAGTATGATTTTTCCGGCCTAAATCTGTGTCTGGGACGTACCGGCGTGTTGTGACCATGTCACGACCGTGTCCAGGCCGTACCCATATTATAAAAAAGAAAGGATACTCCCTGGCTTGGACTTTATTGAGCAAAGTTGGCCCCCAAGTGTTTGATGTAGTGGATTCGAGTAAATGCTTTGCTCACAGTATAGGGTGCTTTTGCTTTCATTGATGTTGTCAGTTTGTTAATTGCTATTTGAGATTTTGCGTTTCTCCTTTGTGAACCACATTCTTTCTTTCTATATTTCTATCTCCACTAGCAGTTTCTTGTATTGTAAATCCAATTTCACTCTCCAACTATAGCTGAAGTATGTTATGAATTTTCACTTTCTACAGCCCTTTCTTTTTGGACAAATCTTAGATACACACTTATCCTCTTTCAAACATTGCGATGAAGACAGTAGCGTTTTCTATTTCACTTTCATTGGACTCAAGAAGTGAAACTCTCTCAACCCCCTCTTCTATCTTTGCTAGAAATCAAGCACCCATACCCTTTTGAAGAGGAATCAAACAATTTTGATAGACTTGCTTTGATAGGAGTGGTGTTGGGCTTGGAATTCGAATAAGAGAATGGATTTTCTCCGTTATATTCAAGTTTTGGGTGGTTATGCAAATACACAGGTTTTGGGTTTGAAGATTAATTTTTTTAGGTTAGAAGAGAGTAGTAAAGAATTAGTGTTGCGCTAGACAAATTCACGGTGGTAAATGGAGGCTATGCAAACCCACTTCAGTAATTTATCCAATTTAGGGTCTTTGTCGAATTTTTTTTTCCTGCAATTTCAACGAGTTGGAGGAGAGAGTGTATCAAGATTTGTTGCCCATGGTTTTTGTTGACACGTTCCAAACTATGGTCTCAATGTTTGGTCAATGTGTTATCAATTGGAAGAATGAGCCATCAAATCTCTTTCTAAACGTATATTTTCAAGACTAATGGCCACTTAATCTCTTTCCAAAGATAGATTTTCATAAGCCAAGCAATTGGGTGTGTGAAAATTCTGCTACTGCTGGTGGATACGATGAGTTCCACAGTTTGTTACAATTGAAGGCACACACGGCTGTTCAAGAGGGTATGGGTGCTTGATTTCTAGCAAAGAAAAGAGTGGATTGAGAGTGTTTTGTTTCTTGAGTTCAATTGAAGTGAAAGAGAAAGAGCTGTTGGGGTGGGTTTCCCAGTCCGTGCGAAATTTTAACACTGTTTAGTGTCTCTAGTTAAGTAGCTACATGTCTTAATATTAAACGGGAACGTAAGGTATTGGACATAAGGTACTATAAGTTTTACCCTTTCTTTTTTTTCTTTTTTCTTTTCAAATTTTAAATTTAGGTAAGGTTGACATAGCTATCTAGGTGATTTTAGTAACAATAATTAGTATGTTTGTATTATGAAACAATATGCTAAATGAACTAATAATTTATTTTTTATTTTCTTACTAGTACTATGGACTGTTAGGGACATAATAATGTAATTGGCTAATCTTTTGATAAAATGTACTTTACTTGTAATTAGGTAAATCTAGGATGGGTTTAGTACTTTCAGAAACAAGTGTTTAAGTTTAGTATTGAAGTCATGCAAATCTAACCAAGAATTAAGTGAAGGAAGTGTTGTTCATTAAAGCTTGACAAAAGTCTAGAATCCTTTCTATCGAGAATTATTGCTAAAGCTCGACAGAAGCTCGACAGAAGCTGTATCTGTCAAGAATTACGAAATCAGGTTTTCCAGATCTGATTACACTTATATTCTTGAGTATTTTTGTAGGGTTTCTTTTTTCACAACCCTAAATATATATAAGGATTATTTTAAGAGCCATCATAAGGTGATGCAAGGTGTTGCAAAAGAATAATCCATGCATATTGTGACCGGAGGAAGAAATTGCTCTAGTTCATCATATTCTCTGTAGAAGCTATTGCGTCTTTACACTAAGGGTTTTATGACTAAGGAGCTTCTTGATCTTTACTATTGATGAATTGAAGAACTTTGCAGCCAACAATATTCCTAAAGTTGGTGTGTTAGTCACGTACTAGACCCGTGCATCATTAGTTAGTCATGTTCTGGGATTTGTGCATTGAACGGAGAGATTGCCACTACAATACAAGTCCAATTGGGTATTAGGGTAAGAGCTTAATTGTAGGTTGGTATTAGGTATTGGGATTCCTTTTACACTACAAAAAAAAAAAGTTCTATAGCCACGTTTTAAAAACGCGGCTATAGCTCATAAAAACGTGGCTATAGGACGATTTGGCCTATATCCGTGTTTACAACCATGGCCTAAAACTCGTGACTATAGGCTTGAGGGGTCTATGGCCGCATTTTTGCAAACGCAGCTATAGGCCAAGACCAATGACTGCATTTTTATAAACGCAGTTATAGGACATACTCTAGCCGCATTTTCCAAATGCGGCTATAGGGGACAGCTATAGCCACATCTTAAAAATGCGGCTATAACCCTTTTGGTTTTATTTATTTATTATTATTATTATTTTTTCTGGCTAGATGGCAAATGCATTGGAGTTACACAGCCAGCCAACTTGGAGGTTTAACAATGAAACTCAAAACTCAATTTATAAAGTTGCCCAAGTTATTTAGCAACTCGCTGTTTAATTTTGCTTGCAAGTCAGCCCATTTCCATTGAGTCTAAATTTCTCAAAAACTTTTATTACATCCATAATTCTCCAAAATAAAAGATCATTCACAAAGACACAAAATTAATGTTCCTTAAACATACAATCAGAGCTCAATGGTAAAAGTTCTAATCTCAACATAACTGCAACCAAGAATTCATACATTCTTAGCAAAACAAACATTCCCCCAAAAAATATTGGATGTATAAACACGTAAAAAAAAAAAAACATAAATACATACAAATATATCTTAAGGACACATATTCTAGAACAAGTTAAAAGAAAAAGGGATTCATATTGTTCGAAAGTAATAAGAACAAGGGACATTATTGTATCAGTGCCTTTTTCATGATAAAATTATAAAATTAATACATGGTGACTCAACTTCATACACACACATGCGAACATAGAGATTCGTAAGTTACATGTGCATCCTATGGGTTTTAAACCCAATACAATGCCCTCCACCCCATTTTGTAGGAGAAGGACAGTGCCATTTGAGTTTTACATGTATGTATGAATGTAATTTAAGCACATTCCAACCCTTTTTTTGACACAATGAGATGCCTTAATGATAAATCAGCATGGTTACAGAGCTAGTGTAACAAGAAGCAAGACAAAGGAGAAATCAGATTATGGGGATCCAAAAGTTATATATCATGGATTTTGTTTATATATCATTCTTACTTATCAAAAAAAAATAAAAAAATAAAATAATATGGGGGTTCAAAAATATCTACCTTGAGCAGTCCCAGGTGATGAGCAGTAGCCTTGTTCCTTTGAGTCTTTACCATTTGCAATGAACACAAAAACCATGTTCATATATTAGTTAATCAAAAAAATCTCACATGTATGCCAATGAGCTCAAGCTCAAATGTGACCTTCACTCATTGTAATAGTGACTGCCGCAAGGTTCTAAAATTATATGCAATAACTCTATAAAACCTTCTACAACAGTACAAGTATAGGCATTGAATTTTTTTTTTTTTTTTTAAATTTAATGGAGATGCTAGTAGATCCGAAACACACATACAGGTTTTACTTAATCATCATTTTTTATTGAATTTTGACAACAATTCATGGTTGGTATGAACTAGAAAATTAACAACCTACCAACTAGTTTATAGAGTGGTTGCACTTGTGCTTACTCTTCTAAATTCGATTCCAACTATGGAACAAGCATTTTTTTTTTTTTAATCTTGAAATATTGTCAAACTAGGCATCAAAACAGCAAAGGAAGACTATTTTCTAGATGATTATTTGATTATATATATTGAAATGGAAATTACTGCAAAAATCTTAGTATATAACATAAATTATTTCCAGAACTTAAAATAATGTCAAAATTCTTGATATTTGGTTGATCTATAGTGTATTAATAAATAATTATTTTATATTTTTTATATTTAATTACCAATTTAGCATTGAACAGATGCTAGTTTTATTTTCCATGCATTAATTTAGTCTTAAACCTTTGTGTGCGTCACTATACACACACATATAAATATAAATGACAAGGCACAGAGCTATTATGAACACATATAATTAGAACATGTCAAAGTTTATAGCTAGCTAGCATGAGAAAGTATATGATGTTTCAGGAACTGCACATCAGCACCTAGATGGTGTTTCTAAGCCCAATAAAAAAGTGACATCTGTCTAAAAGAAATAGATCAGCATACTGCACCTTATATGCTTGAAAAGACAAACATACCCCTGAAAAATTTCAAACCCCCACCTTTAACACCCTTTTCCCCTTCTTCAGCAAAATCAAAATTCCCTCTCCATTTCTACTTTCTCTCACTGTACCGCTATCTTCACTCTCTCTTTCTCTCAACTCCAAAGCTCCACAGCCACTGCCTAGCATCGCCCCCGGAAAAATTTTCAAAGACTCGCTCTCTCTTGCTTTTCTCCTTTTCACAAAATCAAAAAATTTTCATCTCTTTCTCTCTCCGTTTCTCTCGACACCACCAGAGCACACCAGCATCTCCATGACTCCATCTTCTCTCTCTCAATTCCAAACCTTGACAGTCGCTACCTAGCATCATCGCTGGAGACCAACCTTTGTCTCGTTAGAAAAAAGCCCAAAACTGTCTCTCTTTCTCATTGTTTCCAACCACCGACACTAGAAGTTTTCTCTCCACTTCTAACACCTGAATTTGCAAAGAGAACCAATACAATCAAGTTCTTCTTCAAGAACCCAATTCACTTCTCAAGGACAAGGGTCAAAAGCACGATTCCCATCCGAGCTCTCGACCCTCAAAGAGATGAAGAAATAGAGAAACCAAACATCAATGACAAAACTGGTGCTTTCACATCCCAGGTCACTCTCTTTCTCTTGTATAATTTTCCCATACATGTCAAATTTACCATTTTTCCTTTGTGGGTAACTTTATATTTGGCCAAAATGTCTTTTTTACATAGTCCATAATTTTACTAATTTTTTTGTGAATTTTAAGAATAATTCTTGCATAATATTATGCTACTTATAATGGGTTTGTGATATATTTCTACAAATTTGAGGTTAATTAGAATGATATGTGTTAAGGTCACCATGTTTGTTCGGGTACATTGTAGCTAATGATTTAGATATCAAGAAACGCTTGTATTCCATAGTCAGTTCTACAATTTTTGTTAGTAAATTCCTAAATTAGAGAAGATATGAACTTTAGGTACATGTTGTAAGAGATGCATGTCTTTTGAATTTGAGTCCAGTTAAAGTGCATGTGTAGACATAAAATGTGGCCCAACTTGTGATTTTTTTAGCTCTTATTTGGATATCTATCTGGCTTTTGTTAAGATTATTGATGAGAATTAGCTATAACCTGTTCTACATTGTCCATAAGTTTTTTTAAAACTTTGGTTATCTATGTTTATTGCTTCCTCAATTGGATGATAGGATAAGTGCTAATTTGATGGAATTGTTGAATACAATAGTAAGTACCTTTTTCCCCCAATCAGGTTCAACTTCACCAATCATGTCCCTTGTCTTAACTAGTGTTGATAAATTTTCTTCATCATCCACAGTCCACACGAATGAGTTACGTATTGAAGTTGTAACTTATTTGGTGAGGCTACTTTGAAATTAGGAAAAGTGCATTCCAAAAGGTGGGTGAAAGAAAGCAGTATCTCTTATTGGAGAATGGGGTAGCTATATATGGTTTGCTTATAGAATCACAATGTTTCATATATCATCCAAAAGCCTAAATGCATAACTTTCCTTGATCAAGTCTCTTTCACAAACTAATAACACCTCAAGTCTTTCATTGGTTAGCTATAACAAGAGGATTGGAATTTTAAGTTCAGATGGAGATGGTAAGGAAACCAACAATTTGTTTGCGAGCATGCTTTTGCAATTCATCCATGTTTAAGAATGCAACAGAAGAAAGATAATTATGTTTTGATCCTGTGTGTCCTTTTGCAAACTACTGTGATAGCTACTAATTATACTATTAAAAAATTTAATATTGATTACGAAAACTGAAACAATTTCAGAAACATAGCCACATAAAGGATGGTATACATGATTAAGGTAGTCACAACAGGCTAAGGATCCCAAACCCACAGAACAAGTAAATTCGAATATGCAGTCTTTGGATGTTTTTACATAATATAACCTTGTGGGTAGCTAAAGTTTCACTCATATGCATGACCAACTTCTATATCTATTTGAAACGAAGATACAATGTAGGACAAAGAGTGAGGCAGTAAGCACAAAGAGTGACCTAACCATACTTCAAATTTTTTTTACTTTTAATTCCTTACCAGATTTGCTAAATAATTATACTTTCTTATTTATTAGTTTGCTATTTTTCTGGTTCTTTGCACATTGCCTGCTTTGTCTTTTTCGTTGTACTTTTTCATCATAATTGTAGTGGAGTTTTATTTACCTATCCAAAAAAAAAAAAAAAAAAAAATCTCGTATTGTTGTTGGCTATACTAATTATTAAATTTTTGTTTCTTGTTGGATTATTGTAGGGGGTTGTCAATTATGTAAGATTTTTCATTAAAGCGATGAAGATGTCAAATATGAAGCAGTGGGATAAATTGAAGCTCTGAAGTATCAATCAATGATGGATAAATACAAAATAATTGTGAAGCAGCTAAAGTAGGCATCAATAGGGTCTTGGCTATTTTTTGTAGTTTTTTTTGGTGTGTTTATGTATTATGGCAAAACAAAAGCATCCTAAATGTTGTTACCTTGATGTAACTTTTTGAATATTGATGCCAATAATAGTGATGTATCATAAAATTTTTCTTTATGTTAGCTTTTGGTTCAATGAAAATTTACCTTTATGTTAACATTGATAATCATTGGGTACCAAAGACAAACAACACCATTGATTAAGGCAGTTGCATTTTATATAATCTAAATTATAGGTATTACGGCAAACAACAACACATTATATATATTCTAAATTTCAGAATTGTGTCTAGGGAAAAAATCTTGCTCAAGCTTTGATAGAATAAGTATTTCAATTTGCAATGACATATTTTCAAGTTTGACAAAATAGGTATTCCCAAAATGTATTGGTCATTTCATACTTTGAGGGGGTAACAATAGATGTTGGTCATTGCTTTTATGAAAACAGTTATTACGCATATGGTTTTATTTTAACAAAGTTCTATTTGTTTATAGAATACAAAATTATATTAACAATACATCTATTGAAAACTGCAATTCTTAAAACAAATTAAAAAAAAAAAAATTGTCCATGCCTTATCCAAATCAAAACTATTTTCCTGCATTTGAACATTTCATAATGCCAAACTCTCATTTTTATATACAAAACAATCACAAACAAATAATGAACATTTAAATTTTCATCACAAAAATGTTCAACATGCCCGTATCTCTCCACCATCTGAATTATCCTCATTTTTCATCATCAATATATTTCTTGTAAACACACTTGTACAATTCTCCCCTGTAATAATAAAAAATAAATCCCCTTCCCCTCCACCTGTAAGAAAACAAAAAACAAAACTACACACCGTTTCTGTACATATATTAGATAAGCTACATTGTCGTTTAGATAAAATTGCACATTTCTTCAATTTCTTCAACTTTGGAACACAAGGTAAGATCTCTGGATTTCTACTTGAAGCTTCAATATGAGTTTCATCCGTTCCTACATCAACTAGTAACTAATTTACTTGTCTTGCTTGGTCAAGTGCTTGTCTGGGTAGCTCTAATGCACGAGCTACTGCACTGTGTGGCATGTTGGGCTGCACTAGTGTGGCAGTTAATGCTGCATCACCTGGAGCACTAGCTGCTACACTGTGTGGCAAGCTGAGCTGCACTGATGTAGCAGCTAGTGATGCACTCTCTTGCCTTTGACATAACTAAGCACATTTAATATAATTGATTCTAGCACATGCAAATCTAAAAAAAAATCTCCAAGTTGAATAGTTAGCAAGAATATATCCCAATGGAAATATTCCAAAGTGAGCATAGTATAATTTAAGTAGGAATCCATCCTTCAAATTCACTCAATATAATCTACCATTACCTATTACCATCAAAACCAAATACAAAGCACATCTTAGCAATTCCACAAGCTGGAGTAATCCTCCACATAGCTTTATTTGGAAACTCAAGCAAAGAATTTAAAACACAGTCCCCTTATTTTCTCAAACTTTCTTAGCGATCAATTCCAAACTCATACACAATTTGATTTAGTAACAGAAATAAGCAATATACCAAAAACAATTAGCAAGGTTTCATAACAACAGCTGGCGCCATGATGCAAAACAAAAAAAGTAGGGTTTATAAAGCCAATAATAAACATGACTGATGTTGATATAATCCAAAGATATCTAACAAAATGTACCAAATTCCTCTTTATTTAAATCTAAGGCAATATAGAATTAGACTATATGCAAGTAACAAAGTACACTGCAAGCAATATATGAACTGACTTCATCTTAGTGACCAGCACGAAGTTTGACTACAGTAGCATCATATATTACCTATGTTAGGATATATGTGATTCACTTGTTAGGAACATATGTCACTATTTTGTGTAATTGGCTAATCCTTTGACAAAACGCACTTTACTTGTATTTGGGTAGATCTAGAATGTGTTTAATACATCAAGAAACCTTGTTTTAAGTTTAAGTGTTGAAGCCATGCAAGTCTGTCCAAGATTCAAGTGTGAAAAGTGTTGTTCATTAAAACTTGACAGCTAGCTCGACAACTAGCATCTATTGAGCCTTGAAGAGCTGTTGAAGCCTGTAGCTTGACAGCAGCTCGATAGATAAGGTATCTGTCGAGGTTTATGAAGATCAGATTTTTAGGACTGTTTTTCATCCAATCCATGATTGTATGCTCGGCCTTTCTTTTCTCATAATCATAAATATATAAAAGGATTATTTTAAGGGCCGTCAAAGGTGACACAAGTTGCACAAGTGTTGAGCAAAGTTTGTTCAAGCAAATTGTGATCGGAGACAGAATTTTTCCTTGTTCATCTTTCTTTTGAAGAAGCTACTGTGTTTGTGCATCGTAGGGTTTTGTAACCAAGGAGCTTCTCAATCTTCATTGTGTGATGAACTGAAAAACTTTGTAGTCAACAACCTTCTCTAGTTGGTGATTGAAGTCGCGTATTGGGATCTGCGCAATTGGTTAGTCATGTACTGGGAGCCGTGCATTGAAAATGAGATATTGTCACTACAGAACAAGTCCAATTGGGTATTGAGGTAAGGGTTCAACTGTAAGTTGGTATAAGGTACTGGGATTCCTTTACTTGTAACCGCTTGTTGTGATAATAGTGGATTTTCGAGAATGGTGACCTTAAAATCACTTGGTGGAGTTTTTGTATTGTAGGTTTTCCCCATTCGTAAACAAATCACCGTGTCAATTTATTTTCCACTGCATACATAGTTTAATTGGTGATTTGTTTGTGCTACCATGCATTTGCATGTTAATTTGATTAATTAATATACTTGGCTAATTAATCAATTAATTCATCACAAGGGGTCAATACGTTTTTGGTCTATCAAGTGGTATCAGAGTAGGCACATCCTGATTAGGTTTTAATATTTGCTGTGTGATCCACTGACTCCTGTTGTTATGGTTGCAACTGGCTTGAAGAGATCTTTGTTTTCAAATACATCTTGTTTTTCTAATCTCTGCTTGTTTGAGTGTGTCAGAAAATACAAGTCTAAAAGTTATTTGAATTCTATTATGATGACCATTCGAAAAGATCTCAAGTTGACCAAGAAGAAACTAGACTGTCTCAATATGAAAATGTGCAAAGGAGTTCGTCTGAGAAAAGTGAAAATTAAAGGTTTAGCTCATAAAAGGTAGATGAGAGAAAGCACCATTCCCACTGATCTATTGTCTAAGCACAAAGTGTGTTTTATGATGAAGTCCACATTTAAGGTTATGGACACATGTTTGTGGTACCTTGACAGTGGTTACTCAAGACACATGACTGGATACCGATCTCTCTTCAAGGTTTTCGAGTCTAAGAAAGGTGGCAATGTCACTTTTGATGATAGGAGAAAATCACAGATTAAAGGAATGGGAATCATCTTTCTACCTGGACTGCCGGACATTGCAAATGTTTTATATGTAGAAGGTCTGAAAGTGAACCTGTTGAGCATAAGTTAGACATGTGATTAAGACTTCATGGTGCTATTCTCAAAGGGAAAGTGTATTGTCAGGGATGAGTCGGGAAAGAAACTCATAAGTGGTGTTCACACTCTAGACAATTGTTATGGATTGGTTCCTGATGCTGATATTGTGTGCAATAGCATTTGTTTACCAAATGAAGATCTATGGCACCAACGGATGGGACATGCTAGTTACAAAAATCTCTCTATTGTATCTAAGCATGAATCAGTCTTGGGGATGCCAAAGCTTAGTAGAGTAAGCAATGTGGTGCATGGACCATGTCAGCTTGGGAAACAGATGAAAGCTAAGCATCCGAGCACTAAGACATCTACTACATCTAGACCATTGGAGCTTCTACATTTGGATCTTATGGGTCCAACTAGAACCGAGTCTCTTGGTGGTAAAAGATACATCATGGTTGTGGTAGACGACTTCACTAGGTACACTTGTGTTATCCTCCTACGATCCAAGCCGGATGCCCCTGAGCACATTGAAGCCTTATGCACAAGATTGCAGAATAAAAAGAGCTTGAAGATTGATTGAATTTGAAGTGATCATGGTAAAGAACTCGAGAACTCTTATATGGAGTCCTTTTGCACAAGATCAGGTATATCTCAAGAATTCTCTGCTCCTATTACTCCTTAGCAGAATGGTGTAGTAGAAAGAAAGAACAGGGTTATTCAAGAGATGACTAGAGCCATGTTGCATAATAAGGATGTGGCTAAAAACTTGTGGGGAGAAACCATTAACACTACGTGTCATATGGTTAATATGGTGTACTTTAGACCCGATACCAAGAAGACTTCATATGAGTTATGAAAAGGAAGAAAGCCAAAAGTGAAGTATTTCAAAATCTTGGGAAGTACTTGTTTCATTCTCAAGGATAGAGAGAATGTAGGAAAATTTGACTCCGGAAGCGATGAAAGAATATTTCTAGGATACTCCTCCATAAACAAGGCTTATTGGGTATACAACAAAAGAACTATGAAGGTAATGGAAACAATGAATGTTGTTATTGATGAGTCATCAGATTCTGGTTCTAAGTAAGTTAGTGAGGAATTACCCAAAGAAATTCTTCCTCTTGAGCCAAAGGAAGTTCTAGAAATTGTTGAACAAGAGCCCGCATCTCCAAATACTCCTGGTACTTCTAGTGTTGTGGAAGATTCTGTAGATATATCCACTTCACTAGATTCTAAATCTCATGAAGAGAAAGGGTCTTCTTCTAGGATTAAATTAAATCATCCTCCTGACGTTATTGTGGGAAATATGATTGAACTCACATTAAGGAAGCGTACAGTTGATAAATGTGTTGCTAATTTTGTGTCGTATTCTTGTTATTTGTCACAGGTTGAATCCACTAAAGTTGAGGAAGCTCTTCAAGATGAAAGCTGGGTTGAAGCAATGCATGATGAACTGCTTCAGTTTCAGAGGAATGTTATCTAGACTCTAGTACCTAGACCAGATGGTAAGCATATCATTGGCACAAAGTGGATATTCCGCAATAAAACTAATGAGGAGGGCAATGTGATCCGTAACAAGACTCATCCTGTAGCTGAAGGATACTCACAAATGGAAGGAGTAGACTATGATGAAATATTTGCTCCAATTGCCCGTATGGAGTCCATCGGAATTCTCCTAGCCCTAGCATGTCACTTAAAATTCAATCTTTACTAGATGGATGTAAAGACTGCTTTCTTGAATGGGCTACTTAAGGAAGATGTCTATGTGGCTCAACCAAAAGGATTCATTGATTCACACTTCCTTGATCATGTGTTGTACCTCAAGAAGGCATTTTATGGGTTGAAGCAAGCCCCTAAAGCTTGGTATGATCGACTCATACAATACTTGGTATCACATGGGTTCACAAGAGGAAAGGCTGATCAGACTTTCTTCATCAAAAGGGAAGATGGCGAGTTATTCATTGCTCAAGTCTATGTTGATGATATCATCTTTGGATCGACAAAGGATGAACTTGCACATAACTTCTCAAAACTCATACAAGCCGAGTTCGAGATGAGCATGATTGGAGAGCTAACTCACTTCCTTGGATTGTAGATTCATTAACAAGATTCAGGTATATTCCTATCTCAGTCTAAATATGCTAAGAATCTTGTGAAATAATTTGGTTTGGAATCTGCTAGTTCTGTTAGAACCCCTATGAGCCCAAATGTTAAACTCACTATTGACTTGTTAGGAAAAAATGTTGATCCATCTCTCTATAGAAGTATGATAGGTAATCTTTTTTACCTTACTACTAGTAGACCTGACATTAGTTATAGTGTAGGAGTGTGTGCTAGATATCAAGCTAATCTAAAAGAATCTCATATGACTGCTTTAAAAAGAATCATAAAGTATGTTAAAACCACTGCCGACTTTGGTGTGTAGTACAGCAAGGACACAAATGATGTCTTAGCTGGGTATTCTGACGCTAATTAGGCTAGGAATGCTAATGATAGAAAGAGTACATTGGGGGGTTGTTTTTATGTGGGTAACAATCTTGTCTCTTGGATGAGCAAAAAGCAGAATTTCATCTCATTATCCACTGCAGAAGTTGAGTACATCGCTGCTGGAAGCTGTTGCACCAAACTCCTATGGATGCAAAAACTCCTCCATGATTATGGTATTTGTCAAGAGCATCTTACTATTTACTGTGACAATACTAGTGCCATCAACATCTCTAAGATTCTGGTTCAACATTCTCGAACTAAACACATAGAGATTCGACATCACTTCATTAGGGAGCTTGTCGAAGATGGCACTGTTACTCTTGAGTTTATTCACACTGATGATTAGAAGGCTGATTGGTTTACCAAACCTCCTAATAGCAAACGGTTTGAATTCCTTCATCAAAACATTGTTGTCATCTCCATGAATTGATCTTTTCCTCTCCTCTTTTCTCCTCATGCATTTGCATCTAGTTTTATGCTTTGCTTTGTTTAACATGTTTTTGTTTGTTTTCAGTTTTGTTTATTTTGTTTTTCATATAAAAAATAATTTTTTTTTTTGAAAAATCAGAAAAATACAAAAACAGTATGTGTTTGTGTACATTGGTACTTGTGTACCTTGGATGGCCATTGAAACAAAGTTTTCTAAACTTTGTATCATTTGTAACTTAGATGAGCATCCCTATGCACAATTAAGCAAGTGAGCTTTATGACTCGTGTTTGTGATGAGTAAGATTAAGTTATCTCTTGTACTTAACACTCGTATCACTCTTTTTGACGAGAATGACTAGAAAATCCTAAGAGAAATGTATAAATAACCATCTCACAACTGTTGCTCGCCAATCATAAAAATGACATCTATATGCTTCGGCATAGTAAAAGTGTAATGTCAAAAGCTTAACGTCATTGGGTATTTCTTTTCTATCTCTTATATGCCCATGCATGATTTACTTACAAAGAAAAATATGCAAAGAAAATAAAAGAAAAAAGAATAAAAAAGCTTTATATGTGATTGCAAGCGTGTTTTCTAGGAAATGTGGGAGTTATAGGATGTACCTCAAAGGTGATAGTTCCCATCAAACAGTTACGATTGTATGTGAGTTAAAGTGATTTTCTCATATCTCGAATTGTCATAACATGTAGACACTTATGCAATCTTGTGAAGTTTTTCACACACAACACGCAATATTCTTTGCTACTCTTAATACATGTGCAAGTACAATGTGATTTGGCCATCACAAGGTTTACATATGTTAATATATGCTCACTAAACTGTCTTGACTTATTTTTGAAATATAAAATTAGTTAGACTTATTTAGTGTGTGTGTGTGTGTTTTGGGATCTTTGTGCTTAAATTTTTTTTGTTAAGAGATGTTTTTGGGAGGTCAAAATATTGTTTGGATCCTTGGTTGAGTTACATGTTTGATTGCATTCATATATGTGTTTTTCTCTTCTTGAAAACTGTTTTTAAGCAACTTCGACAGATCCTCGACACCTCTTGACACTTGGCTTATTTGTTGAGCTCTTCAGTTGCTTTTTATCGCAATCTCGACACCTCTCGATAACTAGGTGGATCGATCAAGAAAGTTCCTATCCCCTCGATAGCTCCTCGATAGAAACCTCAACCCATCGAGCTTCACCTTGCCTTGGACACATGCTCGATAGCAGCTTCTATCGAACCCTTTAAAGCTTGACAGATACTCGACACCTCTCGATCTATCGAGAATTACTAATGGGCTATATAAGGGGCGTTCGCGATTCAGATCTCATTTCTCTCTATCTCTCTCAATCTATCTAGCATTTTCACCTCCAATAACCTCTCTCACTCACCTTCAACCTCTTTCTCAAGGATTCTTCAAGCTTATTAAAGTTTTTCTTCAATTGGTAAGTTTCAAATCCCTCATTTTCATGCATTTCATGCTTTGTACCCTAAGTTTTTGGGTTTTCTGCAAATTTGGGGTTTTTCAAAATCAAAGAGGTTTTTGTGAAATTTTTGGGATGGGTTTTGAAGATTTGATCTTAAAAACTTCATGCATTGCATCTCATGAGCATTATAACAGTATTGTCATGCATTTAGATGTGTGTAACTGATTGTGTGCTAGTAGATTTGGATTAGGATGAGCCCATGATGGTTTTTATATTGCATGCCACATGTTCATGCATTCCCATGCATAGGTTCTTTCCTTTCAATATATTCTTTAATATATTTTGAACTATTTTGGGGCTTTTCTGATTGTCTTCTCTCTCTCTCCCCCTCTTTGTTTACGTTAGTCTGCTTTTATGGCACCCAAACGTAAATCTGCTCTATCCCAGAACCCTCTTCGTTCTGGGGCATCTTCTTCTTCTGATCCCACCCCCTCTTTTGTTCGGTTTTGTGATGAGAAGGCCAATCAGACTTCTTTGAGAACTTTTCTAGACGAGGCGTTCATTCAGAATGTCGAGTCATTTTGTTGGACTTCTCTGATACTGGCCTACCTACTGTCATTCACAGTCGGGGTTGGGAGTCACTGTGTGATGTCCCAGTCACCTATCCTTCCATGCTGATTCAGGAGTTTTACTCCAACATGCATGGAATTGATTCTTCGTACCTCTTTTCATTACTCGCGTTCAAGGTACACACATAGTTGTCACACCGAATATTGCATCCGAGGTGCTCCATGTCCCGAGGGAAAAGCATCCTGACTACCCTAGTTTTGAGCGTCCGAGGACTGTGTCCAAAGACAAGCTCATTTCTGCTTTCTATGAGCGTCCATCCGATTGGGGTGAAGGCCAGTTCACTTACTGTTCGAGCGTTGCAAAAAGCCCTCGGTTTTTGAACATGGTCATGACTTTTGTATTTCATCCTCTCTCTCACTATAACTCTTTGGTGTTCCTTTTCCTTCTTTCGAGCCCTTCCATGTCATGGATGCTATAGATGCTGGTACTGTTAAACGCAATGAGGCACAGTTTCGTTTGAGGCATTCCAATACGGCAGCTCCTCCCACTCCTTCAGCTCCATCCACCTCTGCTCCCTCTACTTCAGCGGGAGGTGTGACTCTAGTCGTGATCATGGCGCAGCTTCAGCGCATGGATGCTCGCCTTGATACACTCTCTATTGAGTTGTATCAAGTGAACACCCGTGTCGGCCATATTGCCAGATGGAGATGCTAGCTTTTCTGGCACTGACGAGATGTCTACTTGACACTTTTACCCTTTGTCACTTGTGACAAAAAGGGGAAGTAGTTTTGGTTATGAGAGTAGTCATGGTTAGGGGGAGGGTTAGTATAGGAGATTTTTGACAGGGGGAATGCGTATATAAGGGATGTAGTGAGGATTTCATGTATCCTTTTCTTTTCTTTCTATTTCAAATACATTATTCTTGTACATGGGTCTTATGACCATTATTTACATACATTGTACTTATATTCCTTATTTTAGTGATGTATGTTTTTCATCTATCCTTACATGTGTTGTTCTTTTCTCTCTTTATGCACATGGTTCTTATTACTTTTATACAATCTATTATTTTTGTTTCACACAAAGATGCCTTGATGAGTTTTGTTTAAAGTGTTTTAGAAAGACAAGTTGTCAAAGTCATCATTGCCATAAACTCTCTTCTTGCAAAGGTTTTCAAGATTATATGTTAGGATAGATTTTATTGTATTCAACAAGTGAATATGAGTTGAGTGATTTATGACTTCTCTCATATGTTCATTTGTTTGTCCTGGTTTTGTCACGGATTTCCTAAGGGGAGATTGTTAGGATATATGTAATTCACTTGTTAGGAACATATGTCACCATTTTATGTAATTGGCTAATCCTTTGACAAAACGCACTTTACTTGTATTTAGGTAGATCTAGGATTTGTTTAATATTTCAAGAAATCTTGTTTCAAGTTCAAGTGTTAAAGCCATGCAAGTTTGTCTAAGATTCAAGTGTGAAAAGTGTTGTTCATTAAAGCTTGACAACTAGCTCAACAGCTAGCATCTATCGAGCCTTGAAGAGCTATTGAAGCCCGTGGCTCGACAGCAGCTTGACAGATAGGGTATTTGTTGAGATTTATGAAGATCAATTTTTCAGGACTGTTTTTCATCCAATCCATAATTGTATGTTTGAGCTTTCTTTTCTCACAACCCTGAACATATAAAAGAATTATTTTAAGGGCCGTCAAAGGTGACACAAGTCGCACAAGTGTTGAGCAAAGTTTGTTCAAGCAAATTGTGACTGGAAACAAAATTTGCCCTAGTTCATCTTTCTTGTGAAGAAGCTGCTGTGTTTATGCACTGTAGAGTTTTGTAACCAATGAGCTTCTCGATCTTCATCGTGTGATGAACTGAAGAACTTTGCAGCCAATAACCTTCTCTAGTTGGCGATTGAAGTTGCATACTAGGATCTGTGCAATTAGTTAGTCACGTACTGGGAGTCGTGCATTGAAAATGAGAGATTGTCATTACAGAATTAGTCCAATTGAGTATTGAGGTAGGGGTTCAATTGTAGGTTCGTGTAAGGTACCGGGATTCCTTTACTTGTAATCGCTTGTTGTGATAATAGTGGTTTCTCGGGAGTGATGACCTTAAAATCACCCAATGGGGTTTTTGCCGTGTAGGTTTTTCCAACTCATAAACAAATCACCGTGTCAATTTATTTTCCACTGCATACTTAGTTTAATTGGTAATTTGTTTGTGCTACCACGCGTTTGCATGTTAATTTATTAATTAATATACTTGGCTAATTAATCAATTAATTCATCAAAGGGGTCAATACATTTTTGGCCTATCAACCTAGAAGGAACCATCAATGTTAATCTAGACAGCTCGATCTTATTTTGTCCCTTTCTTTATTATTACAATATAAATATAAAGATGAGAAATATGTACAACCCCAAAACAAGATTGTACGTACAGCTTCAAATTGAAAGAGGAAAAAATAACAATTTTAATCTAATCTAAAAGAACAATTTTTTGAAAAAAAAAAAAAAACCATTTTATTGTATATTAGTGCATCTATACTCATTGAAGTATTTTATCAAATAGTACAAGTTTCCTCAATTTATTAAAAAAAAAAAAAATCAAGACACATGTAAACAGAAAATTCATAAAATAAAATGAAAAAAAGTGAGGAGAAAACCTTCTTGCAAAGTCAGAAGTTGAAAGCAGTGAAGCAAACTTTGTGGTTGGAGACAACAGAGAGACAATTTTAGGCGTTTTCCGACAAGACAAAGGTCACTCTCGTCGGAACTAGTGATGATTGGCGATGCTAGCCAGCGGTTGTCAAGGTTTGGATTTGAGAGAAGAAAGGTGGAGGTGCCGATGTCGTATGTTGGTGCAAGAGAAACAGAGAGAGGTGAGATTTGCTATTTTGGAGAATGGGAAATGGAAGAGTGGCGGGATAATGAAATTTGGTATTTTTGAAACTGTTTACTTCTGGCAGTGTAGCTTCAACAATGATGCTAGGCAATGGGTAGTGGCTATGGAGGTTTGGAAGAGAGAGTGGTGAGAGAGCTGAGATAGAGAGAAAATTTTGATTTTCAAAAAAATGGGAAGTGTTGTTTTGATGGCGAGTTTTGAAAATTTAGAGAGTATTTGTGTTTTTTTATTTTAAATAACTTGAGATGGTGAGCTGTAATTTTTAAATCCATTTGTCAATTTTTCATTGGTCTTAGAAACTCCACATGTGTGCTGAGTTGGAGTTTCAGAAACACTATATACTTTCTCAGCTAGCACACACAAAGTTAAGAGATTGGTTGCTAATTTGCCCCATCTTCTATTAAGCACAATGCGCATAGCACCTAGATTCTATATGGGCTATTAGAGTACTTGCAGCAGTGGAGCTTAATAGCTATATAGTTATTTTAGCTCCACCAAAACACCAAAAACCACCGTCTAGCAGTGGAGCTAAATTTTTTTTAGCTTTATTGCTACAGTGCACATCTATCTATGGGTGTGCATTGTAGCTGAGAGCTAAAATATATATATATATATATATATATATATATATATATATTTTATTCCCAACCGGATTAAAATAATATTCTCAAGCTCTCACCTTTGTCTCACCTCTCTCAAAACTCTCTCAAACTCTCTCCCTAGTAGCTGCCTCACCCTAGCCCATCGTCACCACTGATTGAGCTCACCGCCACCGCTGATCCAGCTCGCCGCTGCCTCAGCTTGTCTCCCTTCGACAACCATTCATCTCCCTTCACTCCCTTCGCACCCAACCAATGACCCTTCGCCTCCCACCCATCTAGCAACCCTTCGCCTCCCACCCCAACCGATAACCCTTCGTGTAATGGGTATTTTTTTCCCCTTTTGAGTTAATTTTTTTTGTTAATTTTTGTTTAATGATTCTAGTTCCCTCGGGTATTTTTGTTTAATGATTCTAAATGCTTGATGTTAATTTTTTTGTTTAATGATTCTAGTTCCTTTGGTTTTTTTGTTTTTTTTGTTTGATACAGTAATAGGTACATGTATTTTTGTTTAGTTTGGGTATTTGATGTTTACTGTGTAATGGTTGTGAAGAAAGTTTCTTTAATATTACAAAGATTTCATTTTTATTATTGTTAATTATTATTAGTGTTGGTCTTGTTGATTACATAGAGCAATTTGCAAGGAAATGAAATGATTAGAAAAGAAAAAAGGAATTAGTTGGTGTTGTTTCTTTAAAGAGTTGTTCAGTTGAATGGTTGATTTTTGAATATATGGCGGCAATGGTGGAAGAGTTGGTGGTGGTAGTAGTGGCAGCGGTAGCAATTGTGGTGGCGATGGCGTGGAAGAGTCGGTGGTGGTAGTGGTAGTGGTAGCGGTGGTAGTAGTGGCAGCGGTAGTGGTAGTGGTAGTGGTTGTGGATGGTTGTGGTTATTATTTATTGTAGTGGATATATTATTTTATTGTAGTAGATATATTATTTTATTGTGTTAAAAATTAAAATAGATCCACTACTGTAGTATGTGAGTATATAAAATAGATAAAATAAATTTTTTTGTGTCAAATAGTTAAATTTTTAACTCTATTGTTGCGGATGTTCTTATAAGCTATAAGCTAATCAATCAAACCAATCCCAATCAAAAAAATACTATAAAACTAAAAAAGTGACACACATAGACCCAAAAGAATAAGAAGGACAGAGGGGTTTAAAAAGGTCAAGGATACTTGGGATCTTTTCAAGAAGATATTCTTAACAGTTTGCTAAATAGTCCTAACTAGTTGCAAACCCGTGCAATGCACGGGAAAACTACTAAAACTAAAATCTAAAGATATATTGTGTTTCCTTTTTTATGTTTTCTTGAAGAATGTTAAATAATACAGGAGTATTTATATAAGTTCAAATCCCAATAAAAAGTTCAAATCTCTTAAAACATTACACCAATATGAGAAATTAGGGTGCTTTGTTCAACCCAAGTATTGTTATATATATAAATTGTAAGCTAAAGCTGGCTTGATATGATATTCCTTTTTGTTACAAAAAGCATCAATGGAATAAATATGACAAAGTAAGAGATTCCATGCCACTGGTGAGTAGTATAATTCCTCCAGTTCGTGGCCAATCGAAAGCCATCTTTCACCTATAAATTCATAAGCTACAACAAAGGAGTTGTTATACATTCTCTAAACCTTGCATATTATACTCTATTGTAAATTGGAAAGAGATATATCATTCTAGAGATTCAAGATATGATGAAATGGCAAACTACTATCAAATTAAAAGAAAAGGAATATCATATCATCCTTCAAGTGAGAGCTTGAGTTCAATATGCTATTCAACAACTTCATTTGTTTAATTATTGTCTATGATTATGTAATTTATTTTTCTGTTTTTTATTCAAATTTCATAAAATAGAGTAGTCATTGGGAGAAACCATAGTCTTGTAGAGACAGTGCAAAAAAAGAAAAAAAATATTAAAAAAGGGAGTATTATACCTTTTTTATGCAAGGCATAGGCAAGTTTGAGTAAACATTGAGTGTATATGTCCACTTATTAAACCTGAAAAAGGACATTGTACAAAATCAAATTGTGGAAAGAACAATACACTTAAGTATTTTATCAAACAATTTGTGTGGTGCATGTAACAAAAATATTTGTTAGTTACATCCACAACAAAATAATATAGCAAAAAAAATTGAGAAGGTGATTTTGGCAAATTATAGGAAAAAAAATTCAACCAAAAAGATTATTTTATTTTGATTTACACATAGGGCATCAATCAACAACAAATACAAACAAATTCAAACCAAAGACCCTTGTAGATGATGGAAATAAAGTTGAGAATAATAACTAAACTATATATATATATACACACATATATATATATGTAACTAAGCTATCAAAATTCAAATTTACCACTGCAATTCAACTACAACCTAAAAACATAAAAGAAAAAGAGTAAAAAAGTTACCCACATAGACCAACACCAAGAGAGGGTACTTGCACACATTTTATCAAACACTTGGTGCATATTTTTTGGAATCCCAAATGATAATATAACAGCAATGGAAAGAGAGTGCTTTTGAAGAGAGTCCAATCCCAATTTGCAAAAACATTCGGTTAAAATGCAGCAATTGTGACATGTTATTTCTTGCAGATAGTGAATGAGTTGTTATTGCTTCCCGACACTAATGTGAATGTGCTAACATGATACCATAAAACAGCCTTTAACATAGCTGATGGAATGCCCATCTCAGAAGAATCCTCAGAAATAAAGGACTGATTGGTGTCGTTAGAGCAGAAGCCTAGTCTAGTTAAGCCCTGTAAGCAGGTCTGCTTTTACCTTATAGGATCTAATAAGTCCTAACCAATTCTTTGATGATGAAACCACCACAACAAATAGAATGCAACTAAAAACACAAATCCTATGAAATTCGCAGGTTTAGCTATGAACGATTTAGGTTTTAAAAAAAAAAAAAAAAAAACAGAGAATCTCTCTCTAATAAGAGGATAAAAAACTCACCTTGCGTTAAATACCCTGCTTTTGGTTTTTCAGAAACAACAGCAACTGAAAGGATCTAAACATCGATGATAGTAGAAGACACAAAAAAACCTGTGATGAAAAATAAAACTAAAACTGAATAAAACTTTCCTAAGAAACAAACAAAGGCCTGCACAGAACAAAACCCACAATTAAAAAACACAGAACAAAACCCACAATCAAAAAATCGAAGGTTTAGGAAAACTGTGCTACTTACGTAGATAATAAGAGTGTTCACACCACTGTTGTGTTTGGGTGTGAAAGCAGGGTCAGAGAGATCGAGGGTTTAGGTCCTTTTGTCGTTGTTGCTGTTAGGAAAATCAAATCAACAAAGAATTTAAAATAAATAACAAAAACGAGATGGAAAATTTTGATGGGGCTTCGTGAAGAAGAAGAAGATGGAAGAAAAAGAGAGTTATCAGCGTTGAAAGATCTTAGAGAAAGTCTGCGTGCTGAGTTTGGGTTTTTTTTTTAAGATAAGGATTGGGTTTTGTTTTGGAGAGAAAAATGAAATATTGTTTTTAATTTTATTTTTTATTTTTAAAATATTGTGTTATGCTGATGTGGAAAATTGTGGTATCAGCAAAGGCTTCGGTTTTATATTTATATATAGATAATATTCCTAGGCAGGAGGGGTCCGGTTCTAATTTAACAATTTGTGCACACGTTTATAGCCTAACCCATAACCATAAAATAATTCAGTCGTGCACATCTGACACCTAAACAAATATCCAAAAAAAAAAAAAAAAATCCTTAGACCCCACTACAATAACAAAAAAACAAAAAAAAAAAAACTAAATTAATTAAGGAATTCGAATCTCACCGAGAAGCTTGCGGTGTGGAAGCTTGATGATATTGGTTTTTTCTTGAAAGATTATTGAGCTCTCCACACCTTAATAAAAAAAAAAAAAAATTAGAGATTAAATTCTTTTTTTTTTTGGTTGCCAAAATAAAAAGGAAATTGAATTAAATATTAGAAGAGAATACAGAGGTCCCTTGTGTTTGTGAAAGAGGAACCGCACATTAATTTAACAGTGATAATAAAATATAAATAAGATAATAATTTAGAAAAAATAAAAAATAAATAAGATAATAATAATAGCAGTGATAATAAGCCTCGGTTGAAATGTAAACCGCCTAAACAGCCTAGTGTAAGTGAAATAAAATAATAAATACTATAATTGAAGGAAACCCCCCATAATGGCATTCAACCCATATACGAAAAATCATTGAAAGCACCAACTGTTGTTCCTAAGAACATAAAATAAATTTCATAATCTTCAAATCATCAATATATATATATATATATATATATATATATAAGTAGAGACCAGATGTGTGAGTGCATGAGGTCCTGTCACGTGGTACTCTAATATTGCATTTAACATTTTTTATCTTTTTCATTAAGTTTTTTTTAATTGTTATCCAATAAATCATAGTAACTTATTTTTACTATTATATAAATTTAGCATTTTTACCTCTTTTTATTAAGTTTTCTTTTTACTGTTACCCAATAGATCATAATAACTTATTGCATTTAACATTTTTTTACCTTTTTTTATTAAGTTTTTTTTACTATTACCCAATAAATCATAGTAACTTATTTTTACTATTATATAAATATAGCAATTTTTACTTCTTTTTATTAAGTTTTTTTTACTGTTACCCAATATATCATAATAACTTATTTTTATTATTATATTGATATAAACTGTTCTTGACAATTAGACCAAAAGCTATTCACTATAAAATGGATTACCTTTTAAAAGTATACCAAACCTTATGAAAGACTCAAGCCCAGTTCTTACCTTATATATTATGACCAAAGTTTGACCATTCCCACATGTAAATCAAAACAAAAACTCTTACCCTCTTACTAACTCTCTTCTTCCTCCCCCCATGTATAGATGATACTTCTAGAAAATCTCATTATCATGAAATATCTCTTCATTTTTCCCCAATTTCAATTAAATATGCTTTTGTCTATTAATAATATTCTATGCAATTTATGCAAACAAATTCTCTGTCATCGACCAGTGGAACAAAAATATATATAAATCTTGAGATCCCTCAGGTTGTTGAAATAATTGACAAATGCATATTTCTAAAATTTATAATAACAAAAAAGTCTAATAAATAGCATACACTATTTCACAAAATTCCATTAACTTAATATTTTCTTTATAAAAATTCAATGATAGGAATGGTCAAAAACATGATCCTATACAAGAAATACCAAAAATACATATTTATCTTTAAATAATATGAAGACAATAGTAAAGATAAAATGCATTGAATGAGATCCTACAAAAGAGGTTCGTTAATTATTTCAAATTATACTCATCATTTATCTAAAAAAATAATAGTTACAAATTTCAAAGTTCATTGCAAGATGTGAATTGCTAGGGTATTGCAATAATAAGTAACATTGATACAACAATGGGTTGGTATTACATTTTGTGCGTACTTTGTGAAAGATATGTCAAATTACAAGCAAGATCATTTTGGTGTGCAAAATGTAAAACAAAAATAAATCTTTCTATCCCAAAGTTAGAGGCACTCACATTAACTATATACTCTCCAAATATTTATAATATATTTATCTCACTATATCTACTATATATATACAATTGCAAACTACTTCAGATACAAGATTCAAATTGAAGTTTTTAATGCAACTAACAAAACAAAGTTTGTGATATTTGATCGAGATGCCGAGAAAATCCTGAATAAATCTACAAGATCGAGATCTTGCTGAAAAATAAACTAAGGTACAAGTTATTTAAATTATTGTAAAAATATTGATATAGGAGAAGGAATCCCACGCGATTTGAAAAAAAAAAAAGATTTCTCTACTTCATTTGAATGAATTCAATCTAAAAGATGGTTTTGAAAATTACATAGTTGCTAAGATTTTTTATGCGCCTACAAATGATAAAAAGGTATGGAAAAAAAAAAAAAAAACACAATTCAACATGCTATATTAATTCTTTTTGCTGCACTATTCCAAAATTAACAAAAATAAAAAATTTATAAAAAACTATCACATCATTGAAATTTAATATAAATGCTAATACTTATAAAAAATCTTAGCAACAAAGTCCAAACTTTGTAAGATCTAATCAAGAATCTCTCGGTACCAATTCATTAGTAATTAACACGAATAATGCAACAAAAGGAAAAAAATGATGAAAGCACAAAAATTGAACAAATATGGACGGACTAAATTTCAAATGATGAAGATGGAGAAACCGATGATGACAACAAGCACCACCATACCGCAATAACAAAGCATTGAAGAAAAAAAAATCGCGATGAAGCTTTTTATTACATCACATAATAAAAATCAATAATATAGAATGAATTGATATGCTTTTATCAACTTTTATTATACAATATTACTCCAAGTTGTTTTCATTATTGCTCATTATTTGACCAAAATAATTATAATGGATATAAGTGTGCAATTTATAATTTTTACTTTTTATGATGAACTCATTACTAACAAAGTTTTATAATAAATATACTATAATATATGTATAATATTTTCCAAAAACAAATTTACATAAAACATTATAATATTATCCGTGCATCGCACGGAAAACTTACTAGTTTAATTAAAAAGAGGACTTTCTCATTTTCTCAACACCAAAGACCAAACCACACTCTACAACAACATAGATAGTACTAGGATTCAATCATATATTTAAGTTCAAGCATTCACATAGAAGGGGCTAACTTGTTTCTTTCACTAATCCTATCCATCCATCCATTCAGGATCAAACCAACATAGAAAAATCACATAAACACACTTTATTTTAATCAAATTACAAAGCATTTGATAGTGATTTCTACTATACCCAGAAAATGTAAAAGCTTTACAAGCCCAAATTTATACCTATAGCTGAGCCTTTTGCCATAAAATTTGAGCACTAGAGCTCAAATGGGTCAAAAAAAAGCAATACTAAGAGACAATTGAGCAGAAGTTGCAAAATTAACATGCAAAGGAGAATTTATTTAAGCGTGTTCATCCCAAAAATAAAATTTGTATGCAAAGCTATTTCCTTTTAAGCTTATTCATCCTAGAAATTAAAAGAAAAAAAAAAAGAAAAAATAAAATAAACATGCAACTGTGATTTTTCTTTAAAATTAAGGTCAGCAGTAATATACTAAAATCACAAACCAGAAAAGCAAGAAGGGAAAAAAATAGAACATAAATTTTGAGAAATTGGCATTAAAAAAAAAAAAAAAAAAACCCTTTACAGACTGAATGGAACCAAGGAGAATTTGATTTAAAATTTAAAAAAAAAAAAATTTACATAAACGATGAAAGAAATTCTGAACTGCAAAATGGATTGGCATCATGATTTTTATATAAATTTTTTTTTATTTTTTATATTCCATCAAATTCTAAATTTCCAAATTACATTAACAGCAAAAACAATAAACGAATAACTTTTATATCTTTGTTCAAGTCTTGTTCCCAAATCAAGGTACTGACAAAGCACTAATGCAATAAATTGGAGCAAGTTTCCATATTCCAAAATCCTATCCACCTCAAAAGAAAACACTAATCAACGCGTAACAGAACAACCCTACAGGCCTCTTTGATAGCACAAAAAGTGCTGGAAGTGTAAGAACTAGGAAGGGAGTGAATACTTTCTTTTTCTTTTCTTTTTTGAGGAGAAGGGAGTGAATACTTTGAAATCCTGCAATCCTATAAAAAATCTGGTCCTAATTCAAACCATCTTTACCTACATAAGAAGACTTAGTTAACCTTATTTGACACCAGCAGAATCTCCATTTTCTTACATTTTCTCAACTACCAACAGTATATTCATCACAGACAATAAACCAAAAGAACTCCCAATTCATCTCTCTCTCTCTCTCTCTCTGTGATGGAAACCATTCTATTCCAAAACACAAACATACGATATGGCAAACAAAAGGGCTATAGAAAAATACACTATATGGCAAACAGGGTTTCCTTGAACCCTAAACCTCCCTTTGATTTCATTGTTTTTCCCTTTTTTATGGAGAAAATTATTTAGATTAAAAGAGAAAAAAAAATACTCATTTTCGTTTCTTTTGCTCAATTTTCCTAACTACCAAACAGAGTCTAACAATTTCCCCAAAAAATTTCCGCAGAGAGAATCTATTTCTATGAGTTTCAACTTCCAAAAAAGACCTAAAATTGGATAAAAGTACATTCAAATCCAAAACCCTAAAAAATTTCCAAAGAGTGCCTCACACGAAAACCCTAAAATTGCAAGAAAATTTTGCATAGAGAAATGAAAATACAAACCCTAAGATTCAAGTACCAATAAAAAACGTAGAAAATATCAACTTACTCAGTCCACAAAAAAAGAGAGAGAGAGAAACCCAGCACTAGCTCCATCGGAAGAGTGAGAGTGAGACTTGTCATTGATGATGTCGTCATCTTCTTTGAGTTCAGAAGACTTAACATCATGCGTGATCTGAAAAATTGGGTTTAAGATGGAGGGTGAGGGCTTGAGATCGAAGAGATGGAGAGTGAGGGTTGAGATCGGAGATAGAGAGTGAAGGCTTAAGAGATGGAGGCTTGGAGGGTGAGGGTTAAGATCAGGCTTTAGAGATGGAGGCTGATGTGCGATGGGAGAGGCTAGGGTTGAAAATATTTTTAGTATACTATTTATACAAAGCCTAAAGCCGCGTTTTTAACTTGCGGCTATAGGCAAATCTGAAGCCACGTTTAATAAATGTGGCCACTTCCTAAACTAAAGTCGCGTTTTATACACGCGGCTACAGACTAAATTTAAAGCTGCGTCTATAAAATACGGCTTTAGGCAAGCTTGAGCCACATTTTTTAAATGCAACCATAGTTAAGATTAAAAAAAAAAAAAAGGCCCTACAGTCGCATTTTTTTAACGCGGCAATAGCTCCACCCCTAAAAATGCGGTTATATCTCATAAAAACGCGGCTGTAGACATGTCCAATGGCCGCATGTTTAAAACGTGGCTTCTTTTGCCTACTTTAAGCCATGTTTTTGCAAACGTGGCTTTAAAAAACGCAGCCTAAGACCCGCGTGTTTTGTAGTGTTACTTGTAACCGCTTGTGATTGATAATAATGGATTCTTGGGATTGCTGACCTTAAATTCACCTTGTGGGGTTTTGCCTCAGTGGTTTTCCCCATTCGTAAACAAATTACCTGTGTCAAATTTAATTTCCGCTGTATTTAGTTATTTGGTGATTTGTTTGTGCTACCACATTATTACATGTAATTTGATTAATTAATTAACTTGAGTAATTAATTAATTTGCTAAGGGGTCAATTCATTTTAACTCAACATGAACAAATTTGTAATAAGGAAACCTCATAATCAGAGCAACCACATCAGTCCATTTATAGTCTTCTAAAATAGAAAAAAGTACAAATTTTACACATTTTGAAAAAAAAAAACACCCACATCAGTGGGTGTAAAAATGTGTAAAGATGTGTAAATATTTCCATGAGCTTCAGTAACCGTGTATATTTACACAATTACTGTAACTCGTCCATTTATTATTTTATTAATTTTTTCTCTCTCTTGTCTCTATTGGTCTCCGTTTTTCTCATTTTTTCTCTCTCTTGTCTCTGCTTCTTTTTTCCTTCTCTCTCACTCCTCATTCACTCTCTGCTTCAATGGGTCTGATCAACCTCTTCGTCGGCCTCTTCTTTTCAACCCGCTTCAATGGGTCTGATCAACCTCTTTTTTTCTCATTCACTCCCTGTTGGTCCTCTTCATCAGCATTGACTTCGGCTTGAATGGGTCTGATCAACCTTCACTACGATCAACCTTGGGTTTTTGCTTGAATGGGTCTAGGTTTCGGCTTGATCTGGGTTTCAGCTCCGATCAACCATGAGAATGAGAAACAAAAAAATCACAAAGCTTAGGTTTGAGAGATCTGAGTTTCGTCTTGATGGTGGCCAGTGGCGACTCTAGGAATTTTGTTTAAGGGGGTCATTAAAAAATTTTAATAAAAAAACTTGAATATATCGAATTATCGACCAAAAAAAAAAATAGTACATGAAGTTTTACAATTTTCTTCTACGAGTTTTCAAATTTTAAATTGTTATATGATAGTTCATTATGAGTATCTATTGTCAATGTGGGTAGTTATGAGGCTATGATTATTTTATTTTGTTAAGTTTATCTAACAGTTTTATTTGTATGTAGTTGTTATTATTTATTTGTTATTTTTTTTATAAAATATTTTAAACTAAATTACTAAACTAAACTTATTAGCTTCATATTAATTATTGACGCACACAATCACACTCATTATATATAAACTTATACACTTTGTGTCTATTTAACCAATCAAATGTTTGGACAATGTTGTTTTGGATATGGGAGGTGGATTAGTGTTGTTTTGGAGATTGACTATTGATGTAATTGTGGAGGGTTCAGGAACAAATTATATCGATACAATGTTTCAAGAAGAAGATAGGGCAGGGATTGGAGTGATCATCCGAGAATGCCAAGGAAAAGGCCTGGCACACATGGTCAGAATCATCCCTCTCCCCCTAACTGTCATAGAGCTTGAAACTTTGGCTATATTGAAGGCTATATAATTTGATACTGATGTGAGTTTGGAAGATGTCACCCCAAAGAGAGTTTCAGAGATTGCAATGAACGCTTTGAATGCAGATTCGCAGTCTTTGGAATCCTTTGGTTTACTTAGTCGTGATGTTAAATGTTTTGCAAGTTTATTTCATTGTATTAGGTTTTCACATGTTCGTAGAGAAGGATTGTTGTATTCTCACATTAAGAGAAACAATAATGAGGTTGCTCATAATCTGACTAAAAATTTATTATGCACACCAGATTTTCAAATATGGATAGAAGATGTCCCATCTCATATTAGTTCGATTTTACATTGGATGTAGTTGAATTTTATTAATAAAATCCATCAATTTCTTTCTCAAAAAAAAAAAAAAAAAAAAAAAGCTTAGACAATCACTAGCTTTTTGATTTTTTTTTTTTCCTTAAGTTTTACTAACTTTATAACAAAAAATTATTTTAACATGATAACAATACACACATATGTAACAAACCATCTCTATTTCCTAATTATATAAATTTATATTATATTTATATTGTACACACAAACGTCCGCACACATTATAATTCACACAAATAGCATTATAACAAAAAGTAATGCACACAATTAATATTAGACACACTCTCACACACATAATATAAATTTATAAAAAGAGTGATACTTACAATTCACAAACATTGATTCTTTACTCTTAGAGTTAGAAATACTTGTAATAAGGGTGTGCAAAATTTAAGCCAGATTGTGCAAAAATATTTTTAAAAATAAATTAAAGTATTAAACTAACAAAAAAAATATTTTTTATATATATATATATATAAAATTCTGTGGGGGCAAAAGCTTAAGCCTTTGCGTTGGGCTTGAGCCCCACACTTGAATAATAATGCGTCCGAGGAGAAGAAAGCATGGGAGAAGGCCTCGTAATAGATAATAGAGCAGATAAATATCCAAGGGTGTTGGTCCGAGAGGGTCATCCTCCTCGGATCTGACATATGTCAGTAAAGTGAGCTTCGTCTTACCCTAGATCACCTTCCAGGAAGCTCCAGCGATGAAGATAGACTTCAAATGTACAAGGAAGGGATAAGAACACAGAAATATCAAAGGAAAAAGCTGCTACCACCACATTAAATGCATTACAGCAACTTTCCTGGCCTCATTAATGTGGAGAAGACCTCTGAACAGTGTTTTCAACCACTTTTACTCCCAGAAAATCAAAAAGCTGCGGGAAAGGAGACAAAAACTCGACTACGAGGCTAGAAAGTAGACAAGTGGATGGTAGGATTGAATAAAGGAGGACTATATAATAGAGTGAAGCCTCCGGAAGAAGGGGATCGAAAGATATTAAGGAAAAACATTGAGGAAGATACACTGTAGCACTAAGAAGAACACCAACTGAAATAGCCAATTTATCCAAGAACTTCCTCCTTGGACGTCATCTGAAATAGCCAACTTATCCAAAAACTTACTCCTCGGACTTGAGCTCAGCATTTGATTGTGTTTTATCCTTCTCGGACAGACTCATAACCCCTATTAACTATTGTAAAACCCATCACCAGCCTAGTTCTTTCACCCACTCTCTCATAAATTTATTGTATTGGGCTTATTGGGCCCATATCCTATTCCATCTGGATTTGGGCTACAATTTGTGACCCTACAAATTCTTTTTTTTTTTTTTTTGGAATTCAGGGGGTTCATTTCAACCCCCTGCATATAGAATAGCGCCGCCCTTAATGGTGGTTGGGTTTGAGAGAGAAAGAGAGAAGCCATGACTGAGAAAATAATTAAAAATGTAAAAGAATGAATATTTTATTGAATAAATGTGTAAAATAGATAAACTGATGCGGGTGTTTTGTAAAAATGAATTTGAAAAATAGAAAAAATAGGTTTTAGATGTGCAAAATGGAAAAAAAAAAAAAAAAAATTGCATTACTAATGTAGATGCTCTCATAGACCACAAGATTCAGCTTCTATCTAAAATTCATTCTTTTATTAACCTCTTAAAAATAAAAATAAAATCATGGAGCCACACTGTTGTTTACATGATTACCTATAGTAAATAGTTAAGTACGAGATGAAGAGAATATATCGGCCGGCTCCAAAGGTCACTTGTTTAGGAGAATCCAAATTTAACAATGTAAACTAAAAATCCACTACAAGACAAATAAAATAATTGGTGATAAAACTTTCAAAGCCACATAAAGGCAATGCTAAAACTTTCAAAGCTTTTCCATCATAAAGGTTTTCACATTACCTTTGTCAACACTGAGTTCTACCACCAACGTTTTTTGCAATCTAGAGGTCCCAACTCCTTAGATGGCTTGTCTGACTTCCGATTTGAATCCACTCCAGACGGCCTCCCTCCATCGGACCTCAACGCTACCCAAGATCCCCATTTTCTTAGCGATTCCATTAGGAAAAACTTCTTGGCACCATTATCTGATCTCCTTGTAAAACTCAATGGTGCAACTTTAAAGAATCCTCCAGTGACTTGCATTATCTCAGATGGTTTCATGCCATTCACCATTACAGCTGCTCAAGAACTTGGAATTCCTATTGTAATGTTCTTCACTATTTCTGCTTGTAGCTTAATGGGTTTTATGCAGCTTCGTTCTCTCAAAGACAAAGGAATCATACAACTTAAAGGTGTTAAAAAAAAAAAACGCAATTCCCTACTGAAATCTTGCATTATTTTGTTACAACTAATCACAAATTTTTAAGCTAAAACCATTCATTGATTTTGCAGATGAGAGTTACTGCTCAAATGGGTATTTGGACACAGTGATAGATTGGATTCCAGGTATGAAAAACATCCGTCTAAGGGATCTCCCAAGTCTCGTTCAAACCATAGATCCAAATGATGCTATCTTTAAATTTGTGATCGAAGCAATAGAAAGAGCTCCTAAAGCTTTGAGAATTGTTATTCACACGTTCAACGCATTAGAAAAAGAGGTATTGGATGCTCTTTCAACCATGTTTACTCATGTATATGCCATTGGCCCTCTTCAACCACTACTAATCAATCACTTACCCGATGACCTTTCGAAATCAGTTGGCTACAATTTATGGAAAGAAGAAACTGAGTGCCTCAATTGGCTTAACTCTAAATCACCCAACTCAGTAATATATGTGAATTTTGGTAGCATAACTGTTATGACACAAAAACAATTGATTGAGTTTGGTTGTGGACTTGCAAATAGTAAGCACCCCTTTTTGTGGATAATTAGGTCTGATTTAGTTGTCGGAGAATCAACCATTTTGCCACCTGAGTTTGAGGTAGAAAGTAAAGAAAGAGGCTTCATAGCTAGTTGGGGCCCTCAAGAGGAAGTGTTGAACCACCCTGCTGTGGGAGGGTTCATGACACATAGCGGATGGAATTCAACCATTGAAAGTGTGTATGAAGGAGTACCAATGCTTGTTGGCCATTTTTGTTCGATCAACAAACAAACTGCAAGTATACTTGCAATGAATGGGGCATTGGCATGGAAATTGATAATGATGTCAAAAGAGAGAAAGTAGAGAAGATTGTGAGGGAATTAATGGTAACAGAAAAGGGTAAGAAAATGAAGAAAAATGCAATGGAGTGGAAAAAAATTGCCGAAGAGGCCACTTGTCCACTTGGATCTTCATCCATTAACTTTAACAATCTAGTGAGTGAAGTTCTTTTATCAAAGGGCTAAATATATTTTGAAGAATTTTTTTTTTTTGAAGTGACAATAATAAGGTACCCGCTATTAAGTTTGTTTATATTAAGTTTGGCTAGAAATAACTATCATCTGTTGCCTACAAATAGAAAACTTTATTCTACAAGAAAAGGTTCCTTGACCATCCAACATCCAAGATGCAATGGCAAATTCAGATTCTCTATCAAGAGACCTCTATGTAGAGATGTAGACTTATCAATGTAAACTTGTAGAAGATTGTGGGCTAAGTCCCCATGTATTTGAATCCTTGTTCAATGAAATTTATATCTTTTGTGAATGCATCATCGTCACTTCAAGTAGGCTTTCTTAAGCAGGCATTGCAATCATCCTCATTATGATCGTTGTTATATTGTGTATTTCACAAAAATTCCTATTAAGTTGGTGTTACCGAACCCATTCCTTCTCTTGTGAAGTCAAATTCACTGCCTTGAGTGGTTTTCAATTACTTTGAGCGGACAAAATCTGGTTTGTACTCAAACTAAGTTCTCAATGGGTCTACTACTTGTTTATAAGAGCATCTCCAGCCGTCTAAACAATTTTTTGCCTATTTGGAGAGTGAACAGTACATTTTACCTTTTACCTATCCACTTTTTCAAATACACTTTTCAACATACTCTCTATCTCATTCTCTATCTCATTTAAATATTATTTCTTCATTCATTTTTTATTATTCTTTTAACAACTACACATCTTTCAACATTTTTTTATTCAACACCTTGATTATTATAATAGAAGAAAAGATTTGAAGAATGAACAGTAGCTCATCAGGTCTGATGAGCTACTATTCATTAGCAAAAAAAAAAAAATTTAGTTATAGAGAGGCTGTTGGAGCATGAACAGTAGAGATTTGAAGAGAATGCTCCCTATATTTTGACTATCCCTCTTGGAGATGCTCTAAGCCCTCTCAAACTCTTTCTCCTCTTGTAAAGTTATTATTGCGCCACATGTATTGTTTGTTAGGTGATGATCAAATCAAGCACTCCCGTCCTTGTATGACTAGACATTGCATTAACATTCATTGCACTGATTGCAGAACGAATGGATATGAATGAATGAAAAACTAGTGGAAATCATTGCTTGAAAAAGACTGACAAGCACTTGTTTCTTTATTGTGTAAGTGAGAAATAATTACCAGGTGAATTGTAGTTTTTCGATTATGGACTTCGTTAGCGTGAAATTCATGAGTATTTATAGGTGTTAATGACAGTTTATGGATTTGGTTAGGTTTAATTTACAGTTATTTTAATCTACATCATTGATATTGAATTTGAATTCTGATTAACGTTGGATGTGGGTTTAGAATTTCACCAACTCTTTGTTAAGCATAGAGCTCATCTGTGCAAGAAGACACACAAACATGACGATGTTTATGGCAAAAGGATTGCCCAAAGCTGTGCGTTTTGTTTAAAGAAGACACACATGAAACATTAGCTCCTGAAGTTCAAGTATGTGATCACTTACTCACACAACGCGGTCTCTAACTCAAGTCTAATAGGAACTAGTCGACAACCTGTGCGATGCACGGGAGAGCTATTAAATATGAGTTATTGCATGTTTTATTAGGGTAGTTTAAGATATTATTTTAAATCTCCATTTCATTATATTTTAGCTGGAAAGTACTACATTGTCCCATCAATATTGCAACTTAAAAATAACAATTTTAATAGATTGGAACACAAAAATTGTCTTTCAACTCAAATGTTTATGAAGTTGGATTTCAATAATAAACTCCCCTAAAAAATAATAAAAATCAACCAAAAAACAAACTTCTAGTAGGAAAACATGGAAGTAATTTTTAATGAATTGGGGTAATAGCACAGGCTTTCAATAAAGAAATCTGATTTAAAAAGCCGCAAGCCCATGATCATACAAGAAAGGAATTGAAAGTGATGTCTAAAACAAATTTTGACTTCTTATTCCCTTGAATATGTCAAATTATTCTTTGTATTCTTTTGCACTGAATTTAATTCTTTAAATGACAGCTATGACACTACATGATAATGTTTGACCTAAGACAATTAGTCAAACTTTGAGAAAAAGATATCTCACATTTATATCATAAAGAACTTGCATTTTTATTTTTATTTTTATTTTTTTGTTCTGTGATAAAGAAAGTACTGAGTCTTCAATCGGCAAGCCTTCTATGGTATAATGATGTAGCAACCAATATATATAGTGTAACAACATCTAAGGGGAGCAAAAGAAAAGAAAAAAGAAAAAAAAAAAATATATATATATATATATATATAGACAGACGGACATACACACACACACACTTACACAGTGTTTTGAACCATCCATTCATCTAAATTAGAATTCAATCGACTAAATTTAATACAATGGTTTTCATATGAATAAAGCTTTTTATATATACACATTTCCTACCAGCGGGTTTTGGCATCTAGCTCCAATTTCAAATGCCTTATCGCTTCATGTAAACTGTCAACTTCTCATCTTCTTAAATATAATGTCTCACCTCATCCCAAAGGCACCATTTCATCATGCTAAGCCTTCACCATCTCTGTTAAAGACGTTGCTTGTTTTAGATGGTGTTTTTGGGTGCAAAAAACTATGTTGGTTTGGAATTTTGTTGCAGTGGAAGGCCAGACAGAGTCTTTTATAAATCATATGTAAATCGTGTTTGAAATAGTACTGAAACCTAAATCACCTGAATTAACTACATTTGAAATTACCTGAATTCTTTCTATCTTTCTCACGATGTCAAAAATCTTCTTAAGCACCTCTTTGTTAGATTTTTGATGCCCTTACAAAGACAAAATGACATTGAGGAGTATTTAGTAATTCACCCAGTGAACGATTTTTAAAATTCAGATTTTTTTTTTTTTTTAAAAAAAAAGTTGAAAACTTACAAACATGAGAATATATTTGGTGAATCTAGTGGACTTGCACAACATGACTAACCCTCCAAGATAGCAAGATATTATCACAAATTAAGATGCATTAAAATTAAAACAACAATTCCATAACAAAAGAATAAAGGGTAGTTCAAATAGTTCATATTGTTAATCTCATGCCATAAAGGAAACAACAATTTCTGAAAAATTTATTCACTAAGTTCTTTTAACAAACAGGCAGAGCACATCATTAAACAAAAAATTGAAATAAATAGATATGGAGACTTGAAGCTCAAATATTTGACATACTAAAGTAGAAATGGAAATCCAATTCAGATGCAAAGTTTGCATTCTTAGCCTCGTTGATCAAACAAATATGACAAAACTCATCTCTAACATTACAGAGTGTGTGTATACTAACGAAATACAATTTCATAATAAAATTGACCTAATCATTGTGATATGTGAACAACATGGCCTTTATATCATAACCCAGGAAAAACTTTAATTTTAGAAAAATATATACTGAAAAAACTTGACAACAATGGTAGAAAAGAAACATGGGAAATGAAAATATAAAGAGGGGAATATATTTCAACACAAAAAATTAAAAAATTAAAAACGGCATAAATGAAATGGCAAACAGAGGTTTATTTTTGGGTAACATGAATCTATGTTCTTCAAAACTAAATCAATCCATGAAGATCTCCAGAGATTTCTCTTTGGAGCGAAGACATACTCAAAACAAAGTTAACCCAAATATCCAAAAGAAATACCAAATCTAACACAGATAACTGATATTAAAAACAATTCTAACCCAAATTTCTTACTCAAACCGAATCTAAGCCAAAACCTGAATGCAATCCAATCCAATCCAATCAAAATACCCAGACCTAAATCATATCTAAACCCAAATTTAAAGAACCTAAACCAAAACACAATACAATTCCACAATAGTACACCCACCAAATAGCACCGTTTTTGGTAGGGATAGAACCCAAACCTATGTCATATTTCATTCCCAAACCTAAGAAATAAGGAAAAAAAGAAAGAAAGAAAGAAAAATTTACCGATGGTAGTTCCGACGGTCTGATGGTAACGGTGCACCTTACAAATTGTATATTTGTGTGCCTGCAGTTCCGGTGGTCTGAGTATCAGGAGGGAACAGGCGGGGGCAGGAATGGCCGGCCATAGTTATTTCTCCCTTGGGTTTGTTCTTGAAGAGGTTCAGGGTTTTATTGTAAGGCAGCCTAGAGAGAAGAAGGTTTTCACTAATATAAGCCAGGCAGAGATAGAGTATTTTTTAAAAAATATTATTATCACATTGTTGGTCGGTGTTATTAAAAAGAGAAGCCATTTTTCTGAGTTTTTCAACCAAATAGAGAGAAATTGTTTCAAAATTGTGCATAGGAAATACATTTCAGAAGAGAGTGAGAAAGAAACAGAGAAAGGGAGAAGGGAGCGTATAGGGAGAGGGAAAAACTAAAGGACCTGTTTGGCCACTAAGTTGAAACAACAATTTTCACATTTTAAACAACATTACATACATTTCCACACATTTTTTCACCCACATGTATTTCAAAAAACTCCAAACAACAATTCTTAAACTATTCTACCAAACACCCCAAAGTGTTTGATTTTTTTTTTTTTTATTTTATATATAGTTTTTTATGGGTAGGAATATGAAATGGGTTTGTAAACTGCTACCCAAGAGTCAAAATGTTGTATTTTTCTTTTCTTTGAGAACTTAATTTTTTTTTAGAAAACTTTTAACATGAAAAACGTTGTATCTAATGAATCAGAAAATTGTTTCGCATAGACCACAGAACCAAAAGTCACCTCGTTTAAGGTTTTTAAAACGAAAACGTGGTAGTGATTTATGTAGCCACGTGACGTAATGAAGAGTAGTCAACAAAAAGTCAAACGTTTCGGCTATTCGTTATTATATAGATATATAGATATATGGTCCTCAACACGGTGCCGTTTGGAGTAACTAAATTATAACAAACTTGAAAATAAATAAAAAATTATAACAAACTTTTTTCTCAAAAAAAAAAAAAAATGTATAACAAACTTTGTAACAGATTTTCCCTCCAGATTTTGGCACTAAAATCTGTTAGCTTAGCTGTCATTTTCTGTTATTAACAGAATCAATTTTTGGTGAATTAGATCATGTGGTAGAAGTCTTAAGACATGTAAAAGTAGTCACAGATGTGTTGTATATTATTCATTGAGTTCAGATTTCATTTTTGCATAAGAAAAATATCTCTCTCTTCCGCCATTATTGGTTTATTTTCAAGAACTCAACAATTTCTTTATGGTATCAGAGCCTATCTTGGGAAGCTCTAATATGTCATCTTCAACCTTAGCCTCTAGTAGTTCTACCTCCAATACTTCAACAATGGCGCCTTCAACTACTTCTTCATCTATGAACTTGATGAACCAGCCTCTACTACTTCTATCAAATATGGCTAATATGATGACTGTGAAATTGGACAGTACAAACTACATAGTCTGGAAGCATCAAATCACCATGGTACTTGAGACTTATTCCATGTTTGATCTACTTGATGAGATGCAATCAATACCAAAGAAATTTCTCAAAGATCTCTTTGGATCAATCACTACAATAATCAATCCAGACTATCTGACTTGGAAATCAAAGGAGAAAACTTTATTGACATTCATGATTTCTACTCTCTCACCATCAATTCTAGCTATCATGGTAGGTTGTACTATTGCTATTGATGTGTGGAAAGTGCTAGAGAACTGTTTCTCTTACATTTTGTTAGGAATATGAAATAATTGTTGTAATCCCTTTAGTTAGGTAGTTAGCTAGTTGGTTGAGATTAGGATAAGGATAAGTTAGTTATGATTTGAGCATATGTAGCTCATTTAACACATGGCTTAATTCATAGAGCACATGTTGATTAACTAACCAATTATCTTGAGCCATGTGGGCCAATGACATTAGAGCTAGTTTTCTATAAATACATTATTGTAATTCAACATTAGATATCATTGAAGAATATACTAATTCCTTAGTGCATTAGTGCATCTCTCTCTCCTTCTCTCTCTTAATCTATTTTTTTCTCTACGGAGGGTGACTACCTCAAATTAAGTCAATTTCCCTACAATTACCATCAATTCCCTTACAATTCATACCCATCCCTATTAGGAACCTTTAGGCTACTAACATTTGGTATCAAAGCAGTCAATCTTGAGACAGGTGAATATGACTAACAAGAAATCTTGAAAGACTTACAACAGAGGTTTAGGCCTTGAAAGACAGGTGAATATGACCAACAAGATTCATGGTGAATGAAGTTTCAAAGACGGTTAAGGCCTTGACAGAATCTCACAAGGCCGTTTCAAAGAAAGTCAAGGCCTTGGCTGAATCTAACAAGGCCATGAATGAAGAGAACTTAAGATTATAAAAGGTTCTTGAGAATATGACGGAAGAGGAGGTACAATCTCTTGATTCGACTGACCAAGAATCCACAATACATGAACATGTTGCTTTTGTGTGAGAGACCGCACCCTCGACCCCTTTTTTTGGATGTTGGTGTCGGGCCAAACCCAAGTGAATGGATGGAGTCGTGTTATTGCCTCTCAAAATGGAGGTTCGACTAATTATATTTTCCCCTTTAGATTAAAGGTTTTACAATAGAGTCGCTACTTATTTAATTATTGGAATAAATAAGAAAACCAAAATTGAAAAATTCCTTATTTTTATTAATTTGCAATTGAATTTACATTGATTAAAAAAAAATTACACGGCTTTGGTCCTAGATACAATCTAAGATAAAATACATGACTTTGTTTCCTAGTTATAATCTAATTATTGAAAATTACAAGGATAAGCATTGATCTATCAACCCTTGATCTAAGCTCGGAGGCTATGTTACAAGGTGGAAAGGTGTTAGGCATCCACCTTGCTCGATGAAACCAATCTTCTAGACTATGGTGGCCAACATTCATACCATTCAATATGTCAATAAATTTGCATGTTGAATTTAATGTGTGTGCATGTGATAAACCCTAATTCAATTTATTAAGCATTGCATTTGGATTGAAAAATAAATTCTAGTGTATGTGTGTGGATGTTGATATCCTAGATTCAAGGACAACCAAGAAAATGTGAAGAACACATAAGAACATTTAAGAGCATTCAAACATATTCAAGGGAATTTAAATAATTAGTATCATGCTTTAATCTTAAATTCTCATCATGGCAACATAAAAAACCAGTTAGGAAAATGAATTATACCTTCGTGCAAGATCCATATGGTGGAGGAGGAGACTCTTGGTGGAGGTCCTAAGGGTGGAAGGAAAGAAGAGCTAGGAGAGGAAGAGTGAGTCTCACTCAATACCTTGAGTCTCAAGTGTAGACACTCAATTCTTTACCTATGATTTAATCAAAGAGAATGACTTGAATGACCATCCATGTACCTCAGAAAATCATGATTCCATTACATGCATCAATTTGTTCTTGCATTACATGTATTAGCTTATCTTTGTGTTACATGCATTAATTCATTCATTGCATATCATAAAAATGATCTTGAGATTCAAACGGTCACAACGGTGTTTTTGGTTTCCAAATCGGACCATTGGATCGAAAGACATCGCATGATCAAGTCTGCATGGTCAACATGCATTGTGTCTAGGTAAGGTCGACCATGCATGATCAATTTAAATTAATTCTGATTGGTTAAACCATTAAAATTAATTAAATAATTTTGTGATTGGTTGATAATTAGTGTTTAAAATAAGGATGTATGCAAAGGAATAAAATGGGTGATTGGATAACAATAAAATTATGGATAATCTGAACTTTATCAAGATTTATTTTAGGGTATTTATCTACTAGATAATTGTTCTTAAATAGCCAGAAAAGAGATAAAAATCATAGATGGAGGATGAAAACACATCTAAGTACAAGGGCCGGTCATAAAATCCTAGAAGAAGAGTCCAAATGGCACCCGAACACGAAAGAGTGTTCGGTGCCAAAAGGCCAATTCGGCACTTTTGGAGTGTCGAATGGCACTCTAAAAGGGCCGAATTTCCATGATTTGGGCTTTGGCCCAACGGCCTTTAGGTGACGATAAGGCACACCTTTTTCGATCTTTACGCAAAAGGATACGTCCGAATTCACACCCTAATCACCTGTGCCTATTTTTTACAGTCCTCTGACCTCTATAAATAGATACTGAACCTCATAATTTAGCACCTTTTTTTTTTTTGCTCTAAGAGGCATACGTTTTTGGCTCTCAAATTGCTCATATTTTATGATCCTTTCTCTGAGTATTGCTGCTTAAATTAGGGTTTTTAGGTTTCAAAGAGAATTGAACAAATTTCTTTGAATCCTAAAACATCATCTCAAGAACAAAGTGTGCTCATGCAAGAGGTTGTTTTATAACCCTCTTTTTTTTTATGCTTTTCCTTATCATGATGGTGCATGTTTAATTGTTTTTGATATTCATATGTTACTTTGTTAATTTAGCTTATGAAAATATGTTTTTGATTCCTTTATTGTTGATATAATCTGTTTCTTAGTTTTAAAGATCTTCATGCAGTCAACTCTTTTTTTCTTCAAAATAAAATAGATCTGCATCTTCTTTAGATGTAGATCTGAATTTTTCTTCGAATAAAAATGATCTACATCTTCCTTAGATGTAGATCTGGATTTTCTTCACAATAAAATAAGATTTATTGTTTGATTGGAGGGTCTAAACTGAAACTCGACGATGGGCTTGATGCACGGCCCAAAGGCTATCGGTGAAGATCCAAAGAATTCACTGTATTTTATGCCTCGGGCCTAGATTGAGACTGACAAGAGTGGCTCATAAACAATCCCTACAGCGGACACGTTAGTATGGTTAAAAAACATATTGTAAGAAATAACCTAGCAGTAAAGTGTTTTTGTAGAAAATAGCCTAGCGGTAAAATGTTTCTGTAGTAAAATGGCTCAGCAATAAAATGTCCTAGCGATAAAATGAGATAAAATAGGATAAATCTCCAGCGGTTAGCTATTTCGCAGATTAAGGAAAATATATACATTTTTAAACTCATCATCCGTTAGCTCTGGAGAAGAGTCTTCTAATACAATAATATAAAGGAAAAATTCTATAGTAATAGTTATATCATAACCATCAATAGTAAATGAATAAGTAAATATCATAGGTTCCATTATAACAAATAATGAGGAAAACTTAGTGTGAGATAAAGGGAGAGAGAGAGATCCCAATTAATGCAACAAGATCATTATGGTGTCAAGACATGCTCGTGAATATAGTGAGTAATGAGGAACATTTCAAGTAGTATGAGTAGAAAGAGAGAGTGTGTATAGTAAAGCTGCTAGGGCTTTCTGCTAGGGGTAGATGAGTGTTTATGAGTAGAGTTACAAGAAGTGTTTATAAGCTAGGAGCTAGGGAACTTATTTTCTAAGCTTGAAACTAAAAACTCAGTGACTTTTTCCAGAGCTTAGAGAAGGCTCAAATAGAGAGGTTAAGGAAGAGTTCTTCTTTCCTGGTGTATATCTTAATGTATCTCAGTGAAGCATTAATTGAGAGTTCCATTTATATTTGGGTTTTTAGGGGGTAATTAGTAAATAATCTCTGCTAAATCTTTCTCAAACTTTAGAAAATCCTTAGAGAATCATTCCTAGGATTTTAGTTAAGAGTGGTAAGCTTAACATTTAGAAGGTTCTTGTTGTTTTGGGTAATAACAGCTGGGATTCTGAATTAGCATTAAATGTTGATTGGTCTTGGCTGATGAGATTAGAGCGTGCATTAAGCTAATGATCTTGGTTATGTTGCTGCTAGAATCAGAGCTCCCTAGGGCAGATTGTATCTGTAACACCCTAACCCAACTTTATAATTAAACAATGTGTTTTAATGGTTAATTATTATTTTAAGCCACTTTCTTTCTATAATTAATATAAGAGTATTTAATAAGCATATTATTTTATTATACCTTTGAATAAAAATTGTAAAGATTATAAACAATTGTATTATAAAAATATATACTTAGTATGTGCAAAATTATATTAAGTGGTTTAAGTTATTAGATACATAGTTGGTGTTTTAATTAAGCACGATGCATGAGATAGTATAGTAGAAATTTCACCCACATGCAACCAATTGAAATTCAACAAATGTAATGCCAAAGTGTCTTGCATGTTGACAAACCCCAAAGACCAAGACTTGGCCGACAATGCAATCACCAAGCTCCACCTCACTTCTTCCTTGACTTTTCTCAAGACAAACATCCAAGAAGCCTCTCTATTCCCACGGGTAAACACAAATCTGAATTCTCACCTCTAACTTTACTCTCTTTTCTCTTAAGGAAAGAGTTAGGAAGCTCTCTTAAGTCTCCTTTGTCAAACCCACGGGTCCACACATCCAAAGAAAGACAAAGCCCCACCCCAAAGTCCATTTCCCTTATCTTTTCTCGACTGCTCCAGAAGGTTCAGCTCCTATTCTTTTTCTCTATTCTTCTTTCTTCTTTTGTTGTTCTTGTCGGCAGCACCTCTCTCACCAACAGCCCTCCCTCTCTCATTGAAACCATATATCTCACTCTAAAGAACAAATTAAAAGATTATCCCTAAGATTTCAGCTTCAAAGTTTGTGGGTAAGTAAATAAAAACCTCATATTATTAAGGGTATTTTAATGATGGTATGGTTTGCTTTAGTTTCACTTCCATGTTCTCTAATATGATTGTTGAAGCTGAAATTTGTGATTTGTGAAATTAGGAAATCATGAACTTGTAAGTTATATATATATATATATATATATATGCTGTTTTAAGAAGCTTTGAACTGTGTTGATGGTTTGTGGAAGGTAGATTATGGTTTTTACTAATTAAGGATTGTATATGATTAAGGAAGTAAGAAAAAGTTAGGGTGTGTACTTTTGATGCTATTGCTGGGATTTTTGTTGCGTGTATTTTTACTCTAAATGGTTAAATGACTATATATAAGTGTTTTCAAACATGTATAATGAGTGTATAAAAATCCCCATATGATAATAAGACTGTTTGCAATCATTTTATAATTTTACAAGAAAATGTTTCAGAGCTGCCTCTATAACAGATTCTGTGTTTACACATGTTAAATTATGTATTAAATTGTATACAGTGAATTAGGATGCTAGGAGTAGTTCTTATGAAATTTAAGACACATGTGGTTGTTATGGAAGTGGTCTCACAACATTTGGATTAATATAAAAATAATGATTTAATTTCTAAGTTGCATAAAACTCTGTCAGGACAGATTTGAGCACATTGTTTTGCATGATTTTTAATAAATCATGTTTTTATTCTTTGTCTCCGAAATTTTTATGGTATATACTAGACATACAAGGGAGTGGTTCTTTAAAATTGCATGACATTTGGATGTGTATGGACAGCCCATTTGTATTTTACAAGTGGGGAATATGCTGCTGAAATGAGCAGTGAACAACATATGCTACACCTGACTTCGAGGATTTAATTTTAAAGTTAGGTTGAATGTTTTGAGCTATGATTTAATATGCTCATCTTTTAGTATATCTAGATCATAGATTAATTTTTTGTAACTTGGTTTGAGGTTTAGTACTCGAAGCAAGGGTTATAAACCATGCGATAGTTGTATTTATGAAGCTGTTTTGTCCAACATGCTATATGTTGCCTTATGAGTGTATGGTTACATGACCATGCTTAAAGGATTTTGTGTTTATGCATGCATTATTGCCCTAATCTCAAAGCACCTAATCATTAGAATGTTGGTTTCTCTATGATTTGGTACATCATGATGTTTGACGAATATATTTTGTGTTTGTGGGAACCTCATTGAGGTGGGATTAGGATTTTCATGATTATAAGAGATAGGTGTTGAGATGAATTAGTAAGTTTATTCTAAGGTATAATTGGCAGTAATAAGTCTTGATTTTTGGTTTAGGTGTTACAAGTATCCAAGTCTAAGCTCCTTCGACTTTAGGTTCTCGGTTCCTTTGCTTTCAGGTAAGGGATAAGTTATATAAGTATTTGGTAAATCATGCGGTTATTTTAAAGTATATGATGCATTAAAAGGTTTTTGATTAGAGATATGGCATTTAAGCATGTTTCAAACAAAGATATGTTCGTGAGTTTTCGAAATCTTATGTGTATGATTTAAACATATTGATGCTATTACTAAATTCCATGAACATGATGTTTAAAGAAAAGATTGGAAATGATATTATTATGAAATGTTATGCAAAATAAGAAATTTCAGTATGATGTAAAGTATGAAATGTTTTCGGGTTATGTCCTCTGGTGATCTGAACTCGGCCAGTATGGGTTAATTATTAGCTTTCCATGGAAAATGTTATCTGTTTGGCCATTTAAAGTAGAGGAAATGGGGCTACCCATAACTCTAGGACATTTAAAGTAGAGGAAATAGGGTTGCCCATAACTCTAATCTGAATAAGGCATTCTCCCCAATGTGTACGGACGGCGGGGAGAAACAAAACCTTGAGGGGATGTGCCATCAGGCCTCCCAAAGAGGATAATATCATACACACGAGGGCACCCAAATGTGATAAGGCCTTCTCTGTACAGACTTATCAGATATGGACTAACCAATAAGTTATTTATAAACAATTATACTATGTTATTAATCATGAGAGAATGATTTTGTTTATATGTATTATGAAAAGTTAAAAGCTCTCATAAAAAGAAGTTTATGATGAAAAAAAAAAACTGTTCTTTAAAGATAAGAGTTTCTGAAGTTCGTTGTGCTATAAAAATAAAACTTCTAATGAAAGTACAAGTTTATGTTAAAAAGTTATTAGATATTTGTTCTTATGAAACGTTAAGTTTGATGACCATGAAAGTTATAATATTTTATGAAAAGAAATTTATAAAGAAAAGTTTTCTGATTTGGCAAGATATTTCTAGTTTAAGACAAAGTTACCAATTATTTGATTTAAGCTAAAATGATTATTTTGTAATGAGAATACATATATATTGATTTTAAACAATCAATAGTATATTTGGTGACTTTGTAAGAAATGAAAGAAGTTCAATCTGAAAGGTTTTGGTAATATTATTCTGATAAGAAGAAGGAGAAAAATTATTTCCTACGAAGAGCATACAAGTTATTATTATAAAGAATATAAAATACTATGCATAAAAAGATGTTCTCCTATCTGCACATTTCTAAAATGAAATGATTTGATTTACATGCATCCTTATTAAATTCTCATGTATCTTATCTTTACTGAGCTATGTAGCTCACCCCTTCCATTCTTTCAGTTAGTAGGTTTTATTTTGGAGTAGAGGGAGCCTTAGTCAAGTTTTGGAATGAGTTTATTTTAGTTTTAAAAGTATAGATCCTAAGTTAGCATTTGATGTCTAGCTTTATAATTATTGTGTATTTTAGGATCTAATGAAAGTTGTGTACCTTAAAGTATTAAGAGATGTATTATGTGAAAGTGCGGATATTGAATGATTGGTGGATTATGTTATTCTTCGAGTATGGTGTAGATGCTCTGAATATCAAGTAAAAAGTTATATCATTTAAGTAAAGAAGCAAGAATGAAAATAAGGAGAAAAGCTTTGTAAAAGCTCTTGAAAAAGTTAAGTTAGTTCTTGTTAATATTAGGTTTAAGCTTGATATTAGCATGTCAGTCATGGTCACAAATCTTGGTACCGGGTTTGGGGCGTGACAGTATCACCCTAAGCCAGGTGTCAATCTTAGAGCCCTTGTTGGGAACTCTGCTAGGATCCCCTTGGTTCCCTCCAAACCACATTTCCTTAAGTTTCCCCATTTAGGGTTCATGTGCTTGGTCCAAGAACTAAAGAATACACGTTTTTAGTATGAAAATAAATTGATTTCAAGTTGTTTTAGGAGCTTTACTAGCCTGGTCATGGCTGCTCCTAGTTCTTGACCAGATGGGTTGGAGAAGAAAGAAGGGACATCTGGCTGAAACTTCCCAGCTTTTTGTCGCATCACTTTTAGCTTTATGTCACATGAGAAATGATGGAATTTCAGCCTGTGAAGGAAGTGTTTAACCTCTGATGGACATGTGTCCTCTTCTGATCTGATTGGACCAGTTTGGACTTGATGGGAATGGGCTCCAGTTGTTTAGTTGTGCTAAAATTTGGCTGGTCAGCTCACGTGATTTCCAGCTGTTGGGATTTGTGTATGGGCTGGGTTGGCTCAGCTGGGCTTTGTAGTTGAGCTTCTTTGGGCTTGGTTATCCCTACAAAATGAAGAGTTTTGTCATGGGTGATATACATGGGCTTTTGTAAATTTTGTAATAGAGGTATTTCTTGAGAGATGAGTAGTTATATTTCCCATGAGTGAGGGATTTAGTATATGTAAAACAAGTGTCAAAATAATATTTGAGCTTTTGCAAATATGTGCCAACATAACATTTGGGCTTTATGAAATAGTTGCCAAAATAATATTTGGGTTTCGTAAAATAAGTGCTAAATTAATATTTGGGTTTCGTAAAATAAGTGCCAAATTAATATTTGGGCTTCGTAAAATTTGTAAAAATATTTCCACGTGGCAACGGGCTTTTAAGATGCCGTGTCGCAACGGGTTTTAGAGGTGTCGTATCGTAACAGGCTTTAGAGATGCCATATCGTAACAGACTTTAGAGATGTTGTATTGTGACGGGCTTTAGAGATGCCGTATTGTAACAAGCTTTAGAGGGGGGGGGGGGGGGGTTTGTTGGCCCTTTTGGATTTTTCCCATTAGGTAAATGCTTTTGGGCTTTCTATAGAGGTGGTATAATTTTATAGCTCAATATGGTAGCAATATGGTGAGTATTTTTGTGAAAACCCAAGTTGGATAATATGTGAGATATAATGGGTAATATTTGTGAGAGGGCCCAAGGCAATTTATGGGGGCTTATATATAGAATATTGTGAAAGCCCAATAACACTGAGAATATTTGGGTAATATATATGGGGAATATTTATGAGAGCTCAAAATAATTTATGGGCTTGCGTGGGTATTTTTGTGAGTGGGCTAATGAAATTAAAGCTCGAAAATTTGTACCTCAACAATGCCAAGGGTTTTGTGACCAAGGAGATTCTTGATTTTTATTGTTAATAAAATGAAGAACTTTGCAGCCAACAATCTTCCTAAAGTTAGTGTGTTAGTCACGTACAAGGATCTGTGTATCATTGGTTAGTCATGTTCTGGGATTTGTGCATTGAATGGAGGGATTGCCGCTACAATACAAGTCCAATTGGGTATTGGGATAAGGGTTCAACTATAGGTTGGTATTAGGTACTGAGATTCCTTTTACGTGTAACTGCTTGTGATTGATAATAGTGGATTCTCGAGAGTTGAGACCTTAAATTCACCTGGTGGGGTTTTGCCTCAGTGTTTTTCCTCATTCGTAAACAAATCACCTGTGTCAAATTTAATTTTTGTTGCATTTAGTTATTTGGTGATTTGTTTGTGCTACCACACTTTGCATGTAATTTGATTAATTAATTAACTTGGGTAATTAATTAATTTGCTAAGGGGTCAATTCATTTTAACCCAACATGGACAAATTTGTAATAAGGAAACCTCATAGTCATAGACCACAAGATTCAGCTTCTATCTAAAATTCATCTTTTTATTAACCTCTTAAAAATAAAAATAAAAATATTGGAGCCACCACTGCTGTTTACATGATTACCTATAGTAAATAGTGCGTTTATGTACGAGATGAAGAGAATATATCGGCCGGCTCCAAAGGTCACTTGTTTAGGAGAATGCAAATTGAACAATGTAAACTAAAAATCCATTACAAGACAAATAAAATGACTAGTGCTACAGATATATATCCTGAGAATCTTTTATTGTTGTTTTTATTTTGATTGTTTTTCTTCTACAGGTGGAGAAATCGGTTCTTATCCTCGTTAACTCTTGCCCAAACAAAATAGCTAAGATTCACAAGTGAAACCTTTTATATGCATCAATGAAAGTGCACATATGGGCGCACAAACAAACATAACAGAATGAAGGAAATGGATTCTTCCAATAAGGCAGTAGTAACTGATAAGCCTCATGCAGTTTGTATTCCATTCCCATCTCAAAGTCATATAAAGGCAATGCTAAAACTTTCAAAGCTTCTCCACTATAAAGGCTTTCACATTACCTTTGTCAACACTGAGTTTAACCACCAACGTTTTTTGCAATCTAGAGGTCCCAACTCCTTAGACGGCTTGTCCGACTTCCAATTTGAAACCATTCCAGACGGCCTCTCTCCATCGAGCCTCAACGCTACCCAAGATATCCATTTTCTTTGTGATTCCATTATGAAAAACTTCTTGGCACCATTTTCTGATCTCCTTGTAAAACTCAATGGTGCAACTTCAAAGAATCCTCCAGTGACTTGTATTATCTCAGATGGTTTCATGCCATTCACCATTACTACTGCTCAAGAACTTGGAATTCCTATTGTAATGTTCTTCACCATTTCTGCTTGTAGCTTAATGGGTTTCATGCAAATTCCTTCTCTCAAAGACAAAGGAATCATACCACTTAAAGGTGTAAAAAAAAAAAAAAAAAGAGCAATTCCCAACTGATATCTTGCATTATTTTGTTACAACTAATCACAAATTTTTAAGCTAAAATCATTCATTGATTTTGCAGATGAGAGTTACTTCACAAACGGATATTTGGACAGAGTGATAGACTGGATTCCAGGTATGAAAAACATTCGTCTAAGGGATCTCCCAAGTCTCGTTCAAAGCATAGATCTAAATGATGCTATCTTTAAACTTCAGATCGAAGGAGCAAATAGAGCTCCTAAAGCTTCGGGAATTGTTATTCACACGTTCAATGCATTAGAAAAAGAGGTATTGGTTGCTCTTTCAACCATGATTACTCATGTATATGCCATTGGCCCTCTTCAACCACTACTAATCAATTAGTTACCCAATGACCTTTTGAAATCAATTGGGTACAATTTATGGAAAGAAGAAACTGAGTGCCTCGATTGGCTTAACTCTAAATCACCCAACTCAGTAATATATGTGAATTTTGGTAGCATAACTGTTATGACACGAAAACAATTGATTGAGTTTGGTTGTGGACTTGCAAATAGTAAGCACCCTTTTTTGTGGATAATTAGGTCTGATTTAGTTGTTGGAGAATCAACCATTTTGCCACTTGAGTTTGAGGTAGAAAGTAAAGAAAGAGGCTTCATAGCTAGTTGGTGCCCTCAAGAGGAAGTGTTGAACCACCCTGCAGTGGGAGGGTTCATAACACATAGCGGATGGAATTCAACCATTGAAAGTGTGAATGCAGGAGTACCAATGCTTTGTTGGCCATTTTTGGACGATCAACAAACAAACTGCAAGTATACTTGCAATGAATGGGGCATTGGCATGGAAATTGATAATGATGTCAAAAGAGAGAAAGTAGAGAAGATTGTAAGGGAATTAATGGAAACAGAAAAGGGTAAGAAAATGAAGAAAAATGCAATGGAGTGGAAAAAAATTGCCAAAGAGGCCACTTGTCCACTTGGATCCTCATCCATTAACTTTAACAATTTGGTGAGTGAAGTTCTTTTATCAAAGGGCTAAATATATTTTGAAGAAGTTTTTTTTGACGTGACAATAATAAGGTACCCGCTATTAAGTTTGTTTATATTAAGTTTGGCTAGATATAACTATCATCTATTACCTATAAATAGAAAACTTTATTCTACAAGAAAGGGCCCTTGACCATCCAACATCCAAGATGCAATGGCAAATTCAGATTCTCCATCAAGAGACCTCTATGTAGAGATGTAGACTTATCAATGTAAACTTGTAGAAGATTGTGGGAAAAGTTCCCATGTATTTGAATCCTTGTTAAATGAAATTTATATCTTTTTTGAGTGCATCGTCAACACTTCAAGTAGGCCTTGTTAAGCAGGCATTGCAATCATCCTCATTCTGATCGTTGTTATATTGTGTATTTCGCAAAAATTCCTATTAAGTTGGTGTTACCGAACCCATTCCTTCTCTTGTGAAGTCAAATTCACTGCCTTGAGTGGTTTTCAATTACTTTGAGCGGACAAAATCTGGTTTGTACTCAAACTAAGTTCTCAATGGGTCTGCTACTTGTTTATAAGCCCTCTCAAACTCGTTCTCCTCTTGTAAAGTTATTATTGCACCACATTTATTGTTTGTTAGGTGATGATCAAATCAAGCACTCCCGTTCTTGTATGACTAAACACTGCATTAACATTCATTGCACTGATTGCAGAACGAATGGATACAAATGAATGATAAACTAGTGGAAATCATTGCTTGAAAAAGACTATGACAGGTGCTTGTTTCTTTATTGTGTAAGTGAGAAATAATTACCAGGTGAATTGTAGTTTTTCGATTCTGGACTTCGTTAGTGTGAAATTCATGAGTATTTATAGGTGTTAATGATAGTTTATGGATTTGGTTAGGTTTAATTTAGAGTTATTTTAAATTACATCATTGATATTGAATTTGAATTTTGATTAACGGTGGATTTGGGTTTAGAATTTCACCAACTCTTTGTTAAGCATAGAGCTCACCTGTGTAGAAAGACACAAACACGACGAGGTTTATGATAAAAGGATTGCCCGGAGTTGTGCGTTTTGTTTAAAGAAGACACGCGTGAAACATTAGCTCCTGAAGTTCAAGCATGTAATCACTTACTCACGCAACGCGGTCTCTAGCTCAAGCCTAATAGGAATATATGGTCCTCAACATGGTGCCGTTTGGGGTAACTAAATTATAACAAACTTTGTTAACAGATTTTCCCTCTAGATTTTGGCACTAAAATCTGTTAGCTTAGCTGTCATTTTCTATTACTAACAGAATCATTTTTTGGTGAATTAGATCATGTGGTGGAAGTCTTAAGATATGTATAAGTAGTCATAGATGTGTTGTATATTATTCATTGAGTTCAGATTTCATTTTTGCATAAGAAAAAGAACAAAGTTTCTCTCCAAACTAGTTTGGAGAGAAACTCTTCGAACTTCTCATATATTTCTTTTTTGAGTGTGAATTTTGAAAATCTAACTGTTGAATTTCATGTTCCTTATGTTCTTAACATCCATATCAAATTTCATTCAAATCGGATGTTATTTACTATTTGATCAACTAACTTATTTTTTATATACAACTTTAGAATACAAAAAATTGATATTTTAACATTTATTTGATTACTGTCGGGGACAAAAAAGTTTCCTTCTCGACAAATAAATTTAAGTTGGGTTGGAGGGTCTAAACCGAAACTCGACGATGGGCTTGATGCATGACCCAAAGGCTATCGGTGAAGGTCCAAGAAATTCACTATACTTTATGCCTTGGGCCTAGGTGGGAATCGACAAAAGTGGCCCATGAGCAGTCTCTACAGTAGATACTTCAATATGATAAAAATACACACTGTAAGAAATAGCCCAGCAGTAAAGTATTTCAGTGGAAAATGGTCCAACGGTGAAATATTCCTGCAGAGAACAGCCTAGCAGAAGATGGCCTAGTTGTGAAATATTTCTGCAGAAAACAGCCCAGCTATGAAATATTTTTGCAGAAAATGGCCCAGCGGTAAGATAATACAAAACAGAGTAAACTTCAGTTGTTAGCCATTTCACAAATCAAAGGAAACGTCTACACTTTCGGACTCATCATCAGAAAAATCTTCTAATACAACAATATGAGGGAAAAATTCTATAATAACGGTGACATCATAGCCATTAATAGTAAAGGAATAAGTAAATATCATGGGTTCCATAATAACAAATAATGGAGAAGACTTAGTGTGAGATGAAGGGAGAGAGAGAGATCCCAGCTAGTGCAACAAGATCATTATGGTGCCAAGACATGCTCATGGACGTAATATATGTAGTGAGTAAAAAGAATCATCTGTGAGAAGTATGCGTAATGAGTGAGAATATGTTGTAGTACTGCTGGAATGTATTGCTGGGATAAGTAATTGTTTAAGAATTGAGCTATGAGAAAGTATTTGTGAGTTAGGAGTAGGGGAACTTAGCTTCCATACTTGAAACTAATAACTTAGAGGCTTTTTCAGAGCTTAGAGAAGGCTTAAGCAGGGAGGTTGAGGCAGAAACTTTTCTGGTGTAAGTCTTAATGTGTTGTTGGTTGTTGAAGCATTAATGGAGAGTTCTTTTTATAGTAGGATTTTCAAGGGGTGATTAGCAAATAATCTTTCCTAAATCTTCCTCAATCTCCAGAAAATCCTTAGAGAAACGTTCTTGAGATTTTAGCTAAGAGTAGTAAGCTTAACTTTGGAAAGTTCTTGTTGTTCTGGGCAGTAACAGTTTGGTTTTTTGCTCTAGCATTGAATGCTGATTAGCTTTGGCTGATGGGATTAGAGCATGCTTTTAGGCTAATGATCTGGTTGTGTTGCAACTAGAATAAGAGTTCCTAGGGCAGATTGGACCACCCCAAGTCAAGTGTCAACCTTGGAGCCCTTGCTGGAACTCTGTTGGGATCCCCTTTGGTGTTCATGTGCTTGGTTCATGAACCTGAAAATACATATTTTTGGTATGAAAATGAGCTGATTTTTGTGTTGTTTCATGAGCTTTACTGGTCTGGTCATGGCAGCTTTGGTCTCTTGACTGTATGTGCTGAAGAAGAAAGAAGTAATAGCTGGCATAAGCTTTTTCAGCTTTCCCAGCTTTCTGTCACATCATCTTTAGCTTTATGTCACTTGAGAAATGATGGGACTTCAACTTGTAGAGAAAGGATTCTTCCCCTGTTGGACACATGTCCATTTTTTGATCTAATTAGACAAGTTGTGGCTTGGTGGGAGGGAGCTCCAGCTATTCCATTTTTGCTGAAATCTAGCTGAGTAGTTCACGTGTTTTCCAATCTGCTGGGATTTGTGTGTGTGGGCCAGCCAGACCCAGCTAGGCTTTGTTGATAAGTTTGCTTGGGCTTGGTTTAATCCTACAAGATGAGTAGCTTTGCCATGGGTGATACTCATGGGCTTTATAGTTAATTGATTATGGCAATAATAGTCATAGTTTCCATAAAGCTTTGTGAAAGAGATATTTCTTGAATAATCATATTTTCCCATGAGAGGGGGAATTTAGTAAGTGTCAATAATCTTTGAGTTTTGTAGGCATGTGCCAAAAATAGTATTTGGGCTTTGAGCGTAAAGTAATTATTTTTCTTGCCAAAATAGTATTTTGGGCATTGTGGAGTAGTTGCTAAAATAATGTTTAGATTTTGTAGAATTGTGCCAAATTAATTGTTTGGGCTTTATGAAATAAGTGCCAAATTATTATTTAGGCTTAAGAGAAATAGTTGCCAAATTATTATTTGGGCTTTAAGAAAAATAGTTGCCAAATTATTATTTGGGCTTAGTAGAATAGTACTAAATTAGCATTTGGGCTTAAGGAAAATAGTTGTCAAATTATTATTTGGGCTTAGTAGAATAGTGTCAAATTAGCATTTGGGCTTAAGGAAAATAGTTTTGAGATTTTGTGAAGTATTGTCGTGTAGCAACAGGCTTAGTAAATGGTGCCATGTAGCAACGGGCTTTTAGAGGTGCCGGATCGTATCGGGCTTTTAGAGATGCCGGATTGTACCGGTCTTTGTAAATAGTGCCGCATCGTAGCAGGCTTTGAATTTGCCATATTGTAGTGGGACGTTGAATTAGCCACATCGTAGTGGGAGTGTTGAATTAGCCACATCGTAGTGGGACTTTTGGAATTAGCCACATCGTAGTGGGACTTTGAATCAGCCACATCGTAGTGGGACTTTGAATCAGCCACATCATAGTGAGATGGTTGAATTAGCCACATCGCAATGGGACTTTTGGAATTAGCCACAACGTAGTGGGACTTTGAATTGGCCACATCGTAGTGGGACTGTTGAATTAGCACATCGTAGTAGGACTTTTGGAATTAGCCACATCGTAATGGGATTTTGAATTAGCCACATCATAGTGGGACTTTTGGAATTTTGGGCTTTCTTTGGGTTTTGCCCGTAAGTCAAATGATGTTGGGCTTTGTGTGAGGATAATGTAATCTTGCGGCCCAATTTTGGTAGTAATATGATGAGTATTTTTGTGAAAATCCAAGTTGGATAATATGTGGGCTATAATGGGTAATATTTGTGAGAGGGCCCATGGCAATTTATGGGCTTGTGTAAGGAGCATTTGCGAAGGCCCAATAGCATGGAGAATGTTTGGGTAATATATATGGGAAATATTTATGTGGGTTTTACGTAGGAAAAATTGGTGGGAGCCCAATATCATGGAGAATACTTGAATAATGTGTGAGAAATATTTATGTGGGCCTAGAATAATGTATGGGCTCATGTAGGTATTTTTGTGAGTGGGCTAATAAAATTAAGGCCCGAAAATTTGTACCTCAACAATGACATAGCAATTGATCTTTGATTTTCTTGAAATTTTGTAAGTATTAAGGATGTAATAAGAGCATACAATCTAACGGTTAGATTTTCCAAATTAACATTCAATACAAAGATATATAATGAGTTTGTAGGATTTCTCTCCAAACTAGTTTGGAGAGAAACTTTGTTCTATGAAAAATATCTCTCTCTCTCTACTATTCCGCCATTACTGGTTTATTTTCAAGAACTCAACAATTTCTTCTTAGTATCAGAGCCTATCTTGTGAAGCTCTAATATGTCATCTTCAACCTTAGCCTCTGGTAGTTTTACCTCCAATACTTCAACAATGGCGCATTCAACTACTTCTTCATCTATGAACTTGATGAACCAGCCTATACTACTTCTATCAAATATGGCTAATATGATGACTGTGAAATTGGACAGTACAAACTACATAGTTTGGAAGCATCAGATCACCATGGTACTTGAGACTTATTCCATGTTTGATCTTCTTGATGAGATGCAATCAATACCAAAGAAATTTCTCAAAGATCTTTCTAGATCAGTCACTGCAATAGTTAATCCAGACTATCTAACTTGGAAATCAAAGGAGAAAGCTTTATTGACATTCATAAGTTCTACTATCTCACCATCAATTCTAGCTATCACAGTAGGTTGTACTATTGCTATTGATGTGTGGAAAGTGCTAGAGAACCATTACTCTTACATTTTGTTAGGAATATGAAATAATTATTGTAATCCCTTTAGTTAGGTAGTTAGCTAGTTGGTTGAGATTAGGATAAGGATGAGTTAGTTAGGATTTAAGCATATGTAGCTCATTTAACACATGGCTTAATTCTTAAAGGACATGTTGAATTAACTAGCCAATTATCTTGAGCCATGTGGGCCATTGACATTAAAGCTAGTCTTCTATAAATACATTATTGTAATTCAACATTAAATATCATTGAAGAATAAACTAATTTCTTAGTGCATTAGTGCATCTCTCTCTCTCTCTCTCTCTCTCTCTCTCTTAATCTATTTTTTCCCTTATGGAGGGTGACTACCTCGAATTAAGTCAATTTCCTTACAATTCCCTTACAATTCATACACATCCCCATTAGGAACCCCTAGGTTCCTAACATTTGGTATCAAAGCCATCGATCTTGAGACGGGTGAATATGACCGGCAAGAAATCTTGAAAGACTTACAACAAATGGTGAATGAAGTTTCAGAGATGGTTAAGGCCTTGACAGAATCTCACAAGGCCATTTCAAAGAAATTCAAGGCCTTGGTTGAATCTAACAAGGCCATGAATGAAGAGCTCTCAAGATTGCAAGAGGTTCTTGAGAATATGACGAAAGAAGAGCTACAATCGCTTGATTCGACTGACCAAGAATCCACAATACATGAACATGTTGCTGTTTGTGTGGAACAAGAACACACTGTTGGTGTGAATACAAGTGATCCAATGGTGTTTGACATTGGCCAAACTCATGCTTCAATAAATGGGGCTGCTCATGTAATCAAGAATGAAGGCGTGGACTTAATAGTCATGCATGGTGGCAATTCCATTGAATTTGGACTTTGCTATGGGGAGCACATCTTGCTCATTAGTGGCTGTCACAATGCCAAGGAACTAGATGCTTCTTTTCTTGGTGATAGTTGTGGGATAAATGATGGATTCCATAGTCAAGATGATCACAATTTTTAAAAGAAATTGAGTTCTATATTACTAAAGGTTAAGTTCAATACGACTGCTTTGCATTATGCTCCTATGTCAGTTGTGATTAATTGCTTTGGAGCTATTTGTGTAATCAACGGTCAAGATACATTGGCGTATTGGGTTAGTGGTTGGTTTCCCCTAATGAAGGTGTCATTTCACAACCACACCTTGTGGGCAAGATGTTTTCAAGTGGAGGGAAATGTTATGAATATGAAAAAATTGTTGTAATCCATTTAGTTAAGTAGTTAGCTAGCTGGTTGAGGTTAGGATTAGGATAAGTTAGTTAGGATTTGAGCATATGTAACTCATTTAACACACGGCTTAATTCATAGAGCACATGTTGAATTAACAAGCCAATTATCTTGAGTCATATGGGCCAATGACATTAGAGCTAATCTCCTATAAATACATGATTGTAATTCAACATTAGATATCATTGAAGAATAAACCAATTTCTTAGTGCATTAGTGCATCTCTCTCTCTCTCTCTCTCTCTCTCTTAATCTATTTCTTTCTCTATGGAAGGTGACTATCTCGAATTAAGTCAATTTCCTTACAATTCCCATCAATTCCCTTACAATTCATACCCATCCCCATTAGGAACCTCTAGGTTCCTAACACATTTCAAGGTCTCATGTGATGAATCTTAAGGGAGAGCTTCATAATATTCATAAGGGTTTTGAGAATGTTGATGTGTATTTGCAGAAAATCAAGGTAGTAAGTGATAAATTGATGGTTGTAGGTGTGATCCTAACTTTTGCATATTGCAATCAAAGGCCTCCCAAAGGAATACAATGCCTTTAGATTAGCAATTAGAACTAGAAGCACAACTCTTAGCTTTGATGAGTTAGCTACTATGCATGGAATAGAGGAAGAATCACAGAATGATTCTTTTGAAATCAAGGAAACATTTTCTATGGCAATAAATACAACAAGACCTCTAAGTAAATCTGGTTATTCTCAACAATCCTATGGAAATAGAGGTAGAGGTGGTAGCTAACTCATCAAATAAAAGCATCCTAAATGTTGTTACCTTGATGTAACTTTTTGAATATTGATGTCAATAATAGTGATGTATCATAAAATTTATCTTTAAGTTAGCTTTTGGTTCAATGAAAATTTACCTTTATGTTAACATTGATAATCATTGGGTACCAAAGACAAACAACACCATTGATTAAGCCAGTTGCATTTTATATAATCTAAATTATAGGTATTACGGCAAACAACAACACATTATATATATTCTAAATTTCAGAATTGTGTCTAGGGAAAAAATCTTGCTCAAGCTTTGATAGAATAAGTATATCAATTTGCAATGACATATTTTCAAATTTGACAAAATAGGTATTCCCAAAATGTATTGGTCATTTCATACTTTGAGGGGGTAACAATAGATGTTGGTCGTTGCTTTTATGAAAACAGTTATTACACATATGGTTTTATTTTAACAAAGTTCTATTTGTTTATAGAGTACAAAATTATATTAACAATATATCTATTGAAAACTGCAATTCTTAAAACAAATTATTAAAAAAAAAAAAAATTGTCCATGCCTTATCCAAATCAAAACTATTTTCCTGCATTGGAACATTTCATAATGCCAAACTCTCATTTATATATACAAAACAATCACAAATAAATAATGAACATTTAAATTTTCACCACAAAAATGTTCAACATGCCCATATCTCTCCACCATCTGAATTATCCTCATTTTTCATCATCAATATATTTCTTGTAAACACACTTGTACAATTCTCCCATTGAATAATAAAAAACAAATCCCCTTCCCCCCCACCTATAAGAAAACAAAAAACAAAACTGCACACCGTTTCTGTACATATATTAGATAAGCTACATTGTCGTTTAGATGAAATTGCACATTTCTTCAATTTCTTCAACTTTGGAACACAAGGTAAGATCTCTGGATTTCTACTTGAAGCTTCAATCTGAGTTTCATCTGTTCCTACATCAACTAGTAACTAATTTACTTGTCTTGCTTGGTCAAGTGCTTGTCTAGGTAGCTCTGATGCACGAGCTATTGCACTGTGTGGCATGCTGGGCTGCACTAGTGTGGTAGTTGATGCTGTATCACCTAGTGCACTAGCTGCTGCACTGTGTGGCAAGCTAAGCTGCACTAATGTAGCAGCTAGTGATGCACTCTCTTGCCTTTGACATAACTAAGCACATTTAATATAATTGATTCCAGCACATGCAAATCTAAAAAAATCTCCAAGTTGCATAGTTAGCAAGAATATATCCCAATGGAAATATTCCAAAGTGAGCATAGTATAATTAAAGTACGAATCCATCCTCAAATTCACTCAATATAATCTACCATTACATATTACCATCAAAACCAAATACCAAGCACATCTTAGCAATTCCACAAGCTGGAGTAATCCTCCACATAGCTTTGTTTTGAAACTCAAGCAAAGAATTTAAAACATAGTCCCCTTATTTTCTCAAACTTTCTTAGTGATCAATTCCAAACTCATACACAATCTGATTTAGTAACAGAAATAAGCAACATACCAAAAACAATTAGCAAGGTTCCATAACAACAACTGGCGCCATGATGAAAAACAAAAAAAGCAGGGTTTATAAAGTCAATAATAAACATGACTGATGTTGATATAATCCAGGTATCTAACAAAATGTACCAAATTCCTTTTTATTTAAATCTAAGGCAATATAGACGTAGACTATATGCAAGTAACAAAGTACACTGCAAGCAATATATGAATTGACTTCATCTTAGTGACCAACACGAAGTTTGACTACAGTAGCATCATATATTACCTGTGTTAGGACATATGTGATTCACTTGTTAGAAACATATGTCACTATTTTGTGTAATTGGTTAATCCTTTAACAAAACGCACCTTACTTTTATTTGGGTGGATCTAGGATGTGTTTAATACATTGAGAAACCTTATTTTAAGTTTAAGTGTTAAAGCCATGTAAGTCTGTCCAAGATTCAAGTGTGAAAAGTGCTATTCATTAAAGCTCAACAGCTAGCTCGACAACCAGCATATATCGAGCCTTGAAAAGCTGTTGAAGCTTGTGGCTTAACAGCAACTCGATAGACAGGGTATCTATCGAGGTTTATGAGGCTCAGTTTTTTAGGACAGTTTTTCATCCAATCCATGATTGTATGTTTGGCCTTTCTTTTCTCACAACCCTAAATATATAAAAGGATTATTTTAAGGGCCGTCAAAGGTGACACAAGTTGCACAAGTGTTGAGCAAAGTTTGTTCAAGCAAATTGTGATCGAAGACAGAATTTTTCCTAGTTCATCTTTCTTGTGAAGAAGTTGTTGTGTTTATGCATCGTAGGGTTTTGTAACCAAGGAGCTTCTCGATCTTCATTGTGTGATGAACTAAAGAATTTTGTAGCCAACAACCTTCTCTATTTAGTGATTGAAGTCGCGTACTGGGATCTGCGCAATTGGTTAGTCACATACTGGGAGCCGTGCATTGAAAAAGTGAGATTGTCACTACAGAACAAGTTCAATTGGGTGTTGGGGTAAGGGTTCAACTGTAAGTTGATATAAGGTACTAGAATTATTTTACATGTAACCGCTTATTATGATAATAGTGAATTTTTGGGAATGGTGACTTTAAAATCACTCGGTGGGGTTTTTGTCGTGTAGGTTTTCCCCATTCATAAACAAATCACCGTGTCAATTTATTTTCCACTGCATACTTAGTTTAATTGGTGATTTGTTTATGCTACCACACATTTGCATGTTAATTTGATTAATTAATATACTTGGGTAATTAATCAATTAATTCATCACAAAGGGTCAATACGTTTTTGGCCTATCAAGTGGTATTAGAGCAGGCACATTCTGATTAGGTTTTAATCTTTGCTGTGTGATCCATTAACCCCTGTTGTCATGGCTGTAACCGGCTTGAAGAGATCTTTGTTTTCAGATACATCTTGTTTTTCTAATCTCTGCTTGTTTGAGTATATCAGAATATACAAGTCTAAAAGTTATTTGAATTCTATTATGATGACTATTGGAAAAGATCTCAAGTTGACCAAGAAGAAACTAGACTGTTTCAATATGAAAATGTGCAAAGGAGTTCGTCTGAGAATAGTGAAAATTAAAGGTTTAGCTCATAAAAGGTAGATAAGAGAAAGCACCATTCCCACTGATCTGTTGTCTAAGCACAAAGTGTGTTTTATGATGAAGTCCGCATTTAAGGTTATGGACACGTGTTTGTGGTACCTTGACAGTGGTTGCTCAAGACACATGACTGGAGACTGATCTCTCTTCAAGGTTTTCAAGTCTAAGAAAGGTGGCAATGTCACTTTTGGTGATGGGAGCAAATCACAGATTAAAAGTAAGGGAATCATCTTTCTACCTGGACTGCCAGACATTGCAAATGTTCTATATGTAGGAGGTCTGAAAGTGAACCTATTGAGCATAAGTTAGATATGTGATTAAGACTTCATGGTGCTATTCTCAAAGGGAAGGTGTCTTGTCATGGATGAGTCGGGAAAGAAACTCATAAGTGGTGTTCGCACTCTAGACAATTGTTATCGATTGGTTCCTGATGTTGATATTGTGTGCAATAGCATTTGTTTACCAAATGAAAATCTATGGCACCAACGGATGGGACATGCTAGTTACAAACATCTCTCTATTGTATCTAAGCATGAATCAGTCTTGGAGATGCCAAAGCTTAGTAGAGTGAGCAATGTGGTATGTGGACCATGTCAACTTGGGAAACAGACGAAAACTAAGCATCCGAGCACTCAAACATCTATTACATCTAGACCATTGGAGCTTCTACATTTGGATCTTATGGGTCCAACTAAAACCGAGTCTCTTGGTGGTAAGAGATACATCATGGTTGTGGTAGACGACTTCACTAGGTACAATTGGGTTATCCTCCTACGATCCAGGCCAGATGCCCCTGAGCACATTGAAGTCTTGTGCATAAGATTGCAGAATAGAAGGGGCTTGAAGATTGATCGAATTTGAAGTGATCATGGTAAAGAATTCGAGAACTCTTATATGGAGTCCTTTTGCACAAAATCAAGTATATCTCAAGAATTCTCTACTCCTATTACACCTCAGCAGAATGGTGTAGTAGAAAGAAAGAACAAGATTATTCAGGAGATGGCTAGAACCATGTTGCACAATAGGATGTGGCTAGAAACTTATGGGGAGAAACCGTTAACACTGCATGTCATACGGTTAATATGGTGTACTTTAGACCCGGTACCAAGAAGACTTCATATGAGTTATGGAAAGGAAAAAAGCCAAAAGTGAAGTATTTCAAAATCTTTGAAAGTACTTGTTTCATTCTTAAGGATAGAGAGAATGTAGGAAAATTTGACTCCTGAAGCGATGAAAGAATATTTATAGGATACTCCTCCACAAGCAAGGCTTATTGGGTATACAACAAAAGAACCATGAAGGTAATGGAAATGATGAATGTTGTTATTGATGAGTCATCAGATTCTGGTTCTGAGTAAGTTAGTGAGGAATTCCCCAAAGAAATTCTTCCTCTTGAGCCAAAGGAAGTTCCAGAAATTGTTGAACAAGAGCCCGCATCTCCAAGTACCCCTGGTACTCCTAGTATTATGGAAGATTCTGCAGATATATCCACTTCACTAGATTCTGAATCTCATGAAGAGAAAGGGTCTTCTTCTAGGATTAAATTAAATCATCCTCTTGACGTTATTGTGGGAAACATGAATGAACTCACATTAAGGAAGCGTACAGTTGATAAATGTGTTGCTAACTTTATGTCTTATTCTTGTTATTTTTCATAGGTTGAACCCACTAAAGTTGAGGAAGATCTTTAAGATGAAAGCTGGGTTGAAGCAATGCATGATGAACTGCTTCAGTTTCAGAGGAATGTTATCTGGACTCTAGTACCTAGACTGGAGGGTGAGCACATCATCGGCACAAAGTGGATATTCCGCAATAAAACTTATGAGAAAGGCAACATGATCCATAACAAGGCTCATCTTGTAGCTCAAGGATACTCACAAATGGAAGGAGTAGACTATGATGAAATATTTGCCCCAATTCCCCATATGGAGTCCATCAGAATTCTCCTAACCCTAGCATGTCACTTGAAGTTCAAGCTTTACTAGATGAATGTAAAGACTGTTTTCTTGAATGGGCTACTTAAGGAAGATGTCTATGTGGCTCAACAAAAAGGATTCATTGATCCACACTTCCCTGATCATGTGTTGTACCTCAAGAAGGTACTTTATGGGTTGAAGCAAGCCTTTAGAGCTTGGTATGATCGGCTCACACAATACTTGGTGTCACATGGGTTCACAAGAGGAAAGGCTGATCAGACTTTCTTCATCGAAAGGGAAGATGGCGAGTTGATCATTGCTCAAGTCTATGTTGATGATATCATTTTTGGATCGACAAAGGATGAACTTGCACATAGCTTCTCAAAACTCATGCAGGCCAAGTTCGAGATGAGCATGATTGGAGAGCGAACTCACTTCCTTGGATTGCAGATTCCTTAACAAGATTCAGGTATATTCCTATCTCAGTCTAAATATGCTAAGAATCTTGTGAAATAGTTTGGTTTGGAATCTGCTAGTTCTGTTAGAACCCCTATAAGCCCAAATGTTAAACTCACTGTTAACTTGTTAGGAAAAAGTGTTGATCCATCTCTCTATAAAAGCATGATAGGTAATCTTTTTTACCTTCCTACTAGTAGACCTGACATTAGTTACAGTGTAGGAGTGTGTGCTAGATATCAAGCTAATCCAAAAGAATCTCATATGACTGCTTTGAAAAGAATCATAAAGTATGTTAAAACCATTGCTGACTTTGGTGTGTGGTACAGCAAGGACACAAATGATATCTTAGCTGGGTATTTTGATATTAATTGGGCTAGGAATGCTGATGATAGAAAGAGTACATTGGTGGGTTGTTTTTATGTGGGTAATAATCTTGTCTCTTGGATGACTAAAAAGCAGAATTTCATCTCATTATCCACTGTAGAAGCTGAGTACATCGCTGTTGGAAGCTGTTGCACCCAACTCCTATGGATGCAAAAACTCCTCCATGATTATGGTATTTGTCAAGAGCATCTTACTATTTACTGTGACAATACCAGTGCCATCAACATCTCTAAGATTCCAATTCAACATTCTCGAACTAAACACATAGAGATTCGACATCACTTTATTAGGGAGCTTGTCGAAGATGGTACTCTTACTCTTGAGTTTATTCACACTGATAATCAGAAGGCTAATTTGTTTACCAAACCTCCTGATAGCAAATGGTTTGAATTCCTTCGTCAAAACATTGTTGTCATCTCCATGAATTGATCTCTTCCTCTCCTCTTTTCTCCTCATGCATTTGCATCTAGTTTTATGCTTTGCTTTGTTTAACATGTTTTTATTTGTTTTCAGTTTTGTTTATTTTGTATTTCATATAAAAAAGTTTTTTTTTTTTTGAAAAATCAGAAAAATACAAAAACAGTGTGTATTTGTGTACATTGGTACTTGTGTACCTTAGATGGCTATTGAAACAAAATTTTCTAAACTTTGTATCATTTGTAGCTTAGATGAGCATCCCTATGCACAATTAAGCAAGTGAGCTTTATGGCTCATGTTTGTGATGAGTAAGATTAAGTTATCTCTTGTACTTAACACTCGTATCACTCTTTTTGATGGGAAAGACTAGAAAATCCTAAGAGAAATGCATAAATAATCATCTCATCACTGTTGCCTGCCAATCATAAAATGACATCTATATGCTTTGGCATAGCAAAAGTAAAATATCAAAAGCTTAACATCATTAGGTATTTCTTTTCTATCTCTTATATGCCCATGCATGATTTGCTTACAAAGAAAAATATGCAAAGAAAATAAAAGAAAAAAGAATAAAAAAGCTTTATATGTGATTGCAAGCATGTCTTCTAGAAGATGTGGGAGTTATAGAATGTACCTTGAAGGTGATAGTCCCCATCAAATAGTTATGATTGTGTGTGAGTTAAAGTGATTTTCTCATATCTCAAATCGTTATAACATACAGACATTTATGCAATCTTGCGATATTTTTCACACACAACACGCAATATTCTTTGCTACTCTCGATACATATGCAGGTACAATGTGATTTGGTCATCACAAGGTTTACATGTGTTAATGTATGCTCACTAAACTGTCTTGACTTATTTTTGAAATATAAAATTGGTTAGACTTGTTTAGTGTGTATGTGTTTTGGGATCTTTGTGCTTAATTTTTTTTTGTTAAGAGATGTTTTTGAGAGGTCAAAACATTGTTTGGATCCTTGGTTGAGTTACATATTTGATTGCATTCATATATGTGTTTTTCTCTTCTTGAAAAACTGTTTTTAAGCAACCTCGACAGATCCTCGACACCTCTTAACGCCTGGCTTATTTGTCGAGCTCTTCAGTTGCTTTTTATCACAATCTCAACACCTCTCAATAGCTAGGTGGATCGATCAAGAAAGTTCTTGTCCCCTCGATAGCTCCTCGACAGAAAGCTCGACCCATCGAGCTTCACCTTGCCTTGGACACATTCTCGATAGCAGCTTCTATCGAACCCTTTAAAGCTCGACAGATACTCAACACCTCTCGATCTATCGAGAATTACTGATGGGCTATATAAGGGGGCACTCGCGATTTAGATCTCATTTCTCTCAATCTCTCTCAATCTATCTAGCCTTTTCACCTCCAAAAACCTCTCTCACTCACCTTCAACCTCTTTCTCAAGGATTCTTCAAGCTTATTCAAGTTTTTCTTCACTTGGTAAGTTTCAAATCCCTCATTTTCATGCATTTCATGCTTTGTAACCTAAGTTTTTAGGTTTTCTACAAAATTTGGGGTTTTTTAAAATCAAAGAGGTTTTTGTGAAATTTTTGGGATGGGTTTTGAAGATTTGATCTTAAAAACTTCATACGTTGCATCTCATGAGCATTATAACAGTATTGTCATGCATTTAGATGTGTGTAACTGATTATGTGCTGGTAGATTTGGATTAGGCTGAGCCCATAATGCTTTTTATATTGCATGCCACATGTTCATGCATTCACATGCATAGGTTCTTTCCTTTCAATATATTCTTTAATATATTTTGAACTGTTTTGGGAGTTTTCTGATTGTCTTCTCTCTTTCTCCCTCTCTTTGTTTACGTTAGTCTGCTTCTATGGCACCCAAACGTAAATCTGCTCTATCCCATAACCCTTTTCGTTCTGAGGCATCTTCTTCTTCTGATCCCACCCCCTCTTCTGTTCAGTTCCGTGATGAGAAGGCCAAATCAGACTTCTTTAAGAACTTTTCTAGACGAGGCGTTCATTCGGAATGCTGAGTCATTTTGTCAGACTTTTCTGACACTGACCTACCCACTGTTATTCACAGTCGTGGTTGGGAGTCATTGTGTGACGTCCCAATCACCTGTCCTTCCATGCTGATTCAGGAGTTTTACTCCAACATGCAAGGAATTGATTCTTCGTACCTCTCTTCATTACTCGCGTTTAAGGTACGCTCATAGTTGTCACACCGAATATTGCATCCAAGGTGCTCCATGTCCCGAGGGTAAAGCATCATGACTACCCTGTTTTTGAGCGTCTGAGGACTGTGTCCAAAGACGAGCTCATTTCTGCTTTCTATAAGCGTCCATCCGATTGGGGTGAGCGCCAGTTCACTTACTGTTCGGGCTTTGCAAAAGGCCCTCGGTTTTTGAACATGGTCCTGACTTTTGTACTTCATCCTCTTTCTCATTATAACTCTATTACCGAGCCTCGTGCTTGATTTTTGCTTTCTTTATTAGAGCATTTCATTATAGATTTTCCCTCTCATTTAATTCTTTCTATCATTGATGTTTATAGGGATACGGCGACCTGTGATAAGCTCATCTTTCCTTTAGCTATCACGAGGCTTTTACACCATTTTGATGTTCCTTTTCCTTCTTTCGAGCCCTTCCATGTCGTGGATGCTATAGATGTTGGTACCTCTAAACGCAGTAAGGCACAATTTCATTTGAGGCATTCCGATACAGCAACTCCTCCCACTCCTTCAGCTCCATCCACCTCCGCTCCCTCTATTTCAACGAAAGGTGTGACTCTAGACGCGATCATGGTGCAACTTCAGCGCATGGATGCTTGCCTCGATACACTCTTTATAAAGTTGTATCAAGTGAACACCCATGTCGGCCATATTGCTAGACGGCAGGCTCGCCTTGGTGGCTTTGTTGAGTCTCCTTCTCCTCGTCTCGAGGTATCCGAGGAGGATGATGATGGTGAGGATGGAGATGCTAGCTCTTCCGACACTGACGAGATGTCTACTTGACACTTTTACCCTTTGTCACTTGTGAGAAAAAGGGAAAGTAGTTTTGGTTATGAGAGTAGTCATAGTTAGAGGGAGGGTTAGTATAGGAGATTTTTGACAGGGGGAGTGCGTATATAAGGGATGTAGTGAGGATTTCATGTATCCTTTTCTTTTCTTTCTATTTCAGATACATTATTCTTGTACATGGATCTTGTGACCATTATTGACATACATTATACTTATATTCCTTATTTTAGTGATGTATGTTTTTCACTTACCCTTACATGTATTGTTTCTTTTCTCTCTTTATGCACATGGTTCTTATTACTTTTATGCAATCTATTATTTTTGTTTTACACAAAGATGCCTTGATGAGTTTTGTTTATAGTGTTTCAGAAAGACAGGTTGTCAAAGTCGTCCTTGCCATAAACTCTCTTCTTGCAAAGTTTTTCAAGAGTTTATATTAGGATAGATTTTATTGTATTCAACAAGTGAATATGAGTTGAGTGATTTACGACTTCTCTCATATGTTCATTTGTTTGTCGTGGTTTTGTCACGGATTTCCTAAGGGTGAGATTGTTAAGACATATGTAATTCACTTGTTAGGAACATATGTCACTATTTTATGTAATTGGCTAATCCTTTGACAAAACGCACTTTATTTGTATTTAGGTAGATCTAGGATGTGTTTAATACTTCAAGAAACCTTGTTTCAAGTTCAAGTGTTAAAACCATGCAAGTCTGTCTAGGATTCAAGTGTGAAAAGTGTTGTTCATTAAACCTTGATAGCTAGCTCAACAGCTAGCATCTATCGAGCCTTGAAAAGCTGTTGAAACCCATGGCTCGACAGCAGCTTGATAGATAGGGTATTTGTCGAGATTTATGAAGGTCAATTTTTCAGAACTATTTTTCATCCAATCCGCAATTGTATGTTTGGGCTCTCTTTTCTCACAATCCTAAACATATAAAAGGATTATTTTAAAGGCTGTCAAAGGTGGCACAAGTTGCACAAGTGTTGAGCAAAATTTGTTCAAGCAAATTGTGATCGGAGACAAAATTTGCCCTAGTTCATCTTTCTTATGAAGAAGCTGCTGTGTTTGTGCACCGTAGGGTTTTGTAACCAAGGAGCTTCTTGATCTTCATCGTGTGATGAACTGAAAAACTTTGCAGCCAATAACCTTCTCTAGTTGGTGATTGAAGTTGCGTACTAGGATCCACGCAATTAGTTAGTCATGTACTGGGAGTCGTGCATTGAAAACGAGAAATTGTCACTACAAAACAAGTCCAATTCAGTATTGAGGTAAGGGTTCAACTATAAGTTGATGTAAGGTACCGGGATTCCTTTACTTGTAACCGCTTGTTGTGATAATAGTGGTTTCTCAGGAGTGGTGACCTTAAAATCACCTAATGGGGTTTTTGCCGTGTAGGTTTTCCCCACTCATAAACAAATCACTGTATCAATTTATTTTCTGCTGCATACTTAGTTTAATTGGTGATTTGTTTGTGCTATCATGCGTTTGCATGTTAATTTGATTAATTAATATATTAGGCTAATTAATCAATTAATTCATCACAATGAGTCAATACATTTTTAGCCTATCAACCTGGAAGGAACCATCAATGTTAATTTAGGTAGCCCGATCTTATTTTTTCCCTTTCTTTATTATTACAATATAAATATAAAGATGAGAAATATGTACAACCCCAAAACAAGATTGTACATACAGCTTCAATATTGGAAGAGGAAAAAATAACAATTTTAATCTAATCTAAAAGAACAATTTTTTGAAAAAAAAAAAAAAAAACCCTTTTACTGTATATTAGTGCATCTATACTCATTGAAGCATTTTATCAAATAGTACAAGTTTCCTCAATTTTTTTGAAAAAAAATAATAATAATCAAGACACATGTAAACAGAAAATTCATAAAATAAAATGAAAAAAAGTGAGGAGAAAACCTTCTTGCAAAGTCAGAAGTTGAAAGCAGTGAATCAAACTTTGTGGTTGGAGACAACGAAGAGACAATTTTAGGCGTTTTCCAACAAGACAAAGGTCAGTCTCGTCGAAACTAGTGATGATCTGTGATGCTAGCCAGCGGCTGTTAAGGTTTGGAGTTGAGAAAGGGAAGATGGAGGTGCCGGTGTGGTATGTTGGTGCGAGAGAAACAGAGAGATATGAGATTTGCTATTTTGGAGAATGGGAAATGGAAGAGTGGCGGGATAATGAAATTTGGTATTTTCGAAACTGTTTACTTCCGGTAGCGTAGCTCCGACAACAATGCTAGGCAGTGGGTAGTGGCTATGGAGGTTTGGAAGAGAGAGCGGTGAGAGAGCAGAGATAGAGAGAAAATTTTGATTTTCAAAAAAATGGGAAGTATTGTTTTGATGGCAAGCTTTAAAAATTTAGAGAGTATTTGTGTTTTTTTAATTTTAAATAACCTGAGTTGGTGAGTTGTAATTTTTTAATCCATTTGTCAATTTTTCATTGGTCTTAGAAACTCCACATGTGTGTTGAGTTGGAGTTTCAGAAACACTATATACTTTCTCAGCTAGCACACACAAAGTTAAGAGATGGGTTGCTAATTTGCGCCAACTTCCACTAAGCACAATGTGCACAGCACCTAGATTCTAGATGGGCTATTAGAGCTTGCAGCAATGGAGCTAAATAGCTATATAGCTATTTTAGCTCCACCAAAACACAAAAAACCACCATCTAGCAGTGGAGCTAAATTTTTTTTACCTTTATTGCTACAATGCACATCTATCTATGGGTGTGCATTGTAGCTGAGAGCTAAAAATATATATATATTTTATTCCCAACCGGATTAAAATAATATTCTTAAGCTCTCACCTTTGTCTCACCTCTCTCAAAACTCTCTCAATCTCACTCTCTCAAACTTTCTCCCTCATAGCTGCCTCACCCCAGCCCATCATCACCGCCGATTGAGCTCACCGTCGTCGTCGATCCAGCTCGCCGCTGCCTCAACTCGCCTCCCTTCGACAATCGTTCGCCTCCCTTCACTCCCTTCGCACCCAACCAGCGACCCTTCGCCTCCCACCCATCCGACAACCCTTCGCCTCCCACCCCAACCGGTGACCCTTCGTGTAATGGGTATTTTTTTTTTTTTCCCTTTTGAGTTAATTTTTTTGTTAATTTTTGTTTAATGATTCTAGTTCCTTTAGGTATTTTTGTTTAATGATTCTAAATGCTTGATGTTAATTTTTTTTGTTTAATGATTCTAGTTTCTTTGGGTATTTTTTTGTTTGATACAGTAATGGGTACAAGTATTTTTGTTTAGTTTGGGTTTTGATGTTTACTGTGTAATGGTTGTGAAGAAAGTTTCTTTAATATTACAAAGATTTCATTTTTATTATTGTTAATTATTATTAGTGTTGGTCTTGTTGATTACATAGAGCAATTTGCAAAGAAATGAAACGATTAGAAAAGAAAAAAGGAATTAGTTGGTGTTGTTTCTCTAAAGAGCTGTTCAGTTGAATGGTTGATTTTTGAATATGTGGCGACGGTGGTGGAAGAGTCAATGGTGGCGATAGTGGCAGCGGTAGCAATTGCGGTGGCGATGGTGGTGGTGGTGGTGGTGGCGATGGCGTGGAAGAGTCGGTGGCAGTAGTGGTGGCGGTGGCGGTGGCGGTAGCGACAGCGATAGCAGTAGTGGTTATGGATAATTGTGATTGTTGTTTATTGTAGTAGATATATTATTTTATTGTGTTAAAAACTAAAATAGATCCACTGCTATAGTATATGAGTATATAAAATAGATAAAATAATTTTTTGTAGTGTCATATAGCTAAATTTTTAACTCTATTGCTGTGGAAGGTCTTATAAGCTATAAGCTAATCAATCAAACTCATCCCAATCAAAAAAATTACTATAAAATAAGACCCGGTGTAATAAACATTAAAATATTATTATACTAAGAAAATAACATAAATACAAAAACAAAGAATGTAATAAACATTATTACATTATTTCTAATACCTTTCTATCTCAATCTTTCTAACTCTAAGGGTCTGTTTGGATAGGACTTATTTTGCTGAAACTGAAAACTTATTGCTGAAATCACTGTAGCAAAATAATTTTTAAATGTGTAAATAGTACCGTGGGACCCATTTTTAATGAAAAAGTTGCTAAAAAGTGAAATTTGTGGGTCCATAAACAGTACAAGATGCACTGTTTGCGACAGAAAAGTCCATATTTGCGGTTACTGTTCATTGAACAGTACATGAACAGTAACCGCGTTTTGCCAAAACACGTGAAAAAAAAAAAAAAAAAAAAAAAAACCCAAAACGCAAATGCAGACGTGTTTTCAAAACGTGAATCCAAACATACACTAAGTCCGGGTGTACTGACACCGCAATCATGAACCCTAGAACATGGCGCCCACCATCATAAACTGCCTGAGAAACAAGACCCGTCAATCCCACACTCCCACCTCCATAGACCAAATCAATCCTTCTCTCCACCTGCAAAACACATCGAAAACCAGACCCGTTACACGTCACAAAACCATCATTAAAACAAACATTAATTTAGCACTAATAAGTGAGATAGGAGTAGAAAAAATAAAATATAAATAAGATAATAATAATAGCAGTGATAATAAGCCTCGGTTGGAATGTAAACCGCCTAAACAGCCTAGTGTAAGTGAAATAAAATAATAAATACTATAATTCAACCCATATACGAAAAATCATTGAAAGCACCAACTGTTGTTCCTAAGAACATAAAATAAATTTCATAATCTTCAAATTTAATTAAAAAGAGGACTTTCTCAGTTTCTCAGCACCAAAGACCAAACCACACTCTACAACAACATAGATAGTACTAGGATTCAATCATATATTTACGTTCAAGCATTCACATAGAAGGGGCTAACTTGTTTCTTTCACTAATCCTATCCATCCATCCATTCAGGACCAAACCAACATAGAAAAATCACATAAACACACTTTATTTTAATCAAATTACAAAGCATTTGATAGTGATTTCTACTTTACCCAGAAAATGTAAAAGCTTTACAAACCCAAATTTATACCTATAGCTGAGCCTTTTGCCAAAAATTTTGAGCACTAGAGCTCAAATGGGTCAAAAAAAAAAAAAAAAAAAAGCAATAATAAGAGACAATTGAGCAGAAGTAGCAAAATTAACATGCAAAGGAGACTTTTATTTAAGCGTGTTCATCCCAAAAATAAAATTTGTATGCAAAGCTATTTCCTTTTAAGCTTATTCATCCTAGAAATTTTTTTAAAAAAAATTAGAAAAGAAAAAACAAAATAAACATGCAACTGTGATTTTTCTTTAAAATTAAGGTCAGCAGTAATATACTAAAATCACAAACCAGAAAAGCAAGAAGGGAAAAAAATAGAACATAAATTTTGAGAAATTGGCAAAAAAAAAAAAAAAAAATCCTTTACAGACTGAATGGAACCAAGGAGAATTTGATTTAAAATTTAAAAAAAAAAAATTACATAAACGACGAAAAAAATTCTGAACTGCAAAATGGATTGGCATCATGATTTTTATATAATTTTTTTTTTTTTTTATATTCCATCAAATTCTAAATTTCCAAATTACATTAACAGCAAAAACAATAAACGAATAACTTTTATATCTTTATTCAAGTCTTGTTCCCAAATCAAGGTAATGACAAGGCACTAATGCAATAAATTGGAGCAAGTTTCCATATTCCAAAATCCTATCCACCTCAAAAGAAAACACTAATCAACGCGCAACAGAACAACCCTACAGGCCTCTTTGATAGCACAAAAAGTGCTGGAAGTGTAAGAACTAAGAAGGGAGTGAATACTTTCTTTTCTTTTCTTTTCTTTTTTTGAGGAGAAGGGAGTGAATACTTTGAAATCTTCCAATCCTATAAAAAATCTGGTCCTAATTCAAACCATCTTTACCTACATAAGAAGACTTAGTTAACCTGATTTGACACCAGCAGAATCTCCATTTTCTTACATTTTCTCAACTACCAACAGTATATTCATCACAAACAATAAACCAAAAGAACTCCCAATTCATCTCTCTCTCTCTCTCTCTCTCTCTCTGATGGAAACCATTCTATTCCAAAACACAAACATACAATATGACAAACAAAAGGGCTATAGAAAATACACTAGATGGCAAACAGGGTTTCCTTGAACCCTAAACCTCCCTTTGATTTCATTGTTCTTCCCTTTTTTGTGGAGAAAATTATTTTGATTAAAAGAGAAAAAAAAATTACTCATTTTCGTTTTTTTGCTCAATTTTCCCAACTGCCAAATAGAGTCTAACAATTTCCCCAAAAAATTTCCGCAGATAGAATCTATTTCTATGAGTTTCAACTTCCAAAAAAGACCTAAAATTGGATAAAAGTACATTCAAATCCAAAACCCTAAAAAATTTCCAAAGAGTGCCTCACACGAAAACCCTAAAATTGCAAGAAAATTTTGCATAGAGAAATGAAAATACAAACCCTAAGATTCAAGTACCAATCAAAAACGTAGAAAATATCAACTTACTCAGTCCACAAAAAGAGAGAGAGAGAGAAACCCAGCACTAGCTCCATCGGAAGAGTGAGAGTGAGACTTGTCGTTGATGATGTCGTCATCTTCTTTGAGGTCAGAAGACTTAACGTCGTGCATGATCTGAAAAACTGGGTTTAAGATGGAGGGTGAGGGCTTGAAAGTGACAGATGGATAATGAGGGCTTGAGATCGAAGAGATGGAGAGTGAGGGTTGAGATCGGAGATAGAGGGTGAAGGCTTGAGAGATGGAGGCTTGGAGGGTGAGGGCTTTAGAGATGGAGGCTTGGAAGGTGAGGGTTAAGATCGGGCTTGAGAGATGGAGGCTGATGTGTGATGGGAGAGGTTAGGGTTGAAAATGTTTTTTGTATACTATTTATACATAGCCTAAAGCTGCGTTTTTAACCTGCGGCTATAGGCAAATCTAAAGCCGCGTTTAATAAATGTGGCCACTTCCTGAACTAAAGTCGCGTTTTATACACGTGGCTACAGACTAAATTTAAAGCTGCGTCTATAAAACGCGGCTTTAGGCAAGCTAGAGCCACATTTTTTAAATGCAGCCATAGTTAAGATTTAAAATATATAAAAAAAAAAAAACGAAGGCCCTATAGTCACATTTTTTAAACACGGCAATAGCTCCACCCCCAAAAACGTGGCTGTATCTCATAAAAATGCAGCTGTAGACACGTCCGATTGCCGTATGTTTAAAATGCAGCTTCTTTTACCTACTTTAAGCCACGTTTTTGCAAACATGGCTTAAAAAAACGCAGCCTAAGACCCGCGTGTTTTGTAGTGTTACTTGTAACCGCTTGTGATTGATAATAATGGATTCTCGAGAATGCTGACCTTAAATTCACCTAATGGGGTTTTGCCTCGGTGGTTTTCCCCATTCATAAACAACTTACCTGTATCAAATTTAATTTCCGCTGCATTTAGTTATTTGGTGATTTGTTTGTGCTACCACGTTATTGCATGTAATTTGATTAATTAATTAACTTGAGTAATTAATTAATTTGCTAAGGAGTCAATTCATTTTAACCCAACATGAACAAATTTGTAATAAGGAAACCTCATAGTCAGAGCAACCACATCAGTCCATTTATAGTCTTCTAAAATAGAAAAAAGTACAAATTTTACACATTTTGAGAAAAAAAAAACACCCACATCAGTGGGTATAAAGATGTGTAAATATTTCCATGAGCTTCAGTAACCGTGTATATTTATATGGTTACTATAGCTCGTCCATTTATTATTTTATTAATTTTTTCTCCCTCTTGTCTCTATTGGTCTCCGTTTTTCTCATTTTTTCTCTCTCTTATCTCTGCTTCTTTTTTCCTTCTCTCTCACTCCTCATTCACTCTCTGCTTCAATGGGTCTAATCAACCTCTTCTTTTCTCATTCACTCCCTGTTGGTCCTCTTCGTCGGTGTCAACTTCAGCTTAAATGGGTCTTATCAACCTTGGGTTTCTGCTTGAATGGGTCTGGGTTTCGGCTTAATCTGGGTTTCGGCTCCGATCAACCATGAGAATGAGAAACAAAATAATCACAAAGCTTGGGTTTGAGAGATCTGGGTTTCGTCTTGATGGTGGCCAATGGCGGCTCCAGGAATTTTGTTTAGGGGGGTCATTAAAAAATTTTAATAAAAAAAACTTGAATATATCGAATTATCAACAACAACAAAAAAAAAAAAAAAAAATTAATACATGAAGTTTTACAATTCTCTTCTACAAGTTTTCAAATTTTAAATTGTTATATGATAGTTCATTATGAGTATCTATTGTCAATGTGAGTAGTTATGAGGCTATGATTATGTTATTTTGTTAAGTTTATCTAACATTTTTATTTTTATGTAGTTGTTATTATTTATTTGTTTTTTTTTTTATATAAAATATTTTAAACTAAATGACTAAACTAAACTTATTAGCTTCATATTAATTATTGACGCACGCAATCACACTCATTATATATAAACCTATACATTTTATGTCTACTTAACCAATCAAATGCTTGGACAATCACTAGCTTTACAATTTTTTTTTTCTTAAGTTTTACCAACTTTATAACAAAAAGTTATTATAACATGATAACAATACACATACATGTAACAAACCATCTCTATTTCCTAATTATATAAATTTATATTATATCTATATTGTACACACAAACGTCCACACACATTATAATTCACACAAATAGCATTATAACAAAAAGTAATGTACACAATTAATATTAAACACACTCTCACACACATAATATAAATTTATAAAAAAGAGTGATACTTACAATTCACAGACATTGATTCTTTACTCTTAAAGTTAGAAATACTTGTAATAAGGGTGTGCAAAATTTAAGTCAAAGTGTGTAAAAATATTTTTAAAAATAAATTAAAGTATTAAACTAAAAAAAAATTATATATATAATTCTTTTTTATTTTTTGGAATTCAAGGGGTTCATTTGAACCCCCTGAATATAGAGTAGCGCTGCCCCTGATGGTGGTTAGATTTGAGAGAGAGAGAGGTAGTGAGAGAGAGAGAGGCCATGAATGAGAAAAGAATAAAAAATGTAAAAGAATGAATATTTAATTGTATAAATGTGTAGAATAGATAAACTGATTTGAGTATTTTGTACAAATAAATATGTAAAATAAAAAAAAAAGTAAGTTTTAAACATGCAAAATAAAAAATAAAAAAAATTATCACTAATGTGGATGCTTTCATAGACCACAAGATTCAACTTCTATCTAAAATTCATTCTTTTATTAACCTCTTAAAAAAATAAAAAAATCATGGAGCCACACTGTTATTTACATGATTACCTATAGTAAATAGTTAAGTACGAGATGAAGAGGATTCTCACAAAAAAAAAAAAAAAAAAAAAGGTACGAGATGAAGAGAATATATCGGCCGGCTCAAAAGTCACTTGTTTAGGAGAATGCGAATTTAATAATGTAAACTAAAAATCCATTACAAGACAAATAAAATGACTGGTGATTTAGACACATCCTGAGAATCTTTTATTGTTGTTTTTGTTTTGATATTTTTTTCTTTTACAGGTGGAGAAATCGCTTCTTATCCTCGTTAAATCTTGGCCAAACGAAATAGCTAAGATTGACAAGTGAAACCATTTATATTATGCATCAATGGAGGTGCACAAACACGCATAACAGAAAGAAGGAAATGGATTCTTCCAATAAGGCAGTAGTAACTGATAAGCCTCATGCAGTTTGTATTCCAACCCCAGCTCAAAGCCACATAAAGGCAATGCTAAAACTTTCAAAGCTTCTCCACCATAAAGGTTTTCACATTACCTTTGTCAACACTGAGTTCTACCACCAACGTTTTTTGCAATCTAGAGGTCCCAACTCCTTAGATGGCTTGTCTGACTTTCAATTTGAAACCATTCCAGACGGCCTCCCTCCAACGGACCTCAACGCTACCCAAGATCCCCATTTTCTTTGTGATTCCATTATGAAAAACTTCTTGGCACCATTTTCTGATCTCCTTGTAAAACTCAATGGTGCAACTTCAAAGAATCCTCCAGTGACTTGTATTATCTCAGATGGTTTCATGCCATTCACCATTACTGCTGCTCAAGAACTTGGAATTCCTATTGTAATGTTCTTCACTATTTCTGCTTGTAGCTTAATGGGTTTTATGCAGCTTCGTTCTCTCAAAGACAAAGGAATCATACCACTTAAAGGTGTTTGTTGGTGCAATCACAATAATAATGGAAATAACACAACGAGAAACTGAATAATACTTCTGAATATTATTAGTATAAATAAAGGAATTACACAACACAATTTGGACTGAGGCGCGGCACTCGCTCTCTTTAAGGAGATTCAAGCCCTTGGTTGGCTAAACTTTGTAACCGGTGCAGACCTTCTCTGACTTGTCTCCCCCAGGATACAACAGCCCAACAAGTGTTGTATGGCTAGAACAACCTCTGCACAAAGTGTTCAAGCCCAAAGCTCCACCAGAAAGAACACCCTTCCTTGCCAAGAATCTCTCTATTTTTTTCTTTATGTGTTTTGTGAATTGCTGTAACTTGGATTGGGTCTGAATGAGTCTATTTATAGGCTCAATGGGCCTCACGAAATTACTACCCAATTTATTTTGATTTAATTAGGTCCATTATTCTGATGTAGTGGGTGTTATAAGATTAATTGTTGGATATTAATCTGATGGGCTGGAGTTACATAATTAATGGTGAGATAAGGAGTTTCTGAAGAATGAATAGGCCCAAACGAAAAGTCCATTAAGTGGGTTAATGGCTCTTCATTTTCCATAATAAAAATGGAGTATTAATTCGGGCCATTTACTCACCAACGGATATGGTAATTTCTCTGAATGGGCTGTCAAGTAGGAGGATCCAAGAGGCTGATTCATTTCCAATTTTGATACCTCCACTCTTCACCTCCCCCTTGCGCACGTATCTAGCCCAATATCTGAGACAATACATTTTAGCCCATTAATCACCACAATTAAAAAGAATAAAATAGTCTCTCTCCTTTTCAATGTGGGATTAATCATTTTCACTAACTCTTCATCTTCCATATTCACTCCCACATTTTTTCATTTATGTTATAACATTTATTCATTTTTAATTATTTAATATTAAAATGCTCCAACAATCCCCCACTCATTTTAATATTAAAATTTTTAGTTAAAGAGAGATTACCAGGTAAAGACGGGTCACTATGCATCATGAAGGTGTGCTCTGCATTGAACCTTCACTTAGTAAAACAGCGATCTCAACTCCAGAGTCGTAGTGGTATCCGACTTGAACTAGGACTGCTTTAGGGAAATTAAGTATCACTGCTTACACATAATAACCCAGGTGTTGACATGAGCTTTTATAGCTTAGCACTTTACGACCGTGTGCTGATCCCAGTTTCATGAGTGTATTTGAGACTTAGTCCAAATCTCATAGGGAGCGGCCCCACCCCCACACTCACATAGGTGAAATTTTGTTAAGGGTGCTCCTGTAATTCTGACACCCCACTCATACGAGCTACAAATTTCATTAAGAGTTTTTTTTAACTCATCCTCTCCACATTACAGGATAAATGCACTTATATCATAGGGATGAACAATTAAAATTATTTACAAAATAAATAATTAAAAATAAATAAATTGTGCATTTCTTACGACCATCGTATGATTCGTTTTTCCCATTGAACCCAATTCTCAGGATCTCTGGTCCTTAGGTTGGGTATCCTCATACATGGCTCATGATTCTGTGGACTTTAGTCCCATCCCCCTCGATGTATTCCAGACTCTATCTTTTGCCAAGGCCTTGGTAAATGGATCTGCAAGATTATCATTAGATTTAATATAATCCACAGTTATGATGCCACCACTCAAATAAGATCGCACGGTACTGTGCTTTCTTCTTATAGGTCTGGATTTACCGTTGTAATAACGGTTTTTAACTCTACCAATTGCGGCAGTGCTATCACAATGAATTAATATAGGTGGAATTGGCTTTTCCCAAAGTGGAATTTCATATAACAAATCTCTAAGCCAATTTGCCTCTTCACTAGCTGAAGCCAATGCTATTAATTCAGCTTCCATTGTTGAATTAGCAATTATTGTTTGCTTTTTAGATTTCCAACAAATAGCACCACTACCTAAAGTAAAAATATAACCAGTGGTAGAGAGAGAATCACCTGACAAAGTATTCCAATCGGCATCACTAAAACCTTCAATCACAGCAGGGTACTTTTTATAAAATAAGCCATAGTTTTTGGTACCAATTAAATATCTCATAACTCGCTCAATAGCTAGCCAATGATCTTTACTAGGCTTGCTAGTAAATCTGCTAAGCACTCCTACTGCATATGCAATGTCAGGCCTAGTACAATTAGTAGCATAACGCAAACTACCAATGATACTAGCATAATCCTTTTGATTAAAAATCTCATCATCATTATTCACAGGAAATAAATGAACACTAGAATCAAAAGGAGTAGCTACACTTTTGTGATCATGAAAATTATATTTTCTCAATATTTTCTCAACATAATGTGATTGATCAAGATATATTCCATCACATGCTTTTGTAATTTTCATGCCCAAAATAAAATTAGCCTCACCAAGATCTTTCATGTCAAAATGACTTTTAAGCATATTTTTTGTCTCATTTATAACATGCATATTTGAGCCAAAAATCAACATATCATCTACATAGAGGCTAATAATAACATGTAAATTATTCCATGATTTAGAATAAATACATTTATCACATTCATTTGATTTATAACCATTCTCAATCATGCAGGAATCAAACTTTTCATGCCACTGCTTAGGTGCTTGTTTTAAGCCATATAGGGATTTAGTTAGCTTACATACCTTGCTTTCTTGTCCAGGCTCTACAAAGCCTTCGGGTTGATCCGTATAAATCTCTTCCTCTAGGTCCCCATTTAGAAAAGCAGTTTTTACATCCATTTGATGAATTTTCAAATCAAAAATTGCAGCAATAGCAATTAACAATCTAATAGATGTAATTCTTGTTACCGGAGAAAAAGTATCAAAGAAATCAAGATCAGCTTTTTGTTTAAAGCCTTTTGCAACAAGTCTAGCTTTAAACTTATCTATTGATCTATCCGGTTTCAACTTTTTTCTAAGGACCCATTTACAACCTATGGTCTTACAACCCGGTGGAAGATCTACTAATTTCCAAGTTCTATTAGAAATTAGAGATTCTATCTCATCATTTACAGCCTCTTTCCAAAATATAGCATCAGGTGATGTTAAAGCCTCTTTTAAATTTTTGGGATTTTCCTAAATGTTAAAAACATAATAATCAGGACCAAAATCCTTTTCAACTCTAGCTCTTTTACTCCTTCTAGGTTCCATTTCAAAATTTTCTTGATTTTGTAAATGTGAAGTAGAAGAACTAGGTTGTGACAAAATATTTCCTTCACCCCCACTATTTTTCAATTTAAAGGGAAATTTTTCTTCATGAAAAATTGCATCACTTGATTCAAAAATTATTTTGTTTTCAAGATCAAAAAATCTATAGGCTGCACTATTAATCGCATAACCAAGAAAAGCACAGGTAGTAGCTCTTATACCTAATTTAGGCATTTTAGGGTCAGTAAGCCTTACATAAGCAAGACAACCCCATACTCTCAAATATCCCAAATTTGGCTTATGTCCTTTCCACATCTCAAAAGGTGTGGTGTGTGACTTTTTATGTGGCACCCTATTCAAAACATGACATGCAGTTAAAATAGCTTCACCCCAAAAGTGTAATGGTGCACCAGATTCAATTAACATGGCATTCGTTAACTCAATTAAAGTTCTATTTTTTCTTTCAGCCACACCATTAGAAGCAGGTGAATATGGTGCAGTAGTTTCATGGATAATTCCCAAAGACTGAACAAATGAGTTGAATGCACTTGATTCATACTCACGGCCTCTATCACTTCTTATTCTTTTTATTTTTCTACCGAATTGATTTTCAACTTTTTTTAAAAAATCTTGAAATTTTTCAAAAGCATCACTTTTATTTTTCAACAAATAAATAGTTGTATATTTTGAGAAATCATCAATAAAAGTGATAATATATCTATTTCCTCCACGAGTTAAAATTCCCTCAAATTCACATAAATCGGAGTGAATTAACTCAAGCAATTCGGTATTTCTTACAACATTTTTATGAGGCCTTTTTGTAATCTTAGCTTGACTACAAGTTTCACATTTTTCAAAATTCTTTGACAGTCTTGGAATTAATCCTAAACTACTCATGATTCCCACATATCTACTATTTATATGACACAAACGAGCATGCCAAAAATTAATAGAAGAAAGCATATAAACTGAACTGGTAGATGCTTTATTATTCTCAACATTCAATTTAAACATCCCATCACAAGCATAACCCTTGCCCACAAATAATCCCTTTTTAGTGATTACATAATTATCAGATTCCATTGTTTGCTTGAAGCCAGCCTTGTTAAGCAAAAAACTTGACATCAAATTCTTCCTCATGGACGGAGTGTAAAGTACATCTTTCAATGTTAGCACACGTCCAGAAGTAAATTTCAATTCAACCAAGCATAACAGTTTTTTCTTCTTCAAAAGGAGTGTACAATTTGAACCAATTTTTGTCATAGCAGACGTGCCTATTAGCACCAGAATCTGCCCACCACCCTTCAACATATTGCACCATATTGATGTCTGTAATCATAGCCACTAAAGGCTCTTCGGTTACGTTAGCCTGCGGGACAGATTCACGTTTCCGAAATTTGCAAAATCGAGCAATATGCCCACTCTTGCCACAGACAAAACAGGATCTATTAAATTGATCTTGTGAAGGGGGTCCTTGGTTCTTATTGTAATTTTTATTTGGGTTTCCCCTTCCTTGAGGTCTATTATTATTTTTAAAGGCTCTTTTTTTAGGCTTCAATTGAACATTTCTAGGAAAATGATTTTTGGGCATATTATTATTGGATGAAATAAGGTTTACCTTTGTGGTGGAATTACCATTGCTCTCTTGTGTCATGAGTGCATCTTGTCCTCTAGCCTCCTCCTCCACACGGATGCGTGTGATCAAAGTCTCCAAGGATGTCTCCTTTTGTTTGTGCCGCAAAGTCTTTTGGAACTCCCTCCAAGATTGTGGTAGTTTATCAATTATGCCAGCTACCACCAAATTGTCTCCAATCTTTATGCCTTCGGATCTCAATTCTGCTACAATCATTTGGAAGTCTTGTGCTTGATCCACCACCGATTTTCCATCCACCATTTGATAACGGAAAAATCTGCTAGCAGCATACTTCTTTGCACCAGCCTCTTCAGTATCATACTTGTTTTGTAAAGCTTTCCAAATTTTCTTAGCAGAATTGTAAGTTGTATCATAATAATCATAGAAATGATCCGCAAGACAATTCAAAAGATAAGAACGACAATTATATTCATCTTTTGTATACTTATCTATTTTTTCTTGATGGAGACTATATTCTTCCTCACTCATCTCATCGGTAGGAACTTTTGATGGATTCTTGTCAGTGAGGATGTAGGAGACTTTGAGAAGACTCAAGTAGAAGAGGACCTTTCCTTTCCACCTCTTGAAGTGGGCTCCCTTAAAGCGAAAGGGCTTGTTGAGATCTCCAACTGGCTCATTTGGTTTCTCTTGTGTAGGCTCCATGTTTGAATCTCCTTAAAATTGTTGGTGCAATCACAATAATAATGGAAATAACACAACGAGAAACTGAATAATACTTCTGAATATTATTAGTATAAAGAAAGGAATTACACAACACAATTTGGACTGAGGCGCGGCACTCGCTCTCTTTAAGGAGATTCAAGCCCTTGGTTGGCTAAACTTTGTAACCGGTGCAGACCTTCTCTGACTTGTCTCCCCCAGGATACAACAGCCCAACAAGTGTTGTATGGCTAGAACAACCTCTGCACAAAGTGTTCAAGCCCAAAGCTCCACCAGAAAGAACACCCTTCCTTGCCAAGAATCTCTCTATTTTTTTCTTTATGTGTTTTGTGAATTGCTGTAACTTGGATTGGGTCTGAATGAGTCTATTTATAGGCTCAATGGGCCTCACGAAATTACTACCCAATTTATTTTGATTTAATTAGGTCCATTATTCTGATGTAGTGGGTGTTATAAGATTAATTGTTGGATATTAATCTGATGGGCTGGAGTTACATAATTAATGGTGAGATAAGGAGTTTCTGAAGAATGAATAGGCCCAAACGGAAAGTCCATTAAGTGGGTTAATGGCTCTTCATTTTCCATAATAAAAATGGAGTATTAATTCGGGCCATTTACTCACCAACGGATATGGTAATTTCTCTGAATGGGCTGTCAAGTAGGAGGATCCAAGAGGCTGATTCATTTCCAATTTTGATACCTCCACTCTTCACCTCCCCCTTGCGCACGTATCTAGCCCAATATCTGAGACAATACATTTTAGCCCATTAATCACCACAATTAAAAAGAATAAAATAGTCTCTCTCCTTTTCAATGTGGGATTAATCATTTTCACTAACTCTTCATCTTCCATATTCACTCCCACATTTTTTCATTTATGTTATAACATTTATTCATTTTTAATTATTTAATATTAAAATGCTCCAACAGTGTTTTAAAAAAAAACGCAATTCCCTACTGAAATCTTGCATTATTTTGTTACAACTAATCACAAATTTTTAAGCTAAAACCATTCATTGATTTTGCAGATGAGAGTTACTGCACAAATGGGTATTTGGACAGAGTGATAGATTGGATTCCAGGTATGAAAAACATCCGTCTAAGGGATCTCCCAAGTCTCGTTCAAACCATAGATCCAAATGATGCTATCTTTAAATTTGTGATCGAAGCAGTAGAAAGAGCTCCTAAAGCTTCGGGAATTGTTATTCACACGTTCAACGCATTAGAAAAAGAGGTATTGGATGCTCTTTCAACCATGTTTACTCATGTATATGCCATTGGCCCTCTTCAACCACTACTAATCAATCACTCACCCGATGACCTTTCGAAATCAATTGGCTACAATTTATGGAAAGAAGAAACTGAGTGCCTCGATTGGCTTAACTCTAAATCACCCAACTCAGTAATATATGTAAATTTTGGTAGCATAACTGTTATGACACGAAAACAATTGATTGAGTTTGGTTGGGGACTTGCAAATAGTAAGCACCCTTTTTTGTGGATAATTAGGTTTGATTTAGTTGTCGGAGAATCAACCATTTTGCCACCTGAGTTTGAGGTAGAAAGTAAAGAAAGAGGCTTCATAGCTAGTTGGTGCCCTCAAGAGGAAGTGTTGAACCACCCTGCAGTGGGAGGGTTCATAACACATAGCGGATGGAATTCAACCATTGAAAGTGTGTATGCAGGAGTACCAATGCTTTGTTGGCCATATTTGTACGATCAACAAACAAACTGCAAGTATACTTGCAATGAATGGGGCATTGGCATGGAAATTGATAATGATGTCAAAAGAGAGAAAGTAGAGAAGATTGTGAGGGAATTAATGGAAACAGAAAAGGGTAAGAAAATGAAGAAAAATGCAATGGAGTGGAAAAAAATTGCCGAAGAGGCCACTTGTCCACTTGGATCTTCATCCATTAACTTTAACAATCTGGTAAGTGAAGTTCTTTTATCAAAGGGCTAAATATATTTTGAAGATTTTTTTTTTTTTTTTGAAGTGACAATAATAAGGTACCCGCTATTAAGTTTGGCTAGAAATAACTATCATCTATTGCCTATAAATAGAAACTTTATTCTACAAGAAAAGGGTCCTTGACCATCCAACATCCAAGATGCAATGGCAAATTCAGATTCTCTATCAAGAGACCTCTATGTAGAGATGTAGACTTGTCAATGTAAACTTGTAGAAGATTGTGGGCTAAGTCCCAATGTATTTGAATCCTTGTTCAATGAAATTTATATCTTTTGTGAGTGCATCATCGTCGCTTCAAGTAGGCTTTGTTAAGCAGGCATTGCAATCATCCTCATTCTGATCGTTGTTATATTGTGTATTGCGCAAAAATTCTTATTAAGTTGGTGTTACCGAACCCATTCCTTCTCTTGTGAAGTCAAATTCACTGCCTTGAGTGGTTTTCAATTACTTTGAGCGGACAAAATCTGGTTTGTACTCAAACTAAGTTCTCAATGGGTCTGCTACTTGTTCATAAGCCCTCTCAAACTCGTTCTCCTCTTGTAAAGTTATTATTGCGCCACATGTATTGTTTGTTAGGTGATGATCAAATCAAGCACTCCCGTCCTTGTATGACTAAACATTGCATTAACATTCATTGCACTGATTGCAGAACGAATGGATACGAATGAATGATAAACTAGTGGAAATCATTGCTTGAAAAAGACTGTGACAGGGCACAGGCACTTGTTTCTTTATTGTGTAAGTGAGAAATAATTACCAGGTGAATTGTAGTTTTTCGATTCTGGACTTCGTTAGCGTGAAATTCATGAGTATTTATAGGTGTTAATGACAGTCTATGGATTTGGTTAGGTTCAGTGGCGGCTCCAGGAATTTTTCACAGGGTGTTTCTTAAGAAGTATAAATTACACAATCTATAAAATTATTGGGTACGTGATTTTCTTATCAAATATTTGTCCATAATTCTAACAAAAGAACAAACAATAAACTATAAGTTTATTTGAAATATTAATAAAATTATTAATTACTATTTTTTAGTTGTTTCATTAATTTGTTTGTCTTTTATAAACTATGATTTATTCATTTGTTGTATTGTTGTTTTATTAATTATAAAATTATTAATTATTATTTAGCCTAACATAATTTAATTTATTTGTCTTTTATAATGTATTGATTAATTAAATTATTAATTATTGTTATTTAGTTGTTTCATTATTTTTCTTTACTAACTAGTAGCACACATCTCACCGTGCAATAACATACACCCCATATGCAGCTCAACCCCCTGCCTAGTGGGTAACATAATTTAATTTTGTTTGTATTTGGTCAGTTAGACTAACCCCCTAGTGGGTACCAAGAGTCATTACAAGAGCTAGATAAATTCACAAATCATAATTCACTAAAAGACAAACTCACCAACAGACAAGAGTCACTACAAGAGCCAATATAAATTCACAAATTACAGTATACTAAAAGACAAACTCACCAACGCAATAAAGTTAAAACATGGGCAAATTTAATAAAGTTATAATTTATAAACTAAAGCTGAAGCTGTAAAGCCAATTTATTGAATTTAATTTTAAAGAGAGAGAGAGTCTAATTTCAGATAAAGAGAGAGAGCCTTAGACCACAGCAAACCCAAAGAGGCAAAGATGTAAGACAGCAAAAGAGTGTAAAGAACTGAAATACCTTGAGGAAGGTCTGAGGGGCGGCGCCGTGGCAGCAGCACGTGAGGCGAGGAAGGTGGAAGGACTTGAGGGTCGAGGCCAAGCGTTGATCGGATCAGACCGATCTCTGATGCCCGATGTGGCTGTGCTTGCGCGAGGAAGGTGGAAGGACTCGAGGCGCCGTCGCGCTTGCACCGATGTGCTTCAGGTTCAATGCTTCTGGTTCATCGCGCTCGTGCGGCTGCGCTAATGAGGGTTTTTCTTTAGGTTAGGTTTCTGATATCAGTTGTTGTTTTACCATTTGATAAAATCGGCTGAGCGTATTGGGTTTTGGTTTGTATTTTTTTTTTTTTTTAAGAATCCATGGGTTTGCTTTACAATCTGTTGGGTTTTTCTTTAGGTTGGGTTTTTCTTTAAGGTTGGGTTTGCTTTACCATCTGTTTTTTAGGATTGATGTTGGACTGTTATTTAGGAATGATGTTGGGCTTTTTTTTTTTTTTTTCTTGGGCTTGTTCTGTTACAATTTATTTATTTATTTTCAGATTTTAGTTCATAATTTTTAGCAATAAAAAATCTAAGGGTATTCCTAATTTTTTATGAGGGTGTTCCTAATTTTTTTTTTACAGGTAGGCAAATAAAAAATTTTAAAATATTATATATAAATTTTTTTTTTTTCAGGTCAGGGTGGTCCTGGGACCACCCTGGCGTGAACGTAGCGCCGCCCCTAGTTAGGTTTAATTTAGAGTTATTTTAATCTACATCATTGATATTGAATTTGAATTTGAATTTTGATTAACGTTGGATGTGGGTTTAGAATTTCACCAACTCTTTACAATCACTGTGCAACATATGCTCAAATTCTTGCATATTTGAACATATAAAAAATAAAATAAAATAAAATACACAGACAAAACAGAATATTGCACAATCCATGTGCGATGAATTTTGAAACTTTTGCCATCAGAGTCTCGTTGGGTTTCTTTTTAATTTTATCTCGAACCAAAATTTCCTAAATTTTTCTTAAATGCTTAGCTTCATATCAAAGATTCTGCTTTAAAATTTAGCACAGTTTCTATCAGCACAAGGCACATTAAATAATGGACAACATGCATGTCCATATAAAATGCAAATATGAGAGAGAGAGAGAGAGAGCAAATTTATTTACATATATAGTAACCATGCATATTAAAATAAAATCACAAAATTTTTATTAAATTGACGCTCATCTCTAGTGAAGCAAGGGAAACCCAAGGAAATAGCAGAGGTACTTAATTAGTTTAATGGGAAATTATTGTGTACTCCCGGAGTACCATAAATGCGTGCTCCCTTCTCTCACATGAATGATGGGTCCCACTAATTAAATTCATGGTGGGACCCACCATTCATGTGAGAGGAGGGAGCACGCATTTATGGTATTCCGGGAGTACCTAATAATTTTCCTAGTTTAATTATCTTCTCCCCGCCTCTTGAGTCTCATTTACACCACGCATTCAAAAGAATAAAACACTATAATTGTGTATTACCAAGAACAAAATACAAAACTACAATTTTTTTGTTATTCAAAATATATCTTTGTACCATTGCCAAAGTTTTAGCATTTAGTTATTTAGATGCTCCCAACTCTGACTAAATTGAGGCAATAAGATGCTCTTAACTCCGTCCGTCAAAACTTGAATCTCCATCATTAAATTTGCTTCTCTCGTCGCACTGCTACCGGCCACCCAAATTGGCCTCTCTCTCTCTCTCTCTCTCTCTCTCTCTCTCTCTCTCTCTCTAAGCTAATGAGGGCAGTGAGACTTTGAGATTTTTTTTAAACAAAAGCAAAAAAGAACGACTTTACTTAAGTCTGTGAAAAGAGAATATCTCTCTCTAGCTCTTTTTTGATAATAACTAATGAATATTAAATGTATATTGGTAGTGCAAGATACCTGATAGATATAGTTTTATAGAATAATAGAAATAGATCTATTGTATCTTATTTTTTGGTGTCTAACTTGTCTTACTTTATTTAATTGTTTGGTTAATAGTGTGTAATGCCTTTTTTGAAAGTAGAGTTCAGTTGGTTTGAAAATTTGAATGGTTAGATGCTGAAATTTAATGAAGTTAGTTGATTTTGTGTCTTTGTATATGTTGATAGTTTGTTAAGACTAAATGGTTGCTAATTGGGACTTTCATGATTGTTTTTTTGTATTTACCTAAATCAAAACGCCCTTACTCTCATGACAAAATAATTTCCTTTAAGTGACTTATTTAAATGTAAACCCAAAAATCGCCACTTGTGGATTTAGAAAAATATCCTAGACACCGAACGCCCCTACTCCACCAAGGAGAATGGAAAGTATGTCATGGTTGTGACTGTGACATCCCCTTAAACCACGCAACCTGGTTACCTCCCAAACCTGATGCCCTTTGCTCTCCACCAAGTCACAAAAGTGTCTGACTTGATTAACCATACTGATTTAAGATGGAAGGCAGAGTTGGTTAAAAAGCTTTACAGCCCCTTTCACAGTGAAAAAATTATGTCCTTCCCGCTCACCAAAACTACCAATACCCTATTCAAACAAACGTGTATACCAAGTAAAGAGGGCTTACCAGTTGTTACGCCAGGATTCTAGTCCCAGAGAGTACAGACAATCAATTATCCCCAAAGAGATTTGGAACTTGCTATGGAAAACCAAACTACCTTTGAAGATTATCACTTTCATTGAGAAGCTTTTCCATGTTGCCATCCATGTCAAGCTTTCCTGGCAAAAAGAGGGCTCCAGTGCACAACTCTTTGCTCTCTGTAAGAAGATGAGACAATAGATTACCTTTTCCTATACTACTCTTTTTCAAGAGCCATATGGCTAGGTTCAGAACTAACCATTAGAATCTTGGAACTACAACGTTCAAATCTAAAGAGATGGCTAATTCACTGGATGATGAGCAAACAAACTTGAGACACTAAACCACACAGTGCAAGTGCTTTTCACAACCTAATGGACTTATGGCTCCACAGGAACCAAGTCATTTATGAGGGCAAACAACCAAATTCCTATGAAACGTCACTAACATCTAAGCTTTGGCTGACAGGTATTACATAAACCAAAGACAGAGAAAGGAGAATAATAGACCACACGAAGCAATGCGTGGAGGACTGGCAGAATTTAATCAAAGTAGATGGAGCATGGAGAAAACAAAACAAGAGAACTGGCATTGACTTTGAAAACAAATCAAGAGAGGGGAAAACGCTTTTTATGGGTTACTAACTTACTATAGCACCAAATCTATGAATTGCTAAGTGCCCAGATTTGTAGCTGCCAATGAGGTTGTATTGAGAGCAAAAGAGTTGGGTTTCAGAAGAATCTTCGTGCTGGTAAGAAGCAAGGAAATAGAACAAATTTGGAAACAGAAAAAGGAAACCACCATGGAGATTCTCTGCACCAATTACCTCAAGAATGCTCAGCTGTTTTCCAGATCACAATTCAAGCAGTTCTTGGACTGCTTGTAAACAAAACCAGAACTCTGGCCAAACTAGCTACCAAATGTCTTGAGAATCATTTTTGGTGCAATTTTTTAATTTCTTTGTTGCAACATCCTTCTCTTGTAAAATAAAAAATAAAAAATCAGTGCATTGCCTTATGTTATTATGTTTGGTTTGGTGTCAAGGTGAGTGTGATTCACCCACAAGAAGAGGAATCATATGTATCAAGTATATGTAACCACCCCCTCACATAGGTGTTGATCTCACACTTATGGGATCTAACCCTATGTGAGACCTTGGCAACAAAGCTGTTAAAGGTTTTATAGGATATGAGTTTCCCTAAAAGAATCTCCAGAGACTGGCATTTACCTTGTCCACTGAAAGCTACGTAAATTATTACAATTGCACGTCTCCATACGAGCTATAAGCTTAGAGACCTAAGTTTAGTGTTTATCTTCCATTGCAGAGCTTTCAAGTAGTGGCTTCGCACTCTGATTTAGTTAGTGGTAGACAATTTAGGGAATGGTAGGTGTTGGCTAAGGGTTCTGGTCGTGGTATGTGGTTAAGAGGATGGCAGGATTTTGGGTGGTTCTAGGTGTTGGTTAGGGGAGGATTGTGGTAGTGTTATGTGGCTCATGGCATGAGAGAATTTGGGTGGTTCGAGTGGTAGTGAATCATCTCTCCTTAGTATAATAAAATGGCAGTTGTGTATGTGTTTTTGAGGTGTTGAGGGTGTGTAGCTATGATAATGGAGCTTGGCACGGATGGTGGTTGTGATAATGGAGTCTAGGAGGATAGGTGGATGTGATAATGGGTGAAGGATAAACCTTCGGGAAATGGGAAGCGCATTAGGATCTACAAAAGCAAGGGCAAGAATTCCCATAGAAGATCAAAAGATAAGGAAATATCTCTTCTATCTTGGAATATTAAGCAGAAGAAATTTTTTTGCAAGGATCGAGTATAACAAAAATATCATTAAAAAAAGAGTAGAGGCAAGAAAGAAAATAATAGAAAACATATTCCAAACAAGAAATATTTTATAACAAGCTCCAAATAACAAAATGTAAAAATGCAATCCCCTCCCAGATTATAATTTCATTTCATGATCATGACTCATGAATTGACTTGCAACGAATCACACAATAGTTACATACGAATCCCCTCTGAGTAACGTTCATCACACATCTTCACCAAAGCATAGCTTCTCTTCCACACATATTTTAGACCGCTATTATCACATCCTCGAAAGTCTAGGTGAACTAGGACATCCTCCACTCAGGGCATCCGGGTTTCATTGAGCATATCTAGCACCCGGTCTTTGCCTTGTCCACCCAATCTGGCAGCCATAACCATCAACTGACAAATTAATAACAACTCAGACTAGAAGAGAGAGTAAATACTTGTCGGAGAGAATTACTCCAGACAAGTAGAAAGAGGGAAGAATATGTTGAGAAGGACTTAATTTCATATTGATTGTCATCATTATTGTGTAATAAGAAAGCTTAAGCTTCTCATTAATCTATATAATTACCCACTGATTCAAAATGCAAAAAGGTTAAGGTGGTACAGAGCATCTATAATTCATAAACAAAACAATATTTCATTTATAATCATGCCTGAACATCGCAATAGATAAAAGAAACAAGGAGAAGGTAAATTTACAAATGCAGTACTCTGGCAGTCCAAGATCACGAATGAGGCGCACACAATTATATATCCAAATCATCATCTGGGTCCTCATCAGAATCTGGTCTCTCATCATCTGAATCACGCAAATATATTATCTCGCCCTTGCTAGAGTTCTCATTTGTCTGCAATATTCCAGTAGAAACAGGTTCTGCTTCACTCTTGCCATCCGTAAGTGATCTCCGACCATCATAAATTTGAATAGGTTTTCCAGTTCCTAAAGCAATCAAAAGTCAAGTAAGAAGTCATTAAAAACAGACACATCTTCAGATCTAACAAAAGAGATTACATATGGAAAATACATCTGGAAGTGTAATATAATAATTCATTTCAAAAAAAGAAAATACACACACAAGCATCCCTGATTCCGTACCCTGGTGTTCAAAAGGAAGTACAACCTTAGCCCTATCAATTTGCTCCTTCTCTGACAGCTGTAAATTGAATTGCACCTGTTGAAAGAAGTAGACTCTCATGAAACCATAGTTACAAAAATTGTACCAAACCACTGGTTAAACCGTGAAAATCGTGAACCAAAGCATTATCCGGAATGTTTTGGTGTAAAATTCCAAATATGCAATGACCCATTATCAAACCAGGTAAACCGACGGATTACAAGGGTTAATCTTTTTAACCCGCAGATAAAACCAAAAAAATACCTTCTGTATTTACTAAACTACTGAAGATTGAAAAGATAATCTAATAAAGATATAAAGTAATAAAGATTAAAGGCTAAAAGACTAAAGAGATAAAGTAAGAGTTGTGCCATGAGATGAGAGTTGAGATTAAAGACATTAAGAGATAGCGATGAGACCAAAAGAGATAAAGAGACAGTGATAAAATTATAGATGCAGGTGATAAAATGATGAACTTAAGAGAGAGGGGAGGGGGGGAGGAAGACAAAAATGGAAGAACTTCTACTCTAAAAGAGTCAAAATTCATTAGACCAAAAAGTTAGAAAGCAATCCTATGGCCTACTCCAACATCTCACAAATGTGTAATCTCTAGGGTTCAATGATTAAGCTAAAACTTTATTTTGAAATTCTATGAGATATGTTGTTTCAAGACTTTTGAACTATATAACTTGGTTATTGGATGATTTATGTGAATGATGTTTTTTTTTTTTTCCTGTTACTTTATGTCATATGATGTAATTTTTTATTGTTATAATTTATTTATTTACCTAAATGGAGTATTTTTATTTTATTTTAATTGCTTTTTATAATTATAAAATATATTATTTAATTAATTAATAAACCTACAATTCAACCAATGAACCACTGGTTGAACAAATGAACCAGTGAACCAATTCTACAGCCAGGTCAACCTCCGATACGGTTTTTATAACTATGCATGAAACACTAGTTTGTGAAAATTTAAGAAATGTGAAACTTGAGTGGTTCTATGGACTGTTTGATATCAGATTTGTGAACGTGGTGAACTGTTTGAGTCCACCAGATCTCAACCCACCATCAAAACCCCTCCCCAAACCATTGTAGGCAATGACAAAGAGGAATCTTGCACAAGTATTGATAGGTCCAGAGAAATATAATTATTTAGGTATGTTTTTCTTTGGGAGCGAATATAATGTTTTGCTAATCTTTATCTTTCAGAACTCTGCATAATAATGAGCTAAGAAAAATTTGGGAGGCTCAACCCAGGAGAGTGGAGGTTACAAAAGTAAAAACTGACAGAGAGAGGATAAATGTTTGCCTGTCAGTAAATCGATAAGAGCAATGTGTTTAGTTTTGGGTTCCTCGTTGGTGGTTACCTAATTGGGTAGCGAACTGGCCATAGGTGTGTTGGAGATGGTGGAAAAGATAAAAAATCATGCACCAGCTCACCATGTGGACTCGTACTTGGTCAGTGATTCTTAAACCAGTCAAGACTTAGCAGGAAACAAATTAACCTAATGTCAAAAATTCATTATCTATATTATGATCACATTTTAATATGCATGGTGCTAAACCTTTACTGATTTTTCTATTTCTGTCATTTTTCCTGAGAAGATTGTGAAGGATATGCTGAGAGATTGTGTTGTGATCATGCTAAAGAGAGGGGTTACTTATGTTTGATATATATAACTTTATACAGGTTCGATGTACTTTTATCTTCAACAAGTGGCCCAGCGTTCAACGCAGGTCGAAGCATATGGTTGCCCAGTTGGTTAAATGCTATTAATGAGAATAGTAATTCACTATTTTTAACAATAGGACCTGGAGACTTCTTGGTTCATCATGCTATTGCTCTAGGTTTACATTCACACATTTCTAAGATGATGATGATGATGATGATGACAACTTCCTTTATCTGCACATACTGTGTAAACGAGGTTTCCCCTCTATTCCAATAAAAAATTATTACATATAAAAACTGATAATAACAAAATCTTACAAATTATACTCAAACAGTGAAACTGAGAATTTTTGAGGAAAACATGATATCCCAAACAAGAATGGAGGACAAAGTCCTTTCCCATTTATGAATGAAGCATCAATTAAAACTTAGGTTGGGTGCTTTGTCTGTTTGTCTAAGAGAGAAAGAGAGAGAGGCAGACAGAGAGATGTCAAATAAAACTCTCAACAAGTTCAAGCTACTCAACTGACCTTTGGTAAAAGGCTTCGATTGACTATTTCATCTTCAGATGAAACGGATCTAAAGTTGATGGCTGATTGCTCAACATGAAATTCTTCAGACTGGATATGAAGTTTTTACGTTAAGACACAGTCAGTTCACCACTTTGTAAGTATAAAAACTTCCAAAGAGAGAGAAAGCAGGAGAGATCACCATCACTCGAACACGTCCATTTCTGCGCTTAAACCGGACATGAAACTTCCCTTTCCAATAATTATGTTTGAGTAAAGGGAGGCTCTCCCAATTACATCTATGCCCATTTGCAGATTGATTTAGCGGTTCTATACTGGCCACCATCGAGGACATATACTCAAGAAGGGCAGTAACCCTGTCTTCATGAAGGTCTGAATGTGACAACCAAAAGATGCTCGAAACTCTATCTGAAACCATAGTACAATAGTGAAACTAAATGCATCTAAAAGCTGAAGTGCATCAAAAAAGACTTCTTTTTTCCTTTGATTTTGTAACAGAGAATAATAGAACAGAAAAAAACGCCAGTGATGCAACAAAATTACAGCTGCAACAGATCACTAGATTTTTATGAGAACTGAAAATCGTAATCAATCAAGAGGGAAAAGAACATGTGTATACCATTGCTTCGAAGGTTACTTAAAAGGCCTGCAACTGATGATATAGACGCATGTCTTAAGATTTCATTAACCTGGTAAGATTTGAGAAGAATTCATCACAAACACACTCACATACGCAGAGCAAAAATATTACCAGAAGTTTGATAGAAAAATCTTAAATGTTACTGGCATAGACGAGCAAATAAACCAGAAAAATAATTCCCAAAATTTATGGTGACATTATAGCACAAATGAATTTACATTGAAAATATTCTTCCCCACAAAATTTTTTAAGCAAAATAATACAATTAAGTAAACTGATTTACTATATAACAATATTATATTAAGATTAATCCTATAATTCTAAAGAACTATAAATATTTTTATTTTGATCTTTCTTATTACTGCACCAAATATAATGCCTTTTACTTTATTACTTTCCCCTCTTTACTTTAATTTGAATTCATTAGATTCAGTTGTAGGTTCATTTCACATAATATCTCCAATAACAGAAAAAGAGATTCACATGCTCTAATCATGTGAAACATATACATTTTGTCTTTATATATATTAAATATAAGCCCCGCCCATATAATTAGGACAAGAAAGACTGTACCTTATCCCTGTTTTAAATTCCCAAATTTTTGCAACAATGACAAAACTAAAACTGAAATACCCCTCCTTTTCCAAGGATGAATATAAAATAATATGGGCACTTGTATGAATTGAATACAAACCTCAAAGAGTCAATGAGTCATTTTTCTTTTTGAATTTATTTTTTAAGAAATTTTAGCAAAAATGCCAACTTGGGGGACTTTTATAAGTTCAATTATTCTAAACTTGTTCAATAAAAAGGCTGAAAGTAAATATAATGTGAAGATGGTTATGCAGTTAAATGATTGCACTCCAACCTAATAATTTTGTATTAAAAAGCATTAAGCATACCTTATAAATGACTACAAAAAATTACATAGAATTTGAATTTGAAGACATTGCATGACAAAAGATATTCAGACAAAAATTTCTTAGAGAATTGTATATTATATAAAATTTCACTCAAATATTGTGTATTTTCCATATTTCCTAACCTGAAAGTGGATTATCCGGGTTACATTTAGTATATACATTATTGTCCAAATGTTTCAAATACTAAGACAGCATAATTATGAACCTCCATTTTACACTAAAACAGAATACAAAATTTGCTTTTATGTCCTAGAATTCCTTTTACTGCACTTCCATTGTCCTTTAAGATAATGAACAATAAACTCGAGGAGGAGAACTTATGTACATTAATAAAGAGATTTTTAGGGATTCCACAAGCCATCCATGCATCCCCCCCCCCCCCCCCCCCCCGCGCGCACGGGGCCTGTCTAAAATGAGACACCAATGTAATTTTTATCAGCTGAACTAGACAACATACTGTAAGCGCACATGATGGCCGGTTTAGCATAAATCCAATAAAGGAAGAGTACAATTTGAACTAGTTTTTGCATAAACACAAGACATAAAAGCTCCTATATGGCTATAGATTATTTGGAAAAGCCTTTTCCTCATGATGCACATCTTTGGAACTTCCGAGGAAGTTTCCACGCACCAACTCAGAAAAGGACAGGACTCCCCAAATGGATTCATCTTAGAATCCAAAGCTCCTAATGTGCCTTTACTTTCTTTAGCAAAACATGTTCCTCATGATGATTGATGGCACATCAATGACACTTGAGGAAGTTTCCATGCACCAACACAGAAAAGGACAGGATGCCCCAAATAGATCCATCTTAGAACCCAAATTTCTTGTTTTGGTCCATGTTTGGTACTTTTCCACACATTACCCAAATAGATAGAATTGTAACCCAGGTTTCATAATACAATTCAAAATTCTAGATGACATTAACATGCAAAAGAACATGGAAAAAATAGCAAAGCATACTTGTCACACTCAAACTACAACCAACAGGCTGGCTAGAACTTCAACTAAACCTCACAATAATTGCATTAGCCATTCAATTTGCACATACTAAACTTTCGCAATTATGGGATCCAAAATTACCGAGTCTATGGCAACACAAAAACGAACTTTGCCTTGTCCAACGATTCCTGCAACCACAAACCACCACCCACAAATCAATGTTACAAAACAAAATCACTAACAAGTAACAACCTAAAGAATAAAAAACACCCTTTTCCTTTTAATGACTAATGTTCAAAACTAAGACCCACTACCCCACCCCTTCACCATTTAGCCAACGGGCCAACAAAATACACTCTACATTCCAAACTTCCTAGTAGGTACAATCTCTACTTACAGCTCAACAACAAAACGGTGAAAAGAAATACGCATTCGACCAATACCTTTCCCCAGCTCGATAATTGAAGAGTATAACTTGTCCATATCCTTCACATTCCTACACAAACTAGCTCCAGTTGAAGCTTCGTTAGAGAGACTCCCACCATTTCCAGACGCCAAAAGGGCATCCTTCCAACCAAGAGGATCCGTATAACAATCCAAAATCTCAATCCTGCAACAATGTTTGAGTTCCCACACATTCATAATAACAACAAAATTATATAAATATACATTCAGTAAGTCACACACACCCAGTAACACAATACTATATTCACACATAAATAATGTAGTTCCAATTCTACAACCTCTCTCAGTAAAATTTTGGGATAAATTTGAAAATTAAAAAATATATATTTATAAAAACAAACAGAATCATAATAATTGAGAAAAAAAAAAAAAAAAAGGCTTTACCATTTTTGGGACGAAGCGACATCAATGTCTTTTCTATTCAACAAATCCAAGTAAAACGATGGGCTTCGAGAGAAAGCGACAAGCACGATACCACTGCGATCACATTGGAACCGATTTTTTTTTTTTTTTTTCAAAAAGAGAGAGAAATACGACGGCGTTTATGAAATTTGAAACACGCAGTAACTGACCGTGATTGGGATTTTGCCGCCAAAATGTTGGAGGAAAGCTGGGTGAGGAGGTGAGTGAAGACGTGGAAACCGAAAGGTGAGGCAATAGAGTCCTTGATGGTTAGAGCCGGTGCGTGTTCTCCTTGCAACGCACCGTCTCGGAGTGCTCTGCAAATCGATTCCGCCATTGAAGCCTTTTTTGAAGAGTGTAATAAAACCCTAAAACCCTATTTTGTTTGTTTGTTTGTTTGTGGAAGAACTGAAGAATATTAAGATTTGGAGATTTTTGCAAATATGCCCCCAAAAGCTTCTGTTTTCCCACACATACCTCAGTTTTTGTGTTTATTTAATGTCTTTTTGGCAAAGATTGTTTCTACCAACTTATTTTATTATTTATCATATTTTTGCTATTATTCATAAGTCCCACTACATTTTTTTAGTACTATTCACGATTCTCACTTTACTATTTTAGCTAATTTTTACCTTTATCTACAGTACTTTCAGCAAAAAAATTTCAGTTTTAACAAAATAAACGGATCACAAATAGACCCTTAGTGCTAGAATAATCGACAATGCCAGTGATTTTTTTTTTTTTTTAGTGTCCATTTGGCATAATTAATTTTGCCAACTTATTTTACTATTTAGCTTTCATGGGCCTGATTACACTTTTTGGTACTATTTATGGGTCATACTATATTATTTCAGCTAATTTTTACATTTATCTACAGTACTTTCAACAACAAAAATTTAGTTTCAACAAAATAAGCAGATTTCAAACAAACCCTGAATATTTAATTGTGGTCTAACAAGTGAAACATCTAATTAAACTAGTTAATTTATGCCTAATAAACGAAAAGTTACGAGCTCTTATTAGTTTATATATAATAAGTAATGGGCAAAAAGTGTCCACTACTCATATTCCAAGTTCCAACATTACTGTCGTGTTGGCAATTTAGTGCTAGGATAATAAGCAATGCCAATGGCATTTTTTTTAATCTTTAGTTGTATTTGTACTCTGACTAGTGAAACACCTAATTACACCACTTGTTAATTAATGCATAATTAACAGAAAGTTATGAGCTCTTAGAACATTCATAGTGAAGTTGCTAAATATTATAACTTTTAACAACTCAAAACATTATTTTATCTATTTTAACATCACACTTTATAATACACCCCACGGCAAAGGTTTTATTTTTTTTACCACTTCATTAAAATATTATTTCTTTATTATTTTTTAACTATTTTTTATTCTTAGTCATTTATTCCTCTCTCTTTCTGTGTTCTCTCTTCTCCCAAACAAAAACAATTCACTACAAAACTGCTAGCCGCCACCTACCATTGGAAAACCCAAACCGTCACCCAAGCCACCACCACCACCACTACCCCATCGTAAAACCCAATCTACCACCCAAGCCGCCACCACCACCCCATCAGAAAACCTAATCCACCACCACTACCCCATCTAAAGCCCAATCAACCACTCAAGCCACCACCACCACCCCATCAGAAAATCTAATCCACCACTACCACCATAAACCGAAACCCACCCACCCACCATTGCAAACCCCAGCCCAAAATCAAACCAAAAAACACCACAAAATCCCACCTTTCAAACCCAAACCCAAATCAACCAATAACCAAGCTCACAAAGAGAGAGTTTCTGCCATAGCAGAAGAAAATTTTTATTAAAAAAAAAAGGGAAAGGGAAGAGAGAAATCGCTGCCTACCACCCATCGCCAATCTAGACCACCGGACTGCCACCGTTGCTGATTTCAACCACCACCACAAGCTCACACCCCACCAATCTCATCTATCCTAATCTCGCATTTTACTAAGTTTTTGAGTTAGATGAAGTAAGGGAGAAAGGGGAAGAAGAGAGGAAAAAAAAAAACAAAGAGAAACGACTGAAGAGAGAAGAAAGAGGTAGAAAAGAAAAGTTTTTTTTTTTTTTTTTTGGTTAAAAGGGAACTTATATTAAAACAAAAAAGTTACAAAGCCCTATTAGGCATAGTTCTGGCACAACGCCTTACATAATACATTCTAGCAGCATCAAGGTTAACAAAAGAAGAAATTTCAGGCATTGGGGGATTGTTAAACACTTCAAAATTATCCTGTTGTAAGCACCCCATTCTCACCATGGCATCTGTGCAGCTATTCGCTTCCCAATAGGTATGATTCACTTTGATTTGTTGAAATCTGGTGAGGAGGGACCTGCAGTCAAGTAACAGGGGTGTATAAGTTCTGTTAGGCAGCAAGTTAGAAAGCAATAGGTCTGTAAGGTGCTGATGCTAGAACCATGCCTAATATGGCTTTGTAACTTTTGTGTTTTAATATAAATTCTTTAAAGAAAAGTTTTTTTTTTAAAGAAAATAGGAGAGAGAAAGAATAAAATATTATTATTATTATTATTAAGTTTAGAGCTACAATAAGCTACAAAAGATAGCAGCTTACTGTAACTCAGTTTTCATTTTTTTTAGTATAACATCTTTACTGTGGAGTACATTTTGAAGTTTTATTTGCTATAATGGCATTATAGCTGTGGGGACTAGTTTCCTTTAGAAGTACTGTTTAGGCTGAATAGGCTGGGCCTGTGGCCCAATGACCCAATCCGAGGACGCAGACATATCTGAGGACGATCAACTAAGGTAGAAGTGGAAATTGCATTGTGGGAAGAGTTGAAAGATATTTATAATGGACCTAAACCTATCCGAGGTGAAAAGTCACCTCAAAACATTTGTCCGAGGAGGCTTGAAACATCCCTATCCCTTTGGATACTATTTTAAGGGAACCTTATGACAGGGGGGGTCAAATATTGGATAAGGGATGAGGGCGAAGGATAATAAATATCTGTAAAAGCTATTACCTCCACATTAAATGCTTCCCAGCTAACTCTCTGGCCGCATTAATGTGGAGGTGATACCTGAACAGTAAACAAGCAGCCTTACAGCTAGTGGTAAAAGGTTTAGGGAGGTGTGAGATAGGATAGAGGGAAGCTCTCATGACCTAATTTACATGTGTACGGTAAGAATGGTACGAACATCATGGTATATAACATGAAAAGGTGTCCAAAGAGGAAAGATGAGATAGAAAAAAGATTAAGAAATACGACACAAAAAGGAAGAACTCCAAATTCTTGATTATACTATTCTGGCTAGGCTGAGGATGATTTTTATATCTTATACGTACAATTATTCTTCCAAACCATCCTCGATCGTTACCTCCTTTCTAAATTCAGGCTAGTTTTTTCTCCCACGCTCTACAAATTTATTGTTTGGGCTTGTTGGGCCTGAACCCAATCCTGTTTTGGGGTTCAAGCCAAAACTGGTCCTTACAATTTGTGCCGTCTGTGGGAAGAGTTTGATCTGATCAGAATGAGATTTCGATTTAATGTTGGAAATGGAAGAGTCAAATTCGCACCAACCGACGATCGAGCCACATCAGGATAATGTTAATCCGCACTAGGCGGAATCAGGGGATTCTCAACGTAATAATTCAGTCGTAAACCCTCAACAAAGGGGAGATCATGAAGAAAGTGTGCAAACAACGCATACTAGCAAGAGTCAGTCACCAGGGAAGAGTCATGTCTCTCATGCGAAGAATGAAAGAGACATGCAACGTGAGATTAATTGAGTTGAAGAAGAAGTTGCGTAGCGCATGGCGAAGGCGCTCATCACCTGATTCCGAGCCTTCTTCCGAAGAGACAGATGATGCCACATATAGGCGAAGATCCAGAACTCCGCCCAATGAAACTTTCTCTGACGATAAGGAATATAGCCATAAGCGTAAGAATAAAAACCCGACTCATAAGGGCCTTGGAAACAATGCCATGAACGAAACGTTAAATCAAGTTGCTAAGTCCCCTTTCACATGAAGGATAGAGGGTGCGAGCCTCCCTCGGCGATTTCATCAACCGACCTTCTCCCTTTATAATGGTCGGACAGATCCAGTGGAGCACGTCAGTCATTTTAATCAAAAGATGGCCGTTCATTCTAAGGACGAAACTTTGATGTGTAAGATCTTTCCATCTAACCTAGGTCTGATGGCGATGAGATGGTTTAATGGCTTGAAGGCAAATTCTATTGATTCCTTCAAGAAGCTTACCCAGTCTTTTGGCGCTCGCTTTATCACGTGTAGCAGGGTTCCATTGCCTTTAGGATCTTTGCTTTCTATGTCCATGTGAGAGGGGGAAACTTTGAAGGCTTACTCAGATAGATACTAGGAGATGTTCAACGAGATAGACGGGAGCTACAATGATGTGGCCATCAGTACGTTCAAGGCTGGACTACCAACTGAGCATGATTTGAGAAAGTCCCTCACTGGTAAACCTGTTACCAGTGTACGCCTGTTGATGGATAGGATTGATAAGTCTAGGAGGATTGAAGAGGATCAGTTACAGGGAAAAGAAAAGGTGAAAGTGATCCCTCAGGAGAGGAGGGATTCCAGGTCGGATCGGATCCAGAACAATCGACCTCGGAGAGACTTTGCAGGACAGTTTGGATCTGCCAACGCGCAGGTGGTCAATGTTGTATTTCGAGAACCAGTGCAGAAAGTCTTAGAGAAGGTTAGGAATGAACCATTCTTCAAATGGCCGAATAAGATGGCAGGAGATCCTGTGAATCGCAACCAAAACCTGTACTGCCATTATCATCAAGATCATGGACATACTACCGATGATTGCAGGAATTTGTGAGATCATTTGGAACAATTGGTCCGAGAAGGAAAGTTAAAGCATCTTTTGCATCACTCCAGGCCGAGGAGGCCAAGCGAGCTCGGCGTTTTAGGGCACCGAGACCTCCTCTTGGCACCATAAACGTCATATTTACTGCTCTAGGGAGGACCAGATCTTATCCTTCCAGGATAATGTCAGTATCTTGTTACTCAGATGAGGACTCTTATTCAATGCCGAAAAGAATCAAGATGAATGTCCCACTGGTGTTAAGCTTTTCGGATGCGGACAAACAAGGAACCATACAGCCACACGACGATGCTTTGGTGGTTACGCTTAGAATTGGTGGGTACGATGTGAAGAGAGTTATGGTTGACCAAGGCAATGTAGTTGAGATTATGTATCCTGACCTCTACAAGGGGTTAGGTTTAAAACCTGAAGATTTAAGGACCTACAACTCCCTTTTGGTGAGTTTCGAGGGTAAAATGGTTGTTCCTAAGGGGCAGATAAGACTACCCATGCAAACTGGTACAAATGTGGTTGAAATGGATTTTATTGTGGTAGATGCATTTTTTCCTTATACAGCCATCATGGGCAGACCTTGGCTACACTCCTTGGGAACTGTTTCATCCACCCTTCATCAGAAGGTAAAATATCCCTCTGGGGGCCAAGTGCTGGAGATAGTAGGAAGCCAGTCTATGGCTAGGCAATGCTTAATAGCAGCTATTCAACACAAGCCAGAGGTTGACACCTCGGCCATTACTGAAAACGATTTATAGCAGCTAGAAACTCCGGTATCTCTGTTCAGTGGGCCAGCCGACGAGGTGAAATGCGAAGACTTAGAAAGGGTGGTCATTGGAGATGATCCAGAGAGATTCTTTCAGATTGGAGCTCAGATTCCCCTACTGGAGAAGGAGCAATTGGTTGATCTTCTGAGAAGAAATGTAGATATGTTTACATGGGATGCCTACGAAGCCCCAGGGCTAGATCCAAAGTTTATTTGTCATCATTTGAATGTGAATCCATCAATTACTCCAAAAAGGCAGCCACCTCGGCGCCCGTCCAAGGAACATGTAGAGGCTATCAAGAGTGAAGTGACCAAACTTAAGCAAGCAAGGGCTATTAAAGAGGTGTTTTACCCTCAGTGGTTGGCTAACACCGTAGTGGTAAAAAAGAAAACAGGAAAATGGCGCATGTGTGTGGACTTTACAGATCTTAATAGGGCTTGTCCTAAAGACCCTTTCCCTATGTCTCGAATAGATCAATCGGTAGATGCGACAATAGGCCATCCTCGGATGAGCTTTCTGGATGCCTTTCAAGGATATCACCAGATACCCCTGGCATTAGATGATCAGGAGAAGACAGCTTTCGTTACTCCTGTAGGAAACTATCACTACAAGGTGATGCCTTTTGGCCTGAAAAATGCAGGGTCAACTTATCAACGGATGATGACTAAAATGTTTGAACCACAGTTAGGTAAAAACGTCGAGGTCTATATTGAAGAAATGGTTGTGAAGAGCAAGTTGGTGTCCGAACATGTAACGGATCTTACCAGCATTTTCGAAATCCTGAGGGAGCACAAGCTGCGTTTGAACGCGTCTAAATGTTCTTTTGGAGTGGGTTTAGGAAATTTTTTGGGGTACATGGTGACCCACAGAGGAATTGAGGTAAACCCAGACCAAATTAAAGCCATTAATAATTTGCAACCACCTCGGAATTCCAAAGAGATACAGAAACTTACTGGAATGATGGCCGCTTTGAATCGGTTTATATCCAGATCAGCAAACAGGTGCAGGCCTTTCTTCCTTCTACTTCACAAATGGAAAGAATTTGAGTGGTCCAAGGAGTATGTTGTGGCATTCCAGGAACTTAAACAATATTTATCTCAGCCGCCCATTATGTCTAGCCCCGTGGTGGATAAAGTTCTTTTTGCTTATATTGCAGTACTCCTCTATGCCATAAGCTTTGTTCTCATACGGGTGGACAGTGGTATACAACAACTAGTCTATTATGTGAGCAAGTCACTTAATGAAGCCAAGGTGCGCTACTTGCCATTAGAAAAGGCAATATTGGCAGTGGTCCATGCTACAAAAAAGCTTCCCCATTACTTCCAAGCACACACTGTGGTCGTGCTCACTCAGCTTCCACTCAGGTCAGTACTCAGAAGTGCGGATTATACTGGAAGAATTGCCAAGTGGGGCACGATCCTAGGGGCTTTCGATATAAAGTACATGCCTCGTACTTCTATAAAGGGACAAGTGCTCGCCGATCTGGTGGCTGAGTTTGCTAAATGCCCTGAGGAAATGGAGGGGGAAAATCATAACATGCGTGAAAGATCAATCGGCGTAGTCTTTGTCCAATGTCCCACACCTTGGGAATTGTATGTAGACGGGGCAGCTAACCAATGAGGATTAGGGGTGGGGCTAGTTCTAGTGTCACCAGAAAAGATTACTATTGAAAAATCCTTAAGGTTGAGTTTCTCAGCTACGAATAACAAAGCAGAGTATGAGGCTTTGCTGATAGGAATGATAATGGTCCAGAAAATGAGGGGAAAGGCAGTGAAAGTTTTTTCAGACTCAAAACTGGTGGTGGGTCAAGTAAAGGGTGATCTGGAAGCGTGTGATCCAAGAATGCAGGAGTACTTATGCCAGATCAGGAGTATACAATCAAATTTGAAGTCTTTGACTTATCTCATATTCCTAGAAGTGGAAATACGCATGCAGACTCTTTGGCTACCCTCGCCACGTCCTCGGCGCAGGATTTGCCCCGAGTAGTACTTGTTGAAGACCTGTGTACACCTACTTCAATACACCAGGGTATGCCTCGAATCCACCAGATTAAGCTAGGTCTGAGCTGGATGGATTCCATATCACTATTCTTGGAAAAAGATATACTACTTGAAGAGAAGTCCGAAGCTAAAAAAGTACGAAGAAAAGCTCATCGGTTTTAGCTGTCCGAGGATAGAAAGTTATACAAATGCTCTTTCTCTGGCCCCTATTTGCTTTGTGTACACCCCGAGACATTAGAATCACTTCTAAAGGAGCTCCACGAAGGGGTTTGTGGGAGTCATACAGGAGAAAAATCACTGTCTCATAGGGCTCTTACCTAGGGATATTGGTGGCCAGGTATGTAAAAGGAGGCGCAAGAATACGTTAAGAAATGTGATCAGTGTCAAAGGTTCGCGCCAAATATTCACCAACCTGGAGGAGTTCTCAATCCTCTTTCTAGCCCTTGGCCATTCGCTCAATGGGACTTGGACATTGTGGGACCTTTCCCCAAAGCAGTAGGAAATAAAAAATACCTACTAGTCTGTACAGACTATTTTACCAAGTGAGTCGAAGTTGAGCCTCTGGCTAATATCAGGGATGTAGATGTCAAAAGATTCATTTGGAAGAAAATTGTTACACAATTCGAGATTCCTCATGTGCTCATCTCGGACAATGGCCTTCAATTTGACAGTAAAGCTTTCAGGAAATACTGTTCTGACCTAGGTATAAAGAATAGGTATTCCACTCCAGCCTATCCGCTGGGAAATGGACAAGCTGAGGTTGTTAACAAGGTCATAGTGAACGAACTTAAAAAAATATTAGACGACGCCAAAGGAAAGTGGGTGGAAGAGCTACCACACGTCCTTTGGACATATTAAACAACATCTCGAAAATCCACAAGAGAGACCCCTTTCTCAATGACATATGGGGCTGAGGCTGTAATCCCATTGGAGAATGGTTTCCCAATAATGAAAACTAGCACATTCACCTCGGATGGAAATGATGAGCTGCTGAAGAAGAATTTGGATCTGGTTGAAGAGCGAAGAGAAAATGCAATGGTACAATTGGCCTATTACCAACACAAGCTTAAGCAAGGCTATGATATGAATGTAAAGTTAAGGCCATTGGCCCCAGGATACTTGGTATTGAGAAAAGTCTTGGGAAATACTAAAAATCTCGCTTGGGGAAAATTGGGACCTAACTGGGAAGAACCGTATCACATCACATCAGTGGCAGGGATAGGTGTGTACTACTTGATAGATTTAGATGAAAAAACTGTACTTCATCCTTGGAATGTAAACAACCTAAAAATGTAGTATTATTAATAAGATCAGTCGCTTTATGATTCCCTTTTAATTTATCCTAAGTGTATATCATGAATCCTATGACATCTCTTGAAATATTAAACAGAAACTAAGTTATGTCAGGTCCTCGGATCACAAACTTAGTGAAAATTAATATTCTATGACATCTCTTGAAATATTAAACAGAAACTAAGTTATGTCAGGTCCTCGGATCACAAACTTAGTGGAAATTAATATCCTATGACATCTCTTGAAATATTAAATAGAAATTAAGTTATGTCAGGTTCTCGGATCACAAACTTAGTGGAAATTAATAACCCTTCTCGGATCACAAACTTAGTGGAAATTAATACCCTATGACTTCTTATGAAATATTAAACAGAAACTAAGTTATGTTAGGTCCTCAGATCACAAACATAGTGGAAATTAATATCCTATAATCTCTTTTAAAATATTCAACAGAAACTAAGTTGTGGCAAGTCTTCGGACCACAAACTTAGTGAAAATAAATATCCTTACAATATCCAGGGAAGTATTCAGTAGAGTTTAAGTTGTGTTAAAACCTTTAGATCCCGATCTTGAATACAAATTATTATTTTTTGAACTAAGTTATGACCCAATTTATAAGTCATGATAAGTCTCTTAGATATCAACTATGGATGTTTCAATGTGTTCATGTCTTGCTTGATACTTAAACGTTGGGATATTGCCTTGAAATTGGGAAACCTATTAAAAGTTAATAAATGGAAAGTGTATTTTTAAAATATAGGGAATTAGTGGTTATATTTTATTTAGACTACGAGTTCAGGCACATGAAATTGAACTCTCACGCAAATAAAGAAAATAATAATACTAACATATATTACTTGGAATAAGAAAGAAAGTTCATACATTAATAAAATTAATCTTCAAGTACAAAAGATGAAGTTACAATAACTTTCATTATCCTAAAAATAAAAACTAAGACCTCAGCTTTATTTGGACTCTGAGCTTGAAGGCCTTGTCAGCTGCTTCAAGAGGGATTTCTTTCTTTTTCTCCTTAGAAGCTCCTTCCATGGGCAAAGTAGTTGAGGCTAGTTCCTTCTCAAAGCCTTGAGAAGTTACCCTAGGCTGGAGAGCCTCAACTACTTTGTCCGAGGAGGAGTCCTTCAGAGTCTCAGTTTCTCTGTCCTGCTCCTGCTGACTGGATGAGGGAGGATGCTAAGGTTGGGCCACTTCGGCTGGCTGGGAAACTGGAGGAGCTGCCTCTTTTTTGTTTGGAATTTGTAGGGCAGGAGGAAAGACGATGCTCTCTGGCTTACTCAGCTCGGAAGAAGCATCAATCCCGGCTCTATTGAGGGCTTCTTCCCAAGTCTGAGTGCAGTTGGCACGACATACGGCGGGGACCTTCGCCCTTAAGGCATCCTCAGCCATGCCAACGTCATAACCATGCTGCTCTACTTCATCTCTCTCCCTCTCAGCTTAGGCTTTGGCTTTCTCAGCTTTAACCTTGGCCTTTTCAACCTGATCTCTAAGTCTTTGAGCCTCCTCTAGTTGCTTCTTCAGAGCTACCAACTGCTCCTTAGAAGCAGCTAGTTGATCATTGGCCTCACGTGCCAATTTCCTCTGGTTCTCAGCTTGCCTCTCAGCACCCTCCAGGGCTGAGTCTACGCTCTTCTGAGCTTGCTCTTCGGCATTTAGTTTCTTTTTCAGATCGATGTTGCTGTTTTTAGCAATGGCCAAAGTTTGCACAGCAGCAGCCCTCCTTTTCCTCTCTTCATCTAGTTGCTGATAGAGGGAATTGGTCATCTCTTTGAGCCTGAATGTATTTTGAACAGCCTTGAAACGAAAAGGAAGGAATGAGTGTTATGTCAAATAAAGAACAAAGAAAGAAAGAGAAAAACAGCAATGGAGAATAAGTACATACCATGCCCAAAAACCTTTTGATATGAAGGAAGACTTCATTCCTCCTAAAACCTCGTAGCTCCACCATATTTTTGGGGAACAGAAGGGTTTGCTCCAGCGCCGAGACAACATGACACCCAATGCCCCCATTGAAGTCCCTGATTGATGCATCATCCATCAGGGGCTCACCACCAAGCATGGGAGCTGGAAGCCATGCTTGGGGCTCTAGGAATTGACTGTCTGTCCTTTCTACACCTCGGCTGGGGGCATGGCTAGTTTTTTGCTGCTTCGTCACCCTATGTGCTTCTTCTTCATTGAAGAGACGAGGTCTTCCAGTCTCCATTACCTCTTTACCCTTCTGTTCCTTCCTCCTCTTAGGATCAACCTGTTCAGTCCTGAAGGGCAGGGATGGCTAAGGAGCGCGAGGAGAAGACCTGGGTGGAGGAGATGGAAGCTTGGGTTGAGAAGGTTTCCCAGCTTCTCCTCTTCCTGGCTGGCTCTCTAATAGCTTTTGTAAGCTTTTTTGGGGTTTCCTTTGGATACCCATCTCTTCTGGCACGTTCTTAGGTGATGAAGGTTGGTTAAAAACCTCAAAATCGTCTGTGGACTCAGTGAGGTCCACAAAGCCCTCTTCCTCTTGTTCTTCTTCCTCTTCCTCCTCTACTTAAAGAATGGATGAGGGAAATGGTACTCCTGCTGAAAGGGTGGCAACAGGTAATAATTGGGTGAGCGTTGTACTTCTGGGGAAAGGAATGCCTTCAGGAACTACAAATCCCTCATAGGCAACACTGATGCGGTGGAGCCGAGGATCCTTAGCTCTTATCACACACCTCAGAGCTTGGAATGCACGTGAGATGGGCGTGTATCCAAGGATGAGGTGTGCTGCTCTCAATTGGCCATCTGATTCGTTAACGTACACCTCGGATTGCAGGATCCTATCTAAGCTCACCTTGTTAACTAAGCGAAGCGAAAGTGTAGTGGAGTTGAGATCTGTAATGTCATTAAAACCAAGAAAAACACATTTCAGTAATAGCGAAGGGCAATGGAAATGGAAGAATTGTATAAGTTAAATTATAAAACTTAGCAATTGACCCCCCACCTGGTGTACCCTTCTTAACTGGACAAGGTAAACCGTCATGACATTGCCCAGAAAAGAACAAAAAATCATCCTTTAGTCCCTTGTTTGATATAGGGAGGCACTTGATCAACCTAACTTCGGAGTGCCTTGACTTTAGGTAATACCCCTGCCCTTTCAAATTGTGCAGATTGTATATCCAGTTCACGTCGTGATGGGTTAGGTTTAGGTTCATCCTCTCGTTTAAGGCTTCTATACTCCCTAATACCCTAAACATGTTCGGGGCACACTATGTGGGAGAAAGCCTAAAAAACCTAAGAAAGTTCCTAGTGAGGGTACCTATAGGAATGGTCATCCTTCCCTCTATGAAGGCAATCATAGGGATGATCACCTCCCCAATTTTCCTCTCATCAAACCATTCCCCCTGTGCAGCGTACCTAACGCCCACGTGTGGGGGAATGTTGTATTTGGTCCTAAAACTCTTCATCCCCTCCTCGGAGTCCACTAAGTGCTTAAATCTACCCATTTTCTAAGAAGTCTTTAAAGGAAATTTTGCAAAGTCGAAATAAAAGCTGAAGAGAGTTCAAGGAGACTTACAGGTTTGAGAAATGGTCCTCAGACAAGGTTTTTGTATTTGTAGATGCACAGGAGAGTGAGAAAGAGAGAGAAAGACAAGTTCAATGCACAGGTTCTAGAATAATGCGACTGTTGAAGGTGAAAAGGAATTGATTTGAAAACTTATTTATAATGGCACAAAAATTGCGAGCGGGAGTCTTCCCGCTCATATTCCAAGAAAACCCATCCACCATTAGATTCTCATCCTGCCGTTGAACATAGAGGACAAGGGAGTCACCAAAATTAAATAAAGGCATGCTCTGAGCGCTAAAGCGTCAGGGACGTGCCTTAGGAAGATAAACACGTATTTTTGGGATTCAACCACACAAAACAAGATCATAGGGGGAATAGGACAAGGATATCAAAATCCCCCTTTCCTCCCAAGGAGTCAAAAATCAAGATTTTGAGGGGCTATTGTGAGGACCAGTTGCCTCTAGAAGTACTGTTTAGGCTGAATAGGCTGGGCCTGTGACCCAATGACCCAGTCCGAGGACGCAGACATATCTAAGGACAATCAACTAAGGTAAAAGTGGAAATTGCATTGCAGGAAGAGTTGAAAGATATTTATAATGGACCTAAACCTATTCGAGGTGAAAAGTCACCTCAGAACATTTGTCCGAGGTGGCTTGAAACATCCCTATCCCCTTGGATACTGTTTTAAGGGAACCTTATGACAGGGGGGGTCAAATATTAGATAAGGGATGAGGACGGAGGATAACAAATATCTGTAAAAGTTGTAACCTCCACATTAAATGCTTCCCAACTAACTCTCTAGCAGCATTAATGTGGAGGTGATACCTGAACAGTAAACAAGCAGCCTTACAGCTAGTGGTAGAAGGTTCAGGGAGGTGTGAAATGGGACAGGGGGAAGCTCTCATAACCTAATTTACATGTGTACGGTAAGAATGGTACGAACATCATGGTATATAACATGAAAAGGTGTCCAAAGAAGAAAGAAGAGATAGAAAAAAGATTAAGAAATACGACACAAAAAGAAAGAACTCCAAATTCTTGATTATACTATTTTGGCTAGGCCGAGGATGATTTTTATATCTTATACGTACAATTATTCTTCCAAACCATCCACGATCGTTGCCTCCTTTCTAAATTCAGGCTAGTTCTTTCTCCCACGCTTTACAAATTTATTGTTTGGGCTTGTTGGGCCTGAACCTAATCCTGTTTTGGGGTCCAAGCCAAAACTGGTCCTTACAATAGCAATTATACCTCTCTTGTTGTGAGTGCTCTTATTAGTTTATATAATCAATAGTGAACAGAAAGTGTCCATCACTCATATTCCAACATTACTATCAAGCTGACAATGAACTATCAACTAATTTATATGTATTTATATTAAAATTTTCACTAAATTTTCATCTATGCACAAATTTATAATTAGTTAATTATTAAGGACAATATGTATTAAACCCTTTAATTTTCTAGTTCTTCTAATAAATGAGAAAAATCATGCTATTTATTGAACTATAAATTCTCAAGGCATGTTTAGTACACTGAATGAAGATTGTGACATGAATGATAATTCTTATTATTTGTAAATAAAAGATATTGTAATGAAATAACTAAACATATTCATAGTTCAGTTGTAAGTTGTAATATTATGATAAAACTTCATATCTATATTTAGAAAATATCTTACTTATACAATTATATATACCTACTAAGGAAAATTTTTTGGAGAGATAAACACCTTGAGGAGTTTTATTAAGTAATTAATATAACATATAATGACACACTTTAACCCAAAAGGCCTAAGCTCAATAGGTATGTGCTTAATTATGTTATATTAACTACTCATTAGTTTCATCATTATTCAATGTAGAACTTCACTCACACGTATATACCCAACAAAAATAACTATAATAATAGTTATTTTCATTTTATAGAATAGCTATGCATAAAAAATTATTATTCCCTATAATAAAAACATAATCAAACTACAGAATAACTAAACTATAAGAATAGTTATTATAGGACTATTAATGTTGAGTAGTAAGTGTTCAAACTTGGCTTAATAATGAATGTAAAATGTTCAAACTTGACTCAAGCTCGTACCAAGCCTATAAATGATGTTCATGCTTGAGCTCATCAAAAAGTTTAAAAGTTTGAACTCGGCTTAGCTCGACTTAATCATTAGTCCAACCAAATTCGAGCTCAATATCAAGTTTTTGAACTTGAGATCCAAAATAAGTACATTATTAAGTCTATATTAATTAAAATAATTATCAAGTTTATTTAGTTTGGACTAGTGGTCACAACTCCTAATTACTTAAAAGTCTTAATAAGACATGAGTTTAATTGTCAATCTCTTATCAAACTAGTACCAAACGCATAAACAAGACTAGGTTCAACTTGTTTTGTATCAACCCCTAATGCTCACAAGCCTGTTTATAAACAACATTTTTTGCTTGATTTTGGCTCATTTATTAAACAAATCAAAAACTAAGGCTCAAGCTAGCTTTGTTTATGATATGCCAAGAATGTATTGACACCTTGTAATGAATTAATCAATTAATTAGTCAAGTTTATTAATTAATCAAATTAACATGCAAAATACGTGATAGCGCAAACAAATCACCAATAAACTAAAGTATGCAGCGGAAATTAAATTGATTCGGTGATTTGTTTACAAATGGGAAAAACCTATATGGCAAAAACCCCACTGGGTGATTTTAAGGTCACTACTCTCGATAATTCACTATTATCAAAACAAACGGTTACAAGTAAAGAAATCTCAGTACCTTATATCAACCTACAGTTGAACCCTTACCCTAATACCTAATTGGACTTGTTCTGTAGTGACAATATCTCCTTTTCAATACACGGCTCCCAGTACGTGACTAACAATAAATGCACGGATCCTAGTACGCGACTTGATCACAAACTTAAGAAAGATGTTGGCTGCAAAGTTCTTCAGTTCATCCAAACGATAGAAATCAAAAAGCTCCATGGTCACAAAACTCTACGATGTACAAACATAGCAACTTCTTTAAGAGAAAGAAGAACTAGGGCAAATTCTGTCTCCGGTCACAATTTGCATGAATAAGACTTTGCTCTACACTTCTGCAACTGTGCAACCTTTTACAGCCCTTAAAATAATCCTTATATATGTTTAGAGTTGTGAGAAAAGAAAATCTAAACACATACTCATGGATTGGATTGAAATTAGTTCTGAAAAACTGAGTTTCATAAACCTCAATAGATAGCCATCTATCAAGCTAGCTGTCGAGCCATGGGCTTCAGCAGCTTTTAAACCTCAATAGATGCTAGCTGTTGAGTTTTAAAATCTAGCACTTTATTACTTGATTTTTGGACAAACTTGCATAGTTTTAACACTTGAACTTGAAACTTTGTTCCTTGAAGTATTAAACGCATTCTAGATCTACCTAATTACAAGTAAAGTATGTTTTGTCAAAGGATTAGCCAATTATATAAAATAGTGACATATGTTCCTAACATTGAATCACATATGTCCTAACAGTTTATAAACAAATAAACATGAACAAGTTTTTTATTCAGCCAAGCTGGAACTGTTTATAAGCAACTTAATTTATTTATTATTCTTAATTATTATATTATAGTATCTATTAGTACAATCCACCAAACATGCTCTAAGCGTATGTTTTAAATGTTTTTAAAAACTTTGGACCAGGGAGGAATATGATTCTCCCTATTTGTGGTCCACCATTCAGTTTGTGTTGCTATATACTTCCGAATCAAGAATATGTTGATGCTATTTATCTCTCTTTTCGAGGTTGGGATCTTAGAATTTGGAATAAACGTTATCGTAAGCTGAAGATCTGTTTCACATGTAAAAACAAATATTAAACAGAAAGGTGTTGCTATGTATATTGCTGGCAACCATCATTGTATAATATTTTTCTTCCCATGCATGTGAGATATTGAGATCAATTTCTTTAATAATTGATGATTAAAGTGTACAATCGCAGGCTTCAAAGTTGAATTCTTGGCATTTTAATTATGCTACCAAGCCCACCATGAAAGTTAAACAAAATCCCTATCATAATTAGAGCCTTTATGACTTTATGATAAAAATTCAAATCATTAGAGAAACTGAGCTGGAACTGTTTATAAGCAACTTAATTTATTTATTATCCTTAATTATTACATTATAGTATCTATTAGTACAATCTACCAAACATGCTCTAAGCGTATTTTTTAAATGTTTTTAAAAACTTTGGACCAGGGAGGAATATGATTCTCCCTATTTGTGGTCCACCATTCAGTTTGTGTTACTATATACTTCCGAATCAAGAATGTGTTGATGCTATTTATCTTTCTTTTCGAGGTTGGGATCTTAGAATTTGGCATAAACGTTATCGTAAGATGAAGATCTGTTTCACATGTAAGAACAAATATTAAACAGAAAGGTGTTGCAATGTATATTGCTGGCAAACATCATTGTATAATATTTTTCTTCCCATGCATGTGAGATATTGAGATCAATTTCTTTAATATTTGATGCTTAAAGTGTAAAATCGCAGGCTTCAAAGTTGAATTATTGGCGTTTTAATTATGCAACCAAACCCACCATGAAAGTAAAACAAAATCTCTATCACAATTAGAGCCTTTATGACTTTATGATAGAGATTCAAATCATTAGAGAAATTGAGCCTCTCATTAGAGGACAAAAACAAAAGTGCATTTGCATTGATTGTGGTTTTCATGTTGTGCATACGTGCTTCAAATTATAGCCATAAAAAATCCACATGAGAATCTTCCATGTTTCAATTACTATATTAAGAAGTGTGAATGAAAAAGTACACGGGAAACCACATGATAGTCTCCAATCTCCGTGATTTTTGTTTTGTTTTGTTATAAAGCTATTTACATCACAAGTCAAACCTTTTATCAATCAAAATCAAAACTTTACTATTCTATTAAAGATGATGTGTACTGTTGCGTTGGCCTGTTGGATGGTAGTTATTTTCGGATGTCATATTTAATGTGTAATATTAAGAAGACAATTTCACTTAATTCTTTGGGTCCATCACAATCTCATAATTCACAAACCATTTAATTCTTGTAAACATTCCTTGGATCAGTTATTAGTTATTTAACTTATATCAATGCTTCATTCCCCATGGCTTTTTTTTTTTTTTTTTTTTTTTTTTTTCTAATCAAGACATTTCAACACCGCTAACTTAAATGGTTTTTAATTTTATGAAGTTATGAATCACACACCCCTTTGTTAAACCATTTATATTTAATTATTTTCTTGTAATATGATTTTTTTTTTTTTTTTGGGATACCTTCTTGAATTATGATTTGGTATATAAATAAAATATTTATTGTTGGAAATAAAGGAGAGATAATACCTGAATTTTCCTTGGAAATTACACAATTTGATTTTACCAAAAGAGGTGGCAGAGATGAGGCGTGGACCAAGTCACTGTCTTGAGACAAATCGTGCCGTCTACGGTATATCCGATGTAGTTAGACAAATAGTTTCTGCACGTTGTCCCCAGGATACAACAGTCCAGCTACCTTTGCTGATTATCCTTGCGAGCCTATACTGCTCATAGGATATAAGCTCTCTATAATACTTTCTTTTCCTAGAAAATTTTGTAAGAGATAGAATATTTTGTGAGTAGTAAGAAGCAATAGATGGTAAATATTTAAGGCAAAAAATTGTTTTTAAAAAGTCTGTAGCTTTCTAATTCAAAAAATAAAATGTGTGTATTTGAAACTTTTATTTCATTCCATATATATAGGGTAGACATTTTGCTTGTCCTTAGCCAAAAAATAAAACATTTGATATCAATTAAATAGTCATAAAATTATTGAAATTAATATATATAATCAATAGCTTTCTTTTTTTATATATATATATATATATAAATATAATATAATATAATATAATATAACCGGATATCAAAAGTTGTCTTAACCAAACTTTGTACCTTGAGAACAAAAAGAAATGATCATAATGCCATGCATTTAATGGCCCATTATTATAATATTTTTTCAAAAGTTTCTGAATATATGTTACAGAAAATTAATAGTTATTTGGCCACTTTCCATTAAACTAAATAGTAAACATTTGTGTATATATGATAGCTTATTATAGCATAAAATAATTCAGCAATAGTTGTACATTTAAATGCTGAAAAATCTTCCATATATGATGTTATTATGTCATATTTAAATAAAAACGTTTGAATATAAAACGTTTAGAATGGAAAATATATATCTATAATAAAACCAAATATGCTGACAATTATAGTATTAATATCACGTTAATGTTCATAAATTTCCTGATTAAAACCATTGACAAAAACTATTCAAATTTTGAATTATATTTGAATTTCAAAATTTAGCAATCAACGTATCTGACATTAAGAGATAATTGATACACATAAATGAGTATTAAAATAAATATAATATTTTTTATAAAAATATCCAACATTTATCATGGCATTCTTATATCAAAATGCACGTGTAATGGCATTTAGATTAATTTGCACGGTTCCACCTCTGAAAAACAGAAAAATATTATTAAGTTCCAAAGTTTTGTGGTAGGAAGTTTTTCATCAAATATTATTTATAATATTATATCTCTTAATGGATTTTAATTAGTTCAACTGGAAAAAATTTATTATCATTATATAATAAACTTTAATTTGAATTCTGCCTTTAAAAGAGTTATTAGCATTTTTGTTTGATTATAAAAAGAAATCATTATTGAGCAAACGTCACATGGTCAAATTCTAATCTATCTAAAAGGAATATATATATATATATACACACACATACATCACTCTCAAAAATAGGGAAATAATTTTTTAAAATCCAACTTATGTCCTATTCGTACAAAAATTATACTAGCTGACATACAAACAAGTGTCCTCCATCTACTAAAACAAAATATCTACAGTAATTAACTAATTATAGTAAAATCTTCTTCTTCTTTTTTTTGAGAAATGAAACATTAACGTAAAAATTGAATTATTTGGGTATTTAACCCATTTCATATTATTGGAGTTGCTAGTGTATTGGGCAACTAGTTACACTCTTTCAATTTTTGGTTGCTTTTTTAAAAATTGTTCATTTGATATAAAAACTTACAATTTATATGATAACGTCAATGTGACTTTTCAATGAACATTTCCTAAAATCATTCCATGAACCCACCCAAAAAAACGTTATAATGGAGAAAAATAGAACAACATTGTTTTTAACTACAAAATTGTGATAGACTACAACGAAATAGACACTTAATATTATTATAATATTTAATGGTGTAGCTGAATTAACACCTCCCATGCATTAAGTTCTTAGAGATCTAGAGAAAAATGGCTCAAGCTATAAGATTAGCAGCATATTGTAATGATTTTTATAAAAAATACTTGATAATGTAAATTATAAATTTTGAAAGTTTAGAAACGATTCCAAAACTTAAAAAACATACAATATACATCCATTTTAAATTAAAGGGAATTTAATCCGCTCAAATTTAAACTACTACTTGCAAAAATGACCATGTGCACATAAACCTAACTTAACTTAGATAGAGAAAATGAAAGAGACTTTTGTTAATGAATATTCTTAAGGAACAAACAGTGACGGCTTCAAGAACTTTTTTCAAAGTCGTCATTAAGAAACTTAAATTATACAAAATCTAATAAAAAGATAACTTCATATATTGACCAAAAAAAAAAAAATACACGCAAACGCATAAAGTCTTACAATTTTCTTTTACAACTTTTCTTATTTTAAAATCTTTACATGATAGTCTCATTATAAATGCTACAAGTTACATATCTTTCAAAATTTTAGTTAAATATAATTTTTCTTGGCATATTCTTTTTATTTGTAAGAGCCTAATATATTGTTAAGGGGACTAAAGTTTAAGGACAAAGTTTGGCTCCGACTTAGTTGTAGCCTAAAGTTACAACTTTCACTAAACAAATTAACATGACTACATATTTTAAAAATCTAACCGTTGAATTACATATTTTTTTATGTTCTTAAAACACATGTTAAATTTTATGTCAATCGAATGTTATTTAATATTCGATCCATAAACTTATTTTTATGTCTAATTTTAGATTACAAAAGCTCAAGATTTAAATATTTGATTAATAATATAGCTACTGATCTTTAATCTTTTTAAAAGTTTACAATGGTAATCCAATGGTAGATTTGTCAAAATTCGCATCTAATAAAAAAATATATTGAATGGAGTTGTAGTTTTAGTTTACAACCAAGTTTGTTACTAAAATTTGGTCAAAGTGTAATTATGTCGGGCCTAAAAAAATTCCTAAATTTTTTTAAGGGTAAAAAAATCATAAAATTATAATAATTATTTTTTTCTAAGTCAAGATGATCCTATGACCACCTTGGCTTTAATGTGGAGTCGCCTAAGTTAAGATGCATTTAATGTTTTTTAGAGGAATATTTAATATTTTAATTAATACTTTCAACACATTTTGACAAATAAAGTTAAATTATGTACAAATATAATCTTATAACTCAATTGGTATCTTCAAATGTTCCTAAGCAGATATTTTAGAACTTCAAATCCCCTACCTTACTATGGATAATATATATAACAAAAAAATATATATATACAATAAATTAGTTTATGCAACAAAAAAATGTGATTTGTAACTCATAAGGCACATTTTTATTCCATCAATTTTTTTATTTTTTTATTTTTTGGAGAGATTCAAGATGTGACTATGATGAACTGTAATGGGTCCTACAAACCCCAAAAAGGAATTTACTCAATAGTGACTAGTGACCACACCTGACTCAATGAAGGAAGTATACCCTGTAACGGGTGTATTCTTCCTTTCTCTTACAAGTTGGTAGGACCCCACAAGCTGTGAGAGAAGAGAAACATACACCCGTAATACGGTTTATTTTGTCTACCAATGACCCAAAGAAGAAGATAGTGTCAATGTGTCATAACTCGTGAACTATGACCGAGCCCGTGTCCATTCTTGCAGTCTGCACCGACCTAATCCAATCCGAGTACCCCTGCCCCTAGATCTTTATTTCTAACGGCGGAATCTTCCGTTGTCGCTGTCAATTCCTTACGCCCCAACCCCTTTGGCTATTGTTGATATCTTCGTCGACCCATGAAATTCTCTCAGCCACGTGCTGTCCTTTTGTAACGTGGCTATCTTCCTATCGTAGCCTCGTTGGGTCCAGCAGCTTCAGCCACGCCAAAAATAATTTACATGCATTATATTTATATATGTCTGTTTTTGGTATTCCATAGTTATTACTTGCTTTGTTACGGCCAGACAAAAATATATAAAAACAACACTCAAATATGAGAATTTAGGAGATCGAAAACTATAGGGTAGAAATCAAACAATTAATCTCAAAACGGCAACTATATAGCCAAGGACTACATTCGAAATTCAAAATAGTTACTTATAGGTAATTGAGTCGATTCCTTGAGATTAGGGTACATGTTATTTAGGACTGTCATAGGGTATATAAACTAACATAATTGGACTTTAAAAAAAAAAAAAAAATGCTTAACATCAGTTACAGCATATCTAGGTCATAGCATGATGATGCAAGTGAATCCTAGAACAATGGCCAATAAAACTAATGCAATGGCTATCAAAATGAGTCATGGACATATAAGGCTAGATATTATATTTTCACAATATATACATTTTCTATCCTCTCGCATTTTTTAACCTCCCAATCAAATAGGTCAAACTATTACATGCCCACAAATTAGGTAGTGTATGAAATTTTAAATTAAAAAAATAATAATAATAACAAACTGTACGAGAGTTTTGTAATGGCATTTTCATTTTGACTTCGGTAGTGTTATAGCCTAATGACATTGTACTCTTTTCTATATGTTTTAAGGCTTTTTTTTTTTTTTTTAATCTCTTTTCTGTGGGGTTCGTTTGAGGTTTTGACCCTTTTTTTTTTTACAATTATTTGGAATATTTATTTATTTATTTGACTATTTTGTTTACTTTAATTGGATCATCTTGTCTTATGCTTCTTCTTTTTTGAGAAAGAGAACTGTAATTTTATTTAATGAAAGGCCGATTCGGCTTGAATTATAGCAGAGAGGTGTGGAGGAACATCCTTCATCCACACCGATAACTCGCTAACATATCTCACATGTCTAGCAATGTTTTGAGTTGCACTATTACCCTATCTTTTTACATGACTAAACTCCACAAATTCAAACTAGTTTGCTAACCTCCTTGCATCGTCAACCAAGTGTCCGTAGTCCGCCAGCAATGATATCTCACACATTAGGGCATCTATAGTGTTCTTGGAATTACCATCGAGGACAATAGGTGAGAGACCGAAATCAAGAGCCAATCTGAGTGTTCTCTTAGCTGCCATCAGTTCCACAGCAATAATCGAGTAAGGCAAAGTGATTTTCTCGTCCATGAAAGCTACACCCTGACCCTCAATATCTCGGATTACAACTCCTACACCCACAGAATTTTGTTCTCAGAAAACAGAATTTTGTCAGAGTTCACCTTCAGGATCGGCCATGGAGGTGGTTTCCATATGGCACGATATGGGGGCTGATTGGACTGATCCGGCTCATTACCCTTCATTGCTGTTATTGAGATTTTTTCCTTGTCTGGAATATTGACCATATTAAACACTGGCCGTTGGGATTGCTAGGAATTAGAGTTAATAGGAGCAATAATTGGTGAGCTGTCATGCGTGGGTAATGCTGCTTCAATATCACTCATTTTTGCTACCAGTGTATTACTCTTTACTTCCACAACCGAAATAAGAGGTGCATTAAATGGGCTAGACTCATTAATGATTGGCTGGGATTTTGGACTTCCCATTGTAGTTGTAGAGTTTGAAACCACTACTAGCTTTGAATGCAATGTCAGCATTTATGAGGAATCAATCCCACAAAACTCGGTTTCCATAACTATTGTAACGTTCGCTTGCACCGCTGCAACATTTTCTTGCACCATTTCATTGCCGCCTCCCTCCGTTGAAGCTGCAACACCGGATTCACTATTGTCGATAGCATCCTATCCGCTCCATGTAGGTTGAGATGAGGTCCTCTCAAACATCCCAGGCATCATAATTACACCTTTATTTGCTGAACGGTGTGGAGAAGCCTGAAGTGATGGACCAACTTATTGTTCTGAAACCCGTAGGTTGCCTTTGCTTTGAGTCCCTATTTCACAGCTTTTGTCATCATGACTCAACTTGCCACGCCAATAGCACAGATTCAAGATGAACTTCTAGGATCGCTGATCACTTCGAAGGATAAAACCTGAATCCTCCCTCTTTGAGAGAGACATATTTCGCCAAGTATCTGTGAGTTCCTCCATTCCGACAGGTTGGAAGAAAAAATGAAATGGAACTGCAAACAAAAGGAGACAAAAAATTGCTTCCCTTACTCCCACAAGAAAAACCCCACAAGCTCTAGAGATAAACTTGTTATCTCTAGAGAGACAAAACAAAACACTCCTTCGTAAGGAAGGGACAAGAAATTTCTACTACCTAAGAGAAGAGGGAGTACCCAACTTTCTTAGCAACAGAGAGACAAGGCTTTAGGTTCAATTGGTTATTTATCTCATCTTCTTTATACTTATTATTCACAGTTATTTATTTATCAAGGTATTGATTTCTTGTCAATCGCATTTAGTTCTTTAGGTCAAACAGTATTTCTAATGTTTTCAACAACAAATAAATAAATAAATAACAATCAAGAAAGGCCATAAACTAAGACTTAGCTCAATCATCTATCTCCCACCTCCCCCACCCACCCCCCCCCACCAAAAAAAAAAAAAAAACCTAAGTCATCTAGAAAATTTAAGAATACTTTAAGAGTACAATAAATGCATATTTCTTTCTCTCACATGAAAAGTAGATCTTACCATTAATTTGATTAATAAGACCTATTATTATGTGAGAAAAATGAATACACATCTATCATACTCTAGGAATATTTTATAATTACCTTGAAATTCTTAATATTTTACATTTTTTTTTTTTGAGAAACAAATATTTTACCAATTGATTGCTACGAATATGTATATAACTATATTTTAAACTTATAATTAAAGTAACTGGGAGTAAACTCATGAGAGAATTGATAATGATATTTTTAAAACAAATTAACTTTATTCATTCAACGAAAGATAAGAAATCAATTTTCACCAACCTAAATCTATTTCAAGTTCATTCAAACATGATTCTTAAAAAATATATAAATAAAATAAAATAAAAGATTCATTCAAACATCTTGTTGTTGAGAAGTCAAATTAATCAAAAACTACATTTTGAATTCATTCAAAATATTTGAACAAATTATTCAGAAGAAGGCAGATGGGGGAAAAATGAAAAATGACCAGACTATAAATCACTTCACCACCATAATTTCAAGACCGTTGTTAAAAGAAAATAAAACTTGAATTACATTTTTTTCATTATGATTGAACCTATTCAATCAAATATGTAATTTAGGAAGTGGCACTTTACCTATCTCATGTTTACTCTGTTAGCAATTGTCAAATTTTTGCATATCTAAATCTTGAGAAAAAGGTGAAACCTTATCCATCTAATGATTTATAAAAATGACGTCTTGACTCCATTGTGGTTTAGAAAAATTGGACTTGACTTACAGGTGAGTCTTTCGTAATAATTAATTGCCCCTTTATATTTAACGGTATAATTTAATATAGATTAGACATGGGAATTTTTTTTGGGTAAACTATATATTTGGTCCCAATCTTTACATCATTTCTCAGTTTAGTTCCTAACATTTCAATTGTGTCAATTGGTTATTATCATTTGTCAATTTAGTCTATGTCGTTATCTCTTGAATGAAAAAATCTGACATGTCAAACTGCCTAAATTTATATATATTGCCACATCAACTGCCACCTATACTAACTTTTTTTTTTTTTAAGATCACACATCAAATTTTTTTTTTTTTTTTAAACCGAAATCAAATCTTTTTAGTTTGATAATAAATTTTGTTTATTTTGTTAAACTGGGGTAGACCCATCTAAAACACTATCTCCCTAAAATCCATAATTACTATTTTAGATTTTAGGGATTTCTCTTTTTTTTTTTCTTGGAAAAAATCAAACGGTTTTAGTTTTTTGATTAGTCACATTGTTCAATCTTCAAATCCCAGCGTTTTGAAAAATTTTATTCAATTCAAATCATTGCTGATTCTACTCAAATTCGCTCTTTCATCGCTTAACCATGTGTGTTCTCGTCAATAACTTTGTGCATTTCAAACTTGATTTTTGTTTTTAATTTGTAGTAAATTTTAATTAATTTTATTTTTGGGAAGCTTTTGTGGATTATAGAGGCTATCTATGGCTTGGCCAATTCAAGGCATGAAGTCTGTGGTAGCTAGAGTCAATGGGTACCATGTGTTCACGGTGCGATGCGGTGCGGTTTAGCTAAAACCATAACTGCACCGTACCTTATTTTTGCGATCACATGTGCGGAGCGGTGTGATGCGGTGCGGTTTAAAGTTTAGCCAAAACCATAACTGCCGCATCTCTTTTTTGTGGTCACATATGTAATGCGGTATATAAGATGCAGTTTGAATGATTTAACGTTTGTATATTTTTCAAATTTTGGGCTTTTTCTACCTTGCCCAAACTAATTTTTCCCTTTTGTTTTGGTCCAAGTTTTAAATTATTGAGTTAGTTTTTCTTTTATTTTGGGTTGGCTTTCTTAATCAACACTTGCTAGGATTATCAAACTTTTTTTTTTTTTTTTTAGAGAAAACTAGGGTTATTAAACTATTAATAGTAAATTTAATATTAAAAATAATTTAATATTTTAATATATAGAAGGGTGTGGTGCGGTGCGGTTTGTGTGGTTTTCTTATTATAAAATCGCAAACTGCACTGCACCATGCGGTATGGTGCGATGCGGTGCAATGTTACTTGCGGTGCGGTGCGATTATGTCATTTTGCGGGTGGTTTTTGCGGTTTGTGTGGTTTATGCGGTTTGGTGAACACCCCTAGTACCATGGCTCGAAGCGGCTTAACCTCATCAAGTTGATTTCACATGCCGATGTGAGTTATGTGGGTACTATGTCAAGATCAATAATTACTATTTTAGATTTTAGGGATTATGGATTTTAGGGAGATAGTGTTTTAGATGGGTCTGCCTTTATTTAACAAAATAAGCAAAATTTATTATCAAACTAAAAAGATTTTATTTGGGTTTTTTTTATTAAAAAAAAAAACGACATATTAGTCCAGGTGGCAGTTGATGGGGCAATTTTTTTTTTTTTTTTTTTTTTTTTAATTTAGGCCATTTGACACATCAGACTTTTCCATCCAAGAGATAACGACAGAAACTAAATTGACATGACACTGAAAAGTTAGGAACCAAATTAACACAATTAAAATGTTAGGGACTAAATTGAAATATGATATATAGGATGGGGACCAAATATGTAGTTTACCCTTTATTTAATACTTTAGAGCAATGCTTCTTCATCTCACTTGAATGATGAGTTCCACAATAAATTTTAGTAACAAAATCCACTATTATGTACAAGAAGAAAGTAATTCTCTCAGTGTACTAAGTAAGTGCTTAAAGAATAGGGTTAAGACAAGTGATATCCAACCCAGACCCAAACCTAACAAAATCACCCTACCTGGAGTCATTTGAATCGAAAACTGCTTGATCCATGCAATGCAGTGGTCAATGGTGGGTGTAAAGCATCCAAATTAATCAACATCGATTCAAGTGGCGATTTTCCCTTTTCGAAAAAATTCTCTCCAATTGACCCATCAATCCTTCTTGTTGTTCATCCTTCTCCACCTTGCTGTCTCTCTTCACCATTCAGATCTTGCCAAATCTAACAAAGATCTCACCAAATTCAATGAGATCTCGGTCAGGTTTGTTGAGATATCTACCAGATCTAGTGAGATCTCCACCAAATCTAAAATACCATCTACAAGAAGGATGGCAACTTTGACCAATCTGACCTTCAAAAATCTAAAGGTTGTTTGTCAACAACACATAATCCATTGGTTGGTTGTGATTTCTAAAACTCGATACAATTGAGTCGAGTGGCGGGTTGGAGGACAATCCAACCGAACTCTACCCACAGCCACTCCTAGCCAAAACATATAAAGTGTCACTTTCTAAACCAAAAATAAGAAAATTAGAATGGAGATCCTCTAGTGCTTCCACTAACTTCACCAATAGAGTTTTAAATTTTCTAATTATTAACTATTAAATGAGTTACCTAAACTTTGAGCCGTCATCAATAATTTAAATAAGTTTCAAAATAGTACATACTAATCGTTAATCCGTGCGATGCACAAGAAAGTTATTAAGTATGAGATTTTAAGAATATTATATTCATTTTTTTATTTTTTATTTTTTTGTGTGATAGTCTAAGAGATTATTTGAAATTATCAAATAAAATGAATATGGTCAATCTTCAACCTTCAATGGAATTTTATACCTGAAAGGTAAGTGACATTCAGCGGCGGAGCCAGGAATATTTTCCCCGGGGGGGAAAGTTAAAGAGTAAATACAATAAAGTTCTTAAGGAAAAAAATTATTTCATAAATTAACTTTAACTAAAAAAAATTGTGCCCTATATTTTTCATTATACTAAAATTATTTATAATTTATTCTAAGCTAAATTATTTAGTAATATACATATAGTTAAACAATTACTCAAAATCTCATTTTCCATCTTTGTATAGAAAGTTGATCCCATATTGGTTTAGTACAAACAATCAAGCGTAAACTACTATACATAGTGAGATAAACAAACCATTAAGCAGAGAATTTCAAAACTAAATATAAATACATTAATACAATAGACACTATTATATTATTAGATTATATTAGATTTTTCTATGTTATCGGGTTTTAGTTCTAGAAAGTATTGAATTTTTGTTTTTTGCGCTGGGAGGGGGAAATAGTTATAAGGAAGTGAAAAAAAGAAGTCAAACATTAGTTAAAGGTTTCATTTTATAGTATATATAATCATATAGATAAATGCGTGTTTTTATGTTGATGACTTGACCAAATTTAATCTATTTATTAGCAATAAATTATTAATATTTTGAAAACTAACTTGAAAATTATAATTTTTCATCCATCTCCTGATTATAGACTTTCGATTCAAAAGCACTAAAACTTATACCATTTCCTTAGCAATCATCTTACTATTGTAACCAGCAATGACGGATCCACTTGGATCAACTCAAAACTATACATAGTTAAAAATAAAAAATAAAAATTGAAGTATATATTTCCTAAATTTGTAACTAATCCTCTTTTAAGAATTAAATTTGGTCCAAAGAGACTCTATATATTATATATTAACACAGATTTCTCTCGTGTTATGGGGATTATGCCCTTTTTTATATTTTGGACGAGATGAAAAATGATTCATTTGGCAAAGTGTTAAAATACCTTTTTTTTTTCTTTTTTTTTTTTTAATCTCACTTTTGTTTAAAATCCTCTAAAATTAGTTATTCTTTAATTTAAAAAACTAATTTTTAATTATTTTAATCTTATATTTAGTAAATAAGCTACCAAAAATGATAAGATGCAAAATAGACACGCATATCACTTTTTCTTTTTCTTGTTTTTTGACTGTCAGAAATGCATATTACTAAGACTGCGAGAGATATGGGCACATTTATTTTTGATAACGATATAGTCACATTTTATTTGGCCCCAAAATCTGAAAAATCAAAATTGCCTTTTCCAAAAAAAACTTTAGGCCGAAGCTTCGTAAAAATAAAAAAAGAGAGTACAACGTGTGTCTGTGTCGGACAAACTTCGTCTTTACGTTCGTCTTTTTCTCAAACACTCCAAAAATAAAATAAAATAAAATAAAGCTATTTATTTCCCTCTCTTCTCGTGGCGCTTCAAAAAGCATAAAAACCAGAATGCCCAACATCAACATGCACTGCCACCACCACCAATACTACTAGACTCTAGACCCCAACTCTCTTTCTCTCTCTCTTTCTAATGGATTCCACACCTTCTCAGAAGAATCTTTTCAGGCTACGATGCTCAGTCCAAAACTACGACTGGGGTCTAAAGGGTCACGACTCTCGGGTCGCTCGGCTCTATGCCCGGAACTCGGGGTCCGAGATCCGACCCGACAGCCCATACGCGGAGTTATGGATGGGCACCCACCAGTCTGGGCCCTCGTTTGTGGTCCACGCCCCACGCGCTTCCAATGGCGTGTCGGTTGACGATGATGTCGGTGTGAGCTTGAAGAAGTGGATTTCGGAGAATCCTAATGTGCTTGGTGATAAGGTTTTACACAACTGGGGTTGTGATCTTCCTTTCTTGTTTAAGGTACAATATACTAATTCTGCTCCTGTTTTTCCCACTATGTGTTTGTGTCTATCACTTTGAATTTGAATTTTTGGGTACAATTTTGCTTTGTGTTAGTATGTTTCTGGTGGTGTTTTTGGACTTGATTAGACTGGAATTTGAGATTTCTATGTTAACTATTTGATGGGTTTAGTCTGATTTTTTGTTCTTTTGTAAAAGCTCCCACATATGGATGCATGTGTTTATGTGTGTAAATTTGTGTATTTTATACAATTTTTTCTGTGTTTATGGTTGTGCTTTTGGGTTTCATTTGACAGGAATTTGAGTTTTCTTTGTTAAATATTGATGGGTTGTGTGAATCTTTTATTTTTTTGGTTATGAAGGGTTTTGTGGGATTTTGACTCTTTAGTGGGAAAATAGGTACTTTCTGTGGCAAAAGCGTTGTCAATACAGGCTCATCCCAATAAGGAGTTGGCGAGGGCATTGCATAAGGCACGACCAGATGTGTATAAGGACGACAATCACAAGCCTGAGATGGCTTTGGCAATAACAGAGTTTGAGGCCCTTTGCGGGTTTATCAGTCTTGAGGTATTACGAGATCCAAAGTAGCTTTATATATGTGAAGCTTTTACTTGATATTTCTTTGTTGACTGGTATTGTGGATCCAAGCTCAAATTTGAGTTTTGTGGATGATCTGATATAGGTGTGATAAGTAAATGGGTTGCTTAGAATTGCTTTTTTGTTAAACAGTTCAGAATAATGAAAGTAATCTGGGAAATTGTCGCTGCATTCAAAATGGATAAGACTGTACCTTTTTTTATTGATTAAAATTCTGATTGTCACCCAGTTTTATTATATAACTCATTCTTACCTTCATGTTTGTGCACATTTAATTAATTTTACCTCTACCTATTAAATGATTAACTCATAAGTATTGTGATGCCTGTTTAATTCCTGAATTAAAAGTTTATCAACTGGCTGAACCTTTATTCACACTACCATGACAAAGTTAGTAAATTTCTTTGTTCAGATTAATGGAGAATTATTAACTTCTTTGTAGTTCCCTTGGATTCTTCTCACGACACTTCAGGTCACAAGATGAACCCCTAATCCCTAACCATCAGTCAGCTTTGCTCTGACTGATCTCAGTTAAATACAAAAGTTGTACTTCCTAGTAGTTTTTGTTTGGGAGACAAATAAAAGGAATAAAAAATTAGTCTTTCCCTGCTTGCTGAAAACTGCTTTCTGCTGCCTGAGGATTGTTAGTCATGTGTGTGTGTTTGTGTTTTGTTAACTATTGAGGAATGTGCAGCAGCTTTGATGGAGCTTTATTCATGAAAAATGTGAACAAACTGCTAATGAGCTCTAGCTCAAATAGCATTTCCTCCCACAATATTGCATGGAGGGTGAGGTCATGAATGTAAAACCCATTGAGTGTGTGGTAACTTACTAATAATAATGACAATAATAAAACTAAAACAACAACCTAGACTTTTTTAAAGGCATCCCTTTTCTCATAAATTGAGCATGTGCAGGAGAAATGGGGTAATATTTCCCTCTCTTTGCTGACAGGTTCACAATTTTTTTCTTCCTTTAGAAGTGCTGTTTTGAGTTCACCGGATGTTTATATTATGGATATGAAGTGTACAAGGTGACTGGTGTAGTAGAACATTTGGTAATTGTAGTAGCCATAAGCTTGCTTGTATTCTATGCATGCTCACATGATTTGTTAATTCAGTATCATTTACTTGGAGCAACTTGCTATTTTCTTACCAGGAGCTCAAGGGTGTGCTTTGTAATGTTCCTGAGATTGTAGAACTGGTTGGTAGTGGATATGCAAACCAAATATTGCATATTAATGAGCAGGATGGGGAGGAAAAAGTAAAATCTGTTTTGCGGTCAATTTTCACCCAGCTCATGTCGGCTAGCAAAGAGATGATAACGAAAGTGTTATCTAACGTAAAAAGTCGTCTGCAAATTGAAAGTCAGGTCAGTTGCAATTAATAATTTCTTTTTGTGCTTGTAGTTCTATAAGTAAGATTGTTCTTGTAGAGCTTTATGCTCTTATTTGTAGGTTGATGTGATTGTTATAGTTACCCTTTAAGAAGATGCTGCTTCCTACTACATAATGGCCACTATGTAATAAAAACTTCTGCCATGTTCAATTATTAGAACCCAGATTTGATTAAATGTGAAATTATGGAGTGCACGCACACACACCCATATATATATCGATCAAGAGAGAGAGAGAGAGGATTAAGCTGTGCCAATTTAAATTGAGAAATATTTGCACCGCTCAATTACTGCTTATAGTATATGCATTTTTATGAACCCACAGTTGGATCAACTACACCCTATGTATCCCTTATGTGTGCTTAATTGCCAATTTTTAAAATCAATTTGTTGTTAGTAGCTCTCGGATCCTTAAAATTACACTAATTTATGTAAATAAACTTAAATTTTCATCACTCTATATGTGATGGCATTTGGTCACTGATTAACTTGGTATTGAGCATGACAGGCACAAGGAGAAATTTTTTTTTTTTTTAAAAGTTCCTGCTTTTGTTGTTCCTCATATTTTTGATGATCAATAAGACCTTTTTTCCCCTCTTGCGTCAGGTGAGGAAATTAACAGATAAGGAGCTACTGGTGTTGCGGTTGGAAAAGCAATATCCAGCTGATGTTGGTGTCATATCAGCATTCTTTTTTAATTATGTGAAGCTTAATCCTGGTGAAGCATTGTATCTTGGGGCAGATGAACTGCATGCATATGTATCCGGTGAGTGCATTGAATGCATGGCGACTTCAGACAATGTTGTACGGGCTGGCCTTACTCCCAAGCTCCGTGATGTCAAAACTCTTTGTTCCATGCTCACATACAAACAGGTAATGAATGTTCTCAGGTATTAATCCAGTTTTAATTGGATTTGTTGTTTGCTTTAAAGGAAATACTTCTTTCCTTTGGCAACCTTGTAGTCATGGAGTTCATCTAGCCACTTCCACCAGTAATTTGAGATCTGTATTGTTAACCTACAAGTGGGGTATTTTATGGGTTCTATGGGTTTATTTCAGCAAAAAGTTTGGTTGTTGCATAGCATGAAACCAATAAATGGCAATTAACTTTCTCACATACTGTCACACACACACACATATATTGGTCCCCATTTTAGACTGAGTTTAATGATTGTGCTTCACTGTTGGTGCAAGAAAAAAACGATATTATTTTAATATTTTCTTAATAAATGATTTTTTTTTTTGGGGTTATTTTTATCTATTATCTTGGTGATGTTACTACATCAGACGCAAATTACAAATATATGAATATTGATATTTGTCTATGCTGCAGGGCTTTCCTGAAATCCTGCAAGGAGTTCCTCTGAATTCATATGTAAGAAGGTACCTGCCACCTTTTGATGAATTTGAGGTGGATCAATGTATTCTTCCCCGCGGGGCATCAACAGTTTTTCCAGCAGTTTCAGGCCCTTCCATTTTCCTAGTCATGGCTGGGGTGGGAATTATGCATTCGGGATCATCCAAAGGCGAAGTAGTTACTGAAGGAGATGTTCTTTTTGCACCTGCTAACACTGAGATTAGCATTGAAAGTGAATCAGAATTGCAGCTATATAGAGCTGGAGTAAACGATCGACTTTTTCAAGCCTCGTTATAATGCAAGAGCACCTTTTTTTGCTTTAGGAGAAGTAAATAGCTAAATTATTTTGCGCGGCTAATGCTCTGCACTGTTTATAAATGTGTATTGTGTAATGACACTTTCATTTTCATGCATGAGCGATAATATAGTTAAAAAGAATAATAATAATAATAATAATAAGGATCATTATTTTGGCAGTGAGATGTGACAGGATTTCTTATTCTTCACCCAATCCTGTTTCTGTGTTTTTGTCTAATCTTTTGTTTCCCAATGGAAAGTCTCATCAAATTCCCACCCTAAGAAAAAGAAAGGGGGTTGAAACATGTTCACATCTTTGCAATTTATATTTTGAGTGGCTTATGAAACTTGTTTGGCTCGTCTTTTAGAGTTTGTTGGTAGAGGTAACTTACCACATATGCAATTGGCCATATATATATTAGTAATAAGTTATACAGACGAAAGTATCCATAATTTCACCCATATTTCCATTTTTTTGGGGAGAAAAAAGTGTCATTTGAATTTAAACTCTTCACTTTTGTTTAAACTTTTTATCTCCATGAAGAAATTAGGGTGGGGCTTTGAGTGTTCCTGATCCTTTTTATTTTCCTTGGGCTTTAAGTGCCCAAGCTCAAACCCCTATACCTGCAAGCTACTAAAGCTTGAGTAATATAATATAGGCAATGCTTTGGATAAAAGGCCCAATGCAGCAGAACCGGTTGCAGCAAATCCTTACCCAATTTGGGTGGCCCAAGCTTACATTGGGTCCAACTCATTGAAATCCAACCAAGGGAGGTGCAGTTTGGTTGGAAGGGGAGTGGGATTTGAATAAGTAGTTGTCCTTCATACACTTCGATTACTTTGTTTTTTGGGGAACACATTACACAAAGAGGGACAAGGGCTAGACAGCCACAGTACACATAATACATGTCATGTCTTTTTACAATCCCTCAAACTTTTTACCCAAATGAGTTGCCTCCTTAAAATTTATTACCCTTAACTAGTCTTTATAAAGTCAACCAATTTCTGAAATCTAACATGGCTTGGTTCCATTCTACTAAATGAAGAAATTTTTCCTCTCATTGTTAATACCAAGAGCTACTTTTTGCCAATAATTGCAAATCTCGACCATAAAGCTTACATCTCCGAAAACCTTTCTTTCTTTCTTTTTTTTTTAGACTAAATGGCAGAATTTTATTCAATGAAAGGATAAATTTATACAAGAACAAGACAACAACAAGGAATACCGAAGAAAATTGTACTAGCTACAGAGCTTTCCTTTCACCTATTAAAAAACAGCAGCTATATGCAAAGTAACATCAAGGAATGCCAAAGAAAAAACAAGACAAGCATGGGCTGAAGAGAGAAAAAACAGCAGCTATGCAAAATACTCATGACAAGCTTCCGTAATTAGCTTCCAAAAATTCTAAAGCATGGGCTGCAGCATACCTGGCTAGAAAAGAGGGGTCAGGACGTGAAGTACCATAGTAAGCCTGGGTGTGAAACATATTGCAATCTCTGGATCATTTTTCCTTTGCATAATTTGAACAGCCACATCCACAAATGAAAGATTTGTGCAATGAGACATGATCTCCCTTAAGCATGTGGACTTCCAAACCTTATTAGAATATGTGCAACTTAGCAGAATATGGTCTGTTGACTCCACCCCATCCTCACAACATTCACATCCAGCATCAAACAAAATTTTTCTTCTAGCTAGATTTGCTTTAGTAGGCAATATATCTCTACAAGCTCTCCAAATGAAAGTTTTGATTTTATTACATACCTTGGCCACCCAAATCGCTTTCCAAATTTTATTGCACTATGAGTAATTGGATGATTGGCCGTGAGAAGATCTCAGATGTTGAGTTTGGATCATCTTATATGCACTTTTTACTGAATATTTACCCGTGTTTGTGTATGCCCAAGTTTGGATGTCTTGCACCGCTCTATTACTCAATGGGATGGATTTAATAACTTCAACTTCACGTGGGAGGAATACATGATCAATCATTGATACTTGCCAAGATCTTGTAGTTGGATCAATGAGGTTATCCATTGTTGACATTGTATAGCATGGGATTACCACCTTGAATGATGGTGGAGTTGGAAGCCATCGGTCTTGCCAAACTTGAATTTTATTTCTGATTCCTACTCACCATCTCAATCCACTGTCCAAGACAGATTTGGCTGCCACTATACTTTTCCAAGCAAAACTCCCTGAAATTGGTGATGGAGCATCTAAGAAAGATGTATTGGGAAAGTACTTTGATTTGTAGACTCGATAGAACAAGGAGTGTGTGTTTTTCAGAAGCCTCCATCCTTGTTTGGCTAACATGGCTAAGTTGAAGGAATGAAGATCCTGAAACCCAATTTCTCCCATCGACTTGGGCATACAAAGTTTAGACCAACTCAACCAGTGTACTTGGCATACAAACCCAATTCCTCCTAAAACCAATTAAAAGCTCACTGTCCCAAGTGTTTTTCAAACAGATCTGGGCAAGTATTTTTAATTTATGTATTTAACTTTCTGTCACCATAAAAGGAGGGAGAAGACAGTGGTAGAGGCTAGAGGCTAGAGGGGCAAGTTTCCTAGTTCAACTCACCGCGGCCAGCCCATAAATTATCAACATTCTATCCTCCCTTAAAAGCCCAGGAACGAAAATGTTTGGAAACCTCTTCATAGTTTAAACTCACTCTCTTCCAATAAAACCTTTACCTGTGGCTGTGGGACTTCTTTAGTGTAGAAATAGTTGAGAAAAGCCTTATCTATTTCTAGGCTAACTGAAAGGCTTTTTTTTTTTTTTTTTTTTTTTTTTTTCACGTTGGTAAGGACAAAACTCTTTTGTTTAAAAGTTCTGAATTATTTGTTTTGAGTAAAATTAATCTATTAGGCTTAATTATTTTAGCTTTACTAGTGATAATTTTTGTTGTGAGGCTTAGAATGGATAGGGGTAATAGTGTTGGAAAGTGTGACTGAAATAGGAAGATGATACAAAAGGAGGAGTGAAAAGTGAGAGACAAATATGATTTTACTATGAAGGATTTAGTTTCTTTGCATTATTTTTTGCGAATCAAGGTTGATTGTGATGCATCCAATTTTTATCTTTCTCAAACCAAATATATTGTTGATTTTCTCCATTGTTGCAAGATGGATGGAGCTAAACCCAGTGCTACACCGATGACCTTTAGTTCTAAATGGTCACAAAGATCAGGTGATCCCCTCTCGGATCCAACTGGGTATAGAAGCATTGTTGGTGCTCTTCAATATTGTACCTTAACTCAACCAAAAATCAACTTCGTTGTTAACAAGCTCTACTAGTTTATTCACTATCCACGTAGGGTTCATTAGTTAGCAGCCAAGCGAGTTTTTGAGATGTCTCAAAGGCTCACTTCATCGTGGTCTCTACTTTGGAAAAGGTCCTTTGACACTAAATGCATTATGTGACTTAGATTGGGCAGGGGGATGTTAATGAAAAAAGGTCTACTACTGGTTTTGTAGTTTTCCTTGGACCATGTTTAAATCTCTTGGAGTGCAAAGAAGCTAGCGGCTGAGCCTCAATCGAGTATAGAATCCAAAGTACTGATCCATGGCTATGGTGGCACCGTGGCAGTTGAGTTTTATTGGCTTAGAATGTTGCTCAAAGGCCTTGGTATCGCTCTTTCTCACCCTCCTACTCTTTGATGTGATAACCTTGGTGCCTTGTCTCTTGCTAGCAATCCAGTGTTTCATGCACGCATCAAGCATATTAAGGTGGATTACCATTTCATTAGGGAAAGGTAACATGCAAAGATATTTTCTCTTGGTTTATCTCCAACTTGGCTCAACTTGCAGACTTGTTTACCAAAGGGTTGACCTCAACCCGATTTCACCCGCTTCATTCCAAGCTTATGATTCTTGACCTCCCCATCAGCTTGCATGGGGATGTTAAGGATAAATATATATTCAATGTTGCAGTCACATCATCATCCATAAGAGCAGATGAAGATGAGTTCGTTAGTGACTCAATATTTTGAAGAGTGCTGGAGTAATCTTTATCTAGTGATACATGATACTTAGCTGTAATTATCTTTTGGTTGTTAACTTATGTTTATTAATTTCAATTGTATTTTTATCTATAAATACCAAACATGGATAGTAGTGGAATACAAGCTGCCACTTTTAATTCAGCAGTATTTTCTTACAAGAAGATGTTCAATTTATTTTTTCCGATTCAACTTTGATTATATTCGTAACTTCAAGTTTTGATTTGATTACGATTTTGTTGTTAATTTAGTCTCTTTTATCATTTATGCTTCTGTCATTCCTTATGTAAGTGGGTAAATTATCATTACAGATATTATATTCTAGGAGATTGATCTTCGGATTGGGCGGGTTGGATGTTTAACACATTGCAATACTATAACTTTGGCCCTGAATTTAAGATGTAGAAACGTGTATTAATTGTATGTAACTAGGTCGACAGTTATGAAATTCTTATTTATTTTTAAGGTTGAAGCTTGATATCAAGTATATGCATATATTTTCAAATTGATGTATTATTTTGTGTTTCAATAAAATTTCAAGGTCTTTTTAATTTCCTAGTCTTGAATTAAATTAAGTGATGATTCCATTTTGAATCTCTAAATCTATGGGTGAGTATATGCATATTTGAGCCTACATGATGAAACAAGATATTAGGGGATGCTAAATATCTCAATTACTTTGGATTGGTATTTTCACACATATTAATGCATACTATTTCAACAAAATCCATTAAGAACAAATATAACAAGTTTGTAACAATGATCTTTGTGACATTTTTAGAATTACATAGACATATTCTCTATAATAATAATAAGTACCTGTCAAAGGTGGGGAAAAAAAAATGTGACGTGAGTACTATTCCCATTGAAACTCTACTGAACGAGATTTTGAGCATTAATTCGCAAAATATGAGGTAGGATTACTCGATCAGAGTAAGATTCTGAAATAAAGACGATTATTCAATTAAATAAGTGTAGGAAGTCTTTGAGATAAATTCTTTATTAACTAATAGTGAGCCTATTTTTAGCCACATTTTTTGCCTTTTTTTTTTAAGATACCGAATTTTTTGACAAAAAGGTAATCCTTTCATTACGGCTTAATTTGATTTTACATAAACCACCCTTTTTTTCTTCCTTTTTTTTTTCCCTTCCTTTTGTTTCTGAAGTAGTGCCGGCAACCACTATACTCATGGGTTTGATTTTGCAACCAAACTACTTTTTTATTATAACAAAAGAGAGAATCACCGAACAAGAAGCAAAATCCAGGGATTGAACAACAATTTTTAGGATTTTCTACCCAAATGGTATCGGTATTGACCCGGAGTGTCAAAGGGTAATTAGAAGTTAGAAGTAGAGCCAATGAAAATCTTGGGTCCATATTCTTAAATTATAAACAAATTAGAGCCAATTCTGATTCAATCTACACGTATGTACCATTTAGTTCAGTATGCCAATAAATCAAGTCATTTACAAAGTAACAGAACACATGAAAATGATTCATATAAACTTGAATAAGCAAGTGCTCAAAGATTCACCATGCAATACTACGATGGCCGAGAAAGCGGGCCTTATCATGCCCCCCACCTCGCCATGAGGACCATAGTGTGGAACTGTCGGGGTGCTGGCAAAGCCCCGACAGTTAGAGCTCTTAAGGAGCTAATCCGTGAGTCAAATCTGGATTTAGTTTTCCTCTCCGAAACCAAAATAAAATCTAAAAGGATAAATATGATTTGTGATAGACTGATGTTTGTAGATTCTTGGTGTGTTGATGCTAATGGTTTGTCTGGGGGTCTTGCACTATTTTGGAGATCGGGTGTTGATCTAGAAGTGGCTTTCTCAAATAAAAACATGATAATGGCGTTGGTTTTCTCAGACCCCCCCTGAAGCTCCATGGCTTCTTTTTGCTATTTATGGTCCAATCCAAAGATCCCAAAAAGGAAAATTCTGGGAAATGTTGGAGAATATGGTGTCTTCCTTCTCAGGGCCTTGGGTTGTAATTGGTGATCTAAATTGTATCAAACGAGCGAAAGAGAAACATGATGGATGTGTAGTGGTTGAAAGCTCTATAAGTCACCTCAGAGATTTCATGTCCAATACAGGCGCTATTGATTTGGGATTTTACTGGTCCATCCTTTACTTGGTCAAACAGGAAGGAAGGCTTGGCCAACATAAAAGAGAGGTTGGACCAATGTATATGTGATCAGGAGTGGCAATCTTTATTTCCCAAAGTTGGGGTCAGACATTTGTGTAATTTTAACTCGGATCATAACCCGATTTTGCTCGATACAATTCTAGAACCTGACGTTTTGTCTCGACTGTTTCGTTTTGAAGCAATGTGGACTAGAGAAGAGGAAAGTAGATCGGTTGTGGAAAATGCTTGGAAAATTTGGGTTGAAGGCTCTCAGGGCTTTAAGTTAGTCAAAAAGTTGTCTGTGACTTGCTGAGAGATAAAACACTGGAACAAAAGCACCTTTGGAAATTCAAAGGAAAAAATTAAAGGCCTCAAAGACAAAATTGCCGAGATACAACAAGCTGCCCCCACAAGAGAGAACCTAGAACTAGAAGCCTCACTAAATTTAGAACTTGATGAATGGCTAGCTAGAGAAGACATGAGATTACGACAAATGTCTAGAGAATTGTGGGTTAAGGAGGGTGACCGTAACTCAAGGTTCTTCCATCTCTCAACCATAATTAGAAAACGAAGAAACTGCATCTCATAAATTAAGCTTGAGGATGGTTCTTGGATAAGAGACCGGGAGGAAATTCAAAACTATTTCTTAGATAAGTTCACCTCCCTATTCTCATCTAGCCTCCCTTATTTCCCAAAAAACCTAGAGAACTTAATAGAGCCTTGTGTTACTGATCAAGAGAATTTGGAGCTATGCAAAATTCCAACTATAGAAGAGATCAAGAAAGTGGTGTTTGGGATGAAATCCCTCAAAGCCCCAGGTCCGGATGGCTTCCCAGCCCTCTTCTACAAACATTATTGGGACACAGTGGGTGATCAAGTGGTTCAAGCTACCCAAAGCTTCTTTCGTAATGGCTGGCTTTTGAAAGATTTCAACAAAACATTCATCTCCCTCATTCCTAAAAAGAAAGGCGCTTGCAATTTCAACCATTTCCGTCCTATTGGTTTGTGTATTGTGTGCTACAAGGTGATATCCAAGATTATAGTGAATAGACTAAGGCCTCTTCTAAATAAAATGGTGGATCCGGCTCAAGTAGTCTTCGTGCCTAATAGATGGATTAATGAAAATGTGGTCTTGGCCCATGAAATTGTTCATAGCTTCAAATATACAAGGAAGAAGAAGGGTTTCCTTGGAATCAAGCTTGATTTCCAAAAGGCCTATGACAAAATGGAATGGAATTTTTTTGTTGGTTGTCTTAAGAGCTTTCGGATTCAGTAACAGCTTTATTAACCTCATCCATCAGTGCCTCTCCACTGTTGAGTTCACTTTACTTTTGAATGGAGGTCTTGGACCAAGTTTCTCTCCCTCTAAGGGGGCTTAGGCAGGGGGACCCCCTGTCTCCTTATTTATTTATTTTGGGTAAAGAGGTTATCATGAGGTTGATAAATAGGGAAGTGTCTCAAAAGAACTTAACCGGGTTTAAAGTCTCCAATACTGCCCCTCCTATTTCTAAGCTTTGCTATGCAGATGACATTCTATTGTTTTGCAAAGCTAAGTCCACCGAACTAGCCATTCTTAGGAAATGTTTGGAGAAATTTTGCTCTTGGTTGGGTCAATCTATCAATGTGGAAAAATCTAGCTGCTTCCTTTCCAAAGGTGTGAGCCATCAATTTATGAATCAAGTTAAGTGTTGTAGGGGTCTCAATACACTTCCACAAAGCACAACCTATCTGGGTGTTCCTCTCTTCTTGTCAAAAAGTAAATCCTAGGATTTCAGATATGTTAAAGAACGATTGGATTGTAAGCTCAGTGGGTGGAAAAGTAAAAATTTGTCTTGGACTGGTAGAGAAACTTTAATTAGATCAGTGGCCCAAGCCATCCCAGCTTATTCTATGTCGGTTATTCTTCTCCTTAAAGGTCTTTGTGATCAATTAGATGCATCTGTGCGCAGATTTTGGTGGAGCCTCAAATCAAAGGCGGGTTCATATGGGACTCCAATGCCTTGGTCTTCTCTTTGTTTGCCACAAAAGGAGGGTGGCTTGGGATTCAAAAATTTCTGGGTTTTCAACCAAGCTCTCCTCTCCAAACTTGGCTAATGGATTCTATCTGGAAATGACTATCTTTGTATTAAGGTTTTGAGGGCGAAATACAAGATTTGGGTTAATTGGCTGGCTCATCATTCTCCTAGCAATGCTTCCCCCTTTTGGAAGAATATGTTGGGCATAAAACACCTTATTGCAAAGGCAGCTTGCCTTTTAGTAGGCAATGAGGATTCCATTAGAACATGGTCTAACCCATGGATTCCTGATCTCCCTAGCTTCACCCGTATCCCTAAAGTTGATGCTAATTTGGATATTGCTTTGGTGGTTTCCTAGCTCCTTACTCCAAACCGAAGCAATTGGGATATTTCAAAGCTAAGGTTGTTGTTTGAGAAGCAGGTGGTTGATCTAATCCAAAAAATTATCATTCCTAGTTATCCCATGGAAGATAGTTGGTCTTGGACTGCAACAAACTCCGGGATTTTTTCTATCAAGTCCGCTTATTGGCTTTGTAGGGAAGGCCTTCCTCCCTCAAACTCCGACTATATTAGGGGTCAGATTTGGAGATCCAAAATTCATGAGCGCTTTAAGATGCATTTATGGAGAATTGCTGCCAATGTTTTGCCTACCATGGAGGTAATAAGTAAGTTTAATGAGAATGTGGATGGGTGCTGCCCTTTGTGTAATTCAGCTTTGGAAACATCCCTTCATCTATTCACGGTCTACCCTTTTGCTAAATCCTTATGGTTCCGAAGCCATTTGGGTGTGAGAATAGACTCATTGGCTTTTGTTTCGACAGTTGATTTTGCCAACTTCCTCTTGTCTCCCCCTTTTTTGGTTAATCAGTGTCAGAAAGAAGATTTTTTGCTATATGATACCATCCTTTGTGACATGGTATAGAGATAGAGGAATCAGGCCATATTTGGTGACAGTACTCGTATTGATGGAGTTTCTACTAAAATCTCATGCCTCTTCTCTGAGCACAAAATCTTCGATGCCTCTTTCACTAGACAGCAGGTTCCTTCCTCACCTCAGACTTGGATCCCTTCCCCAGGTTTGTCTTTTAAAATTAATGTTGATGTTGCTGTGGGGCCTTGCTTCTAGTCTATTGCTGCAGTGGCGAGAGACTGGAGAGGGGAGTTGGTATTCGCTGGTACTATGAAAGTGAACACCACCTTCCCTCTCCAGGCGGAAGCTAAGGCCATTAAATGGGCCCTCTCTTTAGCTCCTGTCATGGGTAATAAGTGCATTATAGTGGAATCGGACTGCCAGTATTGTGTGCATCTTCTCAATGATTAGGCTGTGCCCCCCATTGAAGGATTAGGTTCTCGTGGTCTGACTTGAGGAATTTGTTGTCTGTTTCTGATAAGTTTTTTGTAAAGTGGACGCCTAGGTTGTTTAATGCAGCAGCCCACTCTTTAGCAAAGTGGTCTCTTTCTTGTAATTATTTTGGCATTTTTGATATTGGGAATAGCCCTGCTTGTTTCTCTTCCATTATTTTGGAGTAGTCCAGTAGGGCTTTGTAATCCGTTTCCTTCCTCTAAATAAAGTTTCTGGTTCATCAAAAAAAGAAAAAAGAAAAACAAAATGCAAGTACTCAAAGATAACATCATGCAAATGATGCCTAACTTGATTCTAGATTAGTCCAAACATGGAACTAGAGGGTATAATGATGTATACAATACTGAGGATGAATAAGGACAAGCACTCGTACACAATTAGTCAAACAAGGTTCCTCAATTAAATTCAAAGATTGCATTTAATTTTCGTTTAGAAAAATAATAAAATATTGGTTGTGTTGAATAACCTAGTGCACCACAAACATAGAGACATTAATAAAACCAATAAGGGGCATCAGTTCCTGACCATGACCCCATTAGATAATGGCAGATAAACCATAACCCAACAAACATTTGATATAATAAGTTCACCAAGCTGAGCTCGCAGAAATTAGGCACATGGAAAAGACATAATTCAACACAAGAGTCTCATTGGTCCTATGTAAAGACATCAAACCAGATCTCAGTCAAAATTTTTAAACATAATCCTATTCAATGAAATTATAGAACTCTAAAATAAAATAACAGTGCCAAAACAAAAGCTGATGAATGCAGCACAATCAGGCCTCAGCAATTGGATATTCGAAGACTACATCTTTGCCAGTAAGCTTCCTGTAAACTCCAGCAAATGTTTCCAGCTTATATTCTGTGTTGTTCCTCTCCTTAGGGTCCAAATATACCTGACACCAGGACAACAGACACCATTAACCAATTGCCAACAGCACAAGGTGAGACATACCAACAAAAATATAAGTTTTTTTGGTAATGGTATGATAACTCATTGGGTCATGGACATACAGCCTGACCCTACTTCCCATTCTTGTGAGAACTAAAGCCCATTGACAAAACAATGACCAACAGACCAAGGTTTGCAATTACCTTCATTATTTTGGATCCATCAATTCGGTATCTGATGCGTTTCCCAACAATCTCAGCAGGATGCACAATATCCTCTAGCATATTTTCATGGACGGATGTTAGTGTGCGGGTGCGGGGTCGCTGAGCAGCGGATCCTTTCTTTGGAGGGCGAACGATCCTGCGGGAAGCAATCAAAACAACATCCTGCCAAACAGTAACAAGGATCAATTAAAGCACACAAAGTGCATTAAGTAAGAATACAAAACATAAACCACTATTAGAGCAGCGAATGGCAGTTTGATATTGCAGAGATCAAAAACTAATGTGGCACATTATGTGTGGAAGTTCAAAACTAAGAAAATAAAAAATAAAAACTCACCAAATTTACCAAAAATATTTCATACACTACAGTACATCTTACGATGTTTAAGATGTTTGTTACATCACAAGAACACAACTTACTAATTATTCTGCATTGTAATAGAAGTCACAGGAAAAATACAATTGATTGCATAATGGTGCCTCACTGCCAAGGAAGGACCCAAAATTTGACAACAAAGCAAGTTTTCAATTGGAATAGAATAAAATGACACACTACCTTGCCACTGAATTTTTTCTCCAGCTCCCGAACAAGGCGAAGATGAATCTTGCGGAAAGCCTTCCTCAATCTGAAGGGAACATAGACAACAACAGCCTTGCGATTTCCAGAAACATCCATTTGACTGTTGAATTAAATAGGTTGTCATCATTATTAGTAAAAAAATTCTAACCCATAAAAGAAAAGGAGAGAACTAGTCAGAATACACACGATGCTGAATTGATGTAGAGATCCTTCAAGTCACTTTTTAGCTCTTGATTAGTATTCTCCAAATCAAAGAGGTACTGCATCAATATCAAGCAAACATTTAATATATTGAACTGGCAGATATTATGAAACACAAGCTATCAGAGAGCAGCATAAAAAGTAACCTGTGCAACTGTATCCTCAAATTCAGTGGGCTCAACATCCTTGTCCTTTTGGATCTTCTTCCTTGAGGAGTACATCTTGGCAGATCTGATGCAAGGGCAAGACTCAAAATTTTATGCTAATTCAGGGAGGTATATGACATAAAAGAAACAAACAATTGAATAGAAATCATTTTTTAAATTGTAGGTAGCACACCCAGTGGTCTTGAACCCATGAACACCACACTTCACCTTGCTCTTACAAGGGGAAGGGAGCCATATAAGCTAGAACTCACTGTCCAGTTGAATAGTAATCATTATCCCTATACATTTCTTTACATGTAATCACATCCATACCATATACAGCTTCCAAATCAGTGTTATCCGTTGATGACATTAGATCTCATTCAGAAAGTAGAACATTGTCTACAGCCTTTTCTTTTTTCACAAAGAAAGTCAATAAAATGTTCCTAAGAGCTTGGTAAATAAATTACAAAAGGTAGCCCAAGTAAAATTTCTACTCCATCAAAACAGAGAGCTCATTTGCTAAAAAAATGAAAACTGAGCACTATTTACTCCAATCACACGGACATGACAACCCTTAGAGGCAATTCAATCATCAAAATTCACAATCTATGCTCGTGGCAGCGAGCAATCCAAAGACACATGAATAGACTAAATAAAATTTTCACTCTCAAAAGTCCAAACAATAGAGACCTGAGAATAAAATTTTCCAGTCAACCTATTAACATTCGTTGGCCAAATTGCGTTTTTTATTTACTTTTCGTCAATTTACTCAGCAACCAAAATTTCATACGACAGTATAATGGGATCCAAAAAAAAAAGACTCCATTTGCACAACTAATTGTTTGTTTTTCGTTAAAACAAAATTGTTTGGTTTCATTCAAATCATACAAAAGCCTTTCAACACTTTTTTTAACGAATCTCATAGTACCAGCATCTAAATTGATATCTACGAAGCATCTACTGGCATTTACATTGTCATCTCAATATCTTATGCACCAAAGTCACCCAATACGCATAAACTAGTCAAAAAACAACCACACAACACAAATGGTTGTAGCAAAAAAGAGCATATGTTAGCATATATTTCCTGGACTTTTAACATAAAGCAAACCCATTTATAAAAACCATTCAATTTCTTTCCTTCCACTTCCCTTAGCTTTTCAGAGAACATACATATACTATAAAACCCACACTAACATTTTTCACACATGCAAAAACAGCAAGATCTTTGAATCTCAGATTCAGAACCGAAATAGGAGAAAACAACGAAAACCCAGATGAGAAAAATGAAAAACAAGGCTACCCATTTGGTGTTTTGGTTACGTACCGAGAAGTGGAGGCCGAGTCCTGTGAAGCTAAAGCTGTGCAGCGCTGAGAGTGAAAAAACCCTAGACTTCGGCAATGAGACAGAGGAGGATGAAAATGTGTATTGTATGGTTTTATAAGGAGGTCGACCTAATAATGGACGGTAGATATTGGTTCAAGGGTTTTAAAGGCGCTTCTACACCGTTTGATCTATTTTTTGTTAACTGTGTTTGGTTACGCGAATAGTTGGGGGCTTGTTTGTCCATAACTCATAATCCTTGGAGCCGCTGACTCCAATATTCATTCTCAGAAGTCCTTTCCCTTCTTTTTTTTTTTTTTAAATTATTTATTTAAGATTGCTTCTTTTTTAGGTCAAATTTAAATTTAAATTTGATTTTTTTAATAAGTAAAAAAAAAATTAATTGGATACCAATAGCATTGTGACTTAATATTATGGTTTAATCTTCTATGAAATAGAAATAGAAATAGAATTTAAAACCCTATTTATTAAAACAAAACAAAGTAAAATTTAATCGACTTCTTAGTCTTTTATATATATATATATATATATATATATATAATAAAAAAAGTGATCTGCAAACCTTTTTTTTTTAAATACTTAATTAAAATAAATTTCTTATTTGAAAGTGTTTTTCTAGTCAACCATTTATCATGGGTTTGGTAATTGTACCAAAGACACATTTTATAAATTTCTCAGCAATAATGTACAATAAAATGCATTTTCCGAAATGCAATTTCCTTATGGTTTGGCAAGTTTTTCGATTTCCCTTCTTTTTTTCTTTTCTTTTTTCTTTTTTTGCTTATTATTAACATTTTTTGAATTTTAAATGGCAAAATAACATTGTTTTAAACTTATTTAAAGTAATAACATTTTTTGGATCTCATCTCTTGAAAATACGAGTCTCAACATAGAACTCACAAGATCCACTAAGAAAGCAATTCAAAAATGATTAAGATGCAATATTTCATGGTTCATTATAAAGATAACTCAGAATGTTATGCTCCATTTGTCACCCTTGAAACTCATCATCGTGACAATCAAATAGTCACATGAAACCAAAGCCATAGCAATTGTTGTGAAACCATCCACACCCACCTAGATCTAGCAAACTCAAATTGATCATGCAAAACTAACCTAATCCATATCCAATAAACCATCCACTCTTTCTACATCTCCCATTACTGTGTGGATGTGCGTTTTTCATTACCCAATTAGAGATCCTCGAGAGATGATGTGATGATCATGTGTATAGAGTCGTCACTTATTTTATTATAGAGAATTAAGAAAACTGCCATTAATTTTTTTTTATTAAATAATTTCATCAACGAATGATAAGGAGAAAATTTGTATGATTTCGATCTTAGATACAATCTAAGAAAAGGAAAAATTACATTACTTTGTTTCTTAATTACAATCTAAGGAGACAAAATGACAAAGACTCGATCCATGAACTCAATGTTTGAATCTGGAGGCTAGATTATGAAAATGGAAAAGTGTTAGGCACCCATTTTGCTTGATCTGTAGATCGATCTTGAGGAAAGTGATGGCTATGTTATGTTATGCACTTTTCATCCAACATGTCATTTCGGTATCCATTGACTGACTTTAAATATGTTCATCATGTAATATTTGATGGAATCATAAACCAAATTTAATGCATGATCATATAATTCACACTCAACCATGAAAATTAAATTAAACGGGGAGTTACACTCACATGCATGACCTATTTCAAGTGGTATGATAGCTTTCTTCTATTGATATAATGCTTTACTTGTCTCTTAGGGCCCATTTGGATTGAGGGGGAATGGAAGGGGAATAGAGTAGAGTTGACTAAAAATAGGCTAACTCTGGGCCAATTTCACTCTACTCTAATCTATTCCCTCTCACTCTCCATCAATCTAAACAGACCATTAGGATTAATCCATAGGTCTTCTAGTTGAACATCTGAGGGAGTTGTGTGTGTAGATGTATGTAGGAGATTCTAGTGTGATGACTAGAGAATAATTGTCGAGATTGTATTAGAAGGATATAATTGAATGAATATAGATTTGAGTTGTTAGGATTAATTGGCTTGAAAGAGTGATGTTGCAGGAAGCAGCCTAATGTCTTTCTGAAGTTTCTTTCAATATTTCTCCAGCAATTCACCAATCTAAAACTATGGGCTGAAATCTATTTCATTGATGAAAGGGTTGTATTTAGTGATTAGAAAGTTAAAATTACCCTTATTTCCATCCCTCCCTAAGTTTTTGAACTCATGTTTACCTTAATACACATTTGAACTAAGGCTGCGTTTGGTTTGATGTAAATCAAATTCTGAGTGTAAAATGAATGCAGGGGAAAATGAATTCCCGTAAGGAAATTAAAATCTGGACGTTTGAGTATGCAATGGAAAATAGTCCGGAAAACGATTTTCAGTGTTTGGTAACATTCTGAAAATGCTATCTTCCTACAAAATTTTCACATTTTCTCAACTTCTAAACAAATTTTATATCAGAAAATCCACCACCATCCAACATAAAAACCACTAAAACACCACCACCCACACCACCATAACAACAACAAAACCAGAGATCAAAGAGAGAAAGATTGAGAGATTGAGGGAAAGAGAGATAGATCGAGAAAGAGAGATTAGTCTTCAACTCCGGCTACGAGATTGGTCTTGGGTGGTGACAACGAGAACAAGATGCAAGGCTCCGATCTAGATGGCGGCGACGTTGGAGCATGGCCTACGGTTGGTTGTCAAGATCAAAGCTCAACCTGTACTCGTCGGTGCATGGCTGGCGATCGGAGAGGTGGGTTGAGATCTTCAACTGTGTGATGTCTGTGAGGAGTGGGCTAGTGGTCAGTGACGGCCAGATCGGCAACGTTGAGTAAGAGGGAGAAGAAGAGTTGAGGAAGAAGAGAGGAAAAAAAGAAGAAGAAGCTTGGCCTGCGCGTGATCTGAGCGGTGGGGCGGCATGATCTGGGCGGTGGGGGCGGCACGATCTGGGTTGGCCGAAGCTTGGCTGGGCGGCCACCTATGCTCTCTCTTCTCTCTCTCTCTCTCTCTCTCTCTCTCTGAGTCTTGGAATTCATTTGAAGGTAAAATAGAAACTAAAATTCATTTCCGGCTTGGGAGGGTTATTTTACGATCAATGTGGAAATTGATTTCCGTTTGTTCCAATTTTCTGTGCTTACCAAACACATAGGTTGGTGTAAAATGATTTCTTGAAATTATTTTCAGCCAAAACAAATGCAACCTAAGTTATGAGTTGATAAGAGGATAAAAAATTTAAATTTTGTGTAATACTGGACACGAATGCCTATCCACGCTTGTGATTTTGTGACCGAGTGTAGTGTCCTAGGCAATTTTGATTTTCGCACAATTTTATCTTGATTTAATGATTTTTTTTAAGGATAGTTACGAATTTAAAAATTATTTTTAGTCATAATTAGAGTGTTCTACAAGTAAAGTTTAACTTTTGATTTTCTTCATTTTTACGGGGAGAAAAAAAAATTATTATTATCTTGTAGGATTTATTTGATAAGTTAAATTGCATATTTTTGCGTTCAAAATTAAAACCGATGGTATTTTGACATATAATTAAAACTTGATGCGTATTAATTGTTAAAAGTTAAAACTTGATGTGGCTTGATATTTTAATGAATGGTTTGATTGTAATGTTCTACGCGTCATTTTGATCGTTATAAGCTCAAATGTATGTTGGAATAGAATTTGTGTTCATCAAATGGTTCAAATGGCGTTGTTACAAATGGAGTGTCAAATTTTCGATTTTGCCATTAAGTATGGTGTCTAATTGCACCCCCCCCCCCCCCCCCCCCACCAAAAAAAAAAAAGCTACAACCACCTCAATTAGACCTTTTTGCCTGCACCTAAGTCGAACACCCTTCATCACAAAGCCACAAAATTTTCGATCCAAAAATTCAAAATAAAAAAAAAATCAAATTTGAGATTTGCAGATGCTAGAGTCAATCTTCTCAACTAGGCTAGCGAAGCCTCCATTGTCCCAGGCTGGCTCAAGATATTATGGGGTCTAAGGCGACAACTTCAAGTGAGGTTTATTCTTATACTTTGAATATTAATAAAATATTTATTTAACTTTTTTTTTTTTCATTTAAAATCTTTATTTTAAATTACAAATTAAAACAAACATATCGCATTATTCAATGACTATACAACTAAAATAAACACTATTCAATGAATGAAGTAACCAAATACTAAAAAATTTTGATTGAAAATTTTGATAAAGTTATATATTTGATATTTATAAATATAATTTGAGTATAAATTTATTTACTAGTTTAAGATTAATGAGTTCTTTTAACATTTATGTGCGAGAGATTAAATGATTGACCCATCCAATGAAAATATTTTTCTTTAACTAGTTTTTCTTTGATAAAAAACAACTACTTTTTATTTATTGATGAATATTTAAGGCTTAATTAATACTTCTATTGGTATAGGAATATCTTTATTGATAAAAATTTAGAGGTCTTTTTTCATTGGAGCCTTAGGCGGTTGCCTATATGGCTCACCGATTGAGCCAGCACTGCATTGTCCCTATATATGACTTGGAACACCAGGGATCTATGAACTGACAATTGGTGGCATTGTCACTTGTGGTTTAAGCGCTATCTCCACTGCCAAATTATATATTTACATAAATCTCAAACTCCCGCAAATTGAAACCACAGTAACATTGTTAATGGTTGAGAGAGAAGGAGATAGTCTTTGATGAAGTAGCGCGAAAGGGAAAAGGAAGGTGAGATGAAATGTGTTTAATGAGACATTGTGTCTTGAAGAGATGAGATCTAGGTGGACTAAAAAATGTTAAATGGCCACATCAGCTTTAGCCAACATGTGCATCTTGTCACTTTAAGAGATGAAATCCAAAAGAGAATATTTCTCCAAATAAGTTTCAAACCATGCTACTTTGCCAAATAATTTTTAAATATGTATTATACAAAAAAGCAGGATTCCCGTTAAATGCATTTTATGAAGAATTTCTTTATTTGTTTCTTCTCCTTATTTATTCTTTTTTTTTTTTAGCAAATTACATATTTAGTCCTTAACCTTTACACTATATGTTAATTAAGTTTTTAACATTTCAAATGTGTCATTTTAGTCTCTAAAATTTTGGTATTGTGTTAAAATAGTCCTTACCACTAAGTGATTGATGAAAAATGCTAACATGATTAATAGTGAAATTAAAATATTTTTTTTTATGTCACTCAAAGGGAGTCGAATCATGAAAATGACCAAGGAAGACATTTCATTTTTTGAACGTAGATTTCTAAGATAAACATACATACATAAATCTACACATAGAATTCTAAGATAAACATACATACATAGTCCTTACCACTAAGTGATTGATGAAAAATGCTAACATGATTAATAGTGAAATTAAAATATTTTTTATGCCACTCAAAGGGAGTCAAATCATGAAAATGACCAAGGAAGACATTTCATTTTTTGAACATAGAATTCTAAGATAAACATACATACATAACTCCATACTTGCTCTTAATACTATCATACAAACACTGCCTTGAGGGGTAAGATTTCAGTGTGCTCAATTCTTTCATAATGCTGATTAAAAATAAATAAATAATGCTGCAGCACACCCAAACACCCAAAAATTCCAAAATTTTCCGATGTCCTGAAAGGGATAAACACCTGAAAATTGGAACACTTGAAAGAAGACTATACAGCTTAATCCTGCACCTGTGTGGCCCTTGACATGAGCTACTCAAGGTAGCAAGCCAGATATCATAGTTTTGAGTTAAATTATGTGCTGAGCTTGGAAATTTTTGTTTCAAGTCAGATGGGTCCTACTTATTCAAAGCAGTTAACCATGATAGGATAACTTTTGCACCTTTCTCCCATGAACAATCCAACATCATATCATGGGCAACCTGTTCAACGTTGACTGGTGACACGCCGTAAAATTGGCCTGTTTCTCTGAGACCTTCTGCATCCTAATAATTACCAAAAAAAAAAAAAAAACCCCTTAATCATAGCAGGTCAAAAGCAATATCAACTGCAAAGTAGAATCAAAGGCATAGAAGAAGAAATGGGGGGGTTTGGTAAACAGGCACTAGTGAATCAGTAGATTTGATGTTATGTAATATCAGCAATAGCAGACTCTGTAAATAAGAGTTAAACTTGTGTTTACCACAATAAAGTCATCATTTGCACCCAACACAAGAAGCTCAACAGACCCTTTTGAGATTGAAGGAACTGGAAGTGATGCATTCAGCTTCCGCAAATCAAACAATGGCATCCTTGAACTCTCTCTCATTAGTGCCTGGTAACTGATGAGAAGTAAATAAATTGAAGGTTAAGTTCCACTATTGAACAAAAAATATAAAGATTTGTAGAACAGAAAAGATATAAAATTCTTAGGCATAGGCATGCTAAATCAGTGTATGATCAATTGATTCCAAAAGTAGCCATATGTATGGAATACAATGAAAATTTAAACTATTCATATTTGAGAGGTCTCTTTTTGTCCTCTATTTTCAATGTAAACCAAGGTTTTCAAAATTGAGACTGGACTGAATCCATAAGGTCTTCACATTTGAACAAAATTTATAAGATAGGTAGGCACCAAGATGTACATTTAATTATAAATTAATAACTCAGGTAATTGATGGAAACCACGTAATTCAGGGAAAAACCTGAAGTAGAGAAATTTTGAAACTGAAGTCAGAAGCAAAGATCGTTTGGATGCTTAGAACAAAACTAATTAACAATTCTTTTTTTTTTTTTTAAGTACTAATTAAAAACTTTATCAGCAAAATTTCTTAAGAATATAAGATGGATAAATGTCTGCGGAATTAGATATGACTTTAGATTCTCAATATGGCTACTTGAAGGAATATTTATTTTTAAGTAAAGCAATATATTCATATTTATCCTAGTGCACCCAATATCAGCAGTTTTCAGAACTTCATCCTAATAACAAACAAAACCAATTAATTTTAACTGATAATTCACAAATTTCTAGATCACCAAATTGCATTAAGTGAACAAAAGGATATGAAGAAATAAATAATAATTAAAGTTAAGACCTTGATTTTCTTTCAATTACTTGTATTAAAATTGGCTAGAGTTTTTAAGAGTCAATTTTTGACTCCAGCAATCCCACTGTTTTTTTCATCAGTCACATCACTCTCCCCTCAAAAGCTTTGAAATATAGCGCTCTTAAAGCACTAACATCGTCCCAAAATAATGCCCAACCATCCTCCAACATCAAACACAAAAACCTAGTTCTCTAGGATCACTGGACCCGAAACCATGGCTGCCAACAATCAATCAATAATCCAACAAGAAGGCGTTACTCTGCACGATCGATCTTGAAATCAAGAAAGGAGCCCATGGAGGTGTTAAAAAATGTTCTTTTCGTCGCATTTTGTATACTATAATTTGTGTTTCATCATTTTTTAATATACTAGAAATCTTATATATTTTATCTTGATATCTACTAGGAATTGCATTTTCCACATTTTCCATTTGGGACAAGCTTTGCATCAGAACCTTTTTGTCTGTTATACAGAAAACATCACACCATTTTTTTTTTTACTAACTTTAAATTTTTTTTGAGGTTACCTTATTAATGAGGTTCTTTGCATAAATGTGCATTTTTGCAAAACTTCCAAGCAGGGTTTAACTATCAGCTTCACAAGCATGATTTTGCCAGACATTGACTCAAGGTACAAGCCATTACCTAACTTTCCTTGCAAAACAGTTTAGCAAGGAAATATATGTATGTCCACACACAAACTGATGTTCAAATTTAAAGATATAAATATATTCTTCAATGCCATGGTAAACAAAATGCTAATAGACTTGAAGAGAAGTGATTGCAAACAAACCGTAGAACCAGTTGATCCTCCATTGTTGAAGAGAAAAATGTTTCCTTACAAAGTGGAAGAGAAGTTTGGAAAGCTTTCGCTGCTAAGCTGCGTGTTACCTGCTCAAGTTCATAAAGATGTATCCAAGTCACAATAATGACCGACTTCCATTTTTAGGAGTAAAGCTTGGGACACGTAAGAGTGAACAACTTGTGCTACAACTCGCCACATGATGAGTTGTGAGTGATGGAGGTGTGATGGTGGGCCATGTGGGGACAAACCCACAAAGTTGTGCATTTTTATGTGTCCATAGCATTTCTCCCATTTTTAGCGTACAAACTCACACAAAGTAAATTGAGGACAAAAACTGTCAAGGTTTTCATACCTTCTGTATGATCAAGCAATGATGTCATAAGTATTAATAGCTTTACTAGTAAACATAAAGCAATATAAATTTTTCTTTGAACATTCTGCACATAATTAGGCAGCATTTTTTTCAAGATAATGAACTATGACATGCGAGTTTATGAACTGCTAAGTCAAAAACTGTAACCAGTTAGACGAGCTAAGATATTAAACAATTAATCATGGTTTTTGTGAATACATGATGTTTTTTGAGTGTAAATGACAAACAATGCACATATTTAATCTTCTTCAAAAAGTGAAAATAGATACCTTAAAAGCAGCAATAGGCTTGGAAAAGAGATACCGCCACACCAACCCACTAAAGAAAGCAATTGAAGAAAGTCAGTCAGGGATAGGCTCAAGTAAAAGAATAATAGAACATCATAAATATTTTCTTTTTGATAAGTAGAATATCATAAAAATGAGGAAATAGAAAAAATCACCTATTACCCGAAGGAGGTACAGAGCAGACAAGAGCAGCTCCTGTAAGCTTGGGGTAAAAACTTTCCATTTCTAGAATCAAGCCCAATCAGCACAAAACAAAACAGGGAAAAAATAGTAAGGAATATGAATTCAATAGACCAACCAGAAGCATTTTAATGAAATAGTATCTGATCCCTTAAAATGTGCTTGTGGTTCAGACCAAATTCCAGTTTCAGGAACGATATTAGATAACTCCTTCAAGCACAATTTTAGAGGCTTTAAATTAAAATAATACGAAGATCACAAATCAATTTCTAGAAGTTGTCTCAGGTGCAAGCAATGTATCTTAAATTTCACATTACATCTTTGATGTGTTGTGCACCTTAATGACCTTATGGATGACAACTCTTTCAATAGTGAGATGAGATATCAACATTTTCATTGATTATCAATTATAAGAAATGACACTACAGTTTATTTATAAAAGGTTTTTGCTGTATTTGACTTAAATATTTTCAAGCAGATTAGAATTGAGTTAGATCTGAAATGCAGCCTCTAATTCTACAAATTTATTTCATGCCTCATCCACAGAGTATTGCTTCAACTTCTTCAAACGATTATGAACCAATTCTAAGGTTACCTATAGCCTGGTTATTCTTCACATTTGCAATGTAATACTGAATAATAAGCCCCCCAAATGAATGTCCAAGCAACACTGGTGGTAACGATACTTTCTTCTGGATGAAGTCAGCAACATCACTTGCATGTGTCTACTGCAGAATTTGAAGTGAACAGAAATAAGAACATCATATCCAGTATGGAAACTGTGGATCATACAAAACAAAGAATTACGACCATCAAAATTATCTTTTCAAAGGAGCCATTTTTCCAATGGAGATCTAAAATACCTGGAGAGTACCAGCAACAGAACCAGAAGGAGCATCACTCTCACCCTGACCATGTAGAATAGGATATGCCAAATTAGACCCACAGCATACAAACAAGAACATAAATCCAGTAGTTTGATAGGTTCAATAGTATACATATACATAGATATAATTAGTGCAAGAAGATCTAATTGCCATACCCAAAAGTTTTGCAACTGTAATTAAAATTTAGGAAATGATGTATAGAGGTAATGGCCATACACACACCATCATGACACTTGGAGACACAACATGCAACTATTGCACCTAGCGTAGAGGTAAAATTTAGTGAATGAAGAAATAAAGGCTTGCAATAAACAGAATTCAGTGTATATCTCCCTAATATTAGTACTTCATCACTGAGAAAAAATGAAGATGTATGATGCCTAACTCCAATTGTCAGTATGGACAGCATAAGATTTCCAATAAGGTCAATTTCTCTAGGTTTTTGTCGACTGCAGGTCTGTGGCCAAATATTTTCAAACATCATGGGTTGATGATCACAGAGAGAAACAAAAAATTGATTTGGAATTTGATCCTTCTATAAAATTTCCAAATCTCTAAATAATGATAAAGTTTTTGGATCCTTTACTTCCCCAATAATGAACATTTCAATTTCAGTCTCCTTCCTTTTCCCACACTGTCTCAACTCTCAAAGAAAAAAAAGCAACAACAAACATGGATCATCAAATACATTTACACCTATTCCACATATTATGTGTAGATTTAAATACATCAAGATTGTTAGTAAATATTTGAAAAAAGAGACAGCTCGAGATATAAATGAAGACCAACTTACTACATAGCACCACAGAAATTCAGCCCAACATCATGAATAAGATGGAGCTAACATCATCATATTATATACAAATCTACACAAATTTGAGCTTCAAGAATGGAAAAAATATATAATGTGAGAGAGAGAGAGAGAGAAGCTACCTGACCCAACAAGCTTAGAGCATAGCAATCAAACCCAAAAGCTGAAAAGAAGGGAAGCCAGTGCTCAGCCCAGCACCAAGCAGCATGGTAGCTTCCATGGACAAATACTAAAGGTGGGTTTTCACTGTTTCTGTCATATGGGTCCTTTTCTACAACACCCTTCTGCACAATGACCTCCATGTTTAGGCCAGAAGGGAGCTTATGGAAAAGACGGGTCTGTCCCTGCTTCAACTCGTAGGGGACTTGCATTTTCTGAGTTCTGCTGAGGACAGCCCGGGGCTTCTTGGTCCTTCTGGGGAAGCAAAGGTTTGGCTGAGAAAGAGAGATGGTGTGGGAAGATAGGAGAAGAGTAGCCATTGCTGTTTGAGCTCAACATTCACTCACCCACTTCCACCCTGGATTTTATCATATTTCAGAGTAGATAGACTTTAATTAAATTATTATTATTTTTAAAATGTCTCGAACACCCTTTCTTTTCTGTTTTTCTTACTTTTCTTTCTTTACGGAAATATTTTCTAAAACCTAGGTGGTGTTTGTGTATTGCGTTTCTTGCATTGCATTTTTTGTTTTTTTTTTTTTTCCCTGGATGCGTGTTTAGCACTGTTCATTGTTCATGAACAGTGATTTTAGACTTTGAACAGTTCCAAACGTGTGAACAGTTTTTTTTTTTTTTTTTATTGTTTTCAGTTTTCAGTAAAATAAATGGTATCCAAACGGACCAAACTACGAGTTTGGGGCAAAATTTAATTTTTAGAAAAATTTTAGGCAAATAACGTGCTGCAAAATTTATTTAGTTAAGTATACTCTTTCTGGAATTCGAGTTTGTCAAACTCAAGTTTCAATTAGTTTAGTCATTTGATATATTTAAAATTAAAAAAAAAAAAAATTAAAAAAACCACTTTAAACTCAAGTTTGCTAAACTCAAGTTCCAAGCCGTTAAAAAATTTTACCCAAATGGAACTCGAGTTTATTAAACTCGAGTTCCAATTGGGTAAATTTTTTTTAAATGGAACTCAAGTATAGCAAACTCGAGTTTCAGGCCAGTAAACCTACATATTGAAATTTTTTATTTTTCCCAAGTCACATAATAGCGTCCCTCTCTTTCTCTCTCCCTCCGGTCTCTCTCACTCACACAGTACCACTGTTTCTCACTCTTGCTCTCCTCTCTCACTTTGACTAGTCTTCCTTAGTCCCTCATCTCCCTCAATCTCTCATCTCTCTCAGTGCCTTCTCTCTTCGTCTCTTTTATTTGCCCCGCCACCGTGTCATCCCTTACCTCTTGCTCAACAAACAACGGTCTCTTAACGGTGGTGACAAGCAGCGACACTCCATTAGAAAACAAGGCAAGCTCAATCTTTTTTACAGTACTTATTTATGAAATTTTGTTAGGGTTTTGTTGTAAATATGTTTTGGGTTCTGAATAATTTGTTTAGGTTTTTTGATGAATTCCTTTAAGTTTGTTTAGGATATAATTGATTGAATAGGTTATGGACTAGATATTTGGGTACGCTATTTTGTTAGATGAATGTGAAGATTTGTGGTTTTTGAGTGTGGAAAATTAATATCTAGGTAGTATAAAGTCTTAAGTGTTTGGATGACTTTGATTATTTTGACAACAACAACCAAGCTTTTTAGTCCCTTTTTTTTTTTTTTTTTTGGGTTAGCTATGGATCCTTAAAAGATTTTGCAAGGTCAGCCATATGCATTCTTTTTGGTTATTACTTTGATTATTGAATGTTCTAAATTTAAAAGGATTTTTTACACCAACAACAATTTAAATAGAGTTGAATGGAACTAGGACATATGCCACAATCTAATAGAAAGAAACCAAGCTCTCTCTTCTTTTCTCATGTCAAAAGGTGTGCAGTTAGGCATATGTTACTGCAAAACTTGTAAGAATATGTTAATGAATTATAATGGTAACTTCATATCCAAAAGGCAAAACCTTTAACAAAAATTCATCTAGACCACCTTCAATGACATTGGATGTCCAAATTAATCGAGTTTACAAGAAAAAATGTAAATTCAACAATTTACCAACACTTGACATGGAAATAAAATAAACTAAGGATGCAAGGGATAACAAAATTTGATGCTTATAAACTATGCCAAAAAGTTCAAAGGAACTGCAAAATACAAAAAGATGTTCCTTCATTGGTCCTCAACATTCAATATCGCATATTCTTCCAGATGTTCACTTGCAGTGTCTAATGCTTGCCTACAAAAATTATGAAAACACATATACAACATAAATATAGCATCATTTAGTTTAACTACATGTTCTTTTGCACATTTTCTTATTATGGGAGCAATGAAAGGATATAAGGAAGAGAGGGAATGAGAAGAACAGGATTATAATACCTTTGTCTCGCATAAAGTAGCTCCAACATCCAAACTATTACTTACAAGTTACAACCTTACCCACTATAACATTTGCATTTGTCTCTAGAATAATACTGTGGAAAATAGAAAGTTAGATTTAAGTGGGCAGCCAGAATATCATGAAAGCTCACGAACCCCTAAATCTAGAAAAAAAAAATGAAGTAGCCAGAACATCATGGAAGTCACCATCTGTGCTTAAAAATATATAAGCTTTTCCTCACTCAAATAATACCATAATATCCATTACAAATGAAGAACCATAAAGTGTTCAACACAAAAAGGAAAAACAAAAAGTTTGTCATCTTAATCAAGTAGAACTTAATTTTTACTAAACTTGCTATCCTCTTGATCCTTAAATTGATGCCCATGATGTTAAGCCTACATAAAGATCAAAAGAAAATGTATTAAATTATTTAGAAATCGACGTGCTTATAATTGACATAGTTAAATATACAATGTAGTAACAATGCTTGTAGCAGATCCAAATGATTTAAGTTAATTATATGATGTTGTTGTGTTCCATAAACACTAAGCTAGTCAGTAATTGACACTTGAGATCCACTTCCCCAAAATTGATTTGGATGACCCTACAAATACAAATTTCATTAAAAAAAAAGGGTTAAATTAAAAAAATTTTACAAGTATAACATTGAATAAAAGTTAAGGAATTACTGATAGTTGGTGTATATTGCTTCCCGGAGTGCCAAAATATGTTGGGTTGATACTAGTTACCACTCTTTGATTAGGAAGACCCTGCAATCAAATTACATATATTAACAAAAAAACACAAATAAATAGTATAAAATGAATTATAAATGATAAAATATATTTGCATTTGGTTTCCAAGAAATAAAGGAGTGTCAAAATATGGCATCATATATCCACCACTCGAAACTTGACTTAGATGACACTGTGCAATTGAAAATAAATCTTAAAAATTAAATATCAATCACAAGAGAAAATATTATGCAAAAAAAAAAAAAAAACACATACATAAAAACTTTACCTGGAATTGGTTCAAACAAGAATTTTTTAACTGTAGCCCAACAAAACCATCTCCCATGAAGCTACCACTATATGCCTATAATAAAATGCAATAGTAGATTAAAATCTCAACCAATCAACTACTAAACCCACAAAAAGAAGCAACCAATAATCATTAAGGGGGACTAGCATATGATCAAGAAAAAATGAAGCAACATGATTCTATTTTTTCCAATAATTATTATAGCTAAATTTCTAAACCAATTATCACTACAGCTGAATAAAGTTAATAAACACTCAGTGACATCCAAAAGTTTACCTCTATCATTAGAACTCATCCTTCGGTAACTCTACTAGAAATTTAAAGTATAAAAACCAAGGGACTAGGAGGGTCAAGGAACTAAATATTAAAAGGCAAGGATTCGTCACATAATATATATGCTTTATATGATTGGATGACGGATTAAAAAAAAACATTTTAGTCAAAGGGGAGATAAAGAAAATCTGCATAGCAAGACCTTCAGAGAAACAGTTCTGCTAACTCAATCAGCTTGACAATAACAGATGGATGTGGAACCAAAAGTAAAATTTGTACCGTAACCAAAATAATTATAGTAATTTTTTTTAATAGACGATTAGATTAATAAAATGCAATTGTGTAAATTATTTACATGGTAGATTAAAATCTCAAACAATTAATCTCATAGTTTTTCCTTAATCTTAATATCTGAACATTCATTCTCTCTTGTGTTCCCATTTCATGACCTTCTTGTGGAGCATTTAAAGTAGGCAAACCAATTTCACCTGCATCGACTTCAATTTCTTATGCCACTTGAGAATTCTTTCATTAGAAAGAAATAGATGAATTAGACAAGTAATTCAGGTAAACAAATATATAATACAACAAAGAAACTAATAAAATAGACTATTAGTTAAAATTAAATAAGTAAGTATCTGTTTTCCTTTTCTTTTCTTTTTGGGGGGGGGGGGGGAGGCTAGTTTTTTTCCCTTCCTGTCTCTTTCTTGTTTTCAATTTCCTAATCTCTTGGTCTATTTTAGATTCCTTTCATTTTGACACTGGATGCCCTTTACTTTGAGCCACTTAAGGACTAAGCACCTTAATACATTCCTTTGATGTCCCTTTAATAACTTCATTAGATATGGTCACTACACCCAATGTGTGATGAGATGTTTGATCACTTTCACTACTTGACACATTCAGACTTAATTTCGCCTTCAACTTATTTAAAATTGTCATCAAAGTCATACAACTTTCTTCAATTTTGATGCCATTGATGCAACTTTATAAAAAGAAGTTTTCAATTTATCATAATGTTGTGCTTTAGGATTTCTACTCAAGTCATCATAAATACATTTAATAAATGTATATCTTCATTTTAAGTCCTTACTCCACCGTGGAAGAATATATTTTGATGGCAGTATTTTAATTCTCTTTATCATGATAAGCATAGAAAAGGCATGTCTACAGAGGATTCCTCTAAATTCAAATAAACAACAATTGCATTGTACCTCCAATTCATCTTCATTAAAGTAAACATGGAAGGTTACTTCCTTTGTATCATCATCATCATCAATTTCTATCTCATTAGCAACTTGATATGTAGAAATTGCACCTTATTGTTTGTTAGGGTCATATTTTGTGTAATTGACTAATCCTTTGACAAAATGCACTTTATTTGTAATTTGGTAGATCTAAGATGTGTTTAGTACTTCAAGAAATATATTGTTCAAGTCAAGTATTAAAGACATGAAGATTAGTCCAAGAAACAAGTGAAGCAAAATTGTTCATTAAGTCTCAGCAGATAGCTCGACAAAAGCTTGCTATTGAGACTTCATGCGAAGCTTAATAGATAGCTTGATAGCAGCTCAATCTATCAAGAATTACAATTTCAGAATTTCAAGATTTGAAATTTGGTCTAGCCTTGCATATTTTTTTGGGGTTTCTTTTCTTACAACCCTAGATATATATAAGGTTTATTTTAAAGGTCATCACACACATATATAGAGACCAAGAGATTTATTTTCTCTCTGTGAAGCTATTGCGTTTGTACGCCATAGGATTTTGTAACCAAGTGCTTCAAGATTTTTATTGTTAATGAAGTGAAGAACTTTGCAACCGATAACATCTGTTCAAGTTGCTGAAGTTAGTCATATACTTGGGATTTGTACAAAGGGTTAGTCTCAAATTGCAGGTTTGTGCATCAAGGGAAAGAAGGCTACTATAAGATAAAGTCCAATTAGGTATTGGAGCGAAAGTTCAATTGTAGGTTGGTATTTTGGGATAGGCCAAGGGTAGTTGATAAGATTTCTTATACTTGTAACTGCTTGGTTGTTGATTAGTATATTTTTGAGAGTGGTGACCTTAAAATCACTTGATAGAGCTTTTGCCTTACTAGGTTTTCCCTATTTGTCAATAAATCATCGTGTTAATTTATTTTTCATTGCATTTAGTTTAATTGGTGATTTGTTGGTGCCTCCACGATTTACATGCAATTGAACGTAATTAATCAACTTAGGTAATTTAATTAATTAACTGGGGTCAAGCTATCTGAACCCAACATTGTTTAAGAAGAAAAGAATGACAATACATTTTTCTCCTAATCTCATCTTGAACCTCCTCGAACTTCAAATTGGTATAACTATCCTGAAATTGCTTTTCAATGGCATAATGAGGTATATATGGAACTTCTGAAGTTAAAGAAGTAAAATCTTCTATGTTCTCATTTTCAACCTTACTCTTTAAGACCTCATCATATTGATCAACGAATTGCTTCAATGTAGTCTTCGGCCCCACATAGCCATAAAAAAAGGCATTCATACTTTCACTACATTGTGTAGTAAACATTCCTATCCAAAATGTATTTTTAACATATGTTGGTATCTAATGATGTTGCTCATAATACAACCATTGCAACCATTCATTATCTTGAAGATTATGCATCTCAAGTAATATTTGTCAATTGTCTTCAAATTCATCACGACTCAAGGAGTCACATACAGAGTACTCTATATCCCTCTTAATCGTCTCATATTGAGAATATCCTTTTAATTTCTTTGGAATTTTCTTCATTATGTGCCATAAACAAAACTTACGTTTAGTTTCAGGGAATACTATTTCAATTGCTCTTTTCATAGCTTGGTCTTGATCAGTTATAATTGCTTTTAGATTTCGGCCTAACATACACTTCATCCATGATTCAAACAACCAAACAAAAATATCAACATTCTCGTTTGATATTAGACCATAACCAAGAAGTATTGATTGACCATGATGATTCACTCCTACAAATGGAGCTTTGGAGCTCGGCCTAACATAGACTTCATCCATGATTCAAACAACCAAATAAAAGTATCAACATTTTCATTTGATATTAGACCACACCAAAGAAGTACTGATTGACCATTATTCACTCCTACAAATGGAGAAAATGGCATTTTATATGGATTTGTTAAGTATGTTGTGTCAAATGTTATAACATCCCCAAAATATTCACATGTGACTCTGCTTCTTACATTCATTCAAAACACATTCCTCAATTGAGATCTATCATCTACATCCATTAATAAAACCGGTCATCATTCTCTTGCATTCTAACAAAATAGTCACGAAGTGCTCTAACACCTCCCACCCTAAGTTTAAGTCACCTTGCTTTGTCAGCATAATTTCTACAGTCTTTCTCTCCAAATGGAAGCTTCTCAAATACTTTTGCTTCAATACCAATAGATTTATAGTTTTTATTGATACAAATTCCAGCTTTATCATTTAATTCAAGCCTTCTATTCACGTAATCATCCATCTTTTTATGACATCTAAAATATCTAGCTTTTTTGGGATTCAAAGTATGGACATGGTTAAGCACAACAATAGACAAAGTAAATTTTTCATTAGGACAAAAATTAGCATTAATCTTGGCTTTGCACCTAAGTTTTTTTTTTTTTTGGGTCTCGGTTTAAGAGCATTAGTTGCCTTACTTTTTGCCTTGTCTTGATTAACACATGAAATAGTGAAATATTTTAAATTCCCATCATATCCAAGTTTAGATGTTCTCTTCAACACACCAAAACCTGCGTGTTTAGCATATTATGTATAATATGCTCTAACTTCTTTTTATGAATTAAACATCATTCCAACCCTTGTTTCTAAAAAAATTTCATTTCCATCTAAAATATTGTTGATCTCATGCTCATTTTCTTCAATTTTTTCAATCTCTAACTTTTGCTCATTTTCTTTCTTATCAATGACAATTTCTTCATCTGAAGACATGTAGTCTTCATTGCTTGACAATCACATGATTGTTTCCATTAGATATACTATTCAATTACCTAGTAAAAAATATAAAAGTTTAAACCATTCAGAAGCCGAGCATAAAAAACTTTCAAAAATAAAATTATGTCATATGAAAATTATGTATTGTATTTAGAAGTCAAGCATACAATTCTGTCATCCTGTGTTTAGAAGCCAAGCATACAAAACTTTAAACCATGTATTGTATTTAGAAACATTAAAAATAGAATACAAGTAATTGAGGAATTACCAAAAGTAGAAGAATTAGAAGCTTCAAATAGCATTGTGGGAGCATCATTCTCATCAGATGGGATTACAACACCATTCTTATCCATGGTTTTGGTGGCTTCTGCAACGATTCCAACGACTTGTGTGGCGGCCGCATTAGTCGAAGTGTGGTGGGGTGGAGGCATGGGCAAGAGGAAGCAGATTGTTGATTTAGGATTTGAGATCGAAGAGGCAAGGAGGGAGGGAGGTAGGGGAGATGTAGCGCAGTCGTGAGGCAGAGATGCTAGGGTTTTAGAATTCTTTTTTTAGGTATAGTTTATGTCTAATACGTTTTGGGTTTAGGATAGAAGTCAAAACTGATTTGGGTATCTTTTTTGTTTTTTTAATTATAATTTGTTAATATCTTATGTGGCATGTTAGTTTTTAAAAAGTTGATGTGGAGCATGCCACATCAGCAGTTTGTAAAATGTTTATAAAATAGTTTACGTCCATAGCATTACTCATGTTTCTTTACTCTAATTTAATTTACTTTTTTATTTATAACATACGTACAAAATTCTCCAAAATTGTCTTACATAAAATATCACAAAATTATTCATGCATTGCACGGGCAACTTACTAATATTTATAATTAATGGGACATAAGATTTTTATTAGTGAAAAGACCAAATTAGGAATTTAATCTATGATTTCTACTTTTTTTTTGGTTAATAACTCTGCAAAAGCATAAGGTCACTGTCTCTACCGATAATTTGAAATCTAAAATTTGAATTTGCTACAGTAATTAACATTAATGGAAAATACTAACTGCCTTTAGTGTTGTTTGCAGACTTGGATAGTTTTAATTAAGAGTTTAAATTAGGCTCGGATGTGGCGTAAAAGTTTTAGTTTACAGCATCCAATATGAGTACACCACATTAGCATTTTACTGCAAATCGAATACAACTTACCACACACAATAATAACTCATTTAACCTCCTCTACCCACCAAAGATGCCGCCACATGTTGCCAGCCACAAATCCTATCACACACCATGGAGACACTACCGTCACCACCGCCCGATCTATTCTCCCACCCTCTAAAATCAACAACAAACTAGAAGGTGACACACACTCCGCCTAAGAGAGCTAAGGTTCTTAAGAAAGGAGAGATATCATATAATTTGGACTGGAAGCAAGAGAGGAAGGTCTAGAGCAAATTCTCGTGGGTCAAAAAATACTTGTGTTGTTAGCATTGATTGTAGTTTAGATTGCACACTTTGCAAGTCTCATACTCGATCTTATGGCTTAGAAAGTGTTGATACCCATTTTCGCGACACATTTTATATAAGTTTGATTCAACCAAGGCCGACTTCCTTGTGGGCTCAATTCATTTATTGTATTATATTTTATTCTTTTAAGCATGGCCTAAGCCCATGCGACATATTAGGGAAATTGAGGAAGTGTGGTTTGGAGGGTATGGGTCAATTTCTTTCAGACCTTTTGCATGAGCCCAGACTATGCATGCTACCAAGTAGGTAAGGGATACTAGTAGCACCTCAGGCTCATGGAGGAGGTCTTGTACCTAAAATTTCCACCCCAAAATAATTTTTATGCTGTGGCTGACTGTGGGCCAAAGTTTCTGCCCGAACCATTTTTTTTCTTTAAAATGGTTGGCTCTCATTGGCCAACTTTAGCTACTAGCCCTCATTCAATTGAGTCTCCCAATTGTCTGAAACAACTGAAAATGGGGAGCCAATGAGGGTTTAGTCAAGCATTTCCCTTAATGATGATAAAAGTAATCCTTCCTTTTATCCAAACAAAAGCAAACCTGAAAATTACTACTTGCTTAACACCTTGTGGTCCAAAGCCTCTTCTATTGATCAAAAACCAGTCGGTTAGAGCACCCCAAACTCAATATAAATGCCACAATTAGATTCAAAACAGGGGCATCATGTTTTACTTTGAGAGCAACACCCCAAGCTCAATACAAAAGTCCCTATTTAGCTAAGAAACCAACCATGTTTTCCCCCACAGAGTTGAAACTTAAGACCCAAAGCCGATTCAGCCAGCTAACATTCTCACAATTATGAACCTTAGGAGTGGAAATATAGGTACAAGGAAACCCTCCCTCTCTTTCTCACAATCTCTCTCAATTTCCTTTTCTCCCTGACTGTGAGTTGAAGTTTTGGACAAGTTATATTCTTATGCATTTTTCAGCATTTTCGTTATTGGCATTTTCATTTCTCTCTTGTTAAAGCACCATTAGCCTTTGTTTATTATACATTTGGAATTTTGGGCTTGATTCTCCACAAATAAACACTTCTAAAGAACCCAAGGGGGGATTTGGGCTAATCTTGCATATTTGGTCCTTGTCGCAAAAACGTTCCCTGGTAGAAAGTTTAAAGAAAAAAAATCATTTTTTAAAGTAGAAATTCAATGAATTTGTGTTGCTATGTTTGTTATTTTTTGTGGTTTAGATTAACAAAATGAATTTTTGTAGCGTAAATTTTAGTCCATTAACAAAATGATTTTTTTAAGAAGAAAATAATTTGGCCTATATGGTGGTTATGGGTTCCTAGTCATATTTAAGATTCGATGCACTTTGGGTTTCTTATTCAAAGTTTTAGAAGTGTGTTTTAGATTTGCTTTTGTGGGTGAGAGAGTGAATTGAGCAATGGTGACAGTAGCATCTCCGATGACATGTGACAATGTTTGTGGTAGGGTGGCCAGTGGCTAGTGGCGTATGTGGTGGGGTTGCTGGATAGGTGCTAAGTGCTAACTATTCTAAAGAGGGTTCTTGATTTTTTATTTTTGAAAGGATATAAATGAGTTGTTATTGTGTGTGGTAAGTTGTATTGGCTTTTAGTAAAATGTTGATGTGGCATACTCATATTGGATGCTGTAAATTAAGCTTTTACACCAAATCTGGTCTCAATTTAAACTCTTTAATTTAAGTGAGGTTAGTGTAATCTATTTCTAACTTTCTATTGGTCCATAACATTTGCTGTAGCTAAAAATCTCATCTTGTTTCATAGAGATTAGATACGTATAATTGCCTTTGTACCATGCAGAAACTATAATTATATACAACATCCATCAACTCCTCACTCTCCTTCACTTCCATGACCCGGTTTCTTCTTCTTCTTCTTTCCAAAACATGCCTTTCACCTTTCCTACCTTCAACGACTCTCACTCTAGACCAATCGCATCCCCAACTCTGTTAATACCCACTACAAGAAAAAAAGCTATTTTGCAACAAAGAGACATTATAGTAGCAATAAACATAAATATGTGTACATTACTTTTGTTGCAATAGGGACTTAAAAATACTAATATGTCATCAATATTTTATTTGTTGCAATAGACTAATTCCTCTCGTGTTTTATTTTCCCTAATTTTCATTACCTACTATTACATAATTTCCCCTTTCCCTTCTATCTGGCACACTTTTCCTCTTTCTTTTTCCTACTCTCTCAATCCACCGTTTTACTTTACAAAATCAAAATCTAAGAGTGTGGAGCCTAATGACGTTGCAATAAATTATAGCAACAATATTTTTTTGTTGCAATAAAGTATTTTTAATAAAAATAAAAATATTTTATTGCAACAAACGCTATTGCAACAAATTTTTTGTTGCAATAGCCTATTGCCACTGAGTTTATTGCAACAGCGTGCATCAAAATCTTTTCGTTGCAATAAGGTTTTATTGCAACAAAAAAGTTCGTTGCAATAGAGTTTTTTTCTTGTAGTGACCATTCATGCCCTCTGATCTTTCTCAAAAGAAGGAGATCATCATGCTGATCATATGATTTGCCCTTGTTTTCATTGCTCTAGTGTGTTTTCTCTACTATTGGGTGACACACAAATTGAAGAGCAATTGGGTTAGACTAGTCATCAACCCACTCACACCACCACCAGAGCATGTCAACCCACTCCTACAACCACTAGAGGATGATATAGCTGAGAAGGTGTTTGGGCTTGTAGTCTCTCTTTTATTTCTTTCCAATGTCTTTATATATATATATATATATATATATATATATATATATATATAAAGACATTAATGGTCAAATATTTATATTGTGTCTTTATATTATTTATATTGCAAAATATTAAGATGAACAAAGATTAATTACTATTTTATATGTAAACGTATTTGATTAAATAGTAAATAATATCTTTTAATACCAACTTTGATATGCTTGTTAAGTACAATTAAAAAGTGTAATAAAATTGTAAAAAAAAATATCGAGTAATATAATATTAATAAAAAAAATTACCCCTATAAATGATTATGAGAGAGAGACATAAAAATAAATTCATCTACCATTTAATACAAGATGATGATTTGATACTTTAACATAACATAAATGTAATTGTTTGGTGAGTTTTAGTTAGCTCAACTGGTAAAGTGTCTGATGAATGAATAAGAGATATGAGGTTCAATTATCACCAAGACCAAAAACTGAAAACGAGAATTCTCATTGAATCATCAAATGGTATAAAATCATCAGCTTGTGTAAAAACCATACAAAAGCATCAAATAGATAAATATGATTTTGTTTTATGTTTTTGTTTTTGTTTTTGTTTTATGTTTTTTTTTTTTGTTTTTGTTTTTTTTTTTTTTGAGAATCATATGGTTTTTTTTCCCCTTATGTTTCGATGAGTTTTTATTATGAACTAGCCTTTTTAAATGACCCTCAAAAAAAAAAAAAAAAAAAAAACCTTTTTAAATGAGATTAGTAAAATTGGTCAACGTGGCAAAAGTATGTGTCAAGGTTGTTTGTGTTGCTACCCAAAACAAAAAGGAAAGCCCAATACCCATGGGGCGCTGAATAAGGAATAAGGAATAAGAAGCCAGCAAGGATCAAGGGAAGGTCACGAAGGCCCATGAAAAATCGACCCCTTACAAAGAAACCCTAAAAGAAAAAAGAAAAATTCTTGGAGCACAAGAATTTTTACAATTACTTGTCACAATTGTGATGTGACAAAGTATAATTGTTGAAGAAAAATTAAATATTGTGCCTAAAATATAAGTGTATAGAAACTTGTAATTCAATTAGCACTTTCTAGTGTTTTCAACAGAGATATTTAGGGTTCAAATTCCCTATTTTCCAATTACCTAATTATCAAAAAAATAAAAAAAAATAAAAAAATCAGCTGATAATAATAATACCCTCGGTAGAATTGCAGAAAAGCCTCTATTGACAATGAAGCCTCTATAATTGCTTGGTACATCTAATTTGGAAACATTTATGTCAATAAATCCGATAATCTTCATTTCAGCCTTTTCTAACTGATAATGTTTTTCATTTTTTTTTAGTCCTTTTAACTAATAGTAATAATTTTGATTCTCAATAATAATAATGTCGAAACAAATCTAGTTTATTGTCAGACGAGATTTATCCATTAAAAAATCAAGTTAGAACTTTACTAAAGAACTATCACTTCATGCATTCTTGAAATTAATCACAAATTTATCATTCATTCATTGTCTGGGAACACATTCTATGTCAATCCAAATTATTACCTGAGTCCACAAAGTTACATTTTCTTTTAGCCCTATTGAGTACATTGAACAACTTCTCTTAAAAAAAAAAAAAGTACATTAAACAACCACAGTCCATTGAGACTTAGGTTATGTTTGGTAACAGTTTTTGTTTTCTATTTTCAAAAACTTGTTTTTGGGAATATAAAGAAAAAACAATTTTTTGTATTTTTTAAATCAAAAAAATGTTTGGTTGATTGAAATTTAAAAAAAAAAAATGAAGAAAAAACTAGAAAAATACTAAAATATGTTGTTACTAGGATTTGAACTCTAATACTAAGGGTCTGTTTGGATAGGACTTATTTTGCTGAAACAGAAAACTTATTGCTGAAATCACTGTAGCAAAATAATTTTTAAATGTGTAAATAATGTTGTGGGACCCATTTTTAATGAAAAAATTGATAAAAAATGAAATTTGTGGGTCCGTGAACAGTGCACGTATGTACTGTTCACGGAAAACTGGTCAAAAGTTGCGGTTACTGTTCATGTACCGTACATGAACAGTAGCCGCAAGTGGGGAGAAAACGCGTGAAAAAAAAGAAAAAAAAGAAAAAAAAAAGGAAAACGCAGAACTGAAACACAGCAAACGCAATCCAAACACACACTAACTCATTAAATGAGACAGATTCATTAAATTAAATGCGTATTTTCATTGACTTATTAAAATTAGAAACTGTTAATATGTAAAAGGCTGTTTTCAGTTTCCTTCACAAATTGAGTTTTGAGAACAGTTTTTGTTTTCTGTTTATTTTGGATTACTTAACAAGTTTTTTAGTCTCAAAAATAGAAAATTATTTTTGAAAATCGAAAATAATGGGAAAAAACAGTTACCAAACATACCCTTACTTTTGCCCACTGGGCCGCTATATACAAAGTCCTAATTACAGGGAGGGAGTCCCGGACCCTTTTTATTTATTCATTAACCTTTTAGTCTTATTTAACAGGATCTCTGGTTTGGCTAAGCATGTGTGGAGATTGACTTAAAATTCTGAAAATTATGAGAATTATCATTGACATCAAATAAGTTAGCTTTTCCTTCTTGGATAAAAATAGAAAAAAGAAAAGAAAAGAAAAGAAAGCTTTGCTCCATTGTGTTAGTTCATCACCCTTCCTTGTTTTGATGAAATTTCATCATGCTTCCTAAACATGGTTGTCTAACGTTTTTGTACGTATAGAAAGCATTAAAATGAGAAAGAATCACTCAGAGCATACTAAAATCATAAATGCTAAGTCGTTACATGAAAATTTCAAACCAAATTTATCCTACTTGAGTACTAATCATTATGCCAATTTTTTCAACATTGATAGATTTCTCTAGATCAGGCTCTGACGTTGATTGACATGGAGGCTTATAAATGTTTGTTTCCAATACCCCCATCAAGAAGATGTTGTGATCTATGAAGAGACTGTTAAATTCTCTGTTTACTTCTTTTGAGTGCTAGTAGTCAATGAAGAGGGCCATAGGCCAAACAGTACCATGACTCCCTTTTTAGGAATGCCTAGTATGAGGTCCATAACTATCAGCAAAGATGGCTTTATACAGCTTGTCACCACTCACCTGTATGAAAATGCCTAATTTTGACAATTATGTGCAGGAAAAAAAACAAAACAAAACAAAAAAACTCAGCTCCAATAATCCTACACAAAAGTGAAAAAATTTTTTCCTTCAAATTTATAAATGACACTTCTTTCGCAAGAAACCAACAAGCCTAAAGGTCATGTGTTTGAGTTCTGACTAGAGGTGGCCTAGTCTAGTTAGATAGGGATTATCTTGACTGAAAATATTAGTCCAAGGTAACCTGGCCAGACCAGGGGAAAGAAATTCCTGACAAATGAAATTGAGGACAAAAAGAGCAACTCCATGTATTGTTTCTTATCTTCCTCATTACTTTCCATACTTTATCAAATTCTTTTGGCAAAGAGGTGTGGAAAAATTAAAAAGAAAGAAAAAGAAAGCACTTTATAGTATATTCCAATATATCATCCCAACTCCAAAAACATATTGGATCACGTAGCTGGATACATGTATATCCTTAGCAGGGTCCCTACCAGTGGACATCAGCTTCAGAAAATGAAACCGCCACTTGGGACTACCATGTGCCTTTTTTTTTTCTTTTTCTTTTTTTATTAAATATATATTACTTAAGTGTAAAGGAAAACATAATTACACTGATACCCACATGGTAATAAACCAGACCCAAATTAGACATTTTAACACAATACTAATTGCTAATATATAGCTATAAATTGCACACTTGAATTCTATAATCTAGACATCATTGAGGTCTCAAATAATATTATATTGTCTGACTATATGAGTCATGTCTGATTTTCAAGAACAGTTACAATATTTTAAGCCCTCTATTCCTTCCTCAGAAATAACTAGAGATATCAACATGATGAACCAGTTAGTGCAGCCAAATGCAAGCATTATGGGGAATTTCAGTATTACAGACTTAACTGTGGATGATTTCTTGAGTTTCCAACAACTTGAATGTCAGTCAGGCATGGCTCAAAATCTTCCTGGTACTTCACATTCCAACAGCCTCAATGAACTGCCAATTGTCTATGCTATCACTTCAACAAGAGATGTTTTTCATGAAAGCAAGAAGAGAAAAGTAATGGAACTATCAACAAGCAGCTCAGAAAGCATTTCTTTAGCTGCTTCTGGAGATGACTTGAAAGATAGCAATAGTTCTACAAAAAAGAATGTTTGTGTCATTTTTTTGTTTGATTGTCTTTCCTTTCTAATACAACTTTAAACCTTTTCTTTCTACAAAAAAGTTGAGTTTATAATTTATTTTTGATGTTTGCAGAGCTTAGGAAAAGGAAAGAAAAGGAGCAGTGAGAGGGAACGTGACAAACAAGGGGAAGTTGTTCATGTTAGAGCCAAAAGAGGTCAAGCTACTGATACTCACAGTTTAGCAGAAAGGGTATATTTGCATGTTATTGAATATATATATTTTCTATTTAAATAAATAGATATTGATTATAATCTACTGTTCTTCATATCAATATAAATAAATTTATATATGGATGTTATTGAGAAGTTGAAATACATTACCCTTCTTTGGATCAGGTGAGAAGACAGAAAATCAGTTACAAGTTGAGATGTTTACAAGAACTTGTTCCTGGATGTCATAAGGTACATACAATTAATTATTTTTGTTATTTTGTGTGTGTGTGTGTGCGCGCGCGTAAGTATATGTGCGTGTCTTTGTGTATTCTTTATATAACATGACCAGGAAATTCACAGACAATGGGCGTGGCAGTGATGTTGGACGAAATTATCAATTATGTCCATTCATTGAAGAATCAAGTTGAGGTAATTAAGTTGAAAATAAAGAGAAGGTGTAACCATGATGATGCTGTTGTCTTAATGTTTAAATCACTAGCTATAAATTTTTTTTTTCTCTTTTCTTCCTGAAATTCAGTTTCTTTCCATGGAGCTTGCGACTGCATGTTCTTCCTATAACTTGATCTTGGAAACTGGAGCTACTGAAAAAGCACAGGTACTATATCAACAGAATGACATATTTGTTACAACATTTTATTTGACCAGTTTATGTGGAACTAGCAGTTAAAACAAAGCTGTTCGGGTGCTTATTTTGTTTCAAGAACAACGTAAAAGTCTTACAATCTGAGAAATGCACTACTTAGCGTTTTGCCCAATCTGTGTGTTCTACGTTTTTTAGTGGGTCTTATAAGTACTGTTCACTTTTCCACCAAACTCAACAAAACACAAATTTTAATACATTCTTGGGTCTTACAGTACTATTCACACCTTTAAAAATTATTTTGCTATAGTGTTTTCAACAATAAGTTTTCAATTTTCAGTAAATAAGCGGTATCCAAACACACCCTCAATGTAACAGTCAATAATGATTTCAACTTGCCTATTTCAATAATTTAAAGTCTGTTTGCCATTTCTCTCTTTTTAACTTATTTACTTAGATGCCATTTTTTTTAAAGTCTTATTTTTTTAATGTACAAATATATTTTATCAAACATTTATCAAATAAGAAATCAGTAAAAAGTTGCATCTAAACGCACACTTAAATGTAATTTTCACGCTGTTTTATGGACATATGCATAAGAAGGCATGTAAAATCTATGTGTTCATGACTAAGTGTTTGGCTTTAAGATGGTAGTGTTTAATGTTTGATGGTGCAGGGAACTAATTCTTCAAATCAGTCACATGGGATGGAGAACTTGGTGAGGGGCCGATATGGAGAGCAAAATTGCTTGCACTCAACATGGCCACTTTGAATGCATTTTTGGCACTTACTCCAGCAGTTGCTACAAAACACATGAATATGTTCCCCATCTCTCACACCCAGAAATCAAGTCTGTTCCCATGTAATAGGCAAACATGCTATTGATTTTTGCATCTTCTTTTCATAGGACTAAGAACAAAACTACAAAAAAAATCTGTAATATCTCTCTCTCTCTCTTCTTGTCAATTTGTAAGGGCTGAATGTCCATATAGTTTGACTGTCTAAAAGTATACACTATATATATTGTGGTTCTTAGCATATCCCATGTATCACTCACTGTTGCCATGTTGGCAAGTGCAGTTAGAGCACAAACTGGTTTCGGTGGGTGGGACCTGGACCTGAAATAGTGCTTGTAAGTCTTGTGTTTGTTGACGAGTTAACGTGGCGATATTATAATATTATTTGGACAACTTTGCGACCAGTACTGATCGAGCCTATAGTACTCAATTGAATCTGGTATTTCTTGGTGTGGAAGGGAGAGAGAAAAAATTCTCAAGTGTTCAAAATATCTACTAATCATTGTACGGACTTGCCTGATTACATAATCTTGGATATTTGCTAATCATTATAGACACATAAATTATTAATTTACAATTTAAGCATGTGCAGGTTAAGTTATTCATGCTTCCACTCGTTGGATGTCTCTCCTCATCCCTTGGATAAGCTGTTGCTTTAAGTTCTTAAATATGTGTTGTGAAAACTTTAACATAAAAATTATTAAAAAAAAAAAAAAAAAAAAAACAAAAGCTATTGTTATAATTCAACCCTAACTATTTACATTATATCCACGACATAACAAGTTATAAGGCAACTTCATTCTCATTCAATTGGACTGATCATTATAGTGAATTCATAGTTATATTGAGTTCTATTCCATTTGAAAATAGAAAGTTAATTGTCCATTAATCACATGCATTTTGAATATAAAATTTAAACCAATATGACTGATTGATCCACTACTCCACTCTATGATTTACTCACAACAATCAACACCTTAATTTACTCTTCATGTTATAGATAGTGAATTATACTTTCCAACACATCTTCTCAAATTTGTACACAAAAATCATTGTTTAAAATGAGTCCAAAGCTTGAAATTGTTTTCAAAATTAGCTTTCACTGCTCGTGTGCAAGGAAAACTAACAAGGGCAACACTTGATTTATGAACTAAGGTACTTGATGTAGAATAAACAACACAAACTTTTCTTGAATAGGAAGATCGTCAGAAGTCAACTCATAAGAAATTTGCAAAGTGAAAGTACTAGTAGAAATCATCGAAACCAATGGCAGAATCATTTAAGATTTGGTGACTTGAAGGAAATTGTAGTAAGGATCAAAATTCATCGATTTTGGTCATGATCTACACTACTTTTCTGGAAAATTCCTCTATGTAGACTTCCATTAAGTTAAATTTGCTATTTATGGTAAATTTTATTTTTGTTATAATTTTTTAAGGGTAAAATGCCTTAACACCCCCTGAACTTTAGGATTGTTGCACTTAAACCCCTTGAACTTTTATTTTTGACAATTTAATACATAAACTTTAGTACCATACAAATAGACCCCCCCTTAAATTTTATTTTAGCTAATTCAATACATAAACTTTGATATTGTACCAATAGCCCCCCTAAACTTTTATGTTGTTGCAGTAAGACCCCTGTAGGGGCCTTTTCTGGTAGGATTGGGCTGCCTTCTGCGGTAATGGGCTGGGCTGCCTCATGCGATGATGGGCCCTAGTGTTTCTGAGTAAGGGAGCTGGGGCCGGTCCAATTGTAACTCAACTTGGGCCGGTTTGTGCACAAACTTATGCCACGCCTGCTAGGAGTAAGTTTACGGCAAGCAGAATCGTAGTAGGCAAGCTACGACAGGCTAGACTGTTGCAGACAAGTTATGGCAGGCTAGACTGTTGTAGACAAGTTATGGCAGACAGATATAATAATGACTAAAACAGAGTATTCCGTCTACTTAAACAGATTGCTATGTATTTCCTATTAGTAACACATGATTATAGTCATAATGATATCAATCACTAAGGAAAATAAAGAGAGTAACACTGATTAATTTGAATAGGCAAAAAATTAAGTTATAAGCTTTGTCTGCCGCAGCTAATCCAAAGAGGGGAGAACGCCTCTTCTCAATGCAAATAATCCCCCAGGAAGAACCCTGTTATGGGAATTAATGGCTTTGAGGGAGTCGGCCCTGAATGGTTATCGTCCCAATGGGAAAGTTCTTGTTTGCGTTTTTTGGAGAAAGGTGAGATTTTGAAGGGGGAGAGAGGGAAGCCGATCTATTGGTGCATGCTTTTTGAACTAACTCTCTTCTTTCTTTCTTAGTTTTCTTTTCTTTTCTCTCTGTTTTCGTTCTTATATTTTTTCTTTTTCCTTTTGCTCTGTTTTTCTTTTCGCGTTGTGAGATATATCCTCTGTTTTTTGATCCCCTCTACAGGGCACGGCAAGGGCCTCTTTATAGTGCGTGCCGTGACTAGTGTTTTACTGTCTTGCCCCTTAACCGCCTTTGTCAGGTCTGGGTGTACCTGCCGACCGTACTGTGCGACGCAAAACCCCTGCCAGATAGAGGCGGACTCATTTTGTCCTTCTGTGCGCCGCGGACTCATTTTGTCCTTCTGTGCGCCGTGGCCTTTCCTACCACGATGTTAATCTCCTCTCTCCTCACACTCAGAGCATGCACTCAACGGTTCCCTCTCAAATTGCCTCTTTTGGGTGGTCTATCATCCCAGCAGGACGTACCTCCCAAAAGAGGCTTGAGCAGGGGCCAAAAATAGATCTTTTCCCCTCTCCCCACCACCAAACCACACCCCCTTTACCTCTTACCTCTGGCCCATGGCCCCACCATGTCCTATATTGGCTGGGTACAGGCTGGTGGTGCCTGGGCCTTGCGCGTGCTTTCCTTTCAAATTTGTCCAAGAGTCTGCCTGCTGCTCATGTGTCTGCCGTAACCTGGAGACTCTCCGTCTGCGTTTCCTGGCCTTTCATGCGGGCTTTCTTTTGGTCCTTCGCTCCAATCAGAAGTTGGGCTTCGTATGATGATGGGCTTTATATTTCTTTGGCCCACCTTTGTTTTTCTTTGCTGCCTGCCGTGTTGGCTTGTAATTCCTGCCGTAATGACTCAATCCTGCTGGGCCCCTTTTTGGGCCGGCCGTTTTATTCCTTTTCTCAGTGGCCTATCATAGGCACTGTTTTGTTTCTTTTTACTCATGGGCTCCTATGTCCCTTTGTTTTCTCCTTTTGGGCATCCACGGCCCGTTTGCTAATTCTTTTGGGCTTCCTCGGCCTGTTTGCTAATTCCACACTCCCATGGGCTTTGTTACTAACTTCATTGGGTTTCCCCGGCCCAATAACCTTATCCTTATCTTTGGGTTTTATGAGCCTGCCATAAATCCCTTACTCTCTTAGTTTACACTACCTTGGGCCTGCAGCGACCCTTTCTCTCTTTTCTAACTCATGCTCTGCCCATGGGATGCTATTTCTTGCTTTTCTGGTTTCTTTGAGCCCGTTTGGCTTTTCAAGGCCCATATATACATTGTTGGGCTAGTGGCCCATTATTCCTGCCGCTTGGGCCTAATGGTCTTTTTTACTATTTATACAGTCAACTCCTTGTGGCCCTCATCATTGGGCCTTTCTTTCCACTGGGCTTCCACAAATGGCCCTCAACAACCCCTTCATTTTAGTTTTTTCTTTCCCCATAATAATTTGGTACAAAAATAGGATAAATTGGGGGGTGGGCGTGGAAAATTAAAGGATCTTATGATTATATTATCAAAGTTTATGGATTGCATTGGTGAAAGATAAAGTTAAGGGGGTCTATTTGTTGCGTGCAATACAAAAGTTTATGTACTAAATTCGCTAAAATAAAAGTTTAGGAGTGTAAATACAACTAAACTAAAGTTTAAGGGTTGTCAAAATATCTTTCCCCATAAAAAAGTAATATTTTTATTAAATATAAGAAGAGGAAAATAGAGTGAAGAGATTCAGGTAAACTCAAATTTGAGAAAGTAGAACACAAATATTAATGTAGTCATATCTTAATAGCCTACATCCACGACACGCGAAATTTAAAAGGTTAGAATCTTTTCTTTCACTTACATTAATAACACACTATGATAAACTCATATTTGTAATGAGATTTATACAATGTGAAGATAGAAAGTCAAATAGTTGATAGTTCCACGGTTTGCTCCTTAACCATTCTTTGCATATAAGCTATTGTGATCCTTTTGACTTTTGGAGTTTTTATAATTTATACAACTCCATTTACATTCAAAATTAAATGAAAGGTTACAATTTTGACAGTTTATCAATACTCAAACAAACATAAATTAGTAGAGGTATTCATTGATAATATTGATGATGTCAAGAGTCTTTTAACTTAGTTGGTACCTCTTAATGTTTCTAACAGAAACATCCTGATTTTGATTTCAAATCCCCCATTCGCAACTATTGATGCATAAGAAAAGGAAAAAAAAATTGTGATGAGATGGTAAAACCTTTTTTTTTTGAAATGGAAATGTGGATTTCATTCAACAAGCAAAATTAAAATACAACAGAGGGAAAGTACAAGAAGCCAGCAAGGCAGAATTAAGGAGGGTCTTGATAGCGAAGTTGCCGGGGTAGAGGAGTGGGCATTCCCTTCCAAACTTGTGAGGTTCTAGAAGACCTTGCAAAGGTAGCAAGGTCATGAGTGTCTCTATTGTAGTTCCTTTTCAAGTGCTACAATTTCTGGCTGCAAAAGTGGTCAAGGGAGATGAGGATTCCCTAGAGGATGTGGCCAAATTCTCCACCAAGCTTCTTAGAGTTAATGGATTAGACTATGGATAGGGCATCAGATTCTATGATGATCCTGGGCGAGCAGTATGCCATTCTCAATGGCAATGGTTTCAACAGCTTTAATGGGGTGACACGCCTGTAGAGATTTACACATGGTAGCAGCAACATGACCATTGGAGTCACGAATAATAACACCAATGCTGGAGGGTTTACCATCATCAGAGGAGGCTCCATCCACATTTATCTTGTGGTAGCCAGGTGGGGGAGGGGTCTAAAAGGAGCTTGGGTCTTTGGAGGAATTGTTGCCGAGATTGCGCCTTTGTAGTCTTTAGCTAATCTGATGGCAGAGTCCCAAGTTTGATGAAGGAGTGAGGATGCTGATTCATGGACTATTTGGTTGTAGTTGTACTAGATGAGCCAGCTGTGACCAGGAAGGATTCTAGATCTTGTATAGAGCCATTGGACATGAGCTGAAGGGCTAGGTCCAAGAAATCCCAGGAGCTGTCTATAAGGTTGATGGGGCAGTTTTGCCAGTAGCCCCAGACAGATTGAGGAATGTCACAATGGAAGAGGGCGTGTGCGGTGCTTTCAAGGCATTAATCGCAAGCAGGGCAGTAGCCATTTGTGTTCACTCCCTTGATTCTAAGGTTTTGCATCATTGGTAGAGCATTCATGCAGCATCTCCAGCCGAAAATCCTAACTTTGGCTGGGATATTGAGGTGCCACATCTTCCTCCAGAAGGGGGAGAACAGGTTGCCATAAGAGCTTTCTCCCTTATGAGATGGTTCTGTTATTGTGAGTGCAGTGTAGTGGGCGCTTTTGACAGTGAATTCACCTCGCTTGTTATCAATCTAGATTATTTTATCTTTAGGGAGGGAGTAGCTGATGTTTTGGATAGTATTGGCCTCAAAAGGAAGGAAGGTTCTTCTTACCAAGTCAGCTTTCCATCTCCTTGTGTCTGGATCAATGATAGCAGATACCATGGGGAAGTCATCAAAGTGGTGTGGAAGAGGGGAGATGACTTTGTAAGTGGATGGAGTTGGCATCCACTTGTCTTCCCATATATGTATCATTTTTCCATTCCCAACACGCCATCTGGTGCCCTTTTTAATGATCTCAATGCTATTGTGAATACTTCGCCATGTGTATGAAGGGTTGCAGCCAAGTTTGGAGTTGAGAAAATCTGAAGAGGGGAAATATTTGGCTCTGTATATCCTTGAGATGATAGAATTCAGATTGTTTAGGATCCTCCAGGCTTACTTGTCTAGCATGGCAAGATTGAAAGCTTGGAGGTTCCTGAATCCCATTCCCCCCCTCAAATTTGGATTTGCACATCCTTTTCCATGCAACCCAGGTGATTTTTGCTTCCTGTTGCTTTTAACCCCACCAGAAGTTCCTCATCATACCCTCAAGGTCTTCATAGAGTCCCTTTAGGAGGAGGAAGTAGCTCATGGAATGGGTAGGGACAGCTTGTGTAACGACTTTAATGAGAATTTCCTTACCCCCACAGAGAGCAACTTTTCTTTCCAACCAAATAGTTTTTTACCAACCCTTTCTTTAATTTTAGCAAAGATTGCATTTTTGGACTTTCCAATGATGGATGGCAACCCGAGATATTTAGTGTGGCGAGAACCTTGCATAGGTCCAAGGATTTTGAGCATCTCATCTTTAGTTTCTTGAGGGGTGTTGTGGTTGAAGAAAATGGATGACTTGTTAGTATTAATCTTCTGTCTAGAGGCTGCTTCGTACTTTCTGAGGATCTCAGTTAATATGTGGCACTCTTGGCTATTGGCTTTGCAGAAGAGCAAGCTGTCGTTAGTGAAGAATAGGCGAGTGACATAGGGACAGCCTCTACATATGGAAATCCCATTCAACTCCTTAGATCTGGTTGCATTGTGGATGAGGGAGGAAAATGCTTTTGCACAAATAAGAAAGAGATAAGGAGAGAGGGGATCTCCTTGCCAAAGCCCCCTTGAAGGAGTAATGCAGCCATAAGCAAAGCCATTAATAATGATGGAGTTCGAGACAATAGTAATGCAATGCATGATTAGACATATCCATTTTTCATAGAAGCCAAGCTTTTCCATAGCAGCCTCAATGAAGCACCATTTTACTCTGTCAAAGGCTTTGCTCATATCAAGTTTCACGGCCATTAAGCAATCCTTCCCAATTCTCTTATTGTTAAGGTAGTGCATAATGTTGGTGCATTCACAATAATAATGGAAATAACACAACGAGAAACTGAATAATACTTCTGAATATTATTAGTATAAAGAAAGGAATTACACAACACAATTTGGACTGAGGCGCGGCACTCGCTCTCTTTAAGGAGATTCAAGCCCTTGGTTGGCTAAACTTTGTAACCGGTGCAGACCTTGTCTGACTTGTCTCCCCCAGGATACAACAGCCCAACAAGTGTTGTATGGCTAGAACAACCTCTGCACAAAGTGTTCAAGCCCAAAGCTCCACCAGAAAGAACACCCTTCCTTGCCAAGAATCTCTCTATTTTTTCCTTTATGTGTATTGTGAATTGCTGTAACTTGGATTGGGTCTGATTGAGTCTATTTATAGGCTCAATGGGCCTCATGAAATTACTACCCAATTTATTTTGATTTAATTAGGTCCATTATTCTGATGTAGTGGGTGTTATAAGATTAATTGTTGGCGGATATGGTAATTTCTCTGAATGGGCTGTCAAGTATGAGGATCCAAGAGGTTGATTCATTTCCAATTTTGATACCTCCACTCTTCACCTCCCCCTTGCGCACGTATCTAGCCCAATATCTGAGACAATACATTTTAGCCCATTAATCACCACAATTAAAAAGAATAAAATAGTCTCTCTCCTTTTCAATGTGGGATTAATCATTTTCACTAACTCTTCATCTTCCATATTCACTCCCACATTTTTTCATTTATGTTATAACATTTATTCATTTTTAATTCTTTAATATTAAAATGCTCCAACACATAATTTCAAAGGTAGTGAGGACAAGCATTCGGAAAGAAATGCACTCTGATTCTCTGATATGATATGGGGACAGATGGCCTTGAGCTGATTTGCAAGAACTTTGACAATGATTTTGTACACCACATTACTAAGACCGATGGGTCTGAACTCAGTCATTTTAGTAGGTAGCTTTGTTTTGGGTATAAGGGTGATGTTGGTTAAACCAACCTTTTAATAATGAATGATTATAATTTTATAGTTTCCATATTGGAGTTACCCACTTTAACTCTATAAGGATCCTGATAGGCTGATCCCACGCATAGTGTTTTATTTCCTTTTGCTTTTGTTTTGGTTGTGATGTGATTGACTTTTCCAAGCAATATTTGTTATAAATAAATGCTAAAAAAATATCTCAAATGTCGATCAATGGGAGGAGCATCACCATTCAATTAAATTGCTTCATCATAAAGGTTTGTAATATCTGTATCAAAACAACATCCAGAAATATAATAAGGTTTTTTTTTTTTTCTTTGGAAATTAAGCCATGAATATCTGTTTGTAAAATAATTGATTGGTCTTTAGTACTATTTCACATAACCAATGACATCATCAGATGGAAAGGTGCAGAATACATTTGATGAACAACCAGCTTTCAGCCTATAACACAAAGTTAGTCTTCCGACAGCCAACAAGGATGATAAATGAATAGGTTAGCAAGGAGTCCCACAATACAAATGGATAAATAGAATCTAATGGATTTTGCCAATTCAATAGTGAAATGATTGAAAATGAAGGAATATAGTATAGTTTTTGGAACAATTTAAAGTAGATGCATTGCATCCAAAGGTATTAAGATTGAGAGAGGAATGGGCCATGTTATGCTCACAAGAGGATGGAACAAGGTGGGTTCTCAAATTTCTTTCATCAAAAGGCTATTTAACTTTTAAAGTTTGTAAAATTTAAAATGATCATTTTCTTTGACTCTTTTTTTACCATTTTTCACTTGGCATTTTGTAAGTTCATGCACTATGAATAGGGAATTGGTCGAGTGCTGAGGGTATTTCGATTTAAATGAAATGAAAGAAATGAAAAACAAGAATGATTATTGAAAAGTTTGATGATACATGCATTGGTGTTGATCATCAGGCACTGGATACGACAACTAGTCATTTCAGCTTTGCAGAGCAATATCAATTATCAAGGACAAATATTGTTCAAAGTTCTTTTGTAATTTATTAAGATTAACAAATTGTGATTGAAATAATATAAATTTTACATGAACTCATCATTAATTTCATTTCAATCATGACAAACTACGTTAAACAATTATTGTGTCTCTAAATTTTTAATATATAAAAAAGAAAGTCCTATACTTGCAAGCTATCACAGGAAAGAAAAGAAAAATAAAACCCCCTTTATACATCATGCGTAATATGAGTATTGTATAAAGAAAGCAGTGCAACTCATCAAAAAAAAAAGCAGTGCAGGACAAGGACTGAATTGACTTCTTTTGAATGAGATATAAATTGGAAGACTCTGGAGTTTAGATATAAGCATTTATGTGTGTATGTGTGTGTCAATGTCTGTGTCTGTGTCGGTGTTTGTGTCTGTGTCTGTGAAGTCACTCTACTGTATGTGTTGACCCATGTCTAGGAGCAAGTAAACACAAGGACATAGAAATGACTCATTGGAAAAATGTGTGTACCCACTACTCGTGAACATAATCCATTCATTGATCCTTATGTCTGTAAGGTAATTGGTTCAGATGCTGTAAACAGGTACTTCTTAGTAATGGTCTTGGTTTGAGTCGTAGGCTTGCATAATGCACAGATTTTCCTCCACATGTTTAACAACCCTCAATGAATATATAGGCACCGTTTTTTTACTATTTTATTTTTGAGTACTGCATGATATTTTTTTCCCAACTTTGAAGTGTGGATCATACAAAATTTTTTTAGTTACAATAAGAGATGGCGAGGATTTGAATCTAAATTTTTTTATAAAATACATTATGAGGTGCCAATTGAATTGCAATACTCTTGAAATATACTACACATTATGATGCAAAAGATTTTCAAACTATTGCAACCTTTATTAAGTTGGCCCCATCCTAAATAACTTTAAAAAGTTTTTTATTTGTTCATTAGTGGAATGATTACTTTGCACGTCAAATTAGTATCTTCTTTGTAATAAGGGTCGACTTAAAACCCAGTGGGATTGGTTGAGTGGTTGGGCACTCGGTCTCATAGTGGCTGTCTTGAGAAAACAGTAATTAGTCTCTTGTTGAAAGTTTTGAGAAAACACTGTGGGATACCAAAAAAAAAGAAAAAAGGGTCAGGACTTAAGACCCTTGTAGGCTAGCTTAGTGAGGAGAACCAATGTTAAATTCATTCTCCTCCACTTATTGTAATAATTTATAATTAAAAAATGAAAATGGTTTACATATTAAGTCAGCTTATATATAGATTTTTAAAGACTTTTTGTATTAGATACATTTGTATTATGCACTTTTTTTTTTTAAGTAAAAAAAGTCTATGGATTTAAACTATCCTAAAGGGATACTAAGAAATAAAGCCACAGAAAATAGAACCTACCACTAGCACATGTAGAGTAATCGTATCACATTTGAACTAATCAAGGTCAAAATTCACCCACATTAGATTATGTAAAGTTGTGTAAAAATACACAATTACTATAGTATTCGTGTAAATTTATACTAACGCTATTCATTTTGCATTTAATTTTTTATTCTTTATTTATGTATCCCAATGATGAAAGAAGAGAGTAGATGACAGTTGTTATGTGTGAAGAAAAGAAACAATTAAAAAATAAATAATCTGATGTGATGTTTTCTGAAAAGTAAGTATGTAAAATAGAAAAAGTAGATTTTTATACTAAAATAGACATGAATTTTTGTATAAGCTGATACAAATGAAAAAAAGGCAAAAGAGATAGAATCAAAATCAGAATGGCTTAGCTATGCTTATCCATAAAAAAAAATTATGACGTCACTATCAAAATTGTTGGGGTCAATATGAGCAGGGGCAAGCAAACAGAACTTTGGGCCAATCAACTTAGATTAAAATATAGAAGGGAGTCAAGCCTACCATTAGCTCCAATACAAAAATGGAGGCTAGTGATGCATCGTCAAGAACCACTAAAAGATACTTATATTCACAAAAAAGAAGACACTGATTAAAAAAGATTTTTCCTTAATTACAATTACAATACAACAAAATGAGGAAAGAAGAAGGAGATGGTGAATGGAAGAGAGAGAGATGGACCACTATTCGTATTACCCCACACACACACAATAACAACCTTTGAAATATGTTGTTTTTAATAAATCAAAAGCTTGGACTCAAGTTAGAGGTATAAATCAGATTAACGAATGGCTTTAGGATAAGACTTTATAATAGGTGAGGGACATGTCTAATATTTAAGCTTAAGTTGAGATAGAGATCCTATTCTAGCTAATCTAAGTGTATATGTGTGTGAACTTTCTTTTAGAGATTTGAACTTTAGCCCTTACCATCCCATTTACAATAACTTGTATTTGTGGAGTGTCCATCACACTAAGAATATACAGTAGTAAGAACCTTGTTACTTAGCATTTAACGAGGTACAAAATACTTTTCATGATTTAAGGTAATTAGTCTAAACTTTTGGACAATAAATACATGGTGGGCTTTCATGGTTTCAAGGTGTGTGTTCTTTTGTGTGTTGTGGCATGTACATTGTCTCATGAATTTTGCAAGTGTTTCAAGCCTACTTGGCAAAATACAGACACACAACATAAAATTTTCCTATTAAAGATTACATGGGCTTACGACATGTGAAAATAATAAAAAAAGATACTACAAAATATTAGGCCCAACATCGTTGTGCTTTGCTATGTGTGGGTCTTGGGATGCATTAACAAAGATGGAATGAGTTTACAAGTTAATGAATGAATAATTTATTTCTTAATTTTGACATTTTACATTGTAAATCCATCTTGAAATATGAGGTTAATTGTAAAAAAGTTACATTTAGGGTAGATATTTCAAAATCACCCAATACATTAACATGAATAACGATAACCCCAATTAATCCAAATAACAAATAAAAAAAAAATAAAAAAACCGTTTTTTTTGGTCGACCGGTAGAAAAAACCGGTTCGAAGTCCGATTCTTATGGGCCTCAGGCCCATCTATTAATGGCCTGGCCCTGGTTGTCTTAAACAAAAAAAGAAAAAAAAGAGAGGAGATTTCTTGATTTCTTCTCCTCTCCTCTTAAACTTGTCGTTTTGGTTAAACACTCTGAAAGCTGAGCGCTTGTAAAACACTGATTAATTTGTGAGTAAGCTAAGCTCTATCTTAATTTGGACATTTTCATTTTTATTATTAGAGAGAGAGAGAGAGAGATCCCACCCTTTTATTTTTTTGGCACTAATAAACACAAAGAATCAAAATGATGTCTCCAAGGCAAGTCTCTGAAGATCTTCGCGGTGGATCTTCCCAATTCAGGTCAATTTTCACTAAACCCTAACCCCCCTCCCCTTCCTCCTCTGTTTGTTTCCCGAGAAAACCTCTGGAAATTAATTTTCTTTTTTAACCGTCTTTTTTAGTGTATGTTTCGAAGCCTAATACCTCGTGCCATTTCAGGAAGTTGGGAATGATTTGTGTGTAATTGTTTTTTTTTGTTTTTGTTTGGGCTAATACATTTTGTGAATCGTCAGTTACAGTGGAGGTGATTTATTGTCGTTGTTTGTGTGCTTTGTAGAGATGTGGATTTTTTGAGCATTTCAGTTAATTTTTGAGTTCTGTTTGGTTTCGCGGAAAGTTGGGGGAATGTAAAGAAAATGCAGGCTGAAAGATACTTTTAGTCTTTTAAATTTGATGCAAGTTCGATTTTTGTTCCTAGGGAAATCTTAAATCTATGGAAAATGCTAAAAGGATTACCAAATTCAGTACAAAAGGTTTACAAATCGACATATCAGTCAATAGTCAATGTGATTAGGGTCACATATAAAATATATATATATATATATATATATATATATAGAGATTTTATTATATTATTTGTTCTTAAAAGTTGACACATTAGTTTGTAAAAACTAAGTAACCTGATCCACAAAGCTCTCACTTTTGCAGAGTTGGGAGAGGTGATTGATAGGCAGTTTACTCTTCTTCTTTTCTTTTTTTTTGGTGGAGAGGTTGATTCTAGACTGAAACCCTTGACCTGTGCATTTTGGTGGAAGGCACTTACAACCATCTCATCTAGGGCTGCCCTCACTAATATTACTTTAAGTTTATTCTAGGTGTAGGTGGCATCAGCTTTGCAATGTATGCAATTTCATCAACAACATATGGGTGAAAGGACAAATTTGCTATAAAATTACAACTATTTAGATTCATGGGATGAGAATCAAACTTGGACCAAGTTTTAGCGACAAAAAGTATATTTTAGCTATTTTAGCCAAAACTTTATGTTATGTAGAAGTTTTGAACTTTGAATTCACTTCTCAAGTGTTTTAATGTTTGTAAAGATAAAATAATTGCTTAAATAATTAACTGACAAACTTAGAAGGAATCCTTCAACCCACTATGTGGTGATTCAGATTGCCATTGGTTCATGTGGTTAAAATATGTTAGGAACTCAATTTGGATTTGGGTTCCTTGAGTTGATTCAAGTGGATTCTTGAGATTTGGAATTGAATGCTAGAGTTTAGGGTTTAAGAGCCCTTGGGTTTCACTTATTGCTTAGAATTGGGATGGTTTTGGTGTTTGATGTGAGTCTTGAAGTGGAATGACCGAATGAGATTAGGTATAAGTGAAAATCACTTAATAGGGTTTCGGTTAGTATGGAATTTATGGATGGATTGCATGCAAATGTTGATGGGTTGAATGATTTGTGACTACATTGAGAGGAGTCACCACCCACAAGAATGAGACTACTTCTAGGGAGTCTCTAAGCAACAAAAGGATTCTTAGCAATCAAGGGTTAATTCATTTATTTATATTACTCAAACCTTATTCTAATTGGCGAGACATGGCTCACTAATTAGGCATGTGCCCTTAAGAATATTCTCATGTGATTAATGTGTTGCATGTACACTAACCCTAATGTAATCTTCTTGTAACTAACTTTTGAACTAACTTCAAGAATCACTCCTAGCTTGAGTTACACGTTTTATTGAGCTCATGATTGGCCACTCAAGGTTATCCCATGTGTATGGTAGTTAGGAGAAGCGTCATGCCAAGTTTGAAGCCAAAGGAGCAAGGAGTGCTGATTGGCACTCTAAGTTAAGGTGGAATTGCCTGTTGGACCCCTATGAGTGTTGATTGGCAGTGCACCGAAACTAAGGTTTTGCCTCCTTTTTCAACTTCTCTTGAGTTCCTAACAATATATACATGGGTGATCATCTAAATCATTATGTAATGGATTAGAGAAGTTTCCTTGTGATACCCCAAATTTTATGGATTTGATTGGAATGGATGAGTTTGTTGTGTCGGTGTGTACTGAGTCCTACATTAGTTGTTTACTAGGTAGATTTTGGCTAGCCCTAATTGTAACTTGACTAGTCCTTTTAGGTAAAACATAAATGTGGCTAATGCTTTCCTTGGATCATCACAGATGGTATCATAGCCAACTTAGTAATGTCATTTGACTCGGGACACTACAACATAACGTGGGTACTGATGAGGACGTTAACAATTTATGCGGGGGGATTGTGATAGCCAATCTTGTGTGGATTTTTTGAGCATATGAGTGTGTGTTATATGGGCGTGTGATGAGTTTTGCATTGGGTGTTTATTAGGTAGATCCATAGTTGTCAAAATGTGTATTGTGAATCAATTTTTCCTCTTTTTTGTTTTGTTGTTGTTTTTTGTTTGTATATATTGTAAGTTATACTACAGTTTGTAGAAATTTTTTGGATATGCATATTAAAACTATAGAAGGTATAGTTATTATAAACATGGGATGGGACATAATCAACCAATGACCAATTTAATAAACACTTATAATAAACTAACATTATATATATATATATATAGATCTGATGTTTGGAATTCAATGGGTGATGCCAAGGACTGTTGCTCCTCTTCTTTTTTCATGGACGAATCATTTGGAATATGGTACTAGCTTGTTTGATGTGGCTAATTTGGAGGGAACGAAATACTCACACATTTGAGGATGTTGAGAGATCTGTTGATCTTTTGAAGTCTTTGCTAATTGGGACTTTGTTTGAGTGGTCGCATATTTGTGACTACACTTTGCTCTTTTTTCTCTTTGATTTTTTTTTTGTAATTGTTTCAAGTACTGTTTGTTCACCATTGTGAACAAGATGTACTTTTATTCAATAAAACTTCCAATTACCTATATAATATATATATATATATATATATATTTAGAGATGGGATAATTATTATGTATAAATACACCTTTGTTATATTGGACTAATTATTTATAAGTCAATTAGTTATATATTTTTTAATAACATAGCAACCTTCTTAAAGAAGAGCCCATTGATTCGCCTCTAGCTAGTAAAACTTGTGGGTAATTCAAGGGCATCCACCCTTGATGGGCCAAGCAATTTATGCTCATGCCTAGGAGCAAGTTATATTCAACTAATATAACCAAAATAAATAATTAGATTAATTTGTGAGTACACTTGGCCTAAATCTATTTCCTTAAAATGGATAATGCATGCCCATTATCCATTAATACAAAGTAGTCCAACATAGAGTTTCTTAATTTGCAAAATGCAAAATAAAAAATACTGATAAGAGTACGTCTAATCTAAAGATCTAAACCGGACATTGAAGAGAACCTTCTACCTAGGACCAAGAGTGCCTCTTGTGTTATGGTTACTCTTGTGATCTCCATGGATTATAAGGAATAAAAAAAGACAAGAGGAGACAAAAGGGCAAGAGAAGGAGAAAAGAGAAGAAAAGTGACACAAGAGAGGAGAGAAGAAAAAATGGGGACTTTGAGGGTTAGAGAGACCGTGAGAGAAAGAGGATTAAACTTGAAATTGAAAAGCATGTGTATTCCAAATTTGTATGGAGAGAGAGGTAATTAATATGGTTATTTTATTGAGCTCAACCAAGTGGCCCAAGAAACTTGTAGTAAAGTAAGTCCAACAACTTGTTGGACTTTGGTCAAATCACAAATATTAGCTAAAGCCCAGTATAAATACACTTGTTTATGTGTTGCACAATATGTTTGATTTGATATGATTCATTTGATATGCATATTTGTATTTTACGTTTCATGAGCATGCTTGATATGCACGTACAATATGACACTTTTTTCCTTCAGTTTGATATGTATTAAATGATAGATATCGTGAATCTTCTAATGCTAACTACTATGGATAGATTTTTTTTTTTTTTTTTTTTTTTTAAATTTTTTTATAGGCAATTGAAATTTATTAAAAATCAAAAAGTGTATGCAGGAGGTATACAAAACAAAGAAAAACAGAAAAGCAAAACAAGAATAGAAAGGGAAATGCACGAAACCAGCTGTAATATTAATGACACAAAAGTATAGTGTCTAGAAAGCAGATATACGATGCAAAAGTATCCCAGCCCTTTTTGGGTTAGTGCTTTCCTTGGGTTGTGACATTCCTCCAAATCAGTTTTAGTAAAATAGATAAGCAATGCTTTCTGAAACTATCATGTTGGGCTTGGTTGAGTGGAGATTGGATCTAGTTCCTGACTTCCTGTTGGGTTGGCAATAAGCTGCTTTATTGGTGATGAGATCTCCACATTAGTTTGGTGTTTGAGGTTTAGGCATATGCTAATTTGTATTTAAGCTTAGGTTATGGCAATAATGATGTTTAGTTGCTGGTCTTCTGGGTTGGCCTGCCAGGTAATGCATTTACAGGTTTATTTGAAATTTTTGGGCGTAACTGGCACTTTAAAGGACTTAGACTTTATAAATAGGTTATTCCTTATTAAGCCCCCCATGTAATCCAGTCTTTTGTTCAATATGGTGTTCATGAATATCCTTTACCAATTACCATTGTGTGGAAAAACGTGATGGGAGTTGATTTAACAGTGAGCTTCATCATTTAGAAAACTACTGTCACATTAAATCACAAGCTTACACGTTTCTTATAAGAAAAAACTTTAATGGTATTTTTGTGCGTTCTCTACTGGCTTTTTTTGATAGCCAAAACTGGTATACCAATGATCTTGTTCTTGTGTCCATGCAGGCACACCCCTTTGCAGATAATCCATATTATTGGCAATTTCATGAGAATATGGTCAGTTTACTCAATGTACCGCTATTTGAATCAGACGGGAGCACCGGTCATACTTTTTCTCTTTTGTTGTCTGGTCCCTGCATCAATCCTTTTTCTAATATTGCAAAAACCTTGGAAGGGCAGGCCACTCTCAAATCAGCAGGTTGAGTAAAGAACATCCACATCACTGTGAACTACATGCAAAAAGCATCGAAGAAATTTACTGATATGATTGGTTTTATATGTTCCTTATGAAGTTCCATTTGCTTTTCAGGTAGTGCCTTCTATAATAAATGGTGGCATAACTGCTTTATACTTCATTATGTGGGGAAAAGGCCTCAAATCATGTGGACCAGTCAGGTAGGGCTTTTAATGCTTGAGGAAGACTTCAACTCTCTTGAGTGCTTTGAGTGCCTACTTATTAAGAACTTGTTCAATTCTCCTTCCTTCCTTCCCCCCCTCCCCCATGTGAAGGGTCAGTTTTTGCAATTTGTTGGAGAACATAAGAGAAAGCGTTGTAATAAAATTGAGTTGAAATAAAAAATATATGGTGTCTATGTTGCTCCTTCCCTTTGGAAAAGCAATGCTTTTGGCAAGCCCAAAAAGCCATCTTTTTGGGTTTTTTGAGATTATTTGTGTGGGCCCACACCAAAAAAAACTTTCTTCCCTCCTTTTCCAAAATACTTTCATCAAATAAGTAATAAACAAAGTGTATCCAAATTCACTTGAGGTCCCTCAAATCTGTTTGTTGCGGCTGTAGGCATTTGATGTTTTACTCTACTTACATCACTTTCCCTGAACTACTGTTTTTGGTTCTTTCATTTTCTTTGATTGTTCTGAATGTGTGTTCTTTCTTGATTGTAGTCTCTATTATTAGTAGTTACCATTGATTTTGCTGTATATGTGCTAGAGCTATATTGGCAGAGTACTCTGGTGCTGTTCTTGGGGTATTGTCTGCAGTGTTATATGGGCGGAGAGGCCATCTTTGGAAGAAGGTAGCTTTCTCTAATATGTTTAATTATCATGGTTTTAGTTTAGTGAGCAATGTGCTTCATATCTCTTAAAAGCTTTTATCTTAGAGTACATAGGTTTTGGCTTCATGTCTGACTTGTTTCTCCTGTGACTCAGATCAAATTGATATCGGTCTCTTTAAGATCTACTAGTCATTTCTGCTTCAAGATCTTTTATCCAATGCTTAACATGGAGATAGCCATATACATTGTCTGTCCCAAATGGTTGGTCCTCTATTCCATTTTGGAATGTTCCAAAATGTAGTCCTCTATTAGAAGTCAAAAAATTAATTTCCTAACTTACCCTTTTATTTTATTTAAAATTTAATACCATTCATTTTTCTAGAGTTTAAATTAAGGAGGGTAATTTTGGAAGTTTGTACCATTTTAACAAAAAGACACGCATTAAATGATGCTCCTTTATAAAGTTGGATTTTCTAAACAAGACCAATGTTATGTGGCAGAGGTAGTATTGGGATTTTTTTTGCAATTTAACACCATTTTGCTAATAATTTCGTTAGTTAGCACGTTTCCAAAACTATTTAGAAAACTAACATCTTCAGTCTAATAAACTCAAGTTCGCCGTGGGAAATCGAGTCTAACACACTCGATTTTTACAAATCTCAGACGATTTTTAAGGATCTCAGAGAAGAAGAAGAAAGAAGAGAAGAAGATCTGAAGAAAGGAGATCCATGGAGAAGAAGGAAAGGAGACCCGCAAAGAAGAAAGAAAGGAGACCCATGGAGAAGAAGAAGAAGAAGAAAGAAAGAAGACTCACGGAGAAGAAGGAAGAAGGAAGAAGAAGAAGAAAGAAAGAAAGAAAATAAGAAGAAAGAAAGAAGAGAGACCCCATGAAGGAGAAGAAGAGACCCACGAACCTAGCACAGGAACTCGAGTCTTAGACTCTTGATTTTGTTCACTGAACTCGAGTTTCTAACACTTGAGATGCTAGTTTGCAAAATAGTTTTGCAAACTTGACAACTAACTATAGAGTAATGCTAAAGACATAGAAAAGTGCACAACTTTGTGCCACAACGCGCTACATGACAAGTTGTAATTGGTGCAGGTGTGTCCCCACATGGTCTACTATAACACTTACACCAATCACAACTTGCCATGTGGCGAGTTGTGGCACAAAGTTGTGCATTTTTCTGTGTCCTAAACATTACTCCTAACTATATAGTTGCTAAAATATTGCTAAATGCCAAATTTTCCCGGTAGTATTGTGTTGGTTGAGTAATTAAGAGTAGACAATATGGACTGGTAGAAGTATTGGACGTTCTTTTGCAATCAAGCTCTAGCTTTAAGTAAAATATTTACCTAATGAAGCAACATATGAGATGACTTTGCCAGTGATTTCTTATCAATGATAATAATGGGAGATAATAGATATCATTTATTGAATACAGATTGGAAGAAATAGATGTTTTTTCTTTAAATACTCAGATGGATTTTTCCTCATCTTTTACCAGGTAGGTGGGCTTATTGCAATGTTGGCATCTTTCTACTTATTAGCTCAGGGGTGGGCCATGGCAACATTTTCTCCATTCTATATCCTCTTTTACATAATTTTTTATTCTCAAACTTGAATTGTATCAAGCTAGTGTTTTCTTTCATGTGTTTCAGTATCTACTTGAACACTTTCTTTGATCCTTTAATCATTTCTTTCGATGCTTTTTTATTTTTATTTTATTTTTATTGTGAATGATAAGCATTGTTGTTATTGTGAACTTAACCTGGAATTACCATGGAAAGATAGCCCTGATGCTGAGGTTCAGACAGAACAAGTGTTGGGTATGAAAGAAATGGTAGTTCCCATTTTTGCTGGAATCTTATCGGCATTGAGAAGAGTGATTGCACGCCGTGTTTCTCTCAAGGTGTTGATATTGAGCTAAATGCAGTTGTCTTTTGCATTCCCTGTTGACCCATTTATTTCGAGTACAATTTTTTCCCTTTTGTAATTGATCTAAGCTACTTAATATTCATTAAAGTATTGATTTTAACCATTTTTTGCTTTCAGAATCAACTTAAAAGGCGGCTTCATGCCATAACTATTGCTTCTGCAACGTGTTTTCTATTTCCTGCGGCCATGTGGAGCACAATCGTAGTAAGCCTTATAGCTTCTCTCTTTTTCTTTTTTCTTTTTTCTTTGTAGTTTTTTTCCTAATCTCCCCCACCCTCTGTTTATTTATTTATTTTTTGGGAACATGTAGGGATCACCTTCTGGTAGCAGTGTGGAGCTGCCATTCTCTACCTGGGCTTTTTTGAGCACTAGTTTCTTTGGAATTATCTTGATATTCTATGTCGACAGTATAGCAGAAGAAAGGTACCTCACATTATAATCTCCTTAATGCTGCTCTGTCTATTACAATTTGTGTTTATAATTATGCAAACACACGGGTGTGAAAGAGTGATTTGATTAATATTGAAGGAGCAAATAGGGCAAAAGGAGGCAAAACAAGTTTTGAGGAACAACTTGGTTGTTAGAGGTAAATGGGGACATAGCCCTAGATGGTGCCAAGTGGTGTAAAAGGATCCATTTAGCCAGCCCCAATTTGTTGAAATTAAGGCTTACTTGAGTTGGTTTGAGTTGAGTGGCATGGAAAGAAATATGCATATTTGTATGCTTGTCAATGTAGCCCTTCAAGCTTTTTAGATTAAGAGATTTGAAGATTGGGAGCTAGCTGCCTCTTATTCTCTACTTCAGTTTATCCAACCTCGTATTCCTCAGGGTGATAGGAGCGATACTCTTTGTTGGCGGCTCAAAGGTGATGGTAAGTTTGACACCCGATCTTATTACCAAGTAATTCAGGGTGCTCTGAATTTTTTGTTTCCTTGGAAGGGTGTCTGGAAACCAAAGATTCCTAAGTGAGTGGCTTTCTTCTTGTGGACAACTGCTCACGATCGGATTCTCATGTTGGATAATCTCATGCTTAGGGGTTGCCCTTTGGTAATTTGGTGTTGTATGTGTTGTTGTGATGGGGAGTTAGTAGACCATCTTCTTCTCCATTGTCCTGTTACACATACTTTATGGACTTTCATGCTTCAGGCTTTTGGTATTAATTGGGTTATGCCAGGATTAGTGGTGGGATTGTTATCTTGTTGGTATCAGTGGTTTGGGAAGCATAACTCGAATATTTGGAATTTGATTCCAAGATACTTAATGTGGATTGTTTGGTTGGAACGAAATCGTCACTCCTTTGAGAACATGGAGAAGACGTTGGATGAGTTAAAGGTTTTATGCCAGCGTAATCTTTTTGAGTGGTCTCGCTGTTGGGGTTTTACTGATTCTTCATCTCTTTCCGAGTTTATGTTTTCCCTTAGTTTAACTTTCTGATTTCCCTCTCCTTTGTTTGCTGTTTGTTTCATTTGTTTCCTATTGTTCATCATCATGAACATATTGTACTTTTCATTTTTTTTTTTCTCATTAATATTAGTTCTCTGATTACCTATCAAAAAAAAAAAAAAAAAAAAGAGATTTGACAGTCCCACCCTTTAATAGGCTACTCATTGTAAAGTTCAATCATTTTAATTTCATTCTATTTGTTTTGATGTTGTAAATTTTTATAGGGTTTCCCATCTCTAATTTAGTAGTAGAGAGTTATCAGATTACGTTGTACTTGGTACAATATGGATTCCTATCAGCCATACATGAAGCACAATACGCCTAATACTATTTTTTTTTTCTAACCTTTTTCTACCTTGGAAAGATCTAGATATGATTATTTATTGTGAAAGCAATCTACAGATGCAGAACAGAAACATATGTTCACATAAATGTTATAACAGAATTGTATTTATTGACAAGACCATTTTTCCCCCCCTGTTTCAATCGCCTTTATTGTTATTGTGCTTGGTCTGTTGAGGATCCATGGTGGATCCCAAAATTTTGGGACTAAGTCTCAGTTATTATTGTTACTTATAAACTATGATTATAAGTTTGTGTATGAACACCCACTGTTCTATTTAAACTTCAGTTGTTTTATTTAGGATAAATTACAAATTACATCCCCTAAATTTGACATGTTTTCAATTCAATCTTTTGGTTTTTAATTATTGTATCATTTCAGTCCTTTAACATTATTTTGTTTTCATTTAGTGCTTCCATCTAGTTCTCCAATCTTGTTGTCAATTTTAATAATTTTCACTTTCCAAAAACGTCATTTTGGTAGACTTAACAATGCAGATTGGACGGAAGGACTACATTGGAAACAAATTGAAGTTAAAGGATTTAAAATGAAAAAAAAAAATGAAACTTAGAGGATTAAATTGAGAACAGGTCAAAATTAAAGGGTGTAATTTGTAACTTAGCCTTTTACTTTATTAGTTTGGATAAGTGGAAATATAAGAAAAGATGGGACATGTGATATTCTTTCAAAGATGGAGTGACTTATTGAAGAAAAGATGAGGGAGAGTCATTTGAGATGGTTTGGCAATATGCAAAGGAAAGGAGAGTGACTAATGTACTAGTAAGAAATGGTGATTTATTTCAAGTTGGGGGAATGAAAAGCGGGACATGCAATATTTGTTCAAAGATGGGGTGACTTATTGATGAAAAGATAAGGGAGAGTTGTTAAAGATGGAAATATAAGAAAAGATGGAACATGCAATATTCATTCGAAGATGTGGTGACTTATCGATGAAAAGATGAGGAAGAGTCATTTGAGATGGTTTGGTAAAATGCAAAGGAGAGCAACTAATGTACTAGTAAGAAAGAGTGATTGATTCAAGCTGAGGGAATGAAAAGATGTAGAGGAAGATCTAAAATAACACTAGTAGAAGTAGTAAAAAAGGACATATTAATTAAAGAGGCGACAGCAATTATTATTTTGGATATGAGAGAGTGACAGAAAAACACCTGCCGATCCCAAGGTTTTGGGACTAGGCTTTGTTGTTATTTTATTTAATTTGCTTACAACCTGCTTCTTATACACATACGCTCTCTCTTGTACACACACACCGTGGACTTACATTTAGTAGTATCTAATGGTTGTGATGCACTGGATTTTACAACTGGATTTTACAATTACTTACCAAAAAAGAAGAAGATATGAATTTCTAAAATCTCATTTTTGTTTCTACAAGCCTTTTCCATTGACATTATACTTAGCAGACAGTGAGTTGAAATTGATTGGTTTATTTTTCAGAGCTGCTTAACATCCGTTTTCTAATTTATTCTTCACCTATAGTGACAGAGTCTAACCTGAATGATACGAACGGCAATTAGGTTTCTGCTAACCCTACTAATTGGGATTTGATAGGTTATATGAATGACAAAAGCAACTTATGGTTTAGCTAAAGATTTGATGACATGGGACAAAACCAAAACTGGTGCAAGACCAAAATTGAAGAACAGACATAAAATTAGGAATCAGGAACTATATTTGTTTGAATAGCAAGAAAGGAAAACCTAGGAATCGATACCTTGGGTTGAATAGAATCTACAAGGTGGCATGAGTTTAAGAGAATCAATAATGATTTCACATTAGAGATCAGACCTTGGTGCAATGACAAGTGCCCTCTGTCCAAACGAGACGTGGTTGGTTCAAGTCTAGAAATTAGCCTCTCCAAAGTTGGGGTTAAAGCTGCCTACTGACCACTTCTCCCAAACCCTGCCTGAAGCAGGAGCCTTGTGCACTGAGCACAAACTTTTTAATTATGACTCCACTACATGTGTGCGTGTGTTGTGTGGAGCTATACACAAACATGCACTCTCGCACCCACACACAAAACTCTCACACTTTAAAGTCTAATGTGATGCGTTCTTTATTTCTGCATGTTGCTTCTTTACAAGTTCTAGAGCAAATGTTATCATTCTTTAAAGATCTTTATGGTTTTAGTATATACTTAAGGGGCTCATAATTGATTGTTGTAACTCTCATATATTTGTAGATTACACATGGTTTTTTCTTCGCCGAGGCATTTGATGGCAGCTGGAGGATGCATCATCGTCATGGAGATTGTGTACAAAATGGACTTCTCTTTAACGGGCTTCCTGATTTGCTGCTTAATTTTAGGCTTTGGTATGTATAGAAATTATTTTGTTTAAATTACTAGGGTGAACAATTCATAGGTGCAGAAAGGTGTCTTATTTTTTAAAGTCTTTTATTTTTATTTTGGTGTCCGATTGGTGGTTTAATCTTCTTTCATATTAGAATGTGTTGAAATAAGTAACCTTTGTAGTCTGTGCTCTACTGGCTAGGAGTCATATAAAGGTTGGACCATAAAGGTTCAGTTCCAGGGGTGTGTGGTATACTGGTTTACCTCAAATGACGTTTCCTCCCCTTGTAATAGCAAGGATGACCCATTAGGTGTATTGGTAGTAGTATTATATGTTCATTTTCATCTTCAGCTTTCATTGATAAAATACTCCACCAAAGATATACAACTTTCTGCAATAGATGAAGCAAAAATACATCTTGTTTAGTAACATATGTTATTTTCACATTAAAATGTAAAAATAAATATTATGTAAACATTCGATATCACTTTCATCTTCAGCTTTCATTGATAAAAACACTCCACCAAAGATATACAATTTTTGACAATAAATGAAGCAATAATACTCTTGTTTAGTAACAGATGTTATTTTCACATTAAAATATAAAAATAAATATTATGTAAATATTTGATATCACTTAGAAAAAAAATATATACCATAACTGTTTTGGACATGTATTGATCTGGAGAAGGTTGAAATCTTGAAGCACCATGCTTCATGCTTGTAATAGCCTCAAGTTTTCATACAATTTATTTTCAACCTATTAAGAAAATCATAACTGTTCATACGACCATTTTTGTATAGAATTAAGGGATACTTTACACTTGCTAGTCAGTTTTTCTCTTCACTCTTTCTAACTTTGGCTTTATCTCTCAATCCAAAAGAATTATTTCTATTTTATTGTATGACATGCTTTGTCGGATAAACTAGCAATAGTCTATCATGGGACTGAAAGACTGAAAACATGAATTTTATTAATTTCCTCAAGGTCACTGAACTCCACATAAGTTGAAGCTGGATAATATAGTATATCTTTCTTATGGATTTAACCTTATGCGTCATAGAATGGATAATTTTGAATAATTAATAAAATGGGAATGCAAAGCTTTAATGTATAATTCATCCATAGAGGATTGAAGCATCATGCATATGGACTCAACATGCAACTTACACTACTGTTTCCCAAAGATGGAATAGATATCTTTGAAGTAAGATTTATCACAATGTTGGCCTCAATTTCCTTTTGAAACTCACATAGTAGAAGAAGAGGGTCCTTATTATGTGTAACTACCAGCATAAAGATTATTACTTACTTAGAGGAACTGCTTCTTTGTCATTGCATACTTGAAGCTTCTTGTTGGCTTCTCCCCTCCCTTTTATCTGTTGTATTGGAAACCTCTGAGGAAGGGGGTCTTGCCCTTCCTTCTTTGTATTTCCTTTGCTGTATAGTGTTGTTCTTACTGATATAGGGGAAGAAAAGTATGTTAACTAGGTAACTAGAAAGGGAAATTAGAGTGAAGTGTCAATAGTTTGAGAAAATGCATGTTATGGTCTCCGCATCTGGCATGAATTTGTAAATGATTTAGAAACTTGTGTGACACAGTGCTTTAGTGAGCAAATCTTCATTTCTGCTTCTTTTTTATAGTTAATTTTTCATACGTTATGTGTAAATGTGACTGAATTTGTAGGGATATATGAGGCAACTTCTTTGGAACGTACAAGGAAAGATTCTTTACAAAGTTCTGATTTATCAAATGGGGTGTTAGATGACCAAATTCAGATGTCTTCTCTTCCAACTTGAAGTATGTTTCTTATTTGTTTGCAGACATTTTATTGTTTGTGTAATATTGATTGTTATTGTTATGTTTGTCTGTAACTAGGATACTCTTGTAAGTTGGGGGCTAAGGGCCATCAACAATGTCCATTTGGATTGAAGTATCCAAGAAAATAATGATGAGGGAACCAGTTGGTTTTAGCAGGAAAATTGGTTTTTCACAAGTAATAACAAAGATATGTTTAAAGAAAGGGTTTGAAAATGGATAATTAGAGAGATTCAAATAGAACCAGGAATCACACACCAAACAAAAATTTAATGGTCAATGTTAATTGATTTTGATACATGAGGAACTTAAGGCAGCATATGTAATAGGGGAAAATTTCAGTAAGTAAACTGCTATAGTCTGCTGTGTGGGGGGGGCAGTTCATGAATTTCTCATCTCTGACCACTCAAATTTTTTGTGCAGTTGTCATCAATCTTTGAGTTTGTTTATATCGCAAGCAATTTTGTTGGCAGTATGTGTAGCGGCCATGTTGGTTCTTTATATACAGATTGTGATTAGCAGGAAGGAAAAATATATCTTGCATCAGTCATGGGAACTCCTGGAAAATACTTGGTTTCCAAAATGCTAGGAGACACCCAAGCATATTATTGGTTGTTCAGATGTTGATGTGGCATTTTGGTAGACTGAGCAGTGATATCAGTGGCTTTATCATATTGGTCTATACAGTTTCAGTTGTTAAAATTACACTTACCTGCTGAAAGAATATACCTGCACTAACCTAGGATTCTGTGAGGGGTAAGGGATAGAATCCCCTATCTTGCAATTAGTTGAGTTACAAGGTATCCAAATTGTTGTATATTGGGTGCTACTCACCTCATCAGCCACGTGACGTTTTTTGTTAACCAATGGACTCTTTGTAATTGGGTTTCTTTAGTGTACCCAGCACTAGAGAATTATTGATTTTTAATTATTTAATTATTTTCACTCTTATGCAATTGCAAACAATTATTTTTATTTTTATTTTGTAACATCCTGAAAGAAAGTTACGAACAGCCCATGTCTCTTTCCAGCTTGCTCTTGACGATGTAGCTATAGCTCTAAATAGAAAAAAGCTTGAAATGGAAGGCTACCTTTGATTGTGTATTTAGAAGAGTGAGAACATAACTGTAGTTAATTGAAAAGGGCTTTAACATAACTGTAGTTAGGCTTTAAGGATTTTGTTTTAATTGAAGACGCTTTGAGAACCTCTATTTTTTTAGACCATGTTTTTGGATGTGAAATGTTTTCTCGCTGAATGTGTCCTAATTTCCCCCTGTCTTGATGAGTATGTCTAGACTGATTCACAAGAAAATTGTGGAAAACATAAATCTGCGTACGTGTCAGGTATTTTTTTTGTTTTATTATCTTTTATATTTATATTCATGTCAGGTATTTTTTATTTTATTATCTTTTATATTTAAATTCATGCTATTTGGAAAATGAAGCAATTTTGTCAATACCATATTAAAGGCCATTTCAATTTTATTAGGGAAATGAAATATATATATATATATATATATATATATATATATATATATATAAAATAGAAATGTATTAGCTTGAGTAGTGAATACTTTAGGTGATTGTAAATGGAATTTGTAGTTATGATCATTATTATTATTATTATTATTATTATTAAACAATACCGAACCATTAGTGTAAAAACAAATAATGATACCTATAATAATTTGATACACAAAACATGGTCAAAATTACACATACAAAGAGACAGAGTCATTTCAGTATAATTACTAAGGCATGAAGTAAATAGAGAAAACAATAAAGTCAAAGACAGGACCAGGACTTTTCGCAACGGGAACTGAAATATGAAAAAAAATAAAATTATGATTAGCCCATATATGCATAAGCAATCTAAGACAATATTGTTAAAAGCACACTAAAGCCGGCTTATAGCTCAAAGCTCAAGATATTAAGGTCTAAGCTCTTCGTTTGGTGTGAAAACAAAGCTTACTTTAAAAAGTGCATCTCAGTCACGCCTAGCACAATTATTTAAATTTTTTGATTAAAAATATATGAATCATTGAAGGTCATTGTTCAATCTTGAAGGAAATAATATTGACCATTGATTTATTATAAAACACTATTTTTAAGATACTTTTTTTTTTCTTTTGGTGGGGGCAACCTTAAGGTACTATATTACACAGAAAAATTATTTACATACCAAAAGACTGAACCATGATAATTAACTATTATTGTGATGCTTGCCTTTTACAATCAAACACGTCCAATAATCTTTCAACAAAATATTAATTATGGTTATTAAGATTGATTATTATTGCTAAGTAAAAAAGAATACAAGAAAAAAAAAAATACAAAATCCAAAAAAAAGGAAAAATCACAAATAGAAAAACTAAAAGAGGAGAGTTTTATATAAAGTTTGTTGCTAAAATTAATTATTTGAATCTAACGATACTCTTCCTCTCTTTGGTTTTGCAGCTAGTGCAAAACAAAGTGAACAAATTAAAAAATTTCTCATCATATATATTTGGGACAGATTAAGAATATTTTACTTGAAAAAATATGAAAGAAATTACTCCATTTGGTGCCTGCTCCATTGTATGAATGCGCCTCCCCTCATAGAAGAATCGGATGGACCCATAATTAACTTGGCGCTCATGGCAGTAGGCAATGAAAAGCTCGGCCATTGGTGAATCGCACCCAATGTAACATTTGGACACTTGCCCATCCTACAATGTTGCGAAAATGTATTAAATAAGCCATTTTACCTGAATTTTATTCGCTATTCAAGAAAAATATGGAAAAAGAAAACGGAAGCAGAAAACTAGGACATCTAGGACATATTAATTTAAGAAAATTATGTTCCAATTCAAGCACTAAACCATATTCAACTGAAATGCATTGTGTAAATTCAGTAGTTGTGGACTCTTATCATGAATGACTTACTGTTCCAGTTGTGGTTCAATGGAACACACAAACACCTTAATCACTATTTTTAACTTGTTTAAGTATTATAGCTGATTAACAAACAAATCATGCAAGTTCAAAACTGGTAGAAACTCCTCCAAGCATGGTTGTCAGATCGTATGATCCTAAGATCCTACTAGGCCAAAACGACTTATATCGTTATAGGATTTGCATTTTTTTGGATCCCACGTAGGATTAGTTGGATCATGTGGGATTGGTAGGCAATGTCGGCCAAACCTATAGGCCATTTAGGCTACCGCCTAAGGCCCCCACTTGTAAGAGGGCCCCCAACAGTACTAATATATTATATAATGTTGTGAAAAAAAAAAGAAAAAAAGTAAGACCCACCTAAATTATTTAAGTCCTTAATTGAAAATTGAGAAGAAACAAGTTATTTCTAACCGTTTCTCACAAAGCAAAAAGGCTGAAAGGACATGAAGTCCAATCAAATTACCAAATCTTTAGCTTTCTCAGGAAAAAAAAAAAAAAACACCACATTCAAGTATCCTCTGGATCAAACCTTTGTACCACATTTCATTAAGAAAACCCATGTTTATTACTTGAAATGTAGAGAGGGAGAGAGAGAGACACTGACTTTCTCAGTATACAAGTAACAAAATGCAGAAGAAAAGATAACAAAAGATAGAAAAAAGAAAGAATAGACAAGTAACAATAGGCAGAAAAAAGAAAAAAGAAAAAAACACTCACTCTCTCCATCTTGATTCTAAAAGAAAAACTCTTTTTAGTTGGCTTACTCATCAATTGGTGTTGGCAATAGACTTGGTGTGTTCATAGATATTCATTTTAGGTTCGTTTTTTGTTTTCTCTTCAGTCTTCCCTTTGCCTCTTTGGTCTTCTTCATGGTTTTGCTGCTGGTTTTTATTCTCCTTTTTTGCTTAAGTTTTGTTGTACTCTTTAGTCTTTTTTTGTTTTTACTCTTAAATTTTGATTTCTTTAGTATTCTCTAGAAGACTATGGAATCGACCCACTTAAAGCATTGAACTTAGTCCTACACATTATTTTTATTTTTAAAAGAAATTAGATTTAGTGGTATGGATGGATAGTGGGTTGGTCTTAGTGGATCAAGTTTAGTATTTTCTGGAAGATTATGAATTTATAATTAAACATAATAAAAAGCCCCCTTTAAAGCTTTCGCCTAGGGCCCCCAAATTCGTTAAGCCGACCTTGTCGGTAGGATCGGATCAATCGTATGATCCTACTAAAAATCCAAATTTTCTTTGAGTTGGCTTAAAAAAGAAGAAGTCCAATCAACCCAATGGATAGAAATGACTCAATATGCCCTATTCTAAAAAAAAAAAAAAAAAAAAAAAACCCTCACTTTAAATTAAAAACTTATTCCCTAAACCCCTAAAATCAACTTGATGGCACTCTCACTCTCTCCCTCCTCTCTAATTGGATTTGAGGTGATCCATTTTTTTTTCTAATTATGTGCAAACTAAACTTTCTAAGGTTCCAATTTATTATTCTAATTTCTCATTCTTTTAAAGAAATTATCTTGATCATCAAAACTCATCACAACATTACAATATTATCTTAACCAAAATTAAAATTAAACCAAAGATATTATAAAGTGTTGTTATATAGCTACTAAATTTATAAAGTGCTTATGGGTTCAGTCTTCTAGCTAACTCAATAATCTCTTTATGCAGTAAATATAACATTATTTGTATTGTATTGGTCAATCCAATCATGTGTTTTGATTCAGTTAGGGAACCTATTATACAACATCTAACACATTGAACTTTAGTTTTGGCCGTATTATAAAAACTGGCTGCCACTCTTACATGCTACTTATTTTAGGGTACATTAGGTTTATTTTCAATGTCAAAATAATAAGTTTGATTTATCATTTGTTATAAAATGCCTGCATTTATTTTTATTATGATATGGATTATTAAATATAATAAAAAAATATTTTTATTATACGGGTAATGCCACCAATATCCTCCTTGCCAGACAAATAATGTGAGGTAAACATTCTGAGAAAAAAATGATTTACAATATTTCATAACTCGTGTCAATTATACTAATGAGGATGGCAGGTTTATATTATGTGTATTGTTGAATATAGGTTCCTTTGTCATTAGTAAAAAAGGCATGTTTGAAAGTAAATCAAAATGCATCTTCTTTTTGAAACGTTGCCCATTGCCATAGCAACACCATCATGGATCTATTCTTGACCTTTGATCCTTTTTTCAATCGTTCTATTTTGAAATCAACTGGCATTCTTCTCTGTAGGAGAGTATGAATTTGTGCATGTAATAGCCACTGAATTCATATCTAAGTTGCACTGCCACCGAATGCTTTTTGGGACCAATACATTCATGAGTCTATGATAACAGCTATACAATAAATGAAACCAATCCAATAATCCTGACTGCAACGAGCTCCTTTGCCACAAATTTTTAAAGAAACGTTACCTTTCATTGCTTAAAATTTTATATAATAGAATTTTCCATCTATTCGTTGGATCGGCTTGCTTTGCCGGCTCTGACTTGATTCAAGTAGCCTTTCACTCACTCAACGGATAGTTTTAAAATTAACCAAGGAATATTTTAAGCACAGACCATTTCTTTCCTATGGTATTAAATACATTCCAATTCGCATTGTTTCCTACGGCAATAACTAGCCCATCACTACAATAACCATGAAGATGAGTTTCTCCCATTGATTTCAAAGCGTGCACTACTTTCGCTGCAATTATTTCTGCTTGGTTTTGTCAATGCCGTGTCTGAATCTGAAGAATACAAGACATACATCATTCATATTGTCTGTCCTGACACGCCTGAGTCTTTCTTAACCCATGAATCATGGCATCGTTCCATCCTAAATTCATTATTGTCATCTCCTGCTGATAACAAAGTGAAAAGCACAGCAGAGAAATATAGAAAATGAAGAAGAAAACAGAGGAATTTAGAGAAGAGAAATGATTCCAAAGGAAAATGAGAAATTCTATTATTTTCCACAATCTTGATCTGATACAATCACCAATATATATGCTCTAACAGTATCCGTATATTATGGAATGGAGTAACAGATCCTAATCAACCCACTCTAGATCACTGACACATGTACAGCCTCTTACCCTTCCTTAGCTCGCTTATACTACTTGTAGTTCAGCCTATTATAACTATACTACAGGTTGTTTACCAGCTGCTTTATCATCAACTTCAAGGGCTCTGTCATCAGCCTTGCTGTCTTGTAGCTTAGCTTGTATAAGTGCCTTTACATCCCCCCTCAAACTGAGGGGAGGAACACCCATCAGTTTGGAAGCAAGATCAAGAAACCGAGGAGAAGGAAGAGCCTTGGTAAAAATATCAGCCAGCTGATCAAGAGTAGAAATAAAATTAAGCTTCAACTCCTTAGCAAGAACTTTCTCACGAATGTAATGGTAATCCACTTCAATATGCTTGGTACGAGCATGAAAGATGGGATTGGATGCCAAAGCCAAAGCAGAGACATTATCACACCAAAGCATAGGGGGAAGAGACAAGAAGATACCCAAATCTTTAAGAATCATCCTAAGCCAACTCAACTTAGCAGCAGTAGTAGCTAAAGCCCTGTATTCGGCCTCAGTAGAGGACCTAGCCACAGTAAGCTGCTTCTTAGCAGACCAAGTGATAGGAGAGTTACCCAAAAACACTACCATACCAGTAATGGACTTCCTATCAAGGGGATCACTAGCCCAATCAGCATCACAGTAAGCTGAAAGGGCCAAAGGACCAGGCTGAAAATGAATACCATGATGTAAAGTACCCTTGAGATACCTAAGAATCCTCTTGGCTGCCACAAGATGATGCTGAGTAGGCTTGCTCATAAATTGACACAATTGCTGGACAGGAAATGCCAAATCTGGCCTGGTGAAGGTCAAGTATTGCAGCCCACCAACCAAGCTTCTAAAAATTGTAGGATCAAGAAGCAAAGGGCTGGACTGAGAGTTGACATGAACTGTGGGAGAGCAGGGAGTAACACAAGGCTTGCAGTCCAACATTTTAAACTTGGTCAATAAATCCAATGCATACTTGGATTGATGCACAAACAACCCTTGAGAAGTAGACTCAATCTGGAGACCAAGAAAATAAGTAAGAGGACCTAGATCTTTCAAGTCAAAAACTTTGGCAAGCCTTGAAACCAAATGATCAATGAAAGAAGGACTATTCCCAGTAACAATAATATCATCCACATATAGAAGGAGGTGGACCACAAAAGAATCATGATGCAGGATGAACAAATTGGAGTCTGCAGATGAGGAATGGAAACCAAGATGAAAAAGCTCAGAGGTAAAGCTATCAAACCAAGCCCTAGGAGCCTGTTTAAGACCATAAATTGCTTTGTGAAGCTTGCAAACATAGTCAGGATGATCAGGATCCACATAACCTTGAGGCTGTGACATGAAAACCTCTTCTTGAAGCACACCATGTAGGAAGGCATTAGAAACATCCAGCTGCTTCAAGGACCAATGATTTTGAACTGCCAAAGCTAAGACAATCTGAACAGTTGCAGGCTTAACAACTGGACTAAAGGTTTCATCATAGTCCAAGCCATATTGTTGTAAGAATCCCTTAGCAACCAATCTTGCTTTATACCTAACAATGGACCCATCACTGCCCCTTTTAATTTTGTACACCCACTTACAATGAACCACATTCTTAGCAGCAGGAAGAGGGACTAAGGACCAAGTATTTTGCTTCAATAGGGAATTGTACTCAGAATCCATAGCTTCTATCCAGTGTGGAAATCTAGAAGCAATATGAAAGGTAGGAGGTTCCTCTTGAACATAATTTCTCACAACAGCATAAGCTTTGGGCTTGAATATGCCATGTTTGGATCTGGTAAGCATAGGATGAGTATTTGGAATGGAATGAGGAGCAGATGGGACAACTAATGTAGAGGGCACTATAGAAGTGGAAATATCAGAAGATGAAGACTCAATAGGAGCCAAGGAAGGCATAAGATCAGAAGGTAGTGAAGTAACATTGGTAGGAGCAGCAGTAGGTACAGGACAGCCCTCATTAGACTCAGATAAAGGTGAAAAGATAGTAGGTAAAGGGGCAGAAACAACAGACAAGGGAGAAATAGAAGAACCAGGTAAAAGTGTAGATATCCAAAGGTCCAAAGAAGGCTTGACAGAAGAGATATGGACAGAAAAATCAGATGGAGATGTGGGGAGAATAGGAAAGTCAGATTCATGGAAAAGGACATGTGGAGTGATATAGACCTTTTGAGTGTTAGGATCAAAACAAATATACCCCTTGGATAATGGAGGATACCCTAAGAAAATACATTTAGAAGACCTAGGCTGAAGTTTATGGGCTGTATAAGGTGTTAAAAGTGGAAAGCAAGCACAACCAAAAGTTTTGAGATTATTTAAAGGGGGAGGAGAGTGAAACAACATTTCCCAAGGAGACTTAAAGTTTAACACAGAGGAAGGAAGTCTATTTAACAGGTAGATGGCAGTGCTAAAGGCATAACACCAATAGGAGGAAGGTAGGTTGGACTGATACAGCATGGACAAACCACTTTCAACTATTTGTCTATGCTTTCTTTCAGCAACTCCATTTTGCTGAGGAGTATAAGGACAGGAAAGCTGATGGTGAATACCATGATCTAAGCAAAGGGATTTAAAAGAATTATTAACATATTCACCCCCACCATCAGTCTTAAGGGTTTTGATTTTAAGCCCAAATTGATTCTCCACAAGAGTTTTAAAATGCAAGAAAACACTTCAGACTTTTGTTTAAGAAGAAACAGCCAGGTAAATCTACTAAAGTCATCAACAAAAATGACATAATATTTATATCCAAGAACAGAAGGAATAGGAGCAGGGCCCTAAACATCACTATGTACAAGTTGTAAAGGACAAGAACTAGACTTAACATGTTGTGGGAAAGGAAGTTTGTGCATCTTAGCACTTATACAAGACTTACATTGAGAGCAAATGTCACTATGAACAGAAATTGCAACATGATTATTGAAAGAAGATAAAGCAGAATGAAGAAGCTTGGAGCATGGGTGACCAAGTCTTTGATGCCACAGCATTGCCTCATTGGAAATAGGAGCATGGACAGAGGACTTGAAAGCAAGAGATGAAGAAAAGGCTGAATCAGCAGAGAGGTGTGAGGGAAAAGGAATGGGATATACACCATCCTTACTCAGGCCTTGATAAAGAACCTTCCCCGTAGCCAAATCCACAATTAAGAACTGATTGTCATCAAAATAACAAAAGGCATTGTTTTGTAAACACAGTTTGTGAACAGATAAAAGATTGGAAGCCAAATTTGGAACCCTAAGAATATTGTCTAAACGAAAACAATGAGAAGAGGTTTGAAGCTTACCATTTCCAACATGAGTCACAGGCAATTCTTGCCCATTTCCAACAGTAACAGATTCTTGACCATTGGTAGCTTGTGATGTTAGAGAGAGCTGGGAAAGGTCAGGGGTAACATGATTAGAACACCCTGTATCAGTAAGCCAGCTTGAGGAATGTGATGAAGCAGAGTTAGCTGTTGCTGTCATAGCACTAGCAGCCATAGATGCCAATTTGGATGGAGCATGTCTGCCTTGATAGGCAAAATTCATGCGATGGTAACAATCCAAAGCAGTGTGACCATTCTTGCCACAAATTTGACAAGTAGGTCTTGAAGACTGAGATGAGCCTTGAGACTGAAAAGAGGGAAAACCAGAACCATTCTTGTGTTGGAAAGTAGGAAGTTGAAGAATACCATTTGCATTACCAGAGGACTAACCAGAGGATTGACTATGATTAGACCCAAAATTAGGGCCAAAATTAGAGCCAAAATTATTAAATCCTCTGCCATGACCCCTTTGATTTCCATTTCTACCTCTTCCTCTAGTGGTATTATGATGAAAACCACTCTGAAGAAACATAGCCATAGGTGTATTCATAGTCTCAGACTTCTTCTTAATGGCCCTTTCTTCTGCATTCAACAATGTATTCAACTCCTCTATAGTAACTATATCATTACGGGTCCTTATAGCAGAACAAAATGCACTATATTCATTTGGTAAAGCTTCTAAAACCAAATGTATAAGCTCTTCCTCATCAACCAACACAGCAACAGAACTCAATCTATCCCTAGCCTCTTTGATTCTTTGAAAAAAATTATCCATGCTTTCAAGACCTTTCTTGATGCTTAGTAATTCATTCCTCAAACTTAAAACATGAGAACGAGATACAGAAGCAAACCTCTTTTCAAGCACGGTCCAGACTGCCTTCGCAGATCTCTGACCCACTGTGAGAGCTAGAACTGATGGAGATAACGTAGAATTGATAAATGTGAAAAGTGCTTGCTCTCTACTTCTCCAACTGATATACTCTGGATTAGATTCTCCAGTAAAATTTCCAGCGCTATCCTTCAAGAAAGAATCAGGAGCTACACATGAACCGTCAAGAAAACCGATCATCGCATAGGCCTCAAGAATCACACCGATTTGATGCTTCCAGACGATATAATTGGTGAAATCGAGTTTCACGGTCATCATGCTGGACATACTTGACAAGAGAAGCAACGAAGGATTTACCAAAGAATTTGTGGTTGAAGTGGTTGAGGAAGTTGTTGAAGAACTGGAGCTCGGAGCAGAAGCCATTAATGGTGGCTCTGATACCATGAAAAGCACAGCAGAGAAATATAGAAAATGAAGAAGAAAACAGAGGAATTTAGAGAAGAGAAATGATTCCAAAGGAAAATGAGAAATTCTATTATTTTCCACAATCTTGATCTGATACAATCACCAATATATATGCTCTAACAGTATCCGTATATTATGGAATGGAGTAACAAATCCTAATCAACCCACTCTAGATCATTGACACGTGTACAGCCTCTTACCCTTCCTTAGCTCACTTATACTACTTGTAGTTCAGCCTATTATAACTATACTACAGGTTGTTTACCAGCTGCTTTATCATCAACTTCAGGGGCTTTGTCATCAGCCTTGCTGTCTTGTAGCTCAGCTTGTATAAGTGCCTTTACACAAAGAACTATTGTTGTACTCATAGTCATACAACCATGTCATGCATGGCTTCAGTGCAAGGCTCACACCCTCTCAGCTCTCTGAGATTGAGAAATCTCCATTTCACATTGCCAAATATCCGGAATCCTTTGGCAAGTTATTTACAACCTACACTCCTAAGTTTCTTGGGTTACGACAAACCTTTGGCATATGGCCTGCTGCATCATATGGAGCAGGTGTGATTGTTGGCATTCTTGATGCAGGAATTAGGCCAGAGAGTGAGAGTTTTAATGATGAGGGTATGTCACCAGTGCCACAAAGATGGAAGGGAAAGTGTGAGAATGGCACAACATTTAGTCCTTCAGCATGCAATCGGAAGCTCATTGGGGCGCGAACGTTTAGGAAAGGACTTCAAGCTGCAGGTGTTCAAATATCCAAGGAACAAGACTTCAAATTCTGTAAGAGATTTCATGGGTCATGGTACACACACATCATCCACAGCAGTGGGTAAATATGTACCTGGTGTAAGTCACTTTGGATATGCAAGAGGCACAGCTAGAGGGGTGGCTCCTGCTGCACATTTTGCCATGTACAAGGTTAGTTGGGCAACAACAAAATCGACTTCTGCAACTGATCTGCTTGCTGGCATGAAACAAGCAATTCTTGATGGGGTTGACATCATGTCTTTGTCCCTTGGCATTGATCAGCCACCTTATTTCAAGGATACCATTGCCATTGCTTCTCTTTCTGCAATTGAGAAAGGAATATTTGTTGTCTGTTCTGATGGAAATGACCGAGGTTTCAAAACAGTAAACAATGGAGCACCTTGGATCACGACAGTAGGGGCTGGTACACTTGACCGAAGTTTCCAAGCAGTAGTGACTCTAGAAAATGGGGTTTCCCTTGAAGGTACATCATACTTTCCAGAAAGCGTTTTCATTACTGATTTACCTTTGTACTATGGCAAAGCCAACTTGAGCAAAGCAATGTGCAACTACTCCGCATTGGATAGAGAAGAGGTTGTTAAGAAGGTAGTCTTCTGTGATTATAGCGCTGAGATTTATGCTATTGATCAGCTTAGGGAGCTCGAGAGGGTAGGTGCTAATGCGGCTATCATCGTTAACAATGAATCATTTACTTTACATCCAGATAGGTTCTCCACTCCAAGCCTTATTTTACCAATTGCTTCAGGATATTTGATTAAAGAGTATGTGACAAGGGTGAGAAACCCAAAGGTGAAAAGCATGAGGTTTGTCTCGACGAGGTTGGGCACAGAGTCTGCACCTCAAGTGGCCTTGTTCTCTTTAGAAGGACCGAACCCAATCAGTCCAGGAGTTCTAAAGCCAGATATTCTGGCTCCAGGATTTGAAGGGTTAGCTGCAGTTTCACCCATCATACCATACATGAAAGTTGGCAAATATGATTTGGCTTCAGATTATGCAATAATGTCGGGCACATCAATGTCGGCACCTCATGTTGCCGGCGTTGGAGCTTTGTTGAAAACACTCCACCCTGAATGGAGCCCAGCAGCTATCCGATCAGCTATAATGACCATAGTCTATGCCAAAGATAATACTGGCACAATTTTGAAAGACCAATGGACAGGTCTTTCTGGGACACCTCTACAATTTGGGGCCGGACATATCAATCCAAACCAAGCCATGGATCCTGGACTCATCTATGACACGGTTTTTCAAGATTATATTGAATTTTTGTGTGGCCTGGGATACACTTAAAGCCAAATAAGTCTTGTCATTAAACGAACTCAATGGTGAAGGGAATTAACCTGAATTCCCAACCTGTGAAACCGACTTTTGTGCAAAGTTTATGAGTTTGTGTTTATGAGAGGTTTTATTTACGTTGATGAGTTGTGAGTGTGATTGTAATCCATATCATCGTTATTAGAACTCCAAATATTAATAAATCAATATTTATTAACTAGGTTTTCTTATTCATGTGAATGTGCTTCTACTAGCCCCAAATCATAACAATTGATATTAGAACTCTACCATTGCACAACATTATAGTATATTCATGTTCATGCCAGTTAAGACTCTCAGAACTCCAAGTTGTGACAGCATTGCTATTGTTGCTTTTTTCTCTTTGTTGTTGTTGTTGATGCTATTGAGAGTTTGTTATTGTAGTTGATGGTTAATCTGCATGATGAGGTATTTGAAAATAATACCAAGTCAAATTATTGTGATCACTTAGATTTAGAGTAGTTTACTAGTTTATATTACTAGGCGATGTCCTACACGTTACTTGGATACTTTATAAATTTATTTCAAAATAAATTTATTTTTTAAGACTCATATACAATTCTTATGGGCAAAATTTAGCTATAAAATTAGTAAGACTACAATTTTACTCAATATCTTTTTATTGGAGATGAATTTTGATTAATCCACCATTATATTACATCTTCTTTTTACATGCTTGCAAAATTTTTAGAAAAATAAAGATTAATAGCTATATCATCAATAAATTGTTTAAATGACAAGTTTTTATAGTTTAAAATTATACATAAAATATAAGCTTATAGATTATATAATAAATAATATCCGAATAATACAAAATTTTACATGTGTACTAAGAGCGTAAAATATTTGCAATTCAACAGTTAGATTTTCAAAATATGTAGTAATGTTTATTCTATTTAGTAAGGTTGTAGTTTTAAGTTATAACCAATTTTGTAACTAAATTGTGTTTGATTCTTATTAAGTTGTATAATATTTAGAGAATTTGTTCCAATTAAATTTCAAGCCGTTAATATTATGGTAGTCTCAAAGACGGAAGAAGGGGGCCTAGGGGGCCATTGCATCTCTGAGTTGTTAAACTTCCCCTTACCCTCAATTAATTTCTATAAGAAAATAAGTATGTATAATATGAGTAAATTTTAGTTAATGGACTAAAATTTTGAAAATTTTGTGTTATATTTATGTGAACAATACTACATCATTTTTATTTTATTTTTATATTTTATTACTTTTCTACCATACATAACTAATCAAACCAAAATATATTCAATATATATTCATAAATATATGACAAAATTTAGCTACAAAATTGATTAAACTACAACTTTACTCAATAAAATAAACATTATTACTTATTTTGAAAATCTAACCATTGAATTACATATTCTTTATGTTCTTAATACACATATCAAATTTTGTGTAAATCAGATATTATTTACTATATGATCTATAATTTTATATTTTATGCATAATTTTAAACTACAAAAACTTGTAAGTTAAACAATTTATTGATGGCAAAGCTGTTGATCTTCAATTTTCTAGAAATTTTGCAAACATGGAGTGTATAAAAAGAAGATGTAATCTAATGGTGGATTTGTTAAAATTCACCTCCAATAAAAAAAATATTGAGTAAGGTTATAGATTAAGCCTACAACTAATTTTGTAGTTAAACTTTTTCCTAAAATATATAAGTTATATAAACCACTAACACATCATTTTATATTCTTATTTACTCTTATAATACTAATACCTCAGTAAACCAATGGATATTCAAGATATATATTCCTAAACATAGGTAAAATAAATCTCTTTAACAAAAACCTTCTTTAGTTTCCAAAAAAAAAAAAAAAAAAAAAAAAACCTTGCTATGTTAATTATGCGTTTGGAGAATTAGAGTATAGACACTATGTTTTTATTATTTTATTTTTCGAATAAATGACAATTGTGAATTTTTTGGCTAGGAGTTATAGATTCTTATATGAAAAATAAGGTTTTTCTCTAGTTTATACTAGTCGCTAACCCGTGTGATACACGGGAAAGTTATTGACTATGAATTATTAATTAATTAATCTTTGTTCATTTTCTACAATCAAAGCAAATGAGGGGAAAAAAAAAAAATTCCAAGAGTGAAAGAAAAGTTATTTATTTATTTATTTTTTTGAGGAAGGTGTGGGGGAGTAAAACCTGGGCCCATGAGGTGGGCTCAGGTACAACTTTTCATCAACAATACGTCCGAGGAGAAGAAATTATAGGGAACCCTTGTAACTAACAGTAGAACGCGTAAGTGTCCAGGGATATTGATCCGAGAGGGATACCCTCCTCGGGTCTGGCATATGTCGGTGAGAGGGGCCTCGGCTTCCCCTTAGTCCACCTTCCAGGAAATTCCAGAGGTGAAGATAGATTACCAATGCACGTGGAAGGGATAAGGATGCAGAAATATCTTGAGCAAAAGCTGCTGCCACCGCATTAAATGCATTACAGCAGCTTTCCTGGCCGCATTTATGTGGAGAAGACCCCTGAACAGTGTTCTAAATCATCTTTACCCCCAGGAAATCAAAAAGCTGTGGGAGAGGAAGTGGGAAACTCAAGTACCAGGCTAGATGGCAGACAAGTGGACGATAGGATCGAACAATGAAGGACTATATAATGGAGTAAGACCTCCAGAAGAAACGATCACGAGAAAAATTGAAGAAACCTCAAGAAATAACTACTGTAGCATCTGGAAAAATACAACCCAAAGAAAAGCATTTTATCTAAGAGCATACCCCTCGGACCTAACTCGAATCCATTAATTAGTCCAAAACTTACTCCTCGGACATGAGATCTTAACTTGTTTATGTGTTTTAGTCTCCTCGGCCAAGTACCTAATCTTCAGTAACTGTTGTAAGGATCGCTATTAGCCCAATTCTTTGACCCACTCTCTTACAAATTTATTGTATTGGGCTTATTGGGCCCATCTCCTGTTTCCATCTAGGTGTGGGCTACAATTTGTGACCCTACAATTGGCGCCTTCTGTGGGAAGAATTAGCGCTAGTAGAAATTTACGGCAGTTATGGCAGGTTCAGGACCGCAACAGGCCAGTCCGCCCTATGCAGAGTCAGTAAACGTCAGTCAACAAGATGAACTCCATAATCTTGAACGGGAAAACCACGTAGATAACCAACGTGAGGGTAGTTCGCGAACGATCCATGCTGGGAAAAGCGGCTATCGACGAAAGAGCCATCTGGTGCAAGGGCACGCTGATGAAAAGGACTTGCAGCGTGAAATAGAAGGTTTGAAAAAGAAGCTTCGTCGAGCACAACGAAATCACACCCCTTCAAGTTCTGATGTCTCCTCCAACGGTGAAGGGGAGGACAGTTACAGGGATTATTCAGAAACTCCCCCCAGTGAATCCTATTCCTATGAAGAGGAGCATTCTCACAAGAGAAGGAGAAAAAGTTCGTCTAGAAGGGGAGTGGGAACCAAAGACATGAAGAAGGCTCTGACCCAAATTTCTAAGTCTCCCTTTACTAGGGGAATAGAAAAGGCAAAGCTTCCCAGACGTTTTCATCAGCCTACGTTCTCTATGTATAACGGACGTACTGATCCTGTAGAACACGTGAGCCAATTCAGATAAAAGATGGCGGTTTACTCTCAAGACGAGGCTTTATTGTGTAGAGTATTTCCCTCTAGCCTAGGACCGATGCCGATGAGATGGTTCGATGGGTTGAAGACTGACTCCATCGGTTCCTTTAAGAAGCTCACTCAATCATTCTGCTCCCGGTTTGTCACATGCAGCAGAGTTCCTCAACCCTTTGATTCTCTGCTGTCAATGACAATGAGGGAAGGGGAGTCTGTGAGGTCATATGCCGAGAGGTATTGGGAGATGTTTAACGAGATTGACGGAGATTTTGATGAGGTTGCTGTCAGAACCTTCAAGGTCGGTCTTCCCTCCGAACATGGTCTGAGGAAGTCCCTGACAGGGAAATCGGTCACCAGCTTGCAACAATTAATGGATAGAGTGGATAAATATAAAAGGATAGAAGATGATCAACAACAGCAGCAACAAGGAAAAGGGAAAGCTAAGCTTGTCCCTCAAGAAAGGAGAGAGTTTAGGCCGGACAGGTACAATAATAACCGGCCGAAAAGGGATTATGCCGAGCAGCAGATATCCAGTAACAGCCAAATAGTAGGAGCTGTATTCCGAGAGCCTGTGCACCAAGTCCTAGAAAAGATAAAAAACGAGCCCTTCTTCAAGTGGCCCAATAAGATGATGGGAAACCCTGAAAAGAGAAACCGAAACCTCTATTGTCAATATCATAGAGACCACGGTCATACCACCGAGGACTGTAGAAGCTTATGGGATCACCTGGACCAGCTTGTCCAAGAGGGCAGATTGAAACAGCTGTTGCATCATTCCAATAATCTGGGTAGCCATGCGGATACTCGATCAGAAAGGGAGAATCCTCCAAGACCTCCTATTGGAACTATTAACGTCATCTTTGCGACACCGGGCAGAACAGGGTCATGCCCCTCCAGAGTAATGTCGGTGGCTCGTCTGTACCCTGAGGATGACTCTCACGAGTCGAAGAGAGCTAAATCGAGCCGGTCCCTGGTCATGGGATTCTCGGACGAAGACAAGATTGGAACTGTTCAACCTCATGACGATGCTCTAGTAATTACCCTCCGAATTGGAGGCTACGATGTAAAGAGAGTAATGGTGGATCAAGGCAGTGCAGCCGAGATCATGTACCCTGACCTCTTCAAGGGGCTGAACCTAAGGGCTGAAGACCTGACACCTTATAACTCCCCTTTAGTAAGCTTTGAAGGGAAGATTATTATCCCGAAAGGGCAGGTCAGACTGCCAGTACAAGCCGGAACGGAGATAGTGGAGGTCGATTTTATAGTGGTGGATGCCTACTCCTCTTATACAGCAATTGTTGCTAGGCCTTGGCTTCATACTTTGGGAGCAGTCTCTTCTACCCTGCATCAGAAGATTAAATACCCCTCTGGAGGCAAGATAGAAGAGATACTGGGTGATCAAACCATGGCGAGGCAATACATGATAGCAGTTATCCGACATAAGCCTGAAGCAGAATCTAAGGCTCAAAAAGAAGAGTTATAGCAATCAAAACCCTCAATGCTGTCCCAAGATGGGTTATCCGAGGAAGCGAAATGTGAAGATCTTGTAAAAGTCACAATCGGAGATGACCCTGAGAAGTTCTTTCAAGTCGGATCTCAACTACCCCAGTTGGAAAAGGAGGAATTGGTGGAGTTCCTCAAACGAAACATAGACGTCTTTGCATGGAGTGCTTATGAGGCTCCGGGGGTAGACCCAGACTTCATTTGTCACCATTTGAATGTTAATCCAGCAATGACCCCCAAGAAGCAGCTCCCTCGTCGGCCATCTAAAGAGCATGCAGAAGCAGTCCGTCAGGAAGTGACGAAGTTAAAGAAGGCAGGGGCTATCAAAGAGATCTTCTACCCCGAGTGGTTGGCGAACACGGTGGTGGTCAAGAAAAAGACTGGGAAGTGGCGAGTATGTGTTGATTTCACAAATCTAAATAAAGCCTGCCCTAAAGATCCATTCCCCATGCCCAAAATTGATCAGCTGGTAGACGCCACAGTCGGCCATCCTCGGATGAGTTTCTTGGACGCTTTCCAGGGTTATCATTAGATACCTTTAGCATTGGACGATCAAGAAAAAACTGCTTTTGTCACGCCAGTAAGGAACTACCACTACAAGGTGATGCCTTTTGGTTTGAAGAACGCAGGCTCCACTTATCAGAGGATGATGACGAGGATGTTTGAATCATTATTGGGGAGAAATATGGAGATTTACATAGATGACATGGTGGTGAAAAGCAAAAGAGCATCTGAACACCTAGAGGATCTTCGAGTTGTCTTCGAAATTCTCAAAAGCCATAAACTACGCTTGAATGCCTCCAAATGTTCGTTTGGTGTTGGCTCAGGCAAATTCTTGGGTTATATGGTTACTCATAGGGGAATTGAAGTCAATCCCGACCAAATTAAGACCATCACTAGTATGCGAACTCCTCGGAACCCAAAAGAAGTGCAAAAACTAACCGGAATGACCGCTGCTCTGAATAGATTCATATCTCGATCAACGGACAGGTGCCGACCCTTTTTCCTGTTGATCAATAAATGGAAAAGCTTTGAATGGTCGACGGAATGTGACGCAGCCTTTCAACAACTTAAAGACTATCTTGCTCGGCCGCCGGTCATGTCAAGTCCCGAGCCGGATGAGGTTCTTTTTGCTTACATTGCAGTGGCCTCCTATGCAGTAAGTTTGGTGTTGATAAGGGTTGATAACGGCGTACAACGGCCAGTGTACTACGTGAGTAAATCACTGCATGAGGTAGAGGTGCGATACCTTCCACTGGAAAAGGCTATCTTGGCGGTGGTGCTTGGCACACGCAAGCTGCCTCACTATTTCCAAGCGCACACGGTGATTGTTCTTACGCAACTCCCATTAAAGGCCGTCCTTAAAAGTGCAGATTACACGGGAAGGATAGCCAAGTGGGGCACAATTCTGGGAGCTTTCGACATCAAGTACATGCCTCGCACCTCAGTGAAGGGCCAGGTGCTGGCCGACCTGGTGGCAGAGTTCACCGAACCAGAAGTGGATAGTCTATTAGCATCAGAAGAAGGGGATGTAAAACTAGCCTGTAGTATCTCCAGGCGTCTCCCTCCGACGTGGGAAGTACATGTAGACGGAGCATCAAACCAAAAAGGAGCGGGAGTTGGGTTAGTGCTGACATCTTCAGAAATGATCACCATTGAAAAGTCACTGAGGTTAAACTTTCCTGCCACGAATAACGAAGCAGAGTACGAAGCACTACTAGAAGGTATGGCTATGGTCCTAAGGATGGGAGGAAAGTCCATTGAACTCTTCTCGGATTCAAGGCTAGTTGTTGGTCAAGTCAAAGGTGAATTTGAAGCCAAAGACGAGAGAATGCGAGGTTATCTTAGCCGAGTGAAAATCATGCAGATGGAGTTCGAATCTTTTAGCTTGCTACATGTCCCAAGAAGTGGCAACACGCATGCGGACTCTTTGGCCACCCTCCCAACTTCCTCGGCGCAAAACTTGCCTCGCATAATCCTCGTTGAGGACCTGCATCGACCCTCGACAATAGCAAACGTAGTTCAGATCAATCAAGTCAAAATGGGGCCAAGCTGGATAGATCCTGTCATGCAATTCTTAAAGGACGATATTCTACCCGAGGAGAAAGTTGAAGCCGACAAAATAAGAAAGAAGGCTCCTAGCTATTGGCTGTCGCAGGATGACAAGCTATATAGGCGTTCCTTCTCTGGGCCTTATCTGTTATGTGTTCATCCCGATCAAACGAAATTGCTCTTGGAGGAGATGCATGAGGGAATCTGTGGAAGCCATACTGGAGGCAGGTCCTTAGCGCATAGGGCCATTACTCAGGGTTATTGGTGGCCGAATATGCAGAGAGAAGCTTTGGAATATGTCAAAAAGTGTGATCAATGCCAACGGTATTCACCGAATATACACCAGCCGGGAGGAGTCCTCAATCCAATATCTAGCCCATGGCCATTCGCTCAATGGGTCTTGGACATCGTCGGACCATTTCCTAAGGCTGTAGGAAACAAGAAATATCTCATAGTCGGCACAGACTATTTTACAAAGTGGGTTGAAGCAGAGCCTCTAGCCAATATCCGAGATGTGGATGCGAAAAGATTCGTCTGGAAAAACATTGTTACTCGATTCGGTGTCCCTCATGTACTCATTACAGATAATGGACTCCAGTTTGACAGTAAGATGTTCAGAAATTACTGTGGAGAGTTGGGGATCACTAACAGATATTCTACTCCGGCATACCCTCAAGGGAATGGACAAGCTGAAGCTGTGAATAAAGTCATATTAAGCGGATTGAAGAAAAGACTGGATGATGCGAAAGGCAGATGGGTGGAGGAACTCCCACATGTACTCTGGACGTACAGGACCACACCTCGTAGGTCCACTGGAGAGACCCCTTTTTCAATGACTTATGGAGCTGAAGCAGTCATACCTTTGGAATCCGGGTTCCCAACGACGAGAACAAGCTCATTCAATCCAAAAGACAACGATGAAAACTTGGCAAGAGGTCTGGACTTGATTGATGAAAAAAGGGAAAGCGCAATGGTTCAATTGGCTCATTACCAACAAAAGCTGAAGCGAGGTTATGATGCCCATGCAAAGACAAGACCTTTGGTCCCAGGTGACCTGGTGCTGCGCAAAGTCGTGGGCTCGGCAAAGAACTCTGCATGGGGAAAACTAGGGCCAAATTGGGAAGGACCATATCACATCACCTCCAACGCTGGCATTGGAGCATATTTCTTGGAAGACTTGGACGGACTTGTAGTACCCCGCCCTTGGAACGTCAATAATTTGAAAATGTATTATTATTAATAAATCGGTGTTTAATCAATATTCGTTCTTTATGTTAAATATGTATGCCTCTTTTCGTATCTCTCAATGTTCTATGAAGTGTTTAAACTTAAATCCAATCATGCATGTGTCCTCGGACCGGATGATCTGGGTTAGTTAACACCTTCACCGTTTTATGAAGTGTTTAAACTTAAATCCAATCATGCATGAGTCCTCGGACCAGATGATCTGGGTTAGGTAACACCCTCACCGTTCTATGAAGTGTTTAAACTTAAATCCAGTCATGCATGAGTCCTCGGACCGGATGATCTGGGTTAGTTAACACCTTCACCATTTTATGAAGTGTTTAAACTTAAATCCAATCATGCATGAGTCCTCGGACCAGATGATCTGGGTTAGTTAACACCCTCACCGTTCTATGAAGTGTTTAAACTTAAATCCAGTCATGCATGAGTCCTCGGACCAGATGATCTGGGTTAGTTAACACCCTCACCGTTATATGAAGTGTTTAAACTTAAATCCAGTTATGCATGAGTCCTCGGACCAGATGATCTGGGTTAGTTAACACCCTCACCGTTCTATGAAGTGTTTAAACTTAAATCCAATCATGCATGAGTCCTCGGACCGGATGATCTGGGTTAGTTAACACCTTCACCGTTTTATGAAGTGTTTAAACTTAAATCCAATCATGCATGAGTCCTCGGACCGGATGATCTGGGTTAGTTAACACCTTCACCGTTTTATGAAGTGTTTAAACTTAAATCCAGTCATGCATGAGTCCTCGGACCAGATGATCTGGGTTAGTTAACACACTCGCCGTTCTATGAGGTGTTTACACTTAAATCCAATCATGCATGAGTCCTCAGACCAGATGATCTGGGTTAGTTAACACACTCGCCGTTCTATGAGGTGTTTAAACTTAAATCCAATCATGACTGGAGATTTCTGACCAAATGATTTGGGTTAGTTGACACTTATTCTGTTTCCTTGTTAAACATTCAAATATAGATATAGATGCATGACTCAAACTTCTTGTTAAATTTAGTTATATCTATGTAGCTCATATGTTAACCCAATTCCCAGAACTCCTTAATCAAAGTAGTCATTCATATAACACAAGTAAAAAAAAAAAACGAAATGACAACAGAAGGATTTACTGTTACTTGCCATAATATGTAAAACAAGAGGAGTATATCTTCATTAATGATTAGAACACAGTACAAATCTTTAAAATGCTAAACCTAGAAAACCAAAAGAAAACAACACTAAAACAAATATCCTAAGCCTTGGTCTTGGGAGCTAGGTGGTCAGCTACTTGTTCAGACTGCAAAAGGGCAGCATCTGGAGTCTTGCCCTGGGAGGCCACAACTCTTTCCCCTTGACCAGCGTCTTGATGGGAGGTTGTTGGGACTTCCACAGGAACTGGAAGGACTTGACTTGTCGGAGAAGGTTCGGATACTGGGGCTGGTTGCTCTGAAGGAGGAGGATCAGAACCTGGGAGCGGTTGAATGTCAGATTCATAGTACACGCTCTCAGGCCTCCTAAGGATGGAGTCAGCAGGGACCCCAGCGGCGTCAAGGGCTTTTTCCCAAGTAACGTCGCAGTATTCCCTGGCGACACAAGCAAATTCTTCAGTTAATCTGTTCTGAGTCTCTTCCACCCCCAGAGCATAAGAAGCTTGCTTTTCGGCCTCGGCTGCCTCCTTCTGTAGCTGTGCAGCTTCCTTAGCCTTATGAAGCTCTTCGCGCAGATCTTTCACCATCTGCCTCTCCGTTGCTAAGTTGATTTCGCAGAGGTGTAGTTCGCTGCGAAGAGTCTCAGCCTGCTTCTCGGTCGTTTTTAGTCCAGCCTCAGCACTGGCCTTGTCCTGGACAGCCTTCTTCACCTGCTCGGCCATCTGCTTTTGTTGGGTTCTCAGCACGCTCAGATGGTCCTCCGCAGTCTCTCGGGCCTCGTGAGCAGCCTTTGTCTCATCACGAAAGCGCTTCGCCCACTCCTCAGCCACGTATACTTGTTGCGCGACCTGTTATGCCAAGTGGAAAAGTGGTTTAGATTTAAGAAATAATATGTAAATAAAAAGAAATCAAGTTGAAGTTACTCACCATAGCCAAGTCCCTTTTCATGGAAAGGAGTAGGTCAGGATAATCGAAACTCCTGTAAGCCGCCATGTCCGAAGGTAAGAGGAGGGGCTGCAGCAAAGCATCAGCCATACGGCCTGCATGGCCACCACGAAAGTGCCTAAGTGAGGCATCCATCGAGATGGGGGCACCATCGACCTCCAGCACTGGCGACCAAGTTCGTGGTGGCTGACGAACCTGGGCCGCTGGTTGCTCCTCGCGGCTCTCTACAGAGTGGGCCCTCCTACTCCGACGTTCTTGTGCAGGCCTGGCCTGCTTATTGCCCCTTGATGGGCCTAACTCCCCCTCCTCGGTAGGCTCCACTGGCCTCTTCCTCCTCAGATCTGGATTTGGTTTGAGCCCGAGGTCGGCAGGCACCTGGGACGGAGGAGGGGGAGGGTGCGTAGTTTGTTTGGATTTGCCTTTATCTTGGGGAGATGGCCCTTTGTTCCTGCCCTTCATCAACTCTTTCAAAGTAGGGCCAGTCCGGGGAGCCATGTCTTCCTCCTCGTCAGTTGTATCGGCAATATAGGTTATCACCTGAGCTGGGGTTCGCACGCACGACTGCTCGTCCACTCCTTCCTCGGCCTCTGATATAAAGACTGTTTCTTCTTCAAACTTGAACTTGTCAATCTCTAGTTCGAGGGAGGAAGAAGAAGCTGTGCCTTCTTCAAGGATAGCTTCCCCAAGTGGTACTTCACGCAGCGGTTCGGCAGTAAGGGGAATCCCCTGTGGAACGAGATGGTCAACTGGAGGAAGATCGTTGTTGGCGAGGAAGTTCGGCCGAGACACGTCTATGCGCGCCAAACGATAGTCTCCCGCTCGGATGGAGTTGCCGACGTCCAAATATGACCTCGAAATGGGCTCGAAATCCAAGATGAGGTGAACCGCTCGTAGTTGCCCGTCGTCGTTCACAAAAATTTCTGATCTCAGCAAGTAGTTCAAAGCTGGAACGTTGATCAGGCTGAGCTTCGGATTGGTAAAAAATTTATCTGTCAAGCAAGTAAAACACATTGTTAAGCCACGGCTACAAAAAATATAATAACAATAACACTAACGTAAAACAACTAAGCAAATAAGCGTAAAGGCATCAGAATGCTCCTCAATGTTAAAGTTAGAAATCCTAAGTCTAGGTTGCTCCACCTGGTGTCCCGGCCTTGGTTGGGCAGGCTAAGCCGTCGCTCCAAGGCCCCGACAGGATTAGGTAGTCGTCTTTCATCCCCTTATTAGACTTGGGGAGGCAGGATATCAGTTTGACCACGTTGCTACGGGACTTAAGGTAAAAGCCTGCCCGAGTCTCTATGTGGCCTTTATACAAGTGGGCGACGTCATGCCACGTCAATCCTAGCCCTAGGTGCCGGTCCAAAGCGTCGATTGACCCTAAGACTCTAAAGAAATTGGGGGCACACTGATGGGGACACAGCCTATGGGCGCGAAGATAGTCCCGTGTAATCCTACCCATGGGGATGGTCATTCCCCCTTCTATGAAGGCAATCATAGGGATGACCACCTCTCCTACTTTCCGGTCAAACTCCACTCCCTCTGCGGTGCAATGACGTACCACCACCTCCGGGGGAATGTGGTATTTTTCTTTGAACAACTCTATCAGGGCCGGAGTGTTTACTAAGCGTTCGAATCTACCCATTGTTAGTCTCTATAAGGTGGAGTGGTTAGCCGAGGATACAGCGGAGGTTGGAGCGCGAAACTTACGTGAGAATGAACACAGATTGTTCCTCTGGTCGCTGGAAGATCGTCAAGCTCTCTTTCTTGTGAAAAAAGGGTGGATGCCTGAATATGAACACCGAAGTTGCAAGCTCTGATAAGAAACAAAAAGTAACGTCTGAAGGTTTTTATATTGGGGACGGAAAATGGAAAGGGCAGAATCCCGCCCAAATATTGAAGTTGAGATCTGGACCGTTGGATTCATATTTCACCGTAGGATGCCTGGGTTGAAACGCAATTCTAAGCGTTTAATGATGATTGTGCAAGTTCCCAAGCGTCAGGAGCCCTCGCGAAATGGCAGAAATGACCCTTACACGCGCCTAAATTTAAATACTGTTAAGGACTACATCGTAATTACTTATGTACATCAAAATCCTAACTTTCCTTCTCGGATTAGAAAGAAAAATTAGAATTTTGAGGGGCTATTGTGGGGGAGTAAAACCTGGGCCCATGAGGTGGGCTCAGGTACAACTTTTCATCAACAATACGTCCGAGGAGAAGAAATTATAGGGAACCCTTGTAACTAACAGTAGAACGCGTAAGTGTCCAGGGATATTGATCCGAGAGGGATACCCTCCTTGGGTCTGGCATATGTCGGTGAGAGGGGCCTCGGCTTCCCCTTAGTCCACCTTCCAGGAAATTCCAGAGGTGAAGATAGATTACCAATGCACGTGGAAGGGATAAGGATGCAGAAATATCTTGAGCAAAAGCTGCTGCCACCGCATTAAATGCATTACAGCAGCTTTCCTGGCCGCATTTATGTGGAGAAGACCCCTGAACAGTGTTCTAAATCATCTTTACCCCCAGGAAATCAAAAAGCTGTGGGAGAGGAAGTGGGAAACTCAAGTACCAGGCTAGATGGCAGACAAGTGGACGATAGGATCGAACAATGAAGGACTATATAATGGAGTAAGACCTCCAGAAGAAACGATCACGAGAAAAATTGAAGAAACCTCAAGAAATAACTACTGTAGCATCTGGAAAAATACAACCCAAAGAAAAGCATTTTATCTAAGAGCATACCCCTCGGACCTAACTCGAATCCATTAATTAGTCCAAAACTTACTCCTCGGACATGAGATCTTAACTTGTTTATGTGTTTTAGTCTCCTCGGCCAAGTACCTAATCTTCAGTAACTGTTGTAAGGATCGCTATTAGCCCAATTCTTTGACCCACTCTCTTACAAATTTATTGTATTGGGCTTATTGGGCCCATCTCCTGTTTCCATCTAGGTGTGGGCTACAATTTGTGACCCTACAGAAGGAATGAAAGAAGAATTTAAGTTGTTGATAGTGCCAAACAACCTTAAAAACTTTAGTTTGGTTGTCTTAGTAACCTGAAGATGCACAAAACAAGAACCTTAGACAAACACATGGAATGGATTTAAAATTTTTTTTCACAAAGAAAGAAAGCATAGGATGCTTTATGTTAAGTTTTGTGAAAGTGAGGATCAAATATGATATCTTTCAAAAGCAAATAAATATCTAATGTAATAAAAAATAGAGCAAATTGATATCTAACTCTCATGACAAAAAATGAATGTTGCACATTAGAATTCCAATCTCAAAAAAATCCCCATTCTTGATACTAAATATTCAATTACTAAATGGAAAATACAATATGAATTAAACAAAAATCTAAATAAAAATTAGGATTCCAATCCCTTAATATCCTAAATTATCCAATACATGTTGCAATGTCAAAATAACAATTTGTATTAAATTGAAAGAAAAAAAAAATTGTTTTTCAGAATTTTTTTGTGATTTTTTTTTTCAACTTTAAAGGATTTTTTGTATCTTCTTCTTCTGTTGCTTCGTATTAGTCATTGAATAACTCCTTTTGCACTCCTTGAGTGTAGATGTTGGTGTAAGTTATACATTACTTTCTAGACCAAATTTTTGTAACTTTGTAGACTCATCATCATGTTCACTTGATAGGTTGCTCTAACAATCATTTGTAGTTTTAATTGGAAAATAATTTTTTTTTCCATTCAATTTTTCCACTGGCATAGGTAGGTTGGCCTCTTCAGGCATTTATCAAAAGTAATATTTTCCAAATTGTATGCTCTAGTAAAAAAAAGAAGATTTTAAGCAGTAATTTTGTATTACATTTTCCTACCTCTAAACATTTGTTTAAAAGGTCTTTTGTTGATATATTGATTAATGCTTCAACTTCAAAATAAAATAAAATGAATATAGCCATTCCTGAGCTATCTTCAACCTTCAATGCAATTCTATACCTGAAAGAGAAGTGATATATATAATTTGAATACCAAATTACTTTATTTATATATATAAAAAATATTAAACCTTTATATTATGTGTACCTTGTAATTGGAAAGCATGCCTTTTTATTGCAATGGTCGCACCATAAGCATTCATCTCTTGATTTTACCATTTTACAACATTCTTTGCAAGAGATAAAGTATCAACAAGAATTGTCTATATCAATGTTTATAATCTTTCCACGATAGGTGAAAATAGTTTCCTAGAGATTGAAATTTAATTAATGAATATCAATCAATACGCAATTTTATAACAAACCTTTGTCTCTGTCAAAATAGTAAATATAGTGAATTCTAACATTAAGTTGTTCTATAGTGATTTTTTTATTTTATTTTATTTTATATTATCATGTACTTAATAAATTATTATATGGCAATTGCCATATACATTTTTGTTTCTCTTCCGTGACAAAATTGATCTTCACCTCAATCTTGCATAAAAAGTAAACCCCATATTTGGGACTTTGTGAATAAACTAAATGCAAAGTAGTCACGAAAATTGAATTCATAAATAACACTACATGGCAATTGCTAGATACATTTTTGTTTCTCTTCTGTGACAAAATTGATCTTCGTCTCAATCTTGCATAAAAAGCAAACAATATACTTTGGGACTTTGTGAATAAACCATATACAAAGTAGTCACGAAAATTGAGTTCATAAATAACACTGCATAGCTGGTCATACAATGCAAGAATTGTTCATAAGAAGACGAAATATAATTTAAAACATATATTAAAAGTTAAATGTTATAGAACAAAAAAAAAAAAAAAAAAAGTCATTTATAACTATCAAACAATATTATTCTAAACAGAAATATTGTTTAAAAAAAGACATTTTTAATTATGGACAAAACTTATATACAATACCTTAGGTGTTGTTTCTTAAGTTCTCTTCTTAAAATTTTTTCAAGTGGCTACTTAACTTAAAAAATACACTTTCATTAATGAGGAAAAAGCCACATCGCAGAATTTTAAGAGATGAACCTAAAGAACAGTACCTAAGCAAGGTTTTCAGACCTGGACCGTTCATTAAACCGTAAAGAGGAAATTTCAAAGTTTTTGAGGTCGAATTGAGGTTGAACCGGGGTTGAATCATGATGATGTCATAATTAATTTAATAATTATTTTAAATATAAATAAATATATTAATTTGGTACAAATAAAAAAAAAAAACTAAAATAGTCCAATTAAAACTATAAATCTATATTTTAGTTAATATCTAATAATTTATCAATGTCAAGCCCATTTACTAATATTAATAACTATTTTAAAAAAATATATATATATATATATATATATATATATATATTGTATGGTCACAAATTGTAGCCCAAACCCAGATAGAAAAGGGGATGGGCCCAATAAGCCTAGTACAATAAATTTGTAAGAGAGTGGGCGAAAGAATTGGGCTGGTAATGGGTCTTACAACAATTAATGGAGGCTAGGAGTTTGTCCGAGGAGAATAAAACACATAATCAAGTGATAATCTCAAGTCCGAGGAGTAAGTTTTTGGATGAAATGATTGTATCTAATGGTGTTCTTCCTAATGCTACAATGATTCTTCCTCAATGTTCTTCCTTAATATTTTCTGATCCCCTTCTTCTGGAGGTTTTACTCCATTATATAGTCATTATTTATTCAATCCTACCGTCCACTTGTCTACTATCTAGCTTCGTACTTGAGTTCCTGTCTCTTTTCCCACAGCTTTTTGATTTTCTGGGGGTAAAGGTGGTTGAAAACACTGTTCAGAGGTCTTCTCCACATTAATGCTACCAGGAAAGCTGCTGTAATGCATTTAATGCGGTGGTAGCAGTTTTTTCCCTAGATATTTCTGTGTTCTTATCCCTTCCGTGTATATTTGTAGTCTATCTTCGTCGCTGGAGCTTCCTGGAAGGTGGACTAGGGTAAAATGAAGCCCACTTCACTGACATATGTCAGATCCGAGGAGGATAATCCTCTTGGACCAACACCCTTGGACATTTATATGCTCTATTATTAGTTACGGAGCTCCCCCATGATTTCTTCTCCTCCGACGTATTGTTAATAAAATGTGGGACTTAAGCCCAATGCAAAGACCCAAGTTTTTGCTCCCTCACATATATATATATATATATATATATATATATATATATATATATATATCAAAAGCATTAATATGCACAAATGAAAAAAAAAAAAAACTACAATAATCCAATTAAAACTATAAATCTATATTTTAGTTAATATTTAATAATTTATCAATGTCAAGCCCATATACATAATAATAATAATAATAACCATTTTAAAAATATATATCAAAGCATCAATATGCATGTAAATGAAAAAAAATAGTATTAAAATACTCGATAGACATGTCTTATTTACTTTTTATTTTTTATTTTTATATATAATAGTTTCAACTAAATAAGATATTAATATTATATAAAAAAGGTTCATCAAAAAAAATATTATATAAAAAAAATGTCTATTTTGTTTTTAAAAAAATTGTCTCATTTATGCATGTTGAGTATAGACTTGTGATTTGTCAGCAATCCATTTAGACGACACATCTACAGCTACTCCAAGAGGTCTCATATATGCATGTTGAGTATAGACTAAAATAAAAATAAAAAATAAAAAAAAAATTGTCAAACTCTTGAGATTTATCTCACTGAGCACATCACCCAGCCAAGTCTTGGGCTTCCCATTTTAACTTTTAAGTTTAAAAATAATTTTAAATAATAATAAAAGGACAACTCATTCCCACAATCACATTTGCAATCTTATAACTTCTTCTACACTTTTAGTTTTCTTTCCAGCACCTACTTCTCATACTTGAATTTTGTGTCTTTCTCTCCTTTACTTTTCAGTCTCTCATCTTCAGTCTTCCTCAATCCTCAGTTCTCAAGCAAATTATAACAGATCTGAACGTAAGTCTCTCTTTCACAGCTTCATCCTTTACTCACTTTCCCTCTTTCTATCCCCGTCTCACTTATTCTTCCTAAAGAACATATCCGGCCAACCTGAAACTGCTCTTCATGAAGAAATTTTCCGCTCTTCATGAAGAAATTTTATGAGGAAGAAACCGGAAAACCCGTTTCTGGGTCAGAAAACCGTCTGGTTTGACTGCGGTTCGAGAGGTTCACAATAAAAATGTAATTTCCGGTTTTTTGTGCTTAAAGAACCGTTTCAAGGAGCAGTTCCGATTAACCTAGTCAGATCGTACGGTCTGACTTGGGTTTCAAAATCTTGTACCTAAATACTGTACCTAAGTCTTATTCTTTAATTATTTACAATGCATTAAATAAACTTATGAATTATAAAAAATATCATTATAAATTAATAGTAATTAGTAATAAGTTCATCATAAAAAGCAAAAATTATAAATTGTACACATATATCTATTATAATTATTCAATTGAAGGAATGAGAAAAAAAAAAAAAAAACAGTTTGGAGGAATATTGTAGAATTAAATTTGATATAAAATGTGTTTTTTTTCTCTCCTTATTTCTAAAACAAAATGCATATTCCAAATACTTACGGTCAATCACATCATTTACAAAATCCATAAAGTTTGACCTTAATATCAAAATCGTAATTGTTGTTTCCACTTAATATAAAATGCAAGGCCTCCTTCCTTGGTTATAGCCAACTCATACGGGTTAGGATTAGATGAAACAACAATGTTAGAGCTAAGTAAGTGTCGTTGAAAAATTGAAAGTAAATGACATCGTTTTGATATGTATGTATTTGACATGAGATGACATAAAGGGCTATGGGTATATGGGTAGATATATGTAAAGGGGTATATGGGTAGATATATGTAAAGGGGTAAAAGTGCAAGAGGTGAAAATAGTGAATTAAAATGCAAAGAATTTTGTATATATGTATGTGTAAGGGGTGAAAAGTCTTGAAATATTGAACCAAAAGATACAAAGAATATTTACTTTTTAATTAGAAAAGTCTTGAAACATGAACTAAAAGAAATAAAAAAGTCAATATTTAATTTGTTCTTATTTCTGATGTGGCACTTGAGAATATTTCAATTTTCTTTGCATAGAATGCGCCACTTGACAAAATCTCATACTTTCTCACATTAGGTCTATACTTATATATATATATATATATATATATATTAGTTGTAGACTCACGCTATGCTTGGGAATATATAATTACTTTATAATGTGGTATAATTTATAATTAATTCTCTAAAATTTACTAGAAGATAATTTGTTCTCCTTAAAAATTGAACTATTTTTAAAGTATTTTTCATCTCTCTATCTCTACAAATATATCATTATATTATTTTGAGTTTTTTTTTGGGAAAAAATTGGGTGTGTTTAATTGATATTATTATTATTTTTTATATAAGAGATATTATTCTTTTTTCAAGTGATCTATATTCTTCAAACTTTTGTTATAGTGTGTTATGTTTTCCTTTTTTTTTCTTTTTTTTTTTAAAAAAAATTTCTACAACTAAATATTTTTAAGTTTCAAATTAATTATTTAAAATTTTCATTCTCTTAATGAGATTGTAATGTTAATCAAATCTCAAAACAAATTTACAATTGATATCACTCAAATAATTGATAGACACATTCAAATATTACTGTTAAGGTCATATTTTCTATGTAATTGGCTAATTATTTAACAAAACTCACTTTACTTGTAATTGGTTAGATCTAAGTTGGGTTTAATGTATCAAGAAGTATGTTGCTCAAACATAGCAAATGATATCATTAAAAACATGAAGGTTGATCAAAGAAACAAGTAAAGGAAAATTGTTTCATTAAGTCTTGATACAAGCTCGACAAATGTTGCTATCGAAAATTATAAGAGAAGCTTGACACAAGCTCAATCTATCGAGATCTACGATTTCAGAAATTCCAGATCTGAAATTTTACCCAAGATGACTTGAATGATTAGGGTTTCTCTTCTTATCTCATATATAAAACTTATTTTTATAAGTCATTAGACACGGAAACAAAGACCTAGAACTCATATACTCTGTGTGAAGTTATGCACTTTTGCGCTTTAAGGTTTTGTAACCAAATGCTTCATAATCTTTATCGTTTATGAAGTGAAGAACTTTGCAGCCAACAACAATCAATTAAGTTGCTGAAGTTAGTCACTGATTGAAGATTTGTACAACAAAAGAAAGAATGTTACTACAATATCAAGTTCAATTGGGTATTGAAGCGAAGGTTCAACTGTAGATTGGTATTTTGGAATAGGCTAGGGTAGTAGTAAGATTTCTCATATTTGTAACCGTTTGATTATTGATTAGTAGATTCTTGGGAGTGGTGACCTTAAATTCACCCGGTAGGGTTTTTGCCTTGCGAGAAGTTTTCACCATTTGTCAACAAATCATCTGTCAATTTAATTTCCACTGCATTTAGTTTATTTGGTGGTTTTTTGGCGCCTTCACAATTTGTATGTAATTTGACATAATTAATCAACTTGAGTGATTGAATTAATTAACCGGGGTCAATCTATTTTTAACCCAACAATTACAATTGTTTTCTTTGATTGTTAAATGTTATCCTATTGCATTATAAAGAATAAAAAAATAGTATATAAGAATTTTTTTTTGTTCTCTTTGATTGTTAAATGTTATCATATTCTATTATAGAAAATTAAAAATAGTATATAAGAATATAATAGTATATTATTACATAACATGATTTGGATAATTTTGTGTTTATTATTATATCTTTTATTTTTATCTTGATTTTTCTTTTCATCTTATTTTATTCAACATTTATATTCAACTACATCCTCCATATCATTAAATTAGTTATATTTTCTCTCCTTTAAAAAAAAAAAAATTAAACATATAATATTTTACTTAAATTCAAGTAAATAAAATTGCCAAATCCTCACTTCCTAATATTTAAGAATTAATTCAAAGTAACCAAAACTATAAGAGGAAGATGTGATGAGAAACTCACAAAATATACCACCAAAATGCATCGACCCAAAGTATCTAAAGTAGAGTTGCAAGAAAGAATATATATATATATATATACATAAAAAGAGAGAGAGAGAGAGAGAGAGAGAGAGAGAGAGAGAGAGTATTCACCTGTTTGTGTGGGCAAAATATAGATAGAATGGAAGAGAGAGACAAATATTTATAGTAAAAAAAGGGGGAGAAGAAGAGCCAAAATAAAAGGAAGATAAAGGGTTGGAGGAATTGTAAAGTTAAGGTTTAGAGTAGTGGAGAGATAAAAAGGTGAAAGTGGGGGAAATGTTAGAGGAAAAGTAATTGTAAGGTGATAAATTAATAAAGTGAAAAATAATTAAAGAGGAGAGAGAAAATGCTAGAAATAAATGGATGATGTAGCTGCTGATATGGCTAAACGGGAGTGTAGCAACAATAAATACTACGTTTCAGCTTTTAGATATATATATATATATATATAGATAGAGTTTGACTTATCTCTAGTACATTTTTAATTGGAATCTCCTTTTATTTTAACTAGTCGCTAACCCGTGTGATGCACGGGATAGTTAAATAAAAATAAAAAGTTATTCTGCTTAAAAGTCTATGAGTTGACTTAAAAAAAATGTATAACTTGAAATTGAATGAAAATAAGTAATTTTCTGTTCAATATAATGGTTTAGAAAATTATGTTTCTTTCATATCATTGGTTCCATATAACACATCCCAACGTGGGCTATTGTATGGTGATGACTTCAAACAATACTCAACTGCAATTAAATTTACTATACACCACAAATCTAATCTATGTTATTTTGGTAGTATGTTTTCAAATTGCATTCTCATATCCTCCATCATTTAGAAGGTAACTGAAGTAATGATTGTATGTAATGTATAAATTTTATTCTTTTACAATATAAAATTATTATGAAAGTTGATTAAGATAATTAAAATAAAATCTAATGTTCTGGAAATTTTTTGAAATAGAATTTTAAATTTCTTAAAACTTAGTTAATAGAGTTTCTATTTTACCTAAAAGTGAACTATCATAATTAATGAGAATTTAATTATTTTTTGCAAATAGAAGATAACCATAGGCCCAATTTTTATTTTATAGCATAAGATGTTACAGTTAGATCCGTACCATGTGTAATACGTTAGTCTTATGATGGTTCCAAATAATATCCTAATACCTATCTATATGAGTTTTCCTTTTAATGATGCCATAAAGGATGAAGTTTAATATAATTCATTTAAGATCCAATGTATCCAATAACCTTCTTTTTTTTTCTTTTTTTTTTTAAAAAAAATTTAATGGATACACTTTTAATTGTGAAATTTTTTAATCCTAAAATAGACCCTATCTGAACTCAAAAGAAAAGCATTTGGAATGATCACATCATTGATACCATATCATGATGGTTGCAAATAGCAATATTATTATTCATGATTAATAGATGAATAATGAAACTATGAATTAACAATTTAACAATTCAAATACCAAGTTTAATTAAACTACAACAACACATATACAAAAGACTCTAAATATTGGAACATACTTCTTCTGCCATTTTCATTATTCAATCAAAACAAAATTTTTAGAGATAATTCCAATTCAATTAAACCTAATACATACATACACATGAACGTAAAGAATTCAAAAAAAAAAAAAAAAACAACAATCTCCAAAAGCCTCTACCTAATACAATCACTATTTTTTTTTTCTTTCAGATTGTGCGTTCTTTAGTTATTTTTCCTTTTATGTTTCATCAAATTTTTTCTAATTGACCAAAATATCTCTCATATATGTTAACATTAAACTTGATAAGAAAATTTTACATACCTTTTGTTTTGAAAGCGCTCCAAAAACCAAAATCAATGCAAGAGACTGTAGATAAAATACAATAATTCAATGCATTTGGTGATTATTATCATTAGATATATAAACTTTCAAACCATCAACCAATGCTTGATTGCTGTCAAAACGATTCTCATGGCTGAATTATACTGTAAAACTTGTTTAAATACATAGATATTAACTGGGTATATCAATATGACAACAATGCTTTTCTACGGTTATTGTGAAACACTTTGTAAATTTAAAACGTGAAATTAAATGAGAAGACTACACCTAAACCTTATATGTAAGTGGTTAGGTGATGAATATATATATATATATATATATATAAAAGTAGTTATGTAATTTTTTTTTTAATCTCTTTTTGTCGATATTATTAAAGTCTAGAAGTAGTTTTCTTAAATAGGAGAGAGTACGGATCATGGGAGAGCGTTATTGTATTTGGCTAGAAGTCTAACTTGCGTTAGGTTTTATTTATTTATTTTTATTTATTTAAATAGAGAGAGTATAAGGAGTCTAGGGACGGTGGGAGAGTATTGTAGAAAGAAGTGTTTGTTTTATATTTTATATTTTATACATATAGATATAGTTTTGTTTAAAAATAATAATAATGATGTCGCAAGCTCTAGAGAGGTCAACAAAAAGCCAAAGGCTTTGGTTATATATATATATATATATATTAGAAACTGCCACATCACCCACTAACTAAATAAATAGTAAAAATTAAAATCCACCACCATTTACTATTGTATATTTAAAACAAAATGACATGTCTAGTTGAAAAAGTATAGATATAGATTGATTGTTGATGCACCTGGACTTTAATATGTTCAAAATAAAGCTCTTGATCTAACTTCAAAATAAATTCTGCAAAATAGGAATATAATTGCTTAAATTCAAGTTAAGAGAAAAGAAAAGCTGTTAAATTCATGAGAACCTTCTAAGATCTTAGAAGAAAGTGAACAAATAACAATGTTATTTCCATTCAATGACACATATTAAGAGTATATAGGAACAATAATGAAACAATTCAAACTTGTGAGCCACTATGTGTAAAACAAAAAACCATTAAAAAAAAAAAAACCACATGAACCTAGATAAAATTCAAAATATTAAAGTCAAAACAAATGGAAAAACCTAAAAAAACAAAAACCTTGTGTATCAATTGATGGCTATTACCTACTTAATCTGTAGCTTCTATTTCAGTTAAGTTTTAATTCAAGTGTTTATCCAAAATTTTAAAATTTTCATCAATCTTTGGACTTTTTTTTTTTGGCATAATTTGCTAATTGTATAGTCACCCTATTTCCAACCTTAGACACCACTGTAAACACACAATTGTGATAAAGTTGTAGAAGATAGTTAGGCTCTTCCAATAGATTACCAATAAATTTCACCTTTGAAAGGTGCCTGACCTATGCGCATGATTCTCATAAGTTCTTGTGACACTCCAAAGCAAAGTCTGAAAACTAACATCTTATGCAAACTTAACAAAATGTATTTGTACCCAATAACAATCATCTTCAAACTACATTCCCTAATCACCTTTCCTTGATAATTAGGGATATTAGCCACCAAACCGGCATAAGAACAATTAGAGAGCACATAAGGCTAAGGGTCGTCAATGGGCCGGGTCGGGCCGGCCCAGCCCATTTTTACTTGGCCCATGGGCACAATGGGCTGGGCATAATGGGCTATTAACTAGTTAACGGGCCGGGTCGGGCTGGGCCGAAAGAGAAAACCTTAGCCCATGACCCTGCCCATGGGCAATGCCCATTTTGTCTTTAGCAAGGTGGGCTATCGGGTTGGGCCTAATGGGCTACCCATGGGCTTGTGTTAACATATTATTTTATTATTTTTATAAGGAAAGAATCAATTTTTTATAAGGGAATAATCAATCTATTTTTTTAAAGGAAAGAATTAAAGAATTTAATACTTAATTACAAATTTTTTTTTAGTCAAATCTATTTAATTTTTTGTTTTGTTGATGGAAACCTATTTAATTTTTTTTTTATTAAGGCTTTAAATAGTTTTTTATTTTTATTTTTAATAAAAAAAAATGTCAAATGGTTAATTCAAATTTGCTAGACTACTGGAAAAATATATATTTAGTAAACTAATTTTAGCACAATTACTTTGAGTATCTTAGTGGTTGAGGGAGTTCTCTCAAGATCAATCTTTCATACACTTCCTATATATTTTTGTTATGAATTATGAGTTATTGGGATGGGCCAACGGGTTAGGCCAACGGGCTAGGCAATGGGTTGGGCTACTGGGCTAGCCCATCGGGTACCCATGGGCATAAAAACTAGCCCACGGCCTGACCCACTGGGCTAGTGGGCTACCCATGGGCCCCAATAATAACGGGCCGGGCTGCCCAGCCCGGTGGGCCATCGGGCTTCTAGGTCGGGCTTTGGGCCGTGGGCTATTTGATGACCCTTACATAATGCTATACATAAAATCCATTCTATAATTTTACATCCAATTCTCTTTTAATAGAATCTAGTAATTCATTGTGTATAAATAATTGATGAAGATATTTAAATAATAATAATAATAATTTATATCAATTATAAGAGTTATGAGTTTTGGATTATAAGAGTTATGAGTTCTGGATTATTGTAAATAATGTGATTAACTGTGGGTATTTATGATGTGTATTTTGTTTTAGAATTAAGGAGAAAGAGAAACACACATTCTATATCAACTTTTATTCTATAATATTCCTCTAAAGTTTTTTTTTTTTTTTTCTCCTTATTACTTCAATTGAATAAATGATGTCTGTGCAATTTATGATTATTACTTTTTATGATGAACCCATCTATATCTATATATATCTAAAAGCTGAAACTTAGCATTTATTGTTGCTATGCTCCAGTTAAGCCACATCAGCTCCACGTCATTATCTTTTTTCTTTCCAATTTTCCTCTAATTTTTTCTAACATTTATTTTTTAAATATTTACACTTCCCCAACATTTCTCCTTCTCTTACCTTTTCATCTTCCCACTACTTCTCCAACCTTTCTCCCTCCCTTACTTTTTCATCTCCCCACTACCCTTTACATTAATATCATTCTTCCTCTTTTCCTTCATCTTCGTTTATTTTTGTTTTTTCTTATTCACGCCCTCTTACTATAAATTTGTCACTACCTTTTCCATTCTATGCATAGTTTTCCCTCACAAAAAAAGGCTCTCTCTCTCTCAATTTTTTGGTGGATTTTTTTATTTATTTATTTTTTCTTACATCTTTGCTTTAGGTTGATAATTTTTTATATTCTTAAAAACTTTACTTTGGGTTAATGTGATTTAGTTTTGTTTTTTAAATTGTTGTTGTTGTTGTTGTTTTTTTTTTTTTTCTTTGGTCTCTTTGATTGTTAAATGTTATCCTATTACGTTATAAAGAATTAAATATAGCATATAAAAATATAATATTATTCTATTACTTAGTATGATTTGGATAATTTGGTATTTATTCTATTACATAGTATGATTTTTTATAGTGCTCAATTTAGATGTTAAACTATGAGACTTCACTAATTTTTATGTATTTTTTAATCCTTTGTGGTGGACAAAGTATTCTTAATAGTTGTATTAGAAGTACTCTATAATACCATTTATTTAGAGAAAAGCAAAGGTTAACCAAACGAAAATAATCGGATGGGTGACAAATTTTAGCTTTTGCAATTTTATTATTGTGGGGGCGGAGGTTCAAAATTCGTGCATATTGGGCCTTGGGCTTGTGATAGCTTAAATCGATAAGTATTGAATTCTAATCCTTATCCATAAACCTGAATTGCCGAAGAGGTAAACTAAAAGATTAAAGAGTACTAAGGTTTGTCCACTAAAATTTTGGGCATGGGAAATAACAGGAAAGCTTTCCGAGGAGACATTCCTCCTCGGATCTATTGAGTACGGTTCAAATTGCTTACTCGGACCAATATAATGGTACTACAAGAAGATCCTACCACGTAGAAATACCTCATAGCCACCTTGGGAAGAAGGGAGATTCCACAATATCTATGGAAAGGCTGCAACCTCCATATTAAATGCATTGTACCTACCATTATGACCGCATTTATGTGGAGTAGACCTTTGAACAGTGTTTTTAGGGAGATTATCATTCAGAAAAGCTGAAGAAGAAAGTTGATGGGACAACTACTCAAGTGGTGGCTTGGATGATGTACAAGTGTAGAGGGAGGATAGCTCAAGAGGACTATATAGTGGGAAATATCTTCCATAGAATGGGACGGTGAAAAATTGAAAAGGGAGGACATGAACAATCAGCGTTGCACAATTACTTTGTTCTTAAAAGTTATATTCTCATTTGTCTCCTCGGACGTAAATTTTTGATTCTGTAATCAGGAAGTTCATCCATATTAGTCGTTATTCAATTCATTAATACCTAGTTCTTCGACCGATTCTCTATAAATTTATTGTACTATGTTCACTGGGCCAGGATCTCATAGCTTTTGGACTTGGGCTCCAAACTGTGACTCTACGATTGGCACTGTCTGTGGGAAGAACTTGTGTATCAGTAAAGTATAACGAACAATATGGCGGGATCAAGTCCACATCAAGCAAGTCCGCATTAGGCAGAGTCCACGAATGTTCATCAACCGGATGATTTCCTCTACCTTGAACGTAAAAGAGATAAGGAGAACTATCAAGAAGGCAGTGTGCATACCATCGACACGGGTGGAAGCGATTTTCGAAGGAAATGTCACATAGCCCATGAGTAAGGTGATGATAAAGCCATGCAACAAGAGATTGATGACTTGAAGAAGCAGCTCCGTCGAGCACAACAAAAGCGATCCCCTTCCAGCTCTGATGTCTCTTCCAATGATGAAGAAGATACTATATACAGACAGAGGTCTAGAACTCCACCAAGTGAATCCTTCTCCTGTGAGAAGAGTATCTTCACCGAAGGAAACGCAGGAGCCCTTCTCGCAAAGGAGTAGGAACTGACGTTATGAAAAAGGCGTTGAGCCAAATTTCTAAGTCACCCTTTACACGAGGGATAGAAGAGGCAAAACTTCCTAGACGGTTCCACCAACCAACGTTCGCCATGTATAATGGCCGAACGGACCCTGTAGAACATGTAAGTCAGTTCAAACAGAAGATGGCTGTCCATTCTCAGGATGAGGCCTTGATGTGTAAGGTATTTCCATCCAGTTTGGGATCGATGCCAATGAGATGGTTCGACAGGCTAAGGACAAATTCTATCGGTTCCTTCAAGAAACTCACCCAATCATTCTGCTCTCGATTCATCATATGCAGTAGGGTTCCTCAACCTTTGGAATCCTTATTATCCATGTCAATGAGGGAGGGAGAATCTGTAAAAATGTATTCTAAAAGGTACTGGGAAATGTTTAACGAAATTGATGGCGACTTTGATGAAGTTGCCATTAAAACTTTTAAGGTCGGCCTACCATCCGAGCACGGTTTGAGGAAATCTCTGACAGGTAAACCTGTCACCAGTTTACGCCAACTTATGGACAGAGTTGATAAGTATAAAAGGATCGAAGATGACCAACAATAAGGAAAAGGGAAGGTTAAGGTTATCCCTTAAGAGATGAGGGATTTCAGGTTGGACCGATACAATAACAATCGTCCAAGAAGGGATTATGTAGGACAGTCAGGATCTACCAATACTCAGGCGGTTAATCAGTGTTCCAAGAGCCAGTCCAGCAAGTTCTGGAGAAGATTAAGAACGAACAATTCTTCAAGTAGCCAAATAAAATGGCTGGAGACCTTGCGAAGTGCAATCAAAACCTCTACTGCCATTACCATCAGGAACAAGGACACACTATGGAGGACTGTAGGAACCTATGGGATCATTTGGACTAGCTTGTCCAAGAGGGCAAACTAAAATCCTTCTTGCATCATTCTAGTGGCCAGGGGAACCAGAAAAATTCAAACTCCAGCAAGAATGCTCCTTCTGGGCTTCCATTGGGAACAATCAACGTCATCTTTGCTACTCCTAGGAGGACTGGATCCTGTCCCTCTAGAGTGATGCCAGTGGCTCGATTGTCATCCGATGAGGGTAGTTCAAAGCCGAAAAGGGCTAAAGTACTAATTCAACCAACTTTAGGCTTCTCGGACGAGGATAAAGCCGGAACCATCTAACCCCATGACGATGCTTTGGTGGTTACGCTCAGAATAGGAGGATATGACGTGAAGCAAGTGTTGGTGGATTAGGGTAGTGCCATCGAAATTATGTACCCTGATCTGTACAAGAGGCTGAATTTGAAATCCGAGATTTAACGGCCTATGAATTTCCCCTGGTAAGCTTTGAGGGCAAGACTATCATTCCAAAAGGCCAGATAAGGCTACCCATACAAACCGATTCAGAAATAGTGGAGGTGGATTTCATTGTGGTAAATTCATATTCCCCTTATACAGCTATTGTGGCCAGGCCTTGGCTCCATGCCCTAGGGGCTGTTTCCTCTACCCTGCATCAAAAAGTGAAATACCCCTCTAAAGGCCTAGTTAAAGAAATTTTGGGCAATCAATCTGTTGCTAGACAATGCATGGTGGTGGCCATCTTGAAGAAACCCGAATTTGTACCCTCGGACATTGCTGAAAGACCCTCATAGCAATCAAGAACTTTGGCTTCATCAAGGGAGGGATCAACCGAGGAGGTGAGTTGCGAAGATTTGAAAAGGGTGATCATTGAAACTAATCCAGAGAAATTTTTTCAAGTTGGTGTACAATTGCCTCCTCATGAAAAACAGGCACTAGTTGAATTCCTCTCGGAGAATGTTGACGGGTTTGCTTGGGACGCTTGTGAAGCCCCAGGAATTGATCCTGACTTTATCTGCCATCACCTGAATGTCAACCCTTCAGTCATTTCTAGAAAGCAACCACTCTGGCGCTCATCTAAAGATCATTATAAAGCTGTTAAGGATGAGGTAACTAAACTTAAGCGAGTAAGGGCTATCAAGGAAGTTTTTTATCCGGAGTGGTTGGCCAACACCGTGGTGGTAAAAAAGAAGAACGGAAAGTGGCAGGTATGTGTAGACTTTACAGACTTGAATAAAACCTGTCCGAAGGATCCTTTCTCCCTTCCTCGGATAGATCAATTGGTCGACGCAACGGTAGGACATCCTCGAATGAGTTTCCTTGATGCTTTCCAAAGATACCATCAAATACCACTAGCCTTTGATGATCAGGAGAAAACGTCTTTTGTCACCCCCATTGGGAATTATCATTACAAGGTGATCCCTTTCGGTTTGAAAAACGCTGGATCTATGTATCAAAGGATGATGACCAAGATGTTTGAAGCACAAATGGGTAAGAATATTGAGATGTATATAGATGACATGGTGGTGAAGAGTAAGATAGTGTCCGAGGACCTTGCAAATATCTTCAAAATTCTGAGGGAACACAAGCTCCGTCTTAATGCTTCCAAATGCTCTTTTGGGGTAGGTTCAGGCAAGTTCCTTAGCTATATGGTGACTCATCGAGGAATCGAGGTAAATCCTGATCAGGTCAAAGCCATAAATAGTTTGCAACCTCCTCGGAACCCTAAAGAGGTTCAAAAATTAACTGGAATGACGACAGCTTTAAATTGGTTCATCTCTCGGTCGGCAGACAGATGTAGGCCTTTCTTCCTATTGATGAATAAATAGAAAGGTTTTGAATGGACCAAGGAGTGTGCTCAAGCATTTCAACAACTTAAAGAGTATCTCTCTCACCCACCTATCATGTTAAGTCCTGAAGCAGATGAAGTTCTGTTTGCTTATATTGCTGTAGCTCCTCATGCTGTGAGTTTGGTGTTGATATGAGTCGATGGTGGTAGACAATGACCAGTCTATTACGTGAGCAAATCGTTTCACGAAGCTGAAATTCGCTACTTACCTTTAGAAAAGGCAATCCTGGCGGTGGTGCATGGTACTCGAAAGCTGCCCCATTACTTCCAAGCACACACGGTGGTTGTCCTAACCCAGCTTCCACTTAAAGTCATACTTCGAATTGTTGATTACACTGGGAGGATAGTGAAGTGGGGCACGATCTTGGGCGCTTTTGACATCAAATACATGCCACGTACCTCAGTCAAAGGCCAAATCCTCGCAGATTTAGTCGTCGAGTTCGTTGAGGGCCCTGCAGAAAATGAATCTAATGAACACCGCATGGATGAAAAATCAGTTGGCCTAATTGCGGCGCAAGAACCATTGTGGTGGAAGGTATACGTGGATTGGGCAGCGAATCAAAAAGGGTCTGGCATGGGGCTAGTCTTGATCTTACCTGAAAAAACTCGTCGTGGAAAAGTCGTTAAGGCTAGGTTTTTCAGCCACGAACAATGAGGCCAAGTACGAAGCATTACTAGAAGGAATTTCTATGGTTCAAAGGATGGGGGAAAATTGGCTACAATGTTCTCGGATTCAAGGTTGGTCGTCGGTCAAGTGACGGGCGAGTTAGAAGCAAGAGATGAGAGAATGCAAGGGTATTTGACTTGAATCAAATATTTGCAAAAGAAGTTTGAATCGTTCGATCTGCAACACATCCCTAGAGGTGGAAATACCCATGCAGATTCCCTGGCTACGCTGGCAACCTCCTCGGCTCAAAATTTACCTCGTATTATTCTAATAGAAGATATGGGTAAATGCTCAGGAGAGAAAGAGAATACGATCTACGTCCTCCATGTTAGAATAGGGCCTAGTTGGATGGACCCCATCATTCAATTCCTTAGTAAAGACGTTCTACCAGAGGACAAATCAGAGGCTGAAAAGATACGTAGGAAGGCTCCTCGGTTTTGGCTATCTGAGAACCAGAAACTGTACAAACGATCTTTCTCGGGGCCATATATACTATGCATACATCCTGAAGTATTAGAGTTACTTTTTGAGGAATTGCATGAGAGAATCTGTGGAAGCCATATAGGGTGGAGATCTATAGCTCATAGGGCCATCACCTAGGGCTATTAGTGGCCAAACATGCAAAAGGAAGCATTAGAATATACGAAGAAGTGTGATCAATGTCAAAGATTTGCACCGAACACGCACCAATCGGAAGGATTTCTAAATCCCCTCTCCAGTCCTTGACCTTTTGCACAATGAGGTTTGGATATTGTTGGCCCATTTCCTAAAGCAGCGGGAAACAAGAAATATTTGCTGGTCGACACAGATTATCTCACCAAATGGGTTGAAGCTGAGTCTTTGGCGAATATTCGAGATGTGGACGTAAAGAAGTTTCTCTGGAAGAACATTGTCACTCGTTTCGGAATATCTCATACCCTCATCTCGAACAATGGACTTCAATTCGACAGCAAATCCTTTAGGAGATACTGTTGTGAGTTGGGAATTACAAACAGGTATTCCACTCCAGCATATCCCCAAGGGAACGAACAAGCTGAAGCTATTAACAAGGTCATAGTGAGTGGATTTAAGAAAAGATTGGACGATGTAAAGGGAAGATGGGTGGAAGATCTGCCGCACATCCTATGGACGTATCAAACCACTCCTCGGAGGTCAACTGGAGAAACCCCCTTTTCGATGTCTTATGGGGCTGAGGCTGTCATTCCCATAGAAACAGGCTTTTCGACATTAAGAACTCAGTCATTCAATCCCAACAATAATGATAAATTGTTGGAGAGAAGCTTAGACCTCATTAAAGAAAGAAGGGAAAGTGCAATGATCCAGTTGGCTTATTATCAACACAAACTCAAACAAGGCTACGACGCCAAAGTAAAGCTAAGGCCACTAGAGCCTGGGGATTTGGTGCTAAGAAAGGTTTTGGGCATGGCGAAAAATCCAGCATGGGGGAAATTAGGACCGAATTGGGAATGACCCTATCGTATCACCTCATTGGCTGGCATAGGAGCATATTTCCTAGAAGATTTAGATGAGCGTGTAATACCTCATCCAGGGAATGTAAACAACCTGAGAAGCTATTATTATTAATGAAAATTTCCTTTATTCAAATATGTGTTTTGTTGTGTAAATATATCAAATTAAGTGCTGTGTATTTTCTATATAAGTGTTAAACAGATACTAAGTCATGTCAGGTTTCTCGGACCACATACTTGAATGAAATTAACACTCCTTGGCATCTATATAAGTGTTAAACAGATACCAAGTCATGTCAGGTCTCTCGGACCACATACTTGAATGAAATTAACACTCCTTGGCATCTATTTAAGTGTTAAACAAATACCAAGTCATGTCAGGTCTCTTGGACCACATACTTGACTGAAATTAACTCTCATTGGCATCTATATAATTGTCAAACGTACCTCAAGGCATGTTATATCTCTCGGACCACATACTTGGGTAGAATTAATGTTTCTTGGTATCTATATTATTAAACATATATGAAAATATGTCAGGTCTATTGGACCACGTATTTCCATGAGATTAACTTTTATCAACTTAATGATAGTTGATGCTTATTTGAGAATTAAGCACTCATTAAAATTCCAGGTATTCTTGCCTTCATACTAATATATTAAGTATATTATTTATATGTTTGGAATCTGAATCTTGATACCACGATGACAATTTAATATGTGGATAGATGGCATTCAATTGAAACAAATAAATGATGATAACTTGTAGTAATTCATAATATCATTCAGAAGCTAAGTCAGATAAGAAAGAAAAAATGCCTTCATTAGATAGTAAATACAAATGTTGCATCAAAAAGCCCAAGGCTATTACAAAAGTCACAAAAATGAAGCTAAAGCCCTGTATCTAAAGCTGGGATTGATGAGAATCTTTCTTAGAATCGATTTTGGACTTAGATTCAATAGCTTTAGCCTTGGAAACCATATCTCTGATTGTGAGGGTGTCTTTGGAGGGGTTGGCATCAGCTTTATTCTTTGCCTTCTTTTTCCCCTTCTCCTTCGCCTTTTCTTCTGTCCGAAAGGCCATGACTTCCTCCTTTTTCTCTTTTTGAGCCCCTGCTGGTATTTCGGCACCATGGGGAGGTTTTTTGGTGGGGAGAGATTGTTTAGGAGGAGGAAGAGGAAAGGTTGCGGGAGGAGAAGGACCAGTTGTGTCTTCTCTAATATCCTTTGGGTAGTATACTTGGTCCGCTCTCCTCAAATCAGAATCCGCGAAACTCTTGCCCGATCAAGGGCTTGCTTGTATGTTTCAGCGCAGTAGTCCCTGCAAACCCTAGCCACCTCAGCAGTTAACCTTGCTTCTGTCTCCAGCCCCCCACGTTCGTAGGCTGCGATCTCTACAGCCTTAACAGCTTCCTGGGCCACTTTTAATGCCTCCTCAGCTCTCTGCAGTTTATCTTTGAGGTCCAGTACCACCGCTTGTTCAGTAGCAAGGTTAAGTTGGGTGGTGTATAGCTGTTTGCGCTGATCCTCAGCTTGGGCTTCAGCATTTTTCAACCCAGCCTCAACGCTTTGGCGCGCATTCTTTACAGCCTTAAGATTCTCGGCCAGTTGCGTTTTTTTGTGATTCGCTGTGCCGAGAGTTTTTTCGACATCGTACTGAGTTTGGGCTTCGGCTTCAAATTTGTTATTGGCATTACGCACCCAATCCTTGGCCACGTAAACCTGCTGAGTGACCTGCATAAAGATAGTAAGCATGATTAAAAATGCGAGCAACACAATAAAATAAGAAAGACTTATCTTAAATATTTGAGTAGGAAGGGAGCAGCTAACCATAGCTAAATCCCTCTTTAGGGACATGAACAGGTCGGGTTGTCTTATGCGCCGGATGGAATCTATGTCCCTGGGAAGAAGGAGAGGCTGCTGAAAGGCTTGCGCTAAGTGGTTAGCGTGGCCTCTTGGCGTGTCCCATATCGAGACATCATATGAGATGACAGCACCCTCCAATTCTAGTCGAGGGGCCTAGGTCCGCTGAGGCCGACGTACTTCAGCCTCATCCCTGCTGTCTACGGAATTACCCCTCTTATCCCTGGGGTCCTTGGTCATTTTTTGTTGCTTGTTATCCTTCCGAGGAACTAATTCGCCTTCCTCCAATTCCTGATCTGGCCTCCTCTTCTTCAAGTTTGGCACGGATAATAGGCCGAGATCAATAGGAGGTGGAGGAGGAGGAATTACTGGGGGTTGTGTTTTTAGGGCCTCTTTTGAACTTCCCCCTTTATTCCTGCTGGCTAGCAGGCCTTTCAGACCAGGTCGCTTCTTCTGATCCATTTTTTCTTCCTCCTCTTCGGACTCTGAGTCTACCCGAGTGATGATCAACTATTGGGGATGAATGGAGGATAGATTAACAGATTTAGTCTCGGAATCTGAAATATCTACTGGCTTCTCAGACAATCCCACGTCTTCCACGAAGCGAAATTGATCTATCTCCTCCTCCAAGGATAGTCGAGAAGATGCAATTTCCTCTTCTGCTGCAACCAATGCTTCAAGGGGGACTTGTTGCAAGGGAATTATGAGTGGAGGAGGGATTTGTTGAATGGGTAGTCTGACGGGGGGAAGATATTCTCGAGCCAAGAAGTCTGGCCTGGATACGTCAATACGGTTTATCCGAGGATCTCCTGCCCTGATGGCGTGGCCTATCTCCTGAAAGACTCTTGAAATGGGTTCAAAATCCAAATTCAGGTGGACGGCTCACAATTGGCGATCCTCGCTCATGATAATTTCTAATCGGAGTAAGTAATTTAGGGCTGCTACGTTGGTGTGGCTGAGCCGAGGAGTAACTAGTCTCCTATTTGCAATAAACAGCCGAGAAAAGAGCAGTGGTTAACTCATGAAAACTGATTATCGAAATAATGCAAAATAAAGGATAATAACTACCCGATGAAGATTAAAAGATCTGAAGTGTTTTGCTAAGGAACCTAACTTTAAGGTATCCCACTTGTCTCTCTCTCTTGGGTTGGACAGTGAAGACCATCGTGCCATGGTCCTGAGGTGATGAGGTAGTCATCTTTCATCCCTTTGTTGGACTTAGGGAGACACGAAATGAGCCTGACCATGGCTGACCGGGATTTGAGGTAGAATCCTCCGTCGGCTAGGGAATGGAACTCGTACATGTGCACCACGTCATGCCATGTGAGTCCTAATTGGAGATGATAATTAAGAGCATCGACACAGCCTAGAATCCTAAACATGTTTGGTGCGCATTGGTGAGGACACAACCTATGAGCGATAAGATAATCCCTTGTTATCCTACCCATGGGGAGGGTCATTCTGCCTTCTATAAAGGCTATCATAGGAATGATGACTTCCCTCGTTTCCCTATTTGTAACAATTTGTTCTGTGGAACAATATCGTAGACCCACTTCCCGGGGTATGTGGTATTTCTCTTTGAAAAGTTCTATTTTTAAAGGGGAATCTACCAAACTCTCGAATCTACCCATTTGAGCGAACCTAAAATAAAATGACCAAATCCTATAAATAAAGAATGGTAAAAATGAGCGGCCGAGGAGGGCAGCCGAGAAGAAAAGAATATGTTTGAAAAAAAATGTAAGTCTACAGAAACTAATGTATATGACAATCTATGATACCTTAGAGAAAATGTTTCGAAAATATCTCGAGAAAGAAGAGGAGTTGGAGTAATCTGTATCTTAGAGAAAGTGAGAAGAGTTTCTATGTGTGATAACTCTGAAATCTGAAGACTTGTGAAAATGGAGAAGTGATGTCTCCGTTCACTTTATATGGGAAGTTGAAATGAGTGGGGGTTATCCCGCCCAAAAGCTTCAAGAAAAAGCCTGTCCGTTGGATCTGCGCTTCACTGTTGGATGTATGAGACAGCACGTCGCCTGGAGCATTTAATAGCGCTTTGCGAAACTCGAAGCGTCAATGGCAAGTCTTAGGCGCGTGAATTATCCCTTCCCACATGTGTGAATTGAAGAAGCGTGTGAACTCGTGTCATGGAAATCAAAACCCTGTTTTTTCCCCTTCTACGAAAGGGAAAAATCAAAGTTTTGAGGGGCTATTGTGGGGGCGGAGGTCCAAAATTCGTGCATATTGGGCCTTGGGCTTGTGATAGCTCAAATCGATAAATATTGAATTCTAATCCTTATCCACAAATCTGAATTGTTGAGGAGGTAAACTAAAAGATTAAAGAGTACTAAGGTTTGTCCACTAAAATTTTGGGCATGGGAAATAATGGGAAAGCTTTCCGAGGAGACATTCCTCCTCGGATCTATTGAATACGGTTCAAATTACTTACTCGGACCAATATAATGGTACTACAAGAAGATCCTACCACGTAGAAATACCTCATAGCCACCCTGGGAAGAAGGGAGATTCCAAAATATCTATGGAAAGGCTGCAACCTCCACATTAAATGCATTGTACCTACCATTATGGCCACATTTATGTGGAGTAGATCTCTGAACTGTGTTTCTAAGGAGATTATCATTCAGAAAAGCTGAAGAAGAAAATTGATGGGATAACTACTCAAGTGGTGGCTTGGATGATGAACAAGTGTAGGGGAAGGATAGTTCAAGAGGACTATATAGTGGGAAATATCTTCCATAGAATGGGACGGTGAAAAATTGAAAAGAGAGGACATGAACAATCAGCGTTGCACAGTTACTATGTTCTTAAAAGTTATATTCTCATTTGTCTCCTTGGACGTAAATTTTTGATTTTGTAATCAGGAAGTTCATCCATATTAGCCGTTATTCAATTCATTAGTACCTAGTTCTTCGACCAATTCTCTATAAATTTATTGTACTGAGTTCACTGGGTCAGGATCTCATACCTTTTGGGCTTGGGCTCCAAACTGTGACCCTACAATTATTATAACAATGTGTAGGGGTATTGGGCTCAGGAGCTCATTATCTATGTATATATTGAACCTAAGGCCCAAGCCGAGGACTAGAGGTCGTCCGAGGAGGAGTAAACATTATCAAGGAAGTCCGTGTTACTAGGTCGAGGACAAATATCTCCTTGGCTAGCCAAAGCTAAGGTTCGGATAGGTGGTCTGCCATCCAGGGGAACATTCCAAGGAGTTCTATTGGTACAGATAAGCATTGTAGAAACATAGGATATGGGGGAATTCTAAAATATCTAAGGAGAAAGCTACTACCACCGCATTAAATACTCTGCAGCTAACTCTTTGACCGCATTAATATAGAGGTGATACCTGAACAATAGCTTTCAGCCTTACAACTACTACACAAAGACTTTAGGAAGGTGCTGATGAGACAAGTATCAATACCAACCATCTGACTTGCATGTGGAGAGTAGAGATGAAAGGGGAAGAGAGTATAAAAGAAGAAGGAAGCAATGGGAGAAGGGAATTGAGAAATTAAGAGAAAAAGACTGTAGCAATCAAGAACTGCATTTGTAACCAAACTTAAGTGAAATATATAAAAACTAAACTCCTCAGATTGTGCCGAGGACGATTTTCTTCAGTTTAAATTTGTCTATCTTCATTCTCTTGTCATCTGAATCCACTTTAGAGATTGTCTGATTCGTTAAAACTCATTTTTCCAACCCACTCTCTACAAATTTATTGTTTTGGACTTTTTGGGCCTAAGTCCAGTCACCTTCTAGGCTAAGAACTCAAATCTGGTCCTTACACAATGCATATATAGAAATTTAATTCTTAGATTCTGCAAATAATTATTTATTAAATAATATATTTTTGGTAGACGAAAATACATATTTTGCAAAGAAAATAAACTTAATAGATTATCAACAATAATTAATTTTTTAGATTTCCTAATTGATCCTGTGGGGGAGTAAAACCAAGGCCCGTGATCGAGGCCCAGGAACACCGTTTCATTAAAAGCACGCCCGAGGGGGAGAAATCGTTGAGGCCTGTTGTAGGTAACAGTGAGGCGCGTAAGTGTCCGAGGAGGTTGGTCCGAGAGGAATACCCTTCTCGGATGTGACGTCTATTGGAGAGAGGAGCTTCGGCTCTCCTTTAATCCACTTTCCAGCGAGTCCCAGAATAAAAGACAGACTACCGACGTGTATGGAAGGGATAAGGATGCAGAAATATCTTGAGAAAAAGCTGCTACCACCGCATTAAATGCATCACAGCTACTTTCCTGGCCGCATTTATGTGGAGAAGACCCCTGAACAGTGTGAAAAGTCTCCTTTATCCCCAGGAAATCAGAAAGCTGGAGAAAAAGGAGGGGAAACTCAAGTACCATGCTAGATGACAGACAAGTGGACGGTGGGATCGAGCAGTGAAGGACTATATAATGGAACAAACCCTTCAGAAAAAAAAGGAGAAAGAGGGGAAAAAAGAAAAAGAGAGAGAAAAGAAAGGGAAGAACATTGAGAAATCGCTACCGTAGCATTTAGAAGGAAATAACCTGAGAGAAAGCATCTTGTCTAAGTTCATACCCCTCGGACTTGATCAGAACCCATCAAAACTGCCTTAACCTTACCCCTCGGACCTAAAATCTTAGCTTATTCGTGCGTTTTAGCCTCCTCGGCCAAGTACCCTACCCCCAATAACTGTCGCAAAAATCCGTTGGCCCAATTCTTCAACCCACTCTCTTACAAATTTATTGTATTGGGCTCATTGGGCCCATTCCCTGTTTCCATCAAGGTGTGGGCTACAATCTGTGACCCTACAGATCCAATTAATCATTGTTAAGTTTTATTAATTTTTTAGTTATGTTTTTCGGTGTTTTGGATTATAGGTAGAAAAAAATAAGGTTTGAGAAAGTTTGTTTAAAAATAAAAAAATAATTTTCAAATTTTTTATTCTTTTTAATGATTCACAAAATGTTATAAATAACTTTTATTAAAAATGAATATTTTTGTTGACTCGCCTTTTGAATTTCTGAGAAAAATTGTATTATTTTCATTTTGGTTCGACAAAATTTATATTTGTAATTTATGATTGTTCCTATATTACATTTATGATTGTTCTTATAGATTACGAAATACATTACTCATTATTAAATTAGTTTAAATTATAAAAAAAAAAATTTAATAAAACTATCATAAAAATAATTATCAAGCACAACACGCGGGTTCGTGGCTAGTTACTAATAAAGTTCTCTAACAATTATGCTATAATACTTATACAACATTCTCCAAAATCATCTTACACAAAACATTACAATATTATTTTTGCATCACACAAGTAACTTACTAATTTATATCAATTATAAGAGTTATGAGTTTTGAATTATTCAGTATAGAGCCAAGAATAGAAAAGCTAAAGGGAAAACAGACCTCAGTTCTAATGCGCAACATAAATTAAAAAACAATAATAATAGTTTACCTCAAAATTGAAAGATTGGGTGATTTTGTAAGGAGTGTCAGATGGTAGAGGGAGTGTGTTTGCTGGGTTTGTATTTGAGTTTGCCATGAGAACTATGTTTGGGTTTGCAGAGAAAAAGTCAACAAAGAGAGAGATAAAGAATGAAAACAACAGAAGGGAAAAGGGTTCGAGGGGGATCACATGAAGATAGAGGTGAGAAGTGAAGGTTCTGCATGAGGGAGACAAAGGTGGGAGGTGAAGGTTGTGAAAGAAGGACGTGAAAGGGGAAGAGTCAAGACTCAGGAGAGATACTATAAAAGAGTCAGGAGAGATACTAAATAATAATAGAGACACAATATAAGAAAGTCAACAATTAGCCAAAGGCTTCAGTTATATAGTATTTATAGATTATTGTTATATTTTTCTTATACTGACTTCTATATATAAATTTAGGCATATATAATGTAACATTTATTATTTCAATTATTTAAATTTGATTAATTTTTACATTTTTCCTGATTTTTAAATCTATTAACATACTCTAATGGTTTAATATCTAATTTATTTAACAAAAATTTTGATATGAAATGTTTAAAGAATATTAATTATGATCAGTATGATTTAAAAAATAGTTCATAGTTTACAAACTGACTAGATGAAAAATAGAGTTATTTTGGCTAATATAAAGACTAATTTAATGTACATATTTATTATATAAAAAATAGCATATGTTAAATCATATTGTATACTACATATTTTATCAATCTTAATTAAGCACATTCAAAAATGGAATAGAAGACTAATAATTGGAGTATTTTTGTTGTTAACGTTAAATATATAATAGTTTTATTTTTACTCATTAATTTAGTATTGAACTTCTTATAAATATTCTCATTCTACATTGTTTTTGTTCATACTTTGTTCTTAGCCCTCCAAAGATGAAATCCTAACTCTGTCCCATGATAGTCTTATTAACCACAAGATAATTCATGTAAACGTCCAATCTCTTCGGATTTGGGAATTTCAAAGATTGCTTTTGAGCAATTGCTTACTTAATTAATATGGCTTAAAAAAATAAAAAGGAAAAGGAATAAGATATTGAAAGAAATCAAATAATGGAGGAAAATTATTGTTGATGATGTTAACATAAAATGTATCCAACCATGTGCGCATATATGTAATGTAGAATTACTCTGATCAGCCAAAGTCCCTTTTTCACTTCCCAAATTCCGACACACACAGCAACCAGAGTGACAGAAGTGGAAACTCGAAATCCCACTCCCAACAATGAGTTGATGATGTTTGTAAAAACCAAGAAGACAACCACCCCCAACGTTATGTCCAATATTCTTCTTCACTCACTTCCCACTGCTAATTATCTCACCAACCCCAAACCACAAAACTCTTCCATTTCATTTCACACTTCATATTCATCACCAACAAACTCATCATTCTCCTTTCTATGTGAGCACAGCAGCAGCAAACAAGAGCAAACCCAGAAGTGCAAGGATGGTTTGAACTTGAACTTCATTCGTGCCAGCAAGCTCTTGAAGGATCTTAGCACTTGGGGGATTGGTGGACCTTGCAATTATTTTGTCCAAGTTCACAATCAAACCCAGCTTGTTTCTGCTATCAGGTTCACCCTTTCTTTTATTCCAGACCCCAAAAAGGGAAAGAAAAAAAAAATCTGTTTCTAACAATTTGCTAATTTTTCTGGTTTGATTGATTGTGGATCTGAATTATTTTATTTGGTCTTAGATAAATGTAAATCTGTCTGTTTCATTGTATTATTACTGTTATTATTATTATACTCTCACTGTCTCACAATAAATTAACATTTTTGAGGAAAAAAAAAGTATTTAAATCAAACAAAATAATCATAACAATCAGGCTCTCATACGTCACTTGATCTTTGGCATTTTACAAAAAAAATTATGTTTATTTTGCTTCATTAAAATGCTTTACCATTTACAAAATTTCATTTAATATAGGCTAAAATATTCGTTTTCATCCCTAAAAATAGCTTAAGTTTTATTTTTATCCTTCAACTTTATTATGCCTGTAGCAGGATTTGTGCATTTGCATTTGGATTTTGATGATTAAAATCCAAATACTTTGTTTTGATAATTTAAGCCATCAAGGATTTTAAACTTTGAAATCATTGGATTGAAACATCTAATCCCATAATTTAAAATCCTCTTAGGAGTAAACTATAAAACACATCTAAATAAGGAATTTTAAAATTTATAGATTTGGAATCAAGGCTATTCAAGTCCATTGATTTGAAATCCAAATTCAAGTATCCAAACACAACTTTAAAGTCATATTTCTGTTCATGAAATTTTAAAATATTATACATTTTATTCTTTTTCCACATTTCTTAAGTTCAAGGACAAAAATGAATTTTGAATGACATTTCAAAGAGAAAAATTAATTCTGAATGACATTTCAAAGACGAAAATAGAACTTAAATTATGTCACTTTTCTTCATAAAATATAGTTGGGTTCTTTTTCTCGTCCCTAAAAAATATGTATTCCGTTAAACATGTTGAAAGGACAAAATGGTTGATATTTTAATTTTTCAATGACAAAAAAATGAAAATAAAAATAAATAAATAACTTTAGGAATGAAAGCAAAACTTGTATACTATCCTGTTTGGTACTGTTATTTAAACAATAGTTTTCAGTATTTAAACATTACAACACGTATTTCCACAACATTTAAACATCGTTATTAGAATCTTTTGAAAACTTTTGCCTTTAAATGTATGCCTATGACACAAGGTTTAATCTATTTTCTGTTGAGAGAGAGATTCCAAAGGAAATAATATTTACACTTCTAATGGTTTTGTTGGTTAAAATGTTGCAGATACTGTCATGAGCACAGCATACGATTTATTATTATCGGTAAAGGCTCAAATTGTCTTTTTGACGACTTAGGTTTTGACGGTTGTGTTATTCTGAACCGGATTGAGTTCTTGGAGAGCAATGAACCCGGTATTTATAGAGTTGGAAGCGGTTTTCGATTTAATAAATTGGGCATGCAATGCTCAAATGAAGGATTCACAGGCCTTGAATTTGCTGGAGGAATTCCTGGGACTGTAGGGGGAGCAACTTATATGAATGCTGGAGCAAATGGGCAGGTAATTCTGGTTCTAATTTTTGAGTTAAAATGTTTTCTGAGACTGTTTCAGGATTGAAGGACTAATTGGTTTGCCAATGTTCTTATTGATTGAAGGAGACTGCTGATGTTGTTGATAGTGTAGAAATTGTAAAGAATGATGGAAGGTTTCAGATGCTAAACAGAATCGATCTCAAATTTGGCTACCGAACATCACCATTTAAATCTATGAAAGACTTGGGAAGCATTGTTGCAGTCATGTTCAAGCTGCAGCCTTCAGGATCAGCAAAAAGAAGACTACAAGAATATCTAGAAAGGTAGTCATTAAAAATATTATTATGCTACTTTGAAGAATTTTGTTTACTAGGAGATGCTTAGGGGGTGTGGTTTGATTTACAGGAGGACAGTATCTCAACCGATAGGTGAACGTAGTGCTGGTTCAGTGTTCCGAAATCCACCTAATTTGGGAATTGCAGCAGCTGAGTTGATTGAGAAAGCTGGATTGAAAGGTTTTAGAGTGGGAGGAGCCATGGTATCCCACATCCATGCAAATTTCTTTATAAATTCTGGTGGATCAACTTCTCAAGACATGCTTGACCTCATTGCTTTTGTCAAGGAGAAAGTTGATCAGAAATTTGGGGTACAACTCAAGGAAGAAGTGCTATATGTTCATCCATATTGTAATGATTTGAATCCAAATAGAGACAAATGACCAGTCATGTAAATTTAATATTTCATGAAAGGAAACAAGAAAGCTCAGCCTTTAATAATTTCTGATGATCTTTGAAACAATATCTGTTCCAATTAGAGTTTTGATGAAAGGAAACAAGAAAGCTCAGCCTTATTTAATATCTGATGATCTTGAAACAACATTTGTTCCAATCAGAGTTTTGAAAAATTTTCAAATCCTAATGAATTCATTGTTTGATTGTTTCTGCAAGTAAATCATCATCATGCTGTGTCAGGCATTTCTGGACCTTCTGGTCAGTGCTTTGGTGATGACATGAGTAAGGATTCCAATGGGACAAAAAAGCAGGCAAAAAGAAACTGAATGCCGAGTCTCAATTTGGTTTTCCAGTCCATCATGAAAAACCTGCCTGTATTCAGTGAAGTGTTAGAACTTAGAACTACAACCAACAACACACACAGAGAGAGAGAGAGAGAGAGAGAGAGAGAGACCTTGCAGCAAAGAGATCTACAACCAACAAGTGAATCCATGCAGAAGCTAAAGTCATCTCGCTTGAGAACATCTTTGCAATGCCAGGCAGCTGCGCATAGTACACAAGAAAAAAAGATATAACATAAGAATTTTTAAATTTATTAATATAAAAAATAATAAAAATAAAAAATAAAAAACTGTTGAATCCAAATTTGGTAGTTAAATACATACCTCAGGCAGCAAGTATTTACTTGCGAAAATCATCCGGAGTGTTTCAGGCGTCCAAGAGAGGTATAGTAGATATGCATATAGAAGTCCAAGCACTACGAATGGTATACTACTTTCCACAGATTTTTTGGTCTGAATTATGCATGATTAAATCAATTAGGAGCACCAACTGACAAAAAATGGATTTACAAGCTAGTGGAACATATGGATTTAGAAAGAAGGAGAAGAATGTAAACACATGGATCAGTAAACTTAATATTGTGAAGTAAGGTTTAAATGAAGTGATAAGCACTCGATATAACAGGAATTATGTGATCTACATTATACAAAATAAATTATTGTGAAATTCAACCACCACAGCTACAATGAAGTTGATGCGGTTTTTTTTTTTTTTGATGATGTGGAACCTTACTCAGACAGGGCCCTTTGGACCCACCCCTGAGGAGTAAACCATGGATACACAACCCCACCGTCAGAACCATGTATCAGCTAATCCAAAGGAACTCCTATGGGGATCAAATCTAGGATGTTTAGGTCTACAGCTCACCCAAGCCTCCAACCACTAGGTTGCACCCTGAGGGGTAAAGAAATAAACCAAAGAAGACAGGTGCTGTGGAAAATTTTCTCTCTCAAACATGGTGAAGCTTGGGTTAGTCGTTGGAAAAACTTTGAGGAAGCAGAGGTGAGATACTTTTTCACGTTATATAAAATTCTCTATGGGGATGGTACACAAATTTAACTCTGGTATGATCTGTAGTGTGGGGTGCTTTGTCTGAAAGATGTTTCTCCCAGATTGTAACTAATAAGATCAAATCCTCAATTTACCAATTGGAGTCTGTGGATAAGAGTAGTGGGGGAATCAATGGAACATATTCTACTTTAATACTTGGTAGTGAGGATGATTATTTGGTTTTTCTGTGTGGAAGCTATTTAGAGTTTCATGGATTTTGCCAAGGATGGTGACTCAAATGTCAAGCTCTTGGAGAGGGACTTTTCAAAAGCATAGAAATGCTAATGCTTAGAACGCAGCTTGTTTGTGCTTCATGTGGACAATTTGGTGTGAGCAAAATAGTAGAACTTTTGATGAAGTGGAACAGCCAACCCATAAGATCAAACAATCTATATGAAGGGATTTATAACGATTAGATGATAGTGTTAGGAAATTTTCCTTCTTGCCCTCTTTAGAATTCATAGATAGTCTTATTCTAAAATTGTAACTCTTGTAATTTTTCCTTTGCTAATTGTTTTTTTCTTATTATATTAAAGTATTTTATTTAAAAAATAAATATAAATAAAGCATACATCTATATGTCTGGAACTATACATCAACTGAGGAATTATATGAAAAATTCAAGAACAAATTGTGATCCACATGATAAACAGAAACTGAAGAACTGACAATGAGTGCCAATCTCAAATTAATACAAGAAACATACCAGTTCAGCATTAGGAGCCAGAACCATGAGGGTGTAAAATGGGAGAACAGCTACTGTTCCCAATGAAAAAACACTGCTAGCCAGTTGAGAACCTGACAACACTGCAAAGTAAATAAATAAATAGATAAGTAGACAACGAAACATAGGGACAAGAAAGTCATCACTGACACAACCAAAGAAGTGAAGGAAATTTCTGCTCAAGCTTATAATAACAGCATGCAAAATGCCTCATTATAGTCAATATCTGTTACAATTTTTGTGATTTTCAGAACCTTCATTCTCAAGCATATCCGAAAGCTCCAAATGATATATCTGAACAGTTGTCGCCCAAGCACAAGGCATTGTTGTTCACCCTAAATTTGGGTAAGTATAACAAAAAGGGGGATCTTCAGAATTACAAAGATTGAACTAATAGGCAGGAAAAAAATCTCTGCCACAATACAGGTGCCCCTAAGGATTGCAAATGCAAGGTGAGTTTCAACTTGATGCCTTTTGGAATCCAGTAAAAAAGCAAGAGGATAGAAGGCTGTGGCAGTTATAGTAAGGAAAAATTTGTGGGAAGGGGGAACACTAAAGCAGAAAGTTCATATGTTTCTTCAAGCATGCATTAGAAATGCCAACATACTTCCAGACCACCATCAACCATCTTCTCTCCGAGTACATTACAAAGCTCCCCTAGATTGCATATTATTCAAATAACCTCTATCAAGAATACGTATCTCCTACAACAATAACAACAAAGTCTTAATCCCAAATATTTTGGGGTCAGCTAAGCATACCTACTACCTACAAAATATAAATATGGATAGAGCAACACAAAAATTCTTGGAGAAGTAGGACACCATATGGTGAGGACACATTAAGTAATAAGTATTCTATTCTCTGTGTATTCTAATCATTGTGTATTCTTTAGTTCTGAGGTTAAAAATTTCACAATTCAAGCATCCCAAGTTTTTAAATATGCCAAAAAATTTGTTGTAAGCCTTTTTTTATCTTTTGTGTGTGTGTGTGTGTTCTAATCATTGTGTATTCTATGGCCTGAGGTTACAATATTTCACAATTCAAGCATCCCAAGTTTTTAAATATACCAAAAAATTTATGTCATAAACCTTTTTTTATCTTTTGCTTACAATTATTTTCAATGTGCTAAAAAATCTCACATCCTCATACTGAAGGTGTATCAATACTTAACCAGAAGTATCCCACATCATGGGAAACCTTTCCAATTAGAAAACATTACTTCAAATTCTATTTATCAAGTATTGTGCATATAGGGATGTATTCAAATTGGGGTTGGCTAAGAATACCTACTTCAGAGATGTCCCTCGTAGAAGTATCATCAACACAACCTGTTGCTCTGGTGCCAACAGTAAACCATGAAAAAATGGAGTTGAGCTGGAAGCTATATAAATTCAATGAAGTAATGACTTGCATTGATATAATTTCATTGTGAGCTCAGGTATCCCATTGTGATATAATGACAGAAGACAGGTGAAGTAATTTCAGCTAAAAATACATTCAACAAATGTTGAAAAGCTTAAGAGGCTTACTTCTTCATGTTTAGCATAAATCCAATGCAAGCAAAACACCTTGGACATTTAACTGTGAAAGCTTGGATTACTGTAGACCAATACAATTCCCACAAAGCCTGGTGCTAGAGGCCATCATGTCATAGAATAGCTAATGGTAAATCATCTTTCTTGATCTGATACTTATTGACGCCTATTTAGGGATCCTATAGCATCTACATTTTAGTAAAGATTACATTGCTAGAAGTTAAAGGAACAAAATTTACTAAGCTTATAAAGTTGCTTTAATATGTCATTGCAAGTGTCTTTCTATTTGAAATCTGCAATGGAGAGGCTATAAAATGATCATAATTTATACAAAACTTATACATTACTAAGATTTACAGCTTTCTCTAGTCTTGCTCTATGTTTCACTAGTATTATGTAAACTGGTTCTTTTTTACTTCCAGCACATGTTCTGAACTTTTGTTTCACAAGTATATAGATGATACAAAAAGTATATTGGATTATGAGGCTTTTTTTTCAAACATATCATCCTAACTTCTCATGTCATGTACGTCTCTTAAGTCTCTGTGTTTCACTAGGATTATGTAAACTGGTTCTTATGTATGTCTGTACATACATGTTTTTACTTCCGGCACATGTTCTGAATAACTTTTTCACATGTATATTTTTTTTTTTTTGATAATTACTTTTTCACATGTATATAGATGATGCAAAAAGTATATTGCATTATAAGGCTTTTTCAAACATATCATCCTAAGTTCTCATCTCATGTACCTCTCTCAAGACTTCCCTAAAACAAATAAAACTGGAAGAAAATGAATTACAATCAGTTATGCAACTTTGCAAGTGGTACCTACATTAAGCGAATGTTAAAGTAGTAAAGGTGCAAAAAATGAATTACATGAAGCATACACTCCAGAGCCTTTTTGATAAAGAGCACATCTTGCAACTTTTGGTGCAGAAATAAATTTTGATCCTCCTAGAAAACTCCAGTCCCTGTCCATGTCAACTCCCACACTTGCAACCCGTTGGCCACAAAATTCAGAGCCATTACTTCTAAGAGAAAAACCCTTTCTGACATCATGCCGTGGTGTTATAGACTGCCCTGAGTGAACAATCTATGATAAAAATGGAAACTTGATTGTAAGGAACACCGGCAAGGTTGGAAAATATGCACGAAGAGGGGAGGAAAAAAAAAAAAAAAACTTTATGTTTAGTCACATGTTTTATCATACTTTAAAGTTTAAACTCCTTTGAACAATAACAGGACCTAATTGCTAGTGATTCAACAGATGATCTATACAGCTGGGAAAGTGGATAGAGAAACAGCGATATTCAAATTTGCATCAGAATGTTCATGGAATTCTACTTTCATACCTCCCTGGAACAAAAAAATAAAGAAATTAAATGTGCTTGTCTCACTGATTTATTCAAATTTTACAGACATGAGTCCCATCTGCCAAGAGTCTTGTAGCTTAACTAATACTTCCTAATGTTTCTAACGGGAACGTCCAAGGTTCAAATCCCCCCTCTCCCAACTATCGAAGTATCAACAAAAAAGTCCCATCCAGCATTTAGTCAAAGGGTAATATGATGATGATGATGATTTTACTTTAACATGCCCTAAGAGAAATAGAGATTCATCACATATTTGACACCAAAAGAATATTGTTTTAAAACACGGTGGGAACAACGTTCCACACAAAGTAATGATTCAAACATATACATGACCAGTAGTCAACAGCACAATCCAATGCAACATCCTGCACTACATCATATAAATTAAAGGTACACTTCTATACTGCATGTTACAAATTACACAAAATAATGCAAACATAAAACCAGGGGACTGTAAAGATGATCCATCGTAGTACACCCAAATATTCATTGTGTGTACCGACTGCTAAGGCCCAGTTTTGGTTGAAATGGAATGCCCAGATTTGTAATTTTTCCAGCATATATGACACAAATTTATCACCTTAACTGGGGCCATTGCAAAAACTTGGAGCCCTCACTATCACTGATGGGATAGGATAAATTCTAAGAATGGGGAAAATTCCCTAGTTTCAAATTTTATATGATGATGGCTGCCAATTTTAACTTGTCCCATCCTTGATGATGAATTTGCAGGCATGATTCATGATTGTCTGCACTATGCAGAACTCAATTAACCAACTCAATCTTCAAGAAACGTCACCCTAGGTAGTTGAAATATATAGCAAGCAAAGAAAATGAAAAATCAAATATACATCCCATGGTGCAATGGCTGGCTTTTATGATCAGAACCCATTTGGCATTACAAAGAAAAACAAAACTATTTATAAGTGCAATCTCAAATCTAGCAGAGAATTATCTTTCTGGACAAAATATAACTAATTCCATACTATGACCAATACCCATTTGCAATCAATCAGAAATTCATCCAAAACGACTATTGTAACACCATTAAAATAAATAAAAATAATAGAACACATAATTGTTGATACCCAGATAGATAAATTGAAATACAAGTCCAAAGAAACCCAAGCAAGCATGAGTGATTTAATTACTAGCCACTAAACTATAACTAGCAAAGACAGACAGTAAAGATAAAATTAAATAATTCTTGAAAAGCATAAAAAGCAAACCTTGAATGAGACTGGAAAGTGGCAAAGGAAAGAAGAGAAGGCCATGTTTTCAAAACCCAGATAGTCAACACCAATGGCTTCTTCATGAGCTGGTACTATATATTACTATTTTTTTTTTTTTTTTTAAAACAATACAAATGTAGAGAAACAGTGAAGGTACAGCTTTCCACTAATAAGAGAAACGCGTTACAGACAAGCAGCTTAGATAAAGAGAGAGAGACAGAAGGCAAAGAGTAAAAGAAAAATGAAGGTAATGGCGCACTAAAACTAACTTTGGAACTGAATTTGTTTGTTTCTTAAGGTTTGTGTGAATAGAAAGCCTTGGGACATGTGGGTGCGCTTCTCTTTTTCTGTTGCTATGTATGGTATGTTCCATCTTATTGGAGGAGATAATGCAAAATTAGGCTTGGGTCATGTCAGAATCTTTTTACGCATTTTAGAGCATCCACGTGGAGTCATAAATTCTGCATAAGAGGTCACAAAAAATTACTTTATTTATTTTATATTTCTATTTTACAAAACATCCAATATTATTAATTTTATTTTAACTTTCAACATAATAAAATAATATAAATAATATAATAAAATAATATATTTACTATAATAAAATAATATATTCATTACAAAGTAGAGTGAACACGCAATTTAATAAAAAAAATTTTTACCGCCAGCTGTAGCTGTGAAGCCAAGTTATTTGGCTTCAACTCCACCAATGTAGTCATAAATTTATATTTTATGGTGCTAAAAATAATAATATAGTTTTTTAGCATCACCAATACTAATGCTTATCGGTGAGATAAATACATTTCCAATATTCATCCCAAAAAAAAAAAAAAAACATTTCCAATACATGTTCCATATACCAATCCATCAAAATAAAAAGTGCTACTGCTTTTCTCAGCAAAAGGATAAATTGTTACTCTTTTCTCAGCAAAGAGTAACAATTTATGGATCAAATTAATTAGTTTTTAAATATCTTAAACCGTTTGTTCAGTAGCCTAAAATTTAAGGGGTTTAGTTGTAGTTTGCCTGAAAAAAAAAGCACTGATTATTGAAATCTAATTTGGTGATAGTGATTAGTAAAATACGGTACGTTTGTATAATATAATAGGTATTCGGATGGGAATGATTCAACATCTTTCAAGAAAAGTAATTTCAAAAGTTCGGTAATAAATTACAAAAATGGAGAAAGAACAATAAGGATTTATTACGTGTATAATACATTAATACATTTATATTTTAAAAGTTTGCAACAAAAATACGGTAACATTTTCTATATGTTTTTTAAAATGACTACAATAATCCAACTCACTCCCAGAAATGGCTTTACTTTCCAATCATATTTGATGATACCAAAATCGTCAGTCCTTGTGAGTGCGTCCAAACGGAGTTGGGTCTTCGTTTGTGTCTAGTAAGATTGCTTCCTCAAGGTGGTCATCGGTGTAGTGTCTGCCACAACGTCTCCGATGCCAAAGTCAGTATAAGAAAGCTTTTTGGAAATAACACAGAGTATCAGTGTAACTATGAGGGATTTTAGGTGTGTCTATGTACCTGGTTTGTAGCTATTTGAATTGTATATATACAACTTTGTGGTTCTTAGCCGTTGGGGGCCTTGATTATGGCTTTAGTGCTTTCATTGTAACGCCTCACGGCTCATGAATATGGGTTTTGATGAGGCTCCAATGGTCTGCCAACTATTTGGTAACTGCTTGAGGTATTGAATGCTCCCATTAATGGTTTCTCTGTCCTCGTCGGTATCGTACAGAAGTGGACGAGTGTATTTGATGAGATCGTCCAGGTAAATTGAGTTCGTCAGTCCCATCAGCTGCCCCCCCCCCCCAGGTTTTGTGGTTGTCGTGATGTGTCATGACGACCATCAGAAGATGAAAGGTTTCCTGATCCGACACGGCTCTTGGGATTTCGCCCCACATTTAATGCGCAGTGGCGGCGCTACACATATCGTGGCCACATAGCGTGTTCTGACCAGTGGAGTTAATGCTCCAATTGTGTGACTCTTGGGGTTTCCCGCTAAATTTCAGTTTTTTGTGCCTTTGTTTAACTTCCCCTCTTTTCACTTTCCCTTCACTTTCTTCAATCTTCCAATCATTGTTCTGAGTTTCTTATTCTCCAACTTTTTCCTATGTTTTTCTTCGAGTATGTTTTTCTTCTCCCCCTTCTTTATTTTTTTTAGATACAGGTCATGCTCAATTTCTGATCTTTCTCTTCTTGTTTTGTGTTTGTTTTGGGGTTTTTGCTTTTACGATCCATCTTTGTATCTGGTTTTCATGGTTAATAGCTCTGAGGTTAGGGTAGCCTACCCCTCAGTTTCTTTCTTTTTTGCGTGTTTAAGGGCTTCTTTGGGTACTTCCTGTGTTTTTCTCCCTTCGATTGCAAATTTTGTCTCTGAGGGTAGTAGTTTAGGTGTGGTGTTAGGTAGTTTGTTCTTGTTGCTTAGTCAATCAATCGACTGGTTTGAGGGTTTATTGAGTGAGCGGAGGGCAATGTTTGAGGTGAGATCGAGTGGGTTGTCGTCTAATGACAATCCTGTAAGGGTAGAAGTAGATACCTGTGGTCTCCGTTCATTTGGAAGTTAGGACATTTCATGCCCTCGGGGAGGCGTGTGGTTTGGATGACGAGACGCTGTCTAGATTTAGGGATAGATTTCAATTCCCTGAGAGGGTTAGGGTTCGTCTTCCTCAAGAGGAGGAATAAGCTTTTCATTTTTCACCCGGGGAGGTATGCTTCTACGAGGCTGCCTTCCAGTGTGAGCTTAGGCTCCCTGTCCACCCTTTCATCATGTAACTTCTAGATTGCTTCAGCATCACTCCTAGGCAACTTATGCCCAATTCGTGAAGAATAGTGGTCAGTTGTATGGAAATATGGCTGGCTGCTACTGAAGGGGATATGATTAGGGTGGACGAGCTGGTTTATTTATATCGTCTAAAGGAGTCTAAAGAGCATGGGTACTATGAACTGGTGCCTTGGGAGAGAAGGACCAGGATTGTTAGGGATCTACCCTCATCATTCAGGTACTGGAAGTCTCGCTTCTTTTTTGTGTCCGGGGATGACTGGGAGACTCCTTCTAGCGAGGTGTGGGGTGATCTCCCTAGGTTGCTCTGTCGGTGGGGAACCCTGCATCTAGGTGCGTCGTTGTTGCTTTCTATACTTTGTTCTTCATTTGGTTTCTTTTATTCCGTCATTGCTAACTTTTTGGGCTCCTTGTGCAGTTAAGAGACAACCTAATCTCAAGAGCAGATACAAGCAATGCATTGAGGTTGCCATTGAATACGCGAAGTCCATTGACGATTTCGACGATTTGGTCTATCCTCGTACTTTGGCTATGTATTGCCTTGGCCCAGAGCCTTCTGCTTACGTCTTGCGCACCATTGAAAGAGAAGAGAAGAAAAGTAAGTATTTAGTTCGTCACTACCACCCTTTGTTGTTGTTGTATTTTTTTTTTTAACAAGTATTTCTTCCTCTCTTTTTTTTTTTTTTGGTAGGAATGACGATGAACTTCAACCAGGATATGTATGCTAAGATGAGATCCAAGAAGAACGAGCCACTGTCCAATCTTGGGAAAAGGACAGTGCGCGTTACCGGGAAATTCCCCCTGCGACTTCATCTGCCCTCATCAGTCCAGCTGTTCCCGGCACCGAGACGACGAGGATGGCTTCTCCCGCCACTTCATTTGAGGAGATCCACACTCCTATCTCAAAGAAGTCACGTTTAACTGACAAGGAAAAGGCTGATTCTTGTCCGTTCAGTATTTAGGACGACGCTAGACTAGTCATGGAGAGGGCGCATGAGGTCGTCATTACTGAGGACCTTAAGATTTTCTCAGGGGTACCTTCCAATGAGATTGTGGCTCGTCATGTCCACAAAATTGTCCAGGTAGTGTACTTGTGTAATTTCAGTTTTTTTAAGTGCCCCATGTGTTTTTAGGCTTTTTTAATTCTATTTTGAGAACAATATTCCAGTTTGGGAATAGTTTTACCCCGTGTTTAGGGGCTTGTAAATACAATGCTAGTTGCCCGTTGTTTTTGGGCTTTTACTTCTATTTGTAATTTTAGACTTACTTGTTTGCATTCTTGTACCTGTTTGCTTTGTTTCTTTGGTTGTTTCTTCTTCGTCAATAGTTTGCACCGCTGCTATTTAGTTAAACTTTTCGCTAAGACTCCGATGGAATATTGCCTTATTGATAACTTGCATCCATCTTCGGCAGAAATCTGTTACTTAGCTGATTTTATGTTTGACTTACACCCCTTTAAGGGATCCTACCATTTCATTGTCTTCATCAGTACCTTATTACTTAGCCTTTTTTTTTTTTTTTTTTTTATAAATTTTTTTTTATGACTTACACCCATTTATGGGATCTCGTCATTTCTTTGGCTTCGTCAGTAACTTACATCCCTCTAGATGGAATCTTGTTACTTAGCCCATTTTTTATGACATACACCCATTTAAGGGATCTTGTCTTTTCTTTGGCTTCGTCAGTAACTTACATCTGTCTAGGGAATCTTGTTACTTAGCCCATTCTTATGACTTACACCCATTTATGGGATCTCGTCATTTTTTGGCTTCGTTAGTAACTTACATCCGTCTAGGCAGAATCTTGTTACTTAGCTCATTCTTATGACTAACTTCCATTTATGGGATCTCGTCATTTCTTTGGCTTCGTCAGTAACTTACATCCGTCTAGGCGGAATCTTGTTAGTTAGTTCATTTTTTTTTATGACTTACACCCATTTAAGGGATCTTGTCATTTCTTTTTGTAACTTTTAAATTGTTGGATTTGCTCGCATTAAGACATGGGCTGAATAATTCTTTTATTGCTTTTCAAGAATGAATACAACTGTCCGTTATATATGTTAGTGGTACTTCTTCAAGTGCTCGATGTTCCATGGTCGTGAGAGTCTCTACCCGTCTATGGTCTCCAGGTGATAGTTGCCTTGCCTAGAGTAATGGACGATGCAGTAGGGTCCTTCCTAGGTTAGGCCGAGTTTCCCTTAGACAAGGTCTTTAGTTGCTGGGGTGACTTTGCGTAGGACAAGGTCCCCTATGTCAAGTCATCTAAGCTTCACTCTTTTGTTGTAGTATTAGGCCATCTTCTACTGGTACTTGGACATTCTGTTTGAAGCTTCATCCCTAACCTCGTCTAAGTAATCTAGGTTGACTTTTAGTTGATCATCATTGCTTTCCTCGTGAAACATCTCTTGCTTGATGCTAGTTATTCCCACCTCCACCGGGATCATTGCCTTAGTGCCGTAAGTGAGCTTGAAGGGGGTTTCTCCTGTTAGGGATCTGGCTGTAGTTCTGTAAGCCCACAAGACATTGGGTATAGGGATGGCAATTTTGCCCCACCCCGCCCCGCAAAGGTGGTGGGGCGAGGATGGGGCAATATTTTGTCCCCGCACCATGGGGCGGGGTGGGGATGGGTTTAGTATTTTTATCCCCAACCCGCCCCACCTTGCCTCGCCCCGTCCCCACACTAATAAGGACTATAATTGTAAATTTAGTAATAAGAATGTGGTGTCACTATATTGGGAGAAAGCGAAACTTATTCTTAAAGAACTCATCAATTTTTATTTGTTATAGGACAATGTTTATTTTTTTATGTTTATTTTGTTAAAGAACTAGTCAATTATCCTTGATGATTCTATTCATGCAAAGACAATGTTTATTTTGTTATAAGAAATTTTGAATCATGTTGTTACGTATTAGACTATTTAAATACTTGGTTTATTTAAATGCTTGGATTTTAAAACATTTGATTTTGTTGTGATTTATAATATTGTAGCAAAAAATTTTATTTATATATATATAATTGTATTAGGGGCAGGGCGGGGCGGGTCCCCGTGGGGTCCCAAGGGGCGGGGATGGGGCAAGGTAGTTTGTCCCGCACCTCAGGGCGGGGCGAGGACGAAGATCCCATCCTTCGGCCCCGCCCCGCCCCATTGCCATCCCTAATTGGGTAGCTCTTCAGGCCAAGCTTTTTTAGCATCGTCCAGCTTGGCTTTGATGATCTTGAGTAGTGTCCAATTAGTCACCTCTGTCTGCCCGTTTGCTTGTGGATGTCCTGGGGATGAGAACCGGTTCTTGATCCCTAGACCTAAGCAAAAATCCTTGAAGCTTTGACTGCCGAACTGCCGCCCATTATCTGATATAATCGTCCGTGGAATCCTGAACCTACAAATTATGTTCTTCCATACAAAACTCTAGATTTTTGCTTTGGTGATGGTTGCTAATGCCTCCACTTCAACCCATTTCATGAAATAATCAGTAGCGACCACTAGGAACTTTACTTATCCTTTACCTTAGGCCAATGGACTGACAATGTCAATTCCCCATTGTGCAAACGGCCAAGGGGAGGATGTCATCGTCATACTTTTGGCTGGAAAGCGTTGGACATTCCCAAACCTCTGGCACTTGTCGCACTTCTTAACGAGCTCCCTTGCGTCCACTTGCATGGTAGGCCAAAAGTAACTAGTTCTGACGACTTTACTTACCAAGGATCTAGGGCCTGCATGATCTCCACACACCCCTTCATGAATCTCTTTTAGAATATACTCAGATTCCTCTTCATTTACGCACTTTAGATAAGGCATGGAGAAGCCCCTCTTGTACAAGGTGTCATTCAGGATCGTGAATCTGACTGCTCTCTTCCTGACCTTCTTGGCCTCCTCGACATCTTGTGGGAGATGGCCGTCTTGGAGGAATGATATGATCGGTGTCATCCAGCTGCTTGTGCTCTAGATCACAAATGTAAGGACTTCTTCAATGCTGGGGCGTTCCTGGACTTCCATCTTTAAGCCTGTGCTCGTTGATCCTTCTTTTGACAATGCTAGCTTTGCGATTTCATCTGCTATCATGTTCTAACTTCAAGGGATTTGTATAAACTCCACCTTATCAAACTTCGGTGTCAGCCTGAGATATTTTTGCATTCTTTTCTTTTTTGCTTCATACTCCTATGTTATTTGCCCTAATACTAGCTTAGAATTGCTATGGATGAGCAAGTATTTAGCTCCCAATGCTTTCTCGACTCTTAGCCCCATCAGTACTCCTTCGTACTCGGCTTCATTATTGGTGGTAGGGAACTTTAGTTGGACTCCATACTTAAGCGTTTCTCCTTTTGGGGTGGTGATAACGACCCCTACTCCCCCCTCCTTTAGGCTGACGTACCATTGGTCTGTATTATCCACTGTTTAATCTCGTCCGTAAGGTTATCTTCGTCTGGGAGGGTGAACTTGGCGATGAAGCCTACTAAAGCCTGTGCCTTAATGGCTGTCCTAGGGTGGTATTCAATGTCAAACTAGCTAAGCTCGATTGCCCATTAGACCATTCTCCCAGCTGCCTCGGGCTTGTTCATGGACTTCTTGATGGGTTGGTTCGTCATTACCAGGATGGGGTTTGCCTGAAAGTACGATCGCAGTTTGTGCGTAGCTACTATTAATGCAAATGCAATCTTTTCGATCATGGGATACCTGGCTTCTGCTCCTTGGAAAGCTTAACTGACATAGTAAACTGAGAGTTGTTTCTTGTCCTCTTCTCAAATTAGGGCTGCGCTTACGGCTATGGCTGATATTGCTAGATACAAATATAAATCTTCTCCTTCCTTGGACGGACTTAGGAGAGGTGGATTGCTCAAGTAGCGCTTGAGTTCTTGAAATGCTACCTCACATTCGTCAGTTCAGGCAAAAGTTTGCTTCAGTGTCTTGAAGAAGGGCAAGTATTTGTTCGTTGCTCTTTAGAGACAAACTTGTTGAGTGCTGCTATCCTTCTTGTGAGTTTTTGGACTTCTTTGACGGTTTTGGGTGATGCCATATCGAGTATGGCTTGTACCTTTTTCGGGTTTGCTTCTATCCCTCTTTGGGACACTATGAATCCCAAGAACTTTCCCGAGGCTACTCCAAAGAAGCACTTCTTGTGGTTCAACTTCATCTAGTACTATCTAAGTGTGGCAAATGTTTCCTTGAGGTCGTTTAGATAGGCAGGCTCCTCCTTGCTCTTAACGAGCATGTCATCCACGTATACTTCCATATTTCTCATGATCTGCTTACTGAACATTTTGTTCACTAACCTCTGGTAGGTTGCTCCTGCATTTTTCAGTTCGAAGGGTATTACCTTATAACAATAAAGCCCCTGACTTGTGATGAAATCAGTTTTCTCTTCAACCATTTTTATCTGGTTGTACCCTAAGAAAGCGTCCATGAAAGTCAGTAACCTATGCCCGGCTGTAGAGTCCACCAGTTAGTCTATCCTTGGCAGAGGAAAGTTATCTTTTGGGCAAACTTTGTTTTGGTCCATGAAGCCCACACACATTCTCCATTTCCCATTCGCTTTCTTCACTAGGACAACGTTAGCGAGCCAGTCTGGATAGTAAACTTCTCGAATAAAACCTGCTGAAAGCAACTTGTTAACCTCGTCTATAACTGCCTGATTCCATTCTGGGGCGAAGACTCATCGTTTTTGCTGGACGGGCTTCATCTCTGGGTCCACACTTAACTTATATTGGATGACTTTTAGGGGTATACTCGACATGTCCTCGTGACTCTATGCAAAGACATCCAGGTTTTCTTTAAGGAACTGGACGAGTCTATTCCTCATCTCGGGACTTAGTGTCATCCCTATTCTGGTCGTCTTTGCTGTCTTGCCTTCGACCAACTCCACTGTCTCCAGGGTTTCCACTTTATCTTCCTTCTTCTCCTCGATCATCCATGTATGGTTTTCTTTTGCAGCTAACACTATCTGGTAGCATTACCTAGCCAATACTTGATCCCCTTTCACCTCGCCCACACCATTTTCTGTTGGGAACTTTACCTTCAAGCAATAAGTAAACGTGGCTGCTTTCCAACAGTTAAGAGTGGGTCTCCTGATGATCACATTGTAAGATGAAGGGTAATCCACCACTAAAAAGTACAGCTGACGAGTCAACTATCTCGGGTGAGTCCCCACTGTCACCGTCACCGTCACTATACCTTTGGGATACATCCTGTCTCTACTGAAACTGACGAGGGGAGAGTCAAATGGGCGCAACCTTCCTGGATCTAGCTTCAGCTGCTAGAAAGCGGAGAGGTAGATGATGTCTGCCGAGCTACCATTATTCATGAGAATTCTCTTGGTATTGAATCCTTTTATCACCAGCATTATGACCAAAGGATCATCATAAGGTTGCTTCACTCCTCTAGCATCCTCTTCTGAGAAACACATGTCTCAGTCCGCCCATCTTTGTTTAACTGGTGGCATCCTGTGGACGTTGTTCACCTACCTCTGATATGCTTTCTTGAGGGATTCGAACGACCCACTCATGGATGGTCCACCTGTGATCATCTTTATCTCCCCGATCACACTTGGTGGGCGTTGGGACGCGTGATCCTCGTCACTGGGTGAAAATTCGCACTGGTTTTTGTTTTTGCCCCTGAATTTACTAAATTTCCCCTTTTTCACATACTTCTGTAGTTTCCCTTTCCGTATGAGTTATTCTATCTATTCCATTAGGTCCCTGCAATCCTCTGTGTAGTGGCCATGATCCTTGTGCAACTGGCAGTACTTCTTCTTATCACATACGTTGGGAGATTAATGTAATGGCCTTGGCCATTTAAAGTAGTGCTCATCCTTAATCTGCGCCAAAATTTTGTCAATAGGCATAACTAAAGGAGTGAATTTTACCATTCACAGAGTTTTTTTATCTTTCCTTTTACCCCTGTCATTAGTCCGACGATCTGGGCGCTCCCTTTTTTGCCCTCTACTATCGTCTTCCTTCCTTCCCTTGTCTCCCGACTTTTCCACGTCCTTTATGGCTGCTAATGCATCATCAACATTCATGTACTTCTGTACCTTCAGGAGCATTTCTGCCATCGTCTTAGGAGGATTCTTCGCGAGTGAAATCACGAACTCTCTAGACTTCAACCTTACTTTAAAGGTCATTAACTGCACCTTGTCATCATCTTCATCCACCTCCAAGGTCTCATGAGTAAAGCGTTTCACATACGACCTCAAGGTTTCTTTCTCCCCTTGTCTAATGGTGAGTAAGTGGTCTGCCGGCCTTTTAGGTCGTTATCCCCGACGAAGTGGTGCAAAAAGGCATTGCTCAACTGCTTGAAGGTGTCGATGGATGAAGTTGGTAGCTTTGTGAACCACTCCCTTGCAACTCCTTTGAGAGTGGTGGGGAAGGAACGACACAGTATCTTGTCAGGAGGTTGTTAAAGGTCTAGTGTTGTCTTGAAGGTGTTAAAGTGGTCCTGAAGGTCCTTAAGTCCATCAAACGACTCAAGCTAAGGCAACCAAAATTTCAACGGCACTAGGCATTCCAAGACTGCCGTGGTGAACAGCGAATTTGTTGCCCTGACCATTCTATCTAGGCTTCGGTCTGTTTTCTCCTTAATGGCGTTCCTTAATTCGTCCATCTCCTTCCTCATCTCCCAAAGAAGATCTAAGTTTTGTTCGTCCGGGGTAGTTGGTCCTCGACGATCACTCCTTCTAGAGCTATCTCCTTTATTCTCTTAATTAACTCTAGACCGATTCTCCTCCTGTTGAAGTCGTAGCCTCATTTCCTGATTTTGTTTGGTGAGCTCTTCAATGCTAGCCGCAAGAGCCTGGACTTGTAGAGCTAATGATACAGGATCCTAGTTAGCCTCGGATGTAAAAATAAGTTGGGAACTATGCTTTCACACATAAGTACGAAAATGTCGTCCCCATAGATGGCACTAAACTGATGATGCCAAAATCTTCAATCCTTGTGAATGCGTCCAGATGGAGTTGGGTCTTCGTCTGTGTCCCTGTGAATACAGTAAGACTGCTTCCTCAAGGTGGTCAACGGTGTGGTGCCTGCCACAACGTCTCCGATGCAAAAATCAGTATAAGAAAGCTTTTTGGAAATAACACAGAGTATCAGTGTAACTAGGAGGGATTTTAGGTGTGTCTATGTACTTGGTTTGTAGCTATTTGAAGTGTATATATATAGCTTTGTGGTTCTTAGCTGTTGGGGGTCTTGGTTGTGGCTTTAGTGCTTTCTTTTTAACGCCTCAAGGCTCATGAATATGGGTTTTGATGAAGCTCCAATGGTCTGCCAACTGTTTGGTAACTGCTTGAGGTATTGAATGCTCCCATTAATGGTTTCTCTGTCCTTGTCCATATCTCACTAAAGTGGACGAGTGTATTTGGTTTGGTTTATGTTTATGCATGTTTGCTTTGGGTAGTATATAGTTTTGATTAGGTTCTGAGCATACTAGGGTGTTAGAATTAGGTTTTTCTTGTTTGTGCTTTGTTTTCTACGTTTTTAGGTTTGCTGAGCAAGGACTTGCGTACGCATAATCTTGCCTGCATACGCAGGCTTGATTATGCATATGCAAGCCTGTTCTAGCGTGTGTGATGTCGTCACCCATAAACCCTAAATTTTTGTTTGTTTTGTTTCTGTCTTCACATGTTTGTTTTGTTTAGCCTCTTTTTCACATGTTTTAGGCTCTATAGGTTCCTGTTTACCTCTTTCACATGCTTGTTTGTTATCACATGTTTAGATTAGGATTTTTTTTGTTTCCTTGCTTTGATGTCATGCCATTTATTCACATGTCCATGCATTGATGCCATAGGTGTTGTGTTGTTGCAAGGTAAGTAAAGGGTAAGTCATACATTAGAAATGTCCATGCATTTACATTTTGGTTTTATTTTGATTGATATGATGAAGTATGCTTAGATGTATGATTAGGGTTTCTAACGTGTTAATGCTTTGTTTTTATTTATTTATTATTGTTTGATGATATGCTTGCTACCATATTTGGGGTTGTTGCCTTGTTTAGATGTATGATAGAGTTTTCACATAGATGAGTATAAGGGTTTCTTTTGTGTGTTTGGCTCTCTTTTGCTTTACAGATAGATAAGTATGCTTGTTTAGGGTTAAAGATGTCATGTTGTTTGTTAGATGCATGTTAATGTGTGTGTGAGTCTAGAATACAAGTATTTAAATAGTTTTTATAGAGTTAAGACATAAGACACAATGATGGGAGGCCAACCTTAGGGTTGAGTGATCTTGGGTGCCTAACACCTTCCTAAAAGCGTACCTAAAACTCCTAACTCATACTCTGGTAGTAAGATCAAAAGTCCTTCCTCGAGAGGACGCTATATATATGATTCCTAGACCATTGCAAAAACTAGGTGGTGACTCCCCCCTTGTGTCCACAAGTAAATTAAGTTTAGAGGGTCTTTTTGATATTCGTGTACTTCAACTTTATTCACTGGTGGATAGATTTCAACTTGGAGGACCACGGAGAGGTTTTTTGCTGAGTTCTTCGATTTCCTCTTCAATAACACGTCTTAGTGTTATCTTGTGTTCACATCTCTCTTCCCTTTCTCTTTAGGTTTTATTATTGTTGTTTTTTGCTTGTGGTTATGGCTTAGAGATTAGTTTCGGTTATTGCATATCATTTACTCTTGTTCCGTACTTAGATAAGTTAGAGTAAAAGCAATTTAGCTATAAGTTTAAAATTGGGGGTCTAAACAAGTTATAGTGTTTCACACTATTTAAGCTTTCAGTAATACATTACCTTTACACTGAACTACCATTAACATCACTTTTATAATATACCAATTGCAAACTGTCACCTTAACGACTGTAAAATTTGATGTGAAATTGGTTGGTGCCCTTAGACTTATTACTAGTCTCATTAGGTAGTGGCTCCTAAAGAAGTTGATAGAATGGAATAAGTCATTTAGAGGACCTAATCCCCACCCACACTTGAGAAGTAAATTAACCAAATCAAACAATGGATTGCCTGAAAAAGTGAGAAGCAATCACAGTTACACAAAATTGGTTTGAAAATCTCACACACCATATTACTTTTCTTTTTCTTTTTTTTCTTTTTTTTTTTTTGTTTTTTTGCATCATAATAAGGATTAGGACCGCCTCTTTCTGGTTCTAATCGTTTTCAAAAATTTGAGACAAACCTTATAAGAGAATCATAGCCAATATGCCACTATCTTGTTCATCCTATTAAATTAGTAGTCACAAGTCCAAAATACTAAATACTTATGAGCATTGATTATATTGGTTAAGTTCAAATAAGTTGGTGCCCACTCAACCCATGGAATGGTTCGTCTTCGTCAACCCTTCCTATTTCAATGAAGAATTTCTCAAACATAAACAATTAAAAGGAATTATGATTTGGAATGGAGGCATGGAATGCTTGGTCTTCTCTATATGGTACCAAGCTTTCATGGTTCAAGATGGAGTCACAACTTACAGCAAGGGTTAAGGACTAGTATTGCACAGCTTGATTGTCAAAGTCAAAATTAACGTTTGCCTCTATAGTATAGTTCTTCATAGCATAGCCAAAAGCTACATCAACAAAACACTAAACTCTACTTCTCTGCATACTGTATTTAATCAAGATGTATTTATTTTATTAAAATTCATTCTCTCCGACTAGTAGACTTGCCAAACACTACTTTAACTGTGTTAGCTTTTTCTTCTTCTTTTTTAAGTATCGTGGGCAAGTATCTAATATATCTCATTCATTCTTCTTGATTCACAATCATCAAAATTTTAGTTGGACTTGATTATTCCAACCATTTGATTGCAAGAATTACGCTAAATTTTCCATTTCAACATCAATTTGTCTTCAAGATCACCCAGTAAGTTCATCTTAATAAGAAGGGAGTTCCACCATATATGTAGCAGAAGAAATGGTAATTAAAACAACAGCTAAATTTAAAAATTAATCATCTCATTACACCACTTGCCAATAAAAAGAGAAATTCAAGATCTAAACGACCAGCCCATTCTAATACACAAGACAAATTTTTGTATCAAATTGCTATAAATTTACCCAAATTGTCTGCATTAGTACAGTTATTAATTTTCAAAATGCAATGGACTAGACACCTAGACAGTATTGCTTGTACATGCAACAGAAGCCTTTTTCTTTTTCAATGATTATCAAAACTTCCTCAAAAAAATAAAACTAAATTTGCGAAAAAAAAAATGTAAGGAGACACATGATCACTGGGAAGTATTTTTTATACAGTGCTCATCAAGCCAAGAAATTATATCATTAAAAACTTGAATTATCATTTCATCTGGCTCACCCTCGAGAAGAGAATGGCAGGCATCCTTATAAAGGTTAAGCTTCTTGTCTGAACTTCTTGCTTTCTTGTACAAGGCCTTGCTCACAGATGGATCAGTCACAATATCTGCCTCTCCATGCAAGATCAATAACGGCAAAGAGACCTGTAATTATGGTAATTATGAGTCTAAATATAATTATAGTTCCAAATACTTTTCATAAAACTATTCTAATGTTGACAGAAAAATCCAGGTAAAACAAACTACTTCTCAAACAAACCCAAAGTCATATTTGCCAACATGTAATCTAGTGATTTTTTTTCTCTGGTAAATTGCTTGTTCCTATAACTCAGATCTGTAGGACTTCCTCATGAAGTGCATTTAAAAACAAAGATCTTGAAAAAGCATACACTATCTTGCTCTATATAATCTCATTTGCACCAGATGAATATACCATGAGATATATAAAGTGTAGCCTATGCAACACTACAGACTTGGTAACTCATCCTCATGTCAGTTGATGGAATGTTGCTGGAATCAGTCAACCAAATTAGGCAAACTGACATTTTAAACTTCAGAACGGTATAGCGAATTGGAAATTAATTAATTTCTATGCTTTGAATAGGTTAAGCATTTATAAATAGTGAGTGTCCTCTTTTATTGGACATTTATATATTTAAATCTTATTTGGAATGAATCCAGGCAATTTCAGAGAGGCCACGAATAATGTAACAGCTTTAATTCATAAAAGATTTCAGCCAGCTAGATAGGCCCCTAAAGAAAACTAATAAGAGATTTAATGCATGCAGAAAGAAAGATAAGTAAATAATGACAGTTAAAACTCGAAAGTATTGGGAAAAGAGGCACACAAAACAGACTGATTAGGATCCATTCTAAGCAGAAGTTGAAGACAAAGGCACAGTTAATTCAACTTTCTGATAAATGTAACAGAGAGAAGTCAGAGAATGAGCATACATCTTCCAATCGATGTTCTATCTCTTGAGTGGTTTTGAGCATCTCCACTGCAGTACGCAAGCGAGGTTTATCCTTGTAAGCAATAATGTTATAAGCTGTCTGCATTTAGAGAAATATTAAAAACATTTTAGATAAAAGTGTCCATTGTAGGAACAGGTGGACTGGTACAAAAAGGCAGTTAACATTTCACTGAGAATAAGATGCCAACATTACAGAGAACTGAAGCAATCGACATCATTAGTCTTTGCTAAAAGCATACAACATAAACATCTTATATTTTAAATCCATGGAATTATCTAATTGCTTAAAAAGAGACAAACCAGCTCCCTATATTTCACGTCTCTAAATGCTGCTTCAGCCAAATCCTTTTGTGGAACTAACTTAATTGTGGGAAGAAAATAAGCCACACCAATCAGAATTTGCTTGAGTAACCATGGGGGAACCATGTTATCTGCAATCTAAACAAAACAATTTCAGTTAATATAAGGTCAACTAAAACGGTTTCTAACTTAGGTTCAGAGGAGTACTTTGCACATAGGCGCGACAAGAACAGCACCATCCCATGCATTAGGTTGTTTTAGGTGCATTTTCAAAGCTACAGCTCCACCCAAAGACTGACCAAAGAGGAAGCTTGGGATAGTACAGAATTCAGGGCTCTCTGCAATTCAAATTTAACAAAATAATGTGAACAAGCTAGTATATGACACCATTTTCATTTTGATACTTTCACAGGAGAAAATAAATATGTTAAGTATAATATGATAAGTTATATACAGATCATTTAGTGAGAAATTTTACATTATGTATTTAATAACAAATTCTGAGAAAGAGAGATTAACACAAGATGCAAAGTCATCAAATGTCATGGTTTCAGTGATTGCAATAGATGATACTTTTGCTTCCAAATGAGCAAATCAATGGCTTGTCAGACTTGCAGTAAATGACACTGTCAACTTTAAAATCCAGTTGTTTCTCCTACACCATATAAGCAAAGAAAGCTATCAAGGAGAAGCCTAGCTTATGCCTGCGACATCAAAGGAATTATTCCATATGGAGGAAGAAAATTCACAACACAAAAACAAGTTTAATCAAATTTAGCCTCTCTTTAAGAACAGTGTGCACATGGGAAAAGAAATTTTCAAACATATTTATAATATAAGCCCTGTATTAGTCATAAATTAAAGTTCATGCAAGTTCATTTTGATCTAGAGGAACTCTAGAACAGAAAATCTATTTACTGAAAATCCACTCTTTAAAGGTCAATATGGTTTGAGCAACTAGCCTCTAAGAGATATATATGTGAGGGATCCACTTGGGTTGAAACTTAGAAGAAATAAAATCCAAAGATATAAAGGGGAAAAAAATTCAAAAACTTTCAACTAATTCAACTGGATGAAGAATTTTTTAATTATTAAGATCTCATAATAGAAAATAATTCTTTAAATTATCATCATGGTTGGGGAGCAAAGGAAGCTAAACCAGCCAAGAGAAAATTCAAAGAAACGTTGCAGCAAAGAGTCAAAAAAGTAGATTGAAAACTGGCAGCCAAGAACAGCCATTTTCCACACGGTTATTAAGAAATTAAGTTTTGTCATGATAACCAACATTTAAAGGCATTAGGAACAAAAGGTAAACCTCTTACAATTTCCTTCCAAATTTCCAATATAGCAAAATGTGTTTCCCTATTTGCTGATTTTGACTCTTTGGCAATAGAGTGATTTCAACTTTGCTTCTAATTACAAACAGTATACCACAAGCTACAGGGATTGCTTTGAAATCTCAACAGCAATTTCCATTAGGGCCACATGAAAAACTATATTATTTTGTTGACAAATAACAAAATTTATAGATGTAAGAACCCAAGTATGCATGAAAAACTCTTACCCACCTAAAAACATTAAGGATGAAAATCGATGAGTCTACAAGAAGCTAAGCAGAAGGTCTACTGGTATATTCCTATGATTTGAAGAATACTTATGCCCAGAAAAGGATGTCCTACACTTGAAAGCACAACACTTTTTTTTTATAAGTTATAAAGATTTATTGATATCAAAAAAGAGACACCCAGGTACACAAGGAGTATACAGGGGTGTACATATCAAATACAAATGTTACATAAATCAAGTAAATCCAAAATTGACGAAAAGGGTTGGTTTCTCCACACTAAGAACCAGTCCAATAAGGTTTTAAAAAATAATAACTTGAGATCAGGCATAAAACACTCACTATCGTCAAAGCACTTGCTATTTCTTTCCTTTCAAATACACCACATCAGACAATGAGACATAAAAGAAATTGCCTTCTTCTAAAATAAAAGCATGGAGGACTGCTAAAGCATATTTGTGTCAAAATTTACACATACTTTTGTGACTGTTTTACTATCAATTTTCTTCCACAAACTAAAAAACAAATATCTGTGTGAGCATGTGTTTCAGTGTTTGTGCATGTGGGAGCATGTGTTTAGTGCTTGCTATTTGTCTTATAGTACATTTCATAAGACAAATATGTAGCCATGACTCCATTACTTTTGTTTCTGGGAGTTGCTACACCAGACAGCTTGTGCTTACAATGAAGGATGACACCCATGTCGACAGAGTACAGCTAAAGGGGGAGAAAAACAACAATCAGTCACTGAAATGCAACAATATACTTCCTAGGAACCTTAAAAAAAACACTCATTGAGAAGACAAAGAAATTAAACAGCTTTCCATGTAGGTAAACAGTAAACCTAGTAATATTATTTCTCTACAAAATTACTTATTTTTAAAAGAAAAAAATTCTTTCACTACAAGATAAAAGAAAGGAAAAAAGAACATCGCTATTTAAGGTTGTTGCAGAAAGGCTCAACAAAAATGACATGAAAGTGTGAAACACGTTAGCTTTACCTTTGATTTTGGAGTATTGCTCAATCACATCATCAACAAGCATGTCAAAGCTAGGAATATAGCAGTGGAGACCTTCTGAAAGACCGAATCCTGGGTAATCCATTGCAAAAACTCCATATCCAGATGATACCAATTTTCTTGCAATTCCTGTTAAGAAAACCATTACCACATCAATAACTAAGTTCCATTATCACAAATTGGTCACTACAACTACTTACATGAGCTAATTGTCTTCAGTTTATTCAACCAAAAAGAAAAAAGAAAACAAAGATCCATGCCTTCACAGAAAAATGTGCAGGTATCTCCATAACCATGACAATAGTACACCATTGCTTTGGGGTGAGAGGTGGCTGGAAGCCAACTTTTTGAGAAAATTTTCAATCCTCTAGAGTTCACTTTATACGACTGTACAAGAATAACAAATTATCATCCTTAATGAAAAAGAATAGGAATATATACTCTGTAAATAAAACTATACAGATCAAGACATGAATTAAAAACAAATTATGCTAGCATTATAAATGACAATTTGTAAGAAACCTCTTTCACTGCCACCTAAGAAGGATTAAATGACGATTTAAAAAACAATGGAGAGGGGCGAAATCACTTTCCAATTTCCGTGGTTTTTAAGATAAATTCAAGTTTCCTATGGTTATTAATTAGTTTGTAGATAACTTTGGCACCTTTAACAGCTAGTAATAAATTAATAAAAGTAAATCACTGAGTGCAAAAATATTTTTTCACGAGAACTAAGTTTTAGCATCGAAAGTGATCAACAGGAATGAAGCTGCACTGCCCCAATCTAACAGGAAAGAAGACTCCCCATTTAAGGATAAGAAGAGAGTCAAAGACTCTAATGTTTCTCTTAATTGCAATTTGAGCTAGAATGAATGTTGGAGATCATTTATACTCAAATGACAGTTTTTAGAAAACCCTCCCCTTCCCCCGCTTCTCCCGTGCAGGGGACAAGGAAAAAGCAATGGTTTTCTGAACATATAATAAGCATATTTAAGCTGCATAAGCAAAAAAATTTCCACAACTGGCAGCTGGAGTCTTAAGAACAGGTGCATTTCACATCACCCTTTCTCCACTGCAACAAACCTCAGCCCATTAACATTACCGTAGTGTTTAAGCAAATCATATCAACAAAGGCTTGCCAATGGGAAGTTCTCAAGTTGCACTTATGAGATGTAAATCATGTAATGACATTGTTTGTTCACTTCAGATACCAAAAGTAAAACAAAACATTCAACTTATGACGCCTTAAGCAACTCCATTTCACACATCAAATCCTCCCTAGAAATAAAATTTGACCAAAAGGAAATAGATTTCATAGATGAAAAATCTTGATTCTAGAGTTCTTACCTCCTCCATTTTTACTCCATCAGATGGTATCTGCAACACAAAAAAAATAAAGTAATCAATATTACTAATTAAAAAATTGAATGAGGGTAAACAGTACACTAAAGTTTGTTTATCAGCCCATACCCATTAGCCATGGTCTCCAGGAGAGAATGGTCTGTCCCAAATATTTGTTAGAGTAAATTGATGCATTTTAAAATGTGTTACAGGCACAAACACTGCATGAAGTTCATTGCGTGTGTGTGTGTGGATTTGCAATGGAAAGAATGAAGCAATTTGAAAATAGCTAGTAATTACAAATGAATTCCACCAAAAACTAATTGCCTTAAAAAACAAAAGCAATTTCCTGAATAGTCTTAATCACTGAATTTCCTTTCAGCTATTATCCCTCAGTTGCCATTAAGGTCAATGAATCACACAGCTTTAGGAACTTCCAATCACAAAAATCATCAATTTTACCATTAAAAAAAAAAATCAATTCAACTTTTAATTTCAGTTAACCTCCCCAAAGAGTAGAGTCACAAAAAGACACAAATACATAGACAACCAGACAATAAAGATAAAACACAAATTGACTCATAAATGCAGTAAACAAATAAAATTCAAAAGCAAATTTGTATATTTGTATAAGAATACTAATTAAATTATATGAAAAAGACAGTTTTAAACCACAACTGTCTTAAGTTCATCTTTTCTAGACGGTGAATGCAACTGGTTTCACATAGAATAATAAAAGACATGCATAATTGATTCACCAATTCAACAAACCAATGCAATTGAAAGACAATTTGAAAGCAATAACTTCAACAAAAGATAGCTTGAACCATTGGATTCATTAAAGCAACAAACCAATTCAAACACACACGCACACATATATATGCATTGAGTCAGGCTGCACAATTTCATTCAATAAAACAATAAAAGAACACACCCAAGCTCACACATGTATATGAGTTAACTCGAACAGTTGGACAATTTGATTCACTCTAAAGCAATAAACTCTCACACACACAAAGACAAATATGGTTTCAAAGAAGGGTGTTTGGCATGTCATTGAACCGGCCCAGATAACAACAACATAACCGGTTAAAACTATTTTCACGATGGTAACTTGTTAAAAAAAAAAAAAAAAAATACCAGCTGAAAATTGGACTCAAATATATTCCTAATGCCAGTTTTAAATTTTACATTCACACACTTATATAGGAGAATTCTACCATACAAATTTACATAATTATTTTAAAATACATATTAAATAAAACAATATCCAATGTTAACTGTTAATATTAAGTATACATGATACATAACATCATAGAATGACCCAACATATATATACATATAAACTGGATACAGAAATAAAAGTAGTTTTAAAATATTGAACTCGTTTTTACTTTTTATTCAGCTATGTATATCAGAACTGAAACATTTCAATAATTTAACAAACACCCAGTTTTGACAGTAAACCAATGGGACAGAAAAACAAAAAAAGAAGAAACCTTGAACAAGATGTGATCAATCTGAAGCTGAATACCCTTGAAGGCCTCACGAGCGCGCTTTCTGGCCGGTACTTGGTCCATGTTAGCTTCCAAAATCTTCTGCAACTCTTCATCAACCCCACCCAACTTCACCACTGGCGCCATCACCTTTCTCCTTCTTCTTCTACTCCTCAATTCTACAAAACCCACTTTCTTAAAACACAAACCAATAACAACAACAATAGAGAATGCAACAGCTTTTGAAAACATAAAACAGTGTTAGAGTTTGACTGTTCTTTTTTTAATATTGTATGACTACCGTCAAATGTGCGGTGAGTGTAGAACTTTCCGGGGTTCAAAGCCATGTTGTGGGCTTTTATTCTTTTTCTATAACTATTATTATGATTTTGGCCCCTTGCTTTTTTTTCTTTTTTTTTAATCAGAGAGAGATAATGAGATCTGACTGACTTTTTTACTAATAAAAAAGGATAATGTGTTGGAGACGCGATCTTAGCGGAGGATGCTTTCAACTTTTAGGATGTGAAAACTCTGTGTTTGTTTTTTTGTGTTTTCTGAAAATACTCTAATGTGTTGTTTTACTTGTTTTTTTTTTCCTTTCTAAGTTATTTAGAAGTGGAATTTTTTTTTTTAAATTAATAACGGGAGGAGGATAATTTAAATTCTAGAGATCTCTTTTGAAAATATTAGAAGATGACAACTAATATCAATGTGCGATTTTTTTTTTTTTTAGAAAGATGTGGCCATGTGGAATTGTTTTTTATAGAGGGTTTGTTTTTTTTTTTTCCTTTTTTTAAGGGGAAGATTCTAAGCTCAAACTAGTATTTTATTATATGTTATTTTTTGGTAACTGAACAAAGAAAAGTAGTGTTTTGAAAAATGGGAGATTAAACAAAAATGAAAAATAAATAATATTTTAATAAAATGGGATGGGATTTAGAATAAGGAATTTGAAAAGTGGGAGAAATTAAAAAAAAAAAGAATAAATGAATAATATTTAAATAAAATAAGATTTAGAATAAAAAATTTGATTGGGTGTTTTGAACTATGATTAACTAAAATAAGAAAAAATAAAACTTTTATCCTAAAATAGCAAAAAAATTTAATAAATCCTAAAATAGAGAAAAATTCAAGAAATTTAATGTGAATATCTGAAATAATTCTAAAAGGATCTCAATTTAAAATAATTTAACATTAAAATATGATAATGCTTCTATTATCAGTGGGCTGAACTGTCTTCGATGTTATCAATCAAAGGGTCGCTAGTGAATCCTGAAAGAAGAACAGTAAGTCAGAGGAGACCGGTAGAGGCTGGCCAAGAATCCTCCGATGGCAAAGTTAGTATCTTTGTGGTTTTTTGTTAAGGAAAAATGAAAGGAAGTGTTTAAATGAATACCTTTTTTGCAGATCAGTGCTTTTATAGCACACCCACAGAACAGTCATCTCCCTTCATGTAAATCAACGGTTTCGGCAGAAACCGTTATAATTGTTTTTTGATACCGTGTCGTTTGGCCTGATTGATCTAATTGTCGTTGGCAACGATTCCCATCAATTTTGTCGATCACGAAGCGAGGTGTGATGCCCTATGTCGAAACAGTAATGTTAATTGTGCAGTTTGCTCAGGACGAGATTATGATCAGGACAAGATCATTTCTAATTCTCGTCCTCCCTGTTTCGCTCAGGACGAGATTTCCTCGTCCTAACTTTCACGGACAAACACCATTGATAAGGACGACCATCATGGACGAATATGGAGTTGGGTTTTTTCTACTATCATCAAAATATATTATCTTCCAAATTTTGCCATGGTAGTATGCCTATTGCCCAATTAGAGAGAGTAGACATGGTGGGTAGTTTTTTTTTTTTTTTAAGAGCATTAATATTGGGGTTGTAAAAAGTAAGAACCCTGCAGTTGCTATTTTACCCCCCTAGATCCTTAAAATCATGCCATATCCAAGTATGTAAACCCAAATTTTTTTCCCTCCCCGCTACAGTTTAAGGTTGCATATATGCAACCTCACTATTCATAGGTTATATTCTTAAATCCTATTATTTTATTATCTCCCACTTCTCTCTCTCTCTCTCTCACTCTCTCTCTCTCTCTCTCTCTCTCTCTCTCACACACACACTATTATGTTTTCCCCTTCTTGGTCTCTCTCTCTCTCCTTTCTTCTCCATCTCTCTTCTTTATCTCTCCCTCTTCTCTCCCTATTTCTCTTTTCTTTTTTTCCCCTTCTCAGTCTCTCCCTTTCCGAATCAATGGTTGCTGGGTTTCAATGGTGGTGTTTCGGTGGTAGAGTTGAATCGATGGCTGGGTTTGGTGGTGGGTCATTTTGATGCTTGCTAGGTCTGTTTGGTGGTGGGTTTAGATGCTTGTTGGGTCTATTTGATAGTAGGTTTCGGTGATGGTTGTTTTAGTGGTTGGGTTTCGATGGTGGTTGGGTTCTATTCGAGGTAGTGGTGGTGGTGGTGGCTGGTGGTTTGGGTTTTGGGTTTTGGGTTTTGTTTGAGTGTGGTGATTTTCAGTTTAGGTGTTTTCTAGTTGTGAGCCGCTGAGTCAACTCGAACTCGTTTCGATGGCAATTCAGGAGGAAGAGGATAAAGTTAGACTTGGACCTGTTGAGCTTGGGTGAGTTCCAAGGAGTGTAGGTTTGGCAAGTGGTGGAACGATGAAGATGACGATGAGGAGGAGGAGGAGGAAGAGTTGGTGAGAACAAAGAGGTTTGGGATAGATATGAAGTTAAATGGCTGTCCTGAATGTTTAGAGCAAGGGACTAATTTTCAAGTGTTTAGCATTTATCTTATATTTATTGAGTAATTATAGGAAAGAATTTTTTTGAAATAGTCCCAAAGTGTTGACCAAGACTTAAATTCATAATTCATAGATTACCTGAGATCTAAGAACCATCAGAACAATTCTTAAGATTAGAGATGAGAAACAAAATTTTCTAAAGAACTTGCTAAAATTTAGGGATGAAAAACAAAATTTTAATAAAATTTAGAGACTAAAATAATATTTTACCCATATAAATTATAATAAAAATAATGAATACTTATTAAAGTCATGACCTCTTAAATGTTTGGGTCTTAATTGCAATGAATGCTTATTAAAAATTCAAGGAATAATGCAATAAAACTTACATAAAAAGGTTGAAAAGAAATTACAAAACAGAAAAATAACGTTAAAAACTTTGACTTCATAATCATGAATATCATTTTTCCTAAAAAATAATTACAACGTTACCGTGAAGAAACAAAATTTTCCATTTTGTTTAAAGAAATAATGTGATGACGGTGTTTCATTTTCAATTGAGTTTTTTGTATCTTACGATGTGTGAGTGGTGTGTTTGCGTGTGCTTGGTTTGGTTGGGTTGGGGTGTGTAAGTTGGACACGTCAATTGAGTTCCACTGTGTAGAAGAAGGAAGAAGCGTCCAAATGTTAGAGGAGAGATGAGAGATGATGGGTAGACACGTGTGGCTTTTATTAGTTGCAGAGGATCGTGAGTGTGTGGTCGCTGAAAATGAAACAAGATTCAAGGAAGGCCACTACCGAGTGTTACTCCATTCCACGTAAGTTTATGTTGGGTACTGGTACTGTGTTGTATGTACCATGTACGGGTACTAGACCTTGAAGTTTTTTTTTTTTTTTCTTTTTACATTCAAATTTATGGTATTTGATGATTGTTTTTTATCATCAAGATAAAAAATAATCAATTGACCTTTTGTGTTGGCATGGATAAAACCCCATATCTACTTATGGTTATGGTATTCGTTTTAAGATGAATGTTTTTTATTATCAAGTCAAGATACTAATTAATTTTTTGTATAGGCTGGAATTGAAGTTCAAATATCTTATTTAAAAACAAAAGATTTTATCAATTGAGTTAATTAAAATCCAAAAGATTGTTTGTATTTAGAAGTTTAGATGGATTGGAAAGAAACAAATAAAATTTATCTTGAAGAAAAATCTATTTATGCATATAATTTTATAAGAATTGCCTATAAATACATTATCTAACCGAATAAATATGTAATTATTTTGATACAATTACAAAATTGGCTTTATCTACTTGGAATTAGTTACTATTTGCTTATCTATTATATACCACAATTAAAAGTTGGAATTATTTAGTGTTTTCTTATCTATTATCTACCACAATTAAAAATTAAGACAAATGAGATTTAATTTTTCAATTAAATTTCAATTAATCGTTTTAAGGACCAACCAAAATTAATTTAAGATTTTGAACCCCCCCCCCAAAAAAAAAAAAAAAACCTAGGATTATCGTATGCATGCATGTCTATGATAAGTTCATTGATTGGCTAATGAAATTTAAGCTTTTAGAAAACCATGATCTAAGTATTGTTTTGCACACTTGTAACACCCCAAACCCATACCAAAGATTTAAAAGCATAACCTGTCTTATAAATAATCAACATTTGCTATAATGGACCAGAGCGTAATTAAATATCCATAAATAAGAATCAAACCATCAAATCTTTCTTATAAAATCCATCAAACTAAAACTTTAACAATAAAGTCTCCAAATACAATCCCAAATAGTTTCACGAATACTAAATTCACTATCCTAAGAAAACATAATAAAATAGTCCATCAACTAACATAGCTCCAAAAGAAGTCTTCAATTTATGGCTTTAAGAGCATTCGCATCAGGAAATGTCATCCTATCCTATTTTACCATTTCGAAAAGTTATTTTATTAATTATACAATATCGTTTTACAATACACTCAGCATCTCAACTTTTATTTTCCTATTCTACTCAATAAAATAATGGCGTAAATGCATTTTTAGTCCCTACATTTTGACTTTTTCCATTTTAGTCCCTACATTTTGATTTTTTTCCATTTTAGTCACCAAACTAACTGAGAAACTGACGGATGAATAAAATATTTTTTTTTCCACGTTGGACAATAAAATAATAATTTTTTATTATTATTGACTAACTTTTCTTCAAAACGTTAAAACCCATGTCTGAATCGACTGATCAGTTCCTTGTACCACTTCTGCCGCCTTCTTTTTTTCCTTCATTCTTCTTCTCCCCCTCTCTACAGCTTCAGTAGAAAGGGTATTAAGAGACACGTATCACAAGTTGGGTGTTGGCTCTTTTCTTCGTGTTTTTGCTAGCCTTTGCAATCGAGGTGTTGTCCATCTTGCCCAATGTCAAGCCTACAAGCACGAATCCCATGCTGGGCGCCTTGACTCAAACCATCATATATACTTGTCGCATGGGTTTTGCTTACTTAGTCATGCTCTCTGTCATGTCCATCAACCTTGGAATCTTCATAGCCGCCCTGGCTTCCATTTCTAACAGGTACCCGAAATATACAAAAGCAAAAACCAAATTATTCACCAACAAGCACGTCCCAATATTTACAATCCTCATATAATCCTATACTTGGAAAACAACACACACACAGTGAACAAAAAATAGGGAACTGTAGGGAAAACACGAAGAAAAGAGTGAACCTAGGCCGAATGGAGTGGGTGTCGTTCAATTTTGGTCGGATGAATGAGCCATGTAGGTGATGAGGTGTGCTTTGTTTTGGGTTATACGGAACAGGGGCTAAAATAGTTTCGGTTTGGGGGGTAAAAACATGAAGAGGTCATGTGCATGTAGAAAACGTATAACCCAAAATATGCACACGTTTATATTCACCTCTTGCATTGCATTCAATATGACTCAAAGAAATGGTTGAGTTGGTTTTTATTTTTTATTCAACCCTTAATCCTGGAAAACATTAGGTGAGTCATATTGAATGCAATGCAAGAGGTGAATATAAACGTGTGCATGTTTTGGGTTATACATTTTCTACATGCACACGACCTCTTCATGTTTTTACCCCCCAAACCGAACTATTTTAGCCCCTGTTCCATATAACCCAAAACAAAGCACACCTCATCACCTACATGGCTCCTTCATTCGACCAAAATTGAACGACACCCACTCCATTCGGCCTAGGTTCACTCTTTTCTTCGTGTTTTCCCTACAGTTCCCTATTTTTTGTTCACTGTGTGTGTGTTGTTTTCCAAGTATAAGATTATATGAGGATTGGAAATATTGGGATGTGCTTGTTGGTGAATAATTTGGTTTTTACTTTTGTATATTTCAGGTACCTGTTAGAAATGGAAGCCAAGGCAGCTATGAAGATTCCAAGGTTGAAGGACATGACAAAGAGCATGACTAAGTAAGCAAAACCCATGCGACAAGTATATATGATGGTTTGAGTCAAGGCGCCCAGCATGGGATTCGTGCTTGTAGGCTTGACATCGGGCAAGATGGACAACACCTCGATTGCAAAGGCTAGCAAAAACACGAAGAAAAGAGCCAACACTCAACTTGTGATACATGTCTCTTAATACCTTTTTGCTGAAGCTGTAGAGAGGGGGAGAAGAAGAAAGAAGGAAAAAAAGAAGGCGGCAGAAGTGGTACAAGGAACCGATCAGCCGATTCAGACATGGGTTTTAACGTTTTGAAAAAAAGTTAGTCAATAATAATAAAAAATTATTATTTTATTGTCCAACGTGGAAAAAAAATTAATATTTTATTCATCCATCATTTTCTCCGTTAGTTTGGTGACGGAATAGTGCTTCAAGGACTTAAATGAAGGACATTAATTGGTTTAGGGACTAAAAGTGGTAAAAATAAAATGTAAAGACTAAAATGGAAAAAAGTCAAAATGTAGGGACTAAAAATGCATTTATGCCTAAAATAATATATATTATCCACTAAAATATATAACCAAAAAAATAATTTCCTCTCTCTAATTTCTCTGTTCCTTCCTCCCCTGTCTCTCTCTCTCCACCATGAACAAACCCAAACCCCAACCACCTCCTTCACCTAGCAACAATCACTTACCCATCCTCTGCCCAGCAACAGTCACCCACAACACGGACCCAAATCACTGCTACATGGACCCAAATCCTCTGCCCAGCAAATCACAACAATCCCAAAACAAAAAATTGAAGAAAAACCCACCATCAATCCATGCCGATTGCCACCACCACCAAACCCAAAAACCATAGCAAGAACAACTACATGAAAATGGCCACCTTGCCACCACCACGCCACCAACTAGCAATCACCACCACAACTAAACTCACCACCAACAACAACCATAAGAAACAACCACCAAGAGGAAAAGAAACACTAAAATTTTCCAAAAATCACCACCACTAATCAAGGAAATTGCCAAGAAACACAAAAAATTGCCAAAAACACACTAAGAGAAAAAATCACTTCAAACCCACGATCGAGGAAATCACTTTAAACCCACCACGCTGACTCGCCGATCTCCATAAGCCACCAATTAGCAAACCTAAGCCACCAATCAGCAAACCCAAGCCACCAATTAGCAAACCCATGTCGCCGATTTGAAACCCAGGCCATCAAAAATGCCTAGAAAAATGCCATCATCACTTTAAACCCACCACGCCGACTCGTCGATCTCCACAAGCCATAGATTAGCAACCCCAAGCCACCAATTAGCAAACCTAAGCCATCGATCAGCAAACCCAAGCCATCGATTAGCAAACCCACGCCGCCGATTTGAAACCCAGGCCATCAAAAATACCTAGAAAAATGCCATCACCGTCGTGAGAAACACCATCACCAATCAGCAAACGCCATCACTGCCACGCCTTTATCAGACCTTGCTTCGACCAACAGCGAGTCAGAGAGTGAGAGAAGGTAGATGAGAAAATAGAAAGAGGGAGTTGAGAAAGAAAGAAGACATCTCAGCCCCAGTGAAAGAGAAGACAAAGGAGAGAGAGAGAGAGAATAACAGTGATTAAAAAAATGGATGCAATAGTGTTACAGTGCCATCCTACATTTAGGATGGTATTGTAGCAACATTGTAAAAATTTTTACAATTGTTCTTATTTGGCAGTTCGGATGCTGAGCTCCTTTGGGCCTAAATGCCAAATTTTTCTTACATTTGGCATTTCCCAGGCCCAATGCAAATGCTTTAATGATCTACCACCAAAAAATATTTCACTGCTCTAATCTGAAACGGTGAAGAAAGGGGGTGAGCTAGAAACTCAATAAGAGACTATATAATATGAGAATGTCTTTCAAAACAAAATAATAGTATTATTTACAAAATATAATATTCACAAATAGTTTTAACAGTAATATAATATATTCTATAAAACTGTCAGAAAGAAAACATTTAACTATAACATTGTAATCAGTAAATAAAATAGTAAACATTTCAATTAGCCAAAATACATTAAATAGGTAGAAACAATATATTATAGTAATCGGTGGCGATGCCACATTGGGTTCAGGGTGTTCCCAGGAACACCCTGACCCAAAAAAAAAAAAATATATATATATATATATATATATAATAATTTAAATTTTTTTATTTGTTTACCCATTAAAAAAAATATATGAACACCCTCAAGTAAAAGCAGGAACACTCTCAAAAGTTTTATGCCAAACAAATTTTGAACTAAAATCTTTAAAAAAAAAAAATGGTAACAAAGACTCTGGAAAAAAAAAAATGTTACAGAACAAGCCCAAAAATAAAAGCCCAACATTAATCCTAAACAAAACCAACCCCAGCCAGATTTTTAAATCAAAATAAATTATTAACTAAATACCCAACAGGCCCAACCCAAACATATTCTCAAAAAAAAAAAAAAAAAAAAAAAAAAAAAAAAAAAACCCTACCTTCTTCTTCATCTTCTTAGTTACAGACCCTTCTTCTTCTTGTTTTTTTTTTTTTTTTTTTCTTCTTCCTCTGGTGGGTTTGGGACCCTTCTTCTTCTCTTCTTCTCTTTTTTATTTTTACTTCTGGTGGGTTTCGGTCCTACTGCCAGTCTGCCTTTTCCTTTTTATCTGTGTGTTGTATAGGTAATGTATGTGACTATTTGTCTTAAATTTTATCTGTGGGTTTCGGTCCTTCTTCTCTTCTTCTCTTCCTTAAATTCTATGTCTTTTGTTTTACATTTTTTATTTGTTCTGTTTTTGCCAGCCCACCAGTGGTTTTGGTGGAATTTTTTAATGATAAATATTTTGTCCATGGGCTAGGCTAGCTGTTAAGTCTATGAGAGCCCCGAACCCTCCTTTACATGTATTTGGTTATTCTTTTAATAAAAGTATTCTACCTTTTCAGTCAAAAAAAAAAAAAAACTAATATTAACATCAATTTTTATTTTTTCATATTATTACTCTTATTATATTTTATAAATGATTGAACTTATTATTATTATTATTATTATTATTATTATTATTATTATTTGGGCTTAAAGATTACATATTAGTTGAAATATGTACTTATAACTTCTTTAAAACCTTTAAAAATTTAAATAGGTTTTTTTTATTAATAATATATTTTTTTTCATTATAAAATAACGTAACTCTGAAACACCCTAAAACGGTACACTGAAATAGGCTGGTATCGAAATATTCCGTTCCAATAGGCAAACTGAAACGGGGTCCGAAACGGTATTCATAACATTGATTATACGAATATGCGTCCGCCGATTAAAATCAGAAGCCTAAAATCAGGAACTTACCTAACCTAAAATCAGAAACCACCTAAAGAAAAAAAAATCATCAACGACAACGCCTTACGCCTCCGCCTGAAACCTCATCATCAAGCACATAGGCGCGACGGGGCGACAGTGCCTCCGTTCATTTCTTTTCTTTTCATTTTTTTTTCCTTTTGAGGTTTTTTGGTATACAAAATGCAAATTTGTTTTGGTTTTAAGAACAATTTTTTTTTTTTTCAAGCACAAACTTCATGCCGGCCAAATCTTGAATTTCGGCCTGTATTTACCGAAATGTCCCAAAACACTCGAAATAGACTGAAACGACGTGAAATTTTTTCGAAGTAGAATAGGGTAGGTTATTGTTCCGATTTGTCTAGGAACACACTGGACAAATTCCTGAAGTCGCCACTGATAGTAATAAACAAATTTTCCACTTATAAAGGTCAATAACAATAACACTAACCTCAAAGAGGCAACACTGGCTCCAAAGAGCAAACGATAACACTGGCTTCGAAGAGCAAACGATAACACTGCACTACACCACAATAACACTACTTCGGTCGAAGACCACCACTTAACCCCATGTTGGCAATGGTTGTTGACTGTTTGAAAACATTCTTACTATATTGTCAATACAAACATATATCATACAATGAATACTTTCTCAAAAATGTAGTTTTGAGTCATTCTTAACATATACAGTTTCAAAGTAACATACAATAAATAATAAAATTCAAGTATGTATATAGCATTGACAATGATATAAGATTTTGAAACTTCACTTTTGCAATTATGTGTGTGTGTGTGTGTGTGTGTGTATTTACCAAAAAATATATATAACTATACGTCTTGAGAAACGTCATGTTCTGAAGTCCACTTACCTCTAGTTGCTAAACCAAGCTTCACTTCAATTGTCCGGAACGATGTCAACTAGAACATAATTAAGGATCAAATAACTCAATAAGGGCAAGTTTCAAATAACCAAAAAGTCCTCTTATAAAACTTTTCCTTAGCCACTATGAAGATTTCGCAATATTAAATCTAACATGGCTTTCTAATATACATCATGTCTATACTATATTCTATATAATTGTAGTGTAATCCCTAATACTACAATCTACTATACCTATATATATATATATATATATATAGACCATTGAACACCACCTATGGATGTCTATATAGGCTTAACTTATAAAGAATGGTGATACTACTTCAGATATATATTAGGATCCCTTTCAAAATCAATAAACTAATGTATGTTTATATAGATTCTTCCATGATAACCTATTTTCCCTTGAATATATCAATATAATTTCTAAGACTTCCATGCAACTATGAGATGATGAATCCTAAGTCAAAGATGCATTTAATGATTCCAATAAAGTATGTATAGTTAGATGTTTACCTCAGTACAATATTAACTTGCTGGTTGCTCTAGTAATACCACGTTATTCTATTCTTTTCAATGTAGAGAAACCCTAATTCTCTGCTCCTAAACCTTTACACACTAAGTACTAACTTATTCTCTTCTTCTTTTTTTCTCGAAATCATGTAGTCTCTCCCTACCTTTCACGTGGCTAACTTAAAAAGACCCAATATATATATATATACACCTCTAAAATAACACTCCAATTCAGTTTAGGAAGACCAATCCCACTCCAATTAGTACTCTTAAATAAATTCAGCTTTACACATTAATTACATTTCCTACTTGGGCTGGAATTTAAAACCCACTAAAACTTAAATAAGCTTCCAAGACTTTAATTCCTAATTAAACTCAAATTAAAGTTGTTTAGATAGGCTAGAACTCTAAAGGATTCCAATAACACTTAAACTCCTAATCCAAATAAGTTTTAATCTCTTATCCTTTTCCTTAACTGATAAGGAGGCTAAAAGTTTAATATGAATAATCTACAAAATGACTTTCACGTTACATCTTCTTTTATTTATTTTCTTTGTAGTGATCATAATATAAAATAATATCACCCTCAAAATAAATTAAATAATTCATCAATTTCACGCTAGAAGCAATTAATCTAAATTTAATTGAGGCGGGTGTTATACACTAAAAAAGACCAAATCATCCTTGATTGCACAATGACCACTTGTGATGTGAATCTTAACGTTACGGACATTTATGGAATTTTCCCCTAAGTAAAATTATTATTTTACCTTTAATGCTAAAATCGTTGAAAATTTGTGAATTTTATTGGTTGTAAAATGATTCGGGGCATTTCAAGTAGTTATATTCTAATCCTCTTGTATATGTGAATGAAAATAAACCTTGAGAACTTAGTGTTCATTGTAGAGGCACCTAACCACCTATCAATGTGTTCTAAGCAACTCACTTTCTATCTAACTCTCCGTTTGTTTCGATGGAAAACTTTATATAAAGATAGTTTTTCATGTTTTCTAGTGTTTGGTAGTAACTAAAAAAATGAGTTAAAGGAAAACAATCTTTGGTCAACAGAAAATGTATGTCTTATTTTTAAAAATTGTTTTCCATGAAATATTTTTGAAAAACAACTCTATACAACAAGCTAAATAAGGGAAGTTAAAAAATTGTTTTCCAACTCATTTAAGGTTGCTACCAAACATAGGAAAAATAAGATAATTTTATAGAAAATATTTTTTGGAAAATGAATCGTTTTCTAGAAAACATTCTAACTGAAAAAAATAGAGCGTAATTATAAATCATATCATAGTCCATCACCTTCTTTGTATCATAAAATGGGATGTTTATAGCCAAAAATCTTGTAGCTCAACTAGCACATCATAGTATTTCCAATAGAGACATTTAGGATTTGAATATGCCTACCCCAACCATGTCTACACACACACACACACACACACAACCATGACTTTTTGATATAATCTTTCTTAACCAATAAAGTCATCCTTATAATTAAATCTCACACAATACACCTAACGTTGTTATTATTATTATTTTTTTTTACTTTTTTTTTCCCAAGATGCTACTTACGCTTATGTTTTAATCTAATAATTTCATCTTACTTATTGTCCTTTACTTTTAAATTTGCATGCAGAATATTATGCCAATGGAAGTTTACTATATATAAGCAAAACAATTGACACTCATTTAAGTTCTTTGTTCTCTTATGTAAGTTTTTAATTTTTTGGGAAAATTGAAATTTATACACCTGTGATTTGGCCAAAATTTAAGTTGCCTACATGTGATTTGAAATTTGACACTTTACTCACCTAAGGTTAACTTAGTTAGATTTCTATAATCAACCTCTGTTAAAAACAGGGCTAAATATGTAATTTTGTTCCACTTTTATGTCTCCTCCCTCCAAAAACACAAAAAACATAAAAATACAAGATCAAATAAGATCAAAAACTATCCATTGGAACACTTGCATCATGAAATATCAAACCATAAGTAGGAAACTTAAATTTTGGTCAAAACTCAAGTGGGTAAAGTGTCAAATTTTAAACCGTATGTAGGCAACTTAAATTTCAGCCAAACCACAGGTGGGTAAATTGTAATTTGCCCTAATTTTTTTACTCTCACTAATTAGTAAATTAATTTTATATTATTTGTTGGGATATATTTTCTCAAATTAAGGGATAATATTTAACAATTGTTTAATTTAGGTAAAACTTTATCATTTAAATTTCAAAATAATTTAAATTCTATTCAAACCAAATGTCTATTATAAAAAATTCTAAACTTAAATCCCAAACAACAACTCACATTTTCTTTCTTAAAAAAAAAAAAAAAAAAACATTTTGACTTCTACTCCAACTAAAAGTCTATTATCAATATTTTAAGAACAAATAATTAGTAAATTAATTTTATACATTTAAACTTCAACAAATTTATATTCTATTCAAATTAAGTAAATAACATTTAACAAATATTTAATTTAAATAAAATTAAAAGTCTATCATCAAGATTTTCTAAACTTAAATCCCACACAACTCACGTTTTTGTTTTTGTTTTTTTTCCTCAAGTTGCATCCTATAAAATTAATTTTTTATTAGAATATTAAGTTACAAGACTCTTGATTAAGGGATATGATTTAATAATAATTTAATCTAGATAAAATTTTATAATCTAAGTTTTAGAAATTTAAATTCTACTCCAACTAATAGTCTATTATCAAAATTTTCATATATATATATATATATATATATATATTAATTAAGCCATGACTTTTCGATATAATCTCTCTTAACCAATAAAGTCATCTTTATAATAAAATCACCCGCAATACACCCCACGTAGTTATATTTTTTTCATTTTTTTTCCCCAAGATGCAACTTACACTTATGTTTTAATCTAATAAATTTATCTTACTTATTGTTCTTTGCTTCTGAATTTGCATGCAGAATATTATGCTAAAGAAAATTTATTATAAAAAGGCAAAATAATGGGCAACCATTTAAGTTCTTGGTTCTCTTATGTAAGTTTTTTACTTTTTTTATATTCTCAATTTTTGAACTATTTTTTTTATGTTTTGATTTTGGATTTTGGTTATTATATTAATTTTTTGAGTGTGTTGATTTTTTTAATTAAACTATCACTAGGAAAAAAATTGTATTGAAGAACTATTTTGTTTATTATTTTTTGTACTGACTAGAACATAAATTAAATATAACTCAAATAAGAATGATCAAACTCATTCCATATCTCATATTAAGAAATTAGCACAAAGCACAAAGAGAATTTTCAAATATAAAAATAGATAAACACTTATAAAGTTCGAACTCTAAACAATTAGAACTTAAAACATTTTTTTATTAAAATTAAGGTAAACTATCCTATACACCATATTTCAATTTGATCCATAACCTTTCAATTATGTCAATTTGGTTCTTAACCTTTCAATATTATGTCAATTTAGTCATTGTTGTTATCTTTTAATTGAAAATTGATGACATGTCTAAGGGCAAAAATAAAAAATTAGCTTCCATTGATGTGACAATAAACTAAAATTTTATTTTGGTCGTTTTTCATGTCAACAATTTTCATTTAATATATAACGGCATAGACTAAATTAACACGATACTAAAATCTTAGAGACCAAATTGACACAATTAAAATGTTAGGAACCAAATTGAGATATTGTGTAAAAGATAAGAACCAAATAATGTAGTTTACCCTTAAAATTATTTACCTAATTTATAATTTATTATTACTATTTATTTAATAATTTTGCTTTAATTATTTTTAAAAAAAATATAGCTTACTTATGAATCTTTATCAATGATGCACAGGAATAATACTAGTAAGATGTATTTCTGAACTACGACTCTTCATGAATTGGGGAATTTTTATTCAGTAATTTGTTTACTAAAAAATTTACCCCATTGTGGCAAAATAAATAGTATCTTTCTTTTTATAAAAACCTAACAAACCCCTTTTATTCCCTCTTAAATATCAGTTTGCTTCTAATTGATAAAATTATTGCATGACTTGTTCATTTTGTACGTACGTTTATAATTTTCTCTAAGGATTGTCCGTCCGCGTTTGCGTTAGATTTACAAAAAAATTGGAGAGAACTCAAGACAGCCTGTGAAGACTCATTTGGTTTTGCAGCTTATGCTTACATTTTTTTTACTTATTTAACCTGTCTAGTAGTGGGTTCCAGTAAGTTTAATTGATAAAGTCTCTGATGGTTGAATAAGATTTGTAGTTCAATCTCAGTCTACGCTAAAAACTGATTGATGTTTTGGTCTGATGATAAAGAGTTGTCATCAAGAGCGAATGCCATAAGTTGAAACTCTCAAAAAAAAAAAAAAAAAAAAACCTTATCTGGTACTATTGTATAGTTGTTTTTTTAACTTCAATTTTTTTTAGATGCATCTGTAATTTTTTTCAACTTATTTTTTTGAAAAAATAAATTATATCAAACCAACTCTAATGATCCATTTGGTTGGAGGAGAGGAAAAGTGGAAAGATACAAGAGATTTAGTTTTCTCTCATTTGTGTTTGGTTGAGAGGATATGGAAAAGTGGAAAAATAGAAAACTTATTTGTTTGGTTGAGAAGAAAAATGAGAGAATGAAAAATGAAGTTGATATAAATTTACAATTATGTCCCCATTAAATAAAACAAAAAAGTAACACATTTTTTATTAAAAAAATTGTGTTTGGACATTTCAAAAAAAAAAAATTAATAGCACAAGCCAAAGGAAGATGAGCACACCAAAAAAAAAAGTGCTACTAAAAAGTACAAGAAAAGCCACCCAAAAAAAAAAAAAAGTAGAAAAAAGAAAGATAAAAAAGATAATAAAAATAAAAAAAAGGGCAAGACCACAGAGTCTTTTGGCTGAATATTACAAAAAATGAAGTTTATTTGTGATATGGGCACTGTTCAAACTTATTTGGGAAAATGATGAGAGAAGCAAATTTCGGCAATGGTGTTGCCAAAATTCTAAGAAAAAGTATGAGAAATGAGAGAGAAATGATGTGATGGAGGGAGAGAGAGACAATTGAATTTTAGTGATGTAGTTACCGAAATTCTTACCCAAAATGCAACCTACCCAGGAGGAGTGCTCGAAAAGGAGAGAGAAAAATAGGAATTGTGTGTGGCAATGGAGTTGCTAAAATTGTAACGGAGAGAAAAAAAAAATTTAAGGCAATGGAGTTGCCAAAATTGTGGGGGAGAGGAAAAAAAAAGAATTATGGCAATTGAGTTGCCCAAAATGCTGGGGAGGAAAAAATAAAAGAAAAGAATTGTGGCTTGCCAAAACTGGAGAAAAAGAAAAAAGAATTGTGGCAATTTTTTTTTTTTTTTTTTGAGAAGGAGAATTATGGAAATTGAGATGCTGAAAATGTAGGAAAGAAAAAATAAATAAATAAATGAAAACTAAAACTGTGGCTTGTCAAAAAAAAAAAAAAAAAAAAAGGCAATGGTCAATGGTGTAGCCGAAATTGTGACTTCCATAATTTTTTTTTTTCTCTCCCTTACAATTTCGACAAGCCACGATTTTTTTTTTTCTCTCCTACATTCTCAGCAACTCAATGGCCATAATTTTTTTTTTCTCTCCCTCACAATTTCGGCAACTTCATTGCCACAATTCCTATTATTTTCTCTCCTTTTCGGACACTTCTTTAATCTGGGCAAGTTGCATTTTGGGCAGGTATTTCGATAACTACATCACCAAAATTCAATTGTTCTTTCTCCCCCTCCTTCACATCATTTCTCTCTCCTCTCTCATACTTTTTCTTAGAATTTCAGCAACACTTTTGCCGAAATTTGCTTCTCTCCTCATTTTCCTAAGTAAGCTTGAACAGTATTCATATCACAAATAAACTTCATTTTTTTTTTTTTTTGGTAATATTTAGCCATAAGACTCCAAGAACACGCCCAACTTAGAAGGAAAAGAAAAAGGAAAAGGAAAAAAAAGGGCAAAAACACAGCCAAAAAAAAAATAATAATAAAAACTAGCAAGAACAAGTAAACGATGCCCATGTGCATTGTGCATATGGGCATTTTGGTCTGCTCAAACTGAGTTGTTCTCCCCTCTAGTTTTCTCTTCATTTTGGGGAGAAAACTTTTTGGTAGGTCTAAGGAGAAAACAGCCGGACCCTACCATTTATTTTCCCTTCCTTATCTCAACCAAACAACCACCAAACAACCACTTAAAATGTTATATTTTTACTTTTTTCTCTTAAATTTTTCATACTTCCTAAAATTTCTCCAAACAAACGACACCCTAAATTGCTTGGACTATTGTTTCGATGGGCTTAATGCTGTTGCCGTAAAAGTATTGCTGAAAAAAAAAAGAGGGGGGGGGGGGGGGGGGGGGTTGTTGTCAAAAAACATACCTAGGGACCGGGGTTCGTACTTAGCGTTCGCAATTCGCATGATACCAAGATTCAATAGCTTCCTATTTCATTTTTCTTTTATTGAAACATTTTATAATTTCGTCTAAATTAAAAAATCGAGTTTCACGTTCTTGAATTCCTCCCACACGTAACTATTTCAATGAAAAGGATTTTTTTTTTTGGAGGCAGGTAGTTGCCTATTTTGAAAGACTTTGCTTTCGATTTGACACACGCTGTCCAGCTTCGGCCGGCGGCCCGCTTGACCAATCCATTGGTGTTGAATTGAATTTCATTGCTTATTTCATATCATTTTTATGAGCAGTATATGCAATATAAGTTTTATAACATTAAGCTTACAAACTGATATTTCACCAATCATAAAAAAATAATTCAAATACTCACCATATACAAAGTGCTTGGGGGTATAAAAAGAAAATGTTTGAGCTGTGGGGTTAGCAGTATATTGTAATTATTTCTATAAAAAAAATATATTCACTAATCATATTCATTGTTATATCACTTTGTAAGTTTTATGTAGTAAAATTTGTAATACATTTAGCATTTTCCAATTTTTATACTTTACATATTTTTTATTTAGTTTTTACTATTTTAATGTATTTTATTTAAGTTGTTTACGGCTTTAAGCTTATGTCTTAAGTCGAACTAACTTTTACCTTTTCGTCTCACATTTAGTCAATAAATTATCATAAACGAACATTAAAATTTTGGTGAGGTTGAAGTTAAGTATTCTTGGAGACAAAGAAAGAATACAAAACCCATGTATATTTTCACTTTTTTTAAAAATTATCATTCTACAATTTCAAAAGTTTTTCTTTTTTTTTGGTTCAATTTTAGGACTTTTTGTTTATTTAATGGGGGTCTTAAAGCCCTTTAAAAGAATTGGGACAAGTGGGGGGTAAGGTCTTTAGCCCTTAGGGCCGGCCCTGCCTTAAGCTTTATTTCTTCAATAGATAGGGGTTACTATATATATTGTCACCCAATTAGGGCTCCCCCTCATAGGCTCATAACCTTTAAAAATAATAATCATGATAAGAACTGTTTTCTCTTTTCTTCTTAACATCATTTGGCTGATGCTATCTTTTTCCTCAATAATATTTAAAAGTTAAATAAATCAGGGGATCAAATAACAAGGACCATCGATAACTTTAATTGTTTGGATTTTTTTATTATTTTTTGTCAAAGCTATTATTAGGTCATGTTGATAGATCATCAACAAAAAAATACAAAATTTCGAGGTAGAGTGTGCGGGTGTAGCCGTGTAGCCGTGTTGATGGGGGACTTCGTCGTTTGAACACATGGAAAATGCATGCCACTTGCATTTGATGCTAATTTGGTCGCTTTCAAGCTTAATATAAATCTAAATCGTTTTCAAAACCATACTTTTTTCATTTTCAAGAACTTATCTTACTAAGAACGTTCTTGTGAATTGATTGATTATGATATTTTTGAGTTCCCATTAACTATACCTTACATAATATCATTTTGTCTTTTGTGTGTGTACATATATATATATATATATATATATTGAGAAACTTGTCTTTCGCATATAGTTTTTATTACTTATACGCGTGATTCTCACCGTTGAAAAAAAAAATAGATTTATTACTTATACGTGTGGTTCTCATTAAAAAAAATCTAGCATCACAAAGTTTTTCACTACTTTCTGTCACAACTATAACGTGGCAGAGTTTGATTGATGAGGAAAAAATAGTGGGTCCATGTGTAAGTGATGGTCAACATTCACAGTCTAAGATGTCAGAATTGTGGTAAAAAAATTGTTGAATAATTTGTGGTCTAAGAACTATTAAAAAAAAAAAAAAACCCATTATTCACCTTATTGCTGCAAGTTATAATTCTCTTTTGAAATGAGAATTATTAATTGATCAAAATTGTATATACGAATTTCCTTTCGTAAATTTTAGCATTTATGTATCTGCACATATCAATTGATCAATTTTGTGCCCAAGCTGCGCACAAAATTGAAAGTGACTCTAAACTGGTGGTATCCGCCCTGACAAAGGCAAATTCAGTGCCATGGTCCATATCAAAAGTCATTGAAGGGGTGAAATTAAGCTTGCACTGCTTCAAGGCGTGGAAGGTCACTCATACGCATAGAGAGGCAAATGCAGCTGCGCACCAGTTGGCGAGGAAGGCCTCTGCTGTTTTAGATTGTAATGTTTGGGTTGAGGATATCTCGCCATGTATTGTGGAAAAGTGCTCAAAGATGTATCCAATCTGGTTGATGTTTCAGTTTAAGGAGAAATTGTCAAAGTTTTCTTATCAAAAAAAAAATATATATATATATATATCCAATGATTCAGATTTCAAAACTTTTCTTATGATTCTTTTTGTGCACGACTGAAAAATTATTGAGAATTAAAATGTATAAGTTTAATTAATTTTTCTCACTAATTATCTTAAATGAATTTATTTTCCTTTATGCTCCATTTGTTTCATTGGAAAACCTTGCATAAAGATAGTTTTTTGCGTTTTCTAGTTTTTGGTATTGGTAGAATTAGAAAAAATGAGTAAAAAAAAAACTATCTTTGGTCAACATAAAAAATACAGAAAACAACTCTATCATACAGTAGACTAAATAAGGGCAATTAGGATATTATTTTCCAATTCATTTAAGGTTGCAACCAAATATAAATTATAGAAAATATCTTTTGAAAAATGACTCACTTTTTACTAGAAAACATTAAATGTCAAAACAAAATGCTAAAGGAGAATGATAAAAATGTTACAACCACCTGGTTTGCTGGAAATTAACCGTAATGGAGCTTTCTTTTGGATGGTATGTTGGCATAATCATGAGATAGCAAAAATGAAGTCAACGATATTCAGGAAAAAAAAAAAAAAAAAAAAAGTCATCGATAGATTTAGAGTCCGTTTGGCAAAGATTATTTTTGCCAACTTATATTACTATTTAGTTTATTTTTGCTACTATTCATAGTTGATGTAGAACAAACAGCACATGTCTTCCTGGAGCAGTAGGGGCGTCGAAAGTCACAACGCAAGGTCAAAGGGGGGTGCTAGTAGAAGGCATCGGGGCAACAGTGTCGAAATTGCATGAAATTTGATAAGTTGAAAGGAAACGGCATTTTGATCCAGTTCATGGCAAATGCCATGATCGTCGCCTAAATTTAGGCGAATTCCTTCGTTAAGGCCTTGAATACAATGTTTTTGTTATTTACAGTAATATTTATTTTTCCTTAATAACTTTTAATTTAAAAGTCAGAATAAAGTCCTGTTTTTTTTTTCAGACGACTCTTAAGGTCAATAGTTTATGATTCTGCATTTAACTCAATTTTGTTTTTTTTGTTAAATTTTGATATTTTGCCACCTAATCACGTAATTAGTACGAATTAAGATTTTAGACGTTTTTTTGGGGTATTTGAATGTTTTGTAGCCATAAAAGACAAAGCAGACTATTATCAATAAACACATACATTTTGTCAAATTTTCTTTTGTGGATTCCAGTTTTTATCTCCTTGTGCATTCAAGGAAACCCCTCATGGATTTAAGGTTTACTATCAGAAACTAACAGTTTAGTTTTTGTTCCATCTAGAGAGCATCGTGTGTGCTTTCTTTAGGTTTCCGCATCATCTGTTAGTATCAGAGCCTTGACTTATCCCAGTCTTATGGCTAACCAGCGAGACGATGACCACCACAACAATGACAGTGGTGACTACGTCAACAACCCAGTCCTCACTAGGGCTAAGTTCCTTGATTTTCGTGATGAAAATCAACAATTTCGTGATTCAACCCAACAGACTCTGGACCAAATTCAAGAAGCGCTTGCCACCCTGCTTAACTGAAACCCTAATTGTGATGACAAAGAGTGACGTGATAACCAAGCACGTGGCCCTCCCTATCGCGGTCCAAATCGGAACAGGTAGTAAGACTACAACAAAGAGAACAGTGAGGAAGAGGAGTACACACAAAAAGTCCTTAGGATTCATCGTGTTCCTGCGAGGGATAATGGTTGAGATTATCAGGAGTAGATGGACTATCGGTTGAAAGTAGAGTTACAATCCTTTAATGGTAATGTCTCCATTGAAAAGTATTTGGATTAGGTCAATGAGGTGGAGAAGTTTTTCAATTACATGGATACTACAGATGACAAACAAGTGTGTTTGGTGGCTTACAAATTAAAGGGAGGAGCATTTGCATGGTGGGATCATGTTCAATTAAACCATACTCATAAACAAAAGCTTCCAATACGATCATGAAGGAGGATGAAGAGATTAATGGTAGATTGGTTCTTACCACTAGATTACCAACTTGAGTTATTTAGACAGTATTAAGATTGCAGACAAGGTACTCGGACAATTAATGAGTACATGGAGGGGTTTAACAGGTTGGCTAACCGCAATAATTTAGAGGAAACTGAAGATCAACAGATATCCAGATTTGTACACGGGTTGCGGGTTTCTATCTGAGATCAAGTATCCTTACAAACCCTATATACTTTAAATGAGGTTGTAACCCTATCTAAGAAAATAGAATATCAGCATCTCAGGGCAGGTTCAAAGTTTTCCAACCGCAATTTGGAGTCATCTAGTTCCACTGCCAACAAAGGTAAACAACCCATGTTTACACCACGATCACAACCTCTGGTTAGGGAGAATAGTGGTGTTAACCAGTTCACAGTGGCAGTAGCAGGTTCCGTAGCCCAACTGATAGCGAATGCCAACCCCTATGCTAGGCCAACTAGGAATAAGTGCTACAGGTATGGAGAACCAAGACATCGATCTAGTACTTGCCCTAAGTGAGCTATAATGAATCTAGTGGTGACAGAAGAAGGCGAGGCAAAAGGTGAACAAAATAGTGAAGGGGTGTATAATGATGCTGATCCGTATGCCTATTATCCCAATGAGGTCCAAGAAGTTGAGGAAGGCGTGCCATTAGGGAGGTTTTTGGTGATTTAGAGGTTGTTGCTTACATCGAAGGTGGAATACGGTGATTAATGGAATGAGATCTTCCGAGCATGATACACCATCAGTAAGAGGGTCTGTGATTTGATCATTAACAGTGGCAGTGTAGATAACATCACGTCGAAGAGTTTGGTACCAAGTTGGGACCGAAGATAGAAAAGCATCTCTCTCCATACAAGATAGGTTGGATCAAGAAAGGTACAGAAACTCTTGTTACTCAATAATGTCGTGTTACTATTTCTATGGGTAAATGTTATGTAAATGAAGTAGTTTGTAATGTTGTTGAAATGGATGCATGTCATTTAATATTGGGTAGACCTTAGCAGTATGATGTAGATGCTACTCATAGGTGTAAGGATAATGTGTATATGTTCATTAAGAATGGCAGAAAAATTGTCCTTGGTCCTATTAAGGAGGATAGTGTATCCAAAGCTTCTAAAGTTGAGGGGAAGCCATCATTTCTCATAGTTAACAATGAGGATGAGTTTAACAGGGAATGTAAGGAGTTGAAACAGGTATATGTTGTACTGGTGACAGATGGAGAGCCGAAGAAGGTTGCTGAGGTACTTGAGGCAATTCAACCATTGATTAAGGAGTTTAAAGAGTTTTTTCCAAAAAAGCTACCTGCAGGTTTACCACTAATGCACAACATCCAGCACTGCATTGATTTAGCTCCTAAAGCTAGTCTACCAAATCTACCACATTATAGGATGAATCCTCAGGAGGGTCAAATTCTATAAGGGCAAATGGATGAGCTTCTGAGCAAGGGGCAGATCAGGGAGAGTATCAGTCCATGTGCAACATCGGCACTATTAAGACCGAGGAAGGATGGGAGCTGGCCTATATGTGTGGATAGTTGAGCCATCAACAAGATTACAGTCAGGTATCGATTTCTTATTCCTCGACTAGATGACATGTTTGATATGCTGAATAGGTCCAAGTGTTACACCAAGCTAGATCTCAAGAATGGGTATCACCAGATTTGGATCCGACTTAGAGATGAGTGGAAGACAGCTTTCAAGACAAAGGAAGGGTTGTATGAGTGGATGGTGATGCCTTTTGGATTGTTGAATGCTCCCAACACTTTCATGAGGCTTATGAATCAAGTATTGAAACCATTTATTGGGAAGTTTGTAGTAGTTTATTTTGATGACATCCTGATTTACAATAAGACAAAAGCAGCCCACTATAATCATATGCGAGAAGTATTGGCGGTGTTGCAAGCCAATGAGTTGTATATCAACCTGAAGAAGCGCATCTTTTTTACTGATAAGTTGCTGTTCTTAGGGTATGTGGTCAATGTGGATAGAATTCATGCTGATGAGGACAAGGTCCGTGCAGTTAGAGAATGACCAACCCTAAAGATAGTGAGTGATGTGCGAAGCTTCCATGGGTTGGTAAACTTCTATCAAAGGTTTGTTTGAGATTTCAGTAGCATAGTAGCCCCTATCACTAATTAAAGAGAAGTTGAGCACAGCTTCAGTTTTGGCATTACTCAACTTTGATAAGGTGTTTCAAGTGGAGTGTGATGCATTTGTGGTTGGAATAGGCGCTGTTCTTTCACAAGACAACAGACCAGTAGCATTCTTCAATGAGAAAGTTTGTGAAGCTCAAAGTAAATGGTCAGCCTATAAGTTGGAGTTCTTTGTTGTAGTACAAACTCTTAAACATTAAGAGCACTACCTGATTCAGAAGGAGTTTGTATTATATACAGATCATTAGGCATTGAAGCATATCAACAGTCAAGTTAGCATTAACATAATGCATGCTCGGTGGGTAGCTTATATACAGTGCTTCCATTTCACATTAAAGCACAAGTTTGATGTCATAAATAAGGTGACGGATGCGCTTAGCATGCGAGCATCTTTGTTGACCACCCTACGTACTGAAGTTGTAGGGTTTGATTGCCTCAAGGAGCTATACAAGAATGATGAGAATTTTGGTGATATTTGGGGTAAATGTCAACAAACTCATACTCCTGTCAATAGTATGTACATCCAAAATGGTTTCCTCTTTCAAGATAATCAATTATGTATCCCTAAAGGTTCATTAAGGGAGCAGATCATTAAAGAGCTGCATGGTGGAGGTTTAGGTGGACATATTGTAGACACCGCATTTTGTACCCCTTACGACTCGAGCCTCATTCCCCAATGATGCCCAAATTCCAAGGCCTAAGGTTGGTTTAGGACCTAATCAAATGTTAAATTGATTTGAGAGGTATTAAAATGGAAAATATAACTTTTAATGAGCAAAATTATATTTTTGAAAAATAAAGGCCAAAGAAAACCCACGGTTTGCATACACAACTAAGGTTTCAGGGACATGAAAAAGGCAAGTTTTTTGCATTAAAAACTAAGGTTTGTAATGAATCCCACGTCGTCTAAAAGCCATTCCAAACCCCTATTTTTCAACTATATAAACCTTACACGGTACCTTTTCAAGACACTAAAAAAATCCTAAGGGAAAACCTAAGATTCACTAGGAATAGTGAATCAAAGTAGGAGTTTTTCATAAAACATCCGCAAGTCAATTTTATTTGATTGAGGCCTTTTTTGGCCTTGATTCTTTGAGTTTAAGATTACTAATCACGTTTCTATTGATTTGTGAATAGATTGACTGAGGGAAACGGTAAAAAATCAAGCTTGAAGAGATTTTTGTTTAAGGTATCCCTTAAACCCTTTCTTTTTCTCTTTTGCCTTTAATCTTTTCTTTAATTTGTTTCTTTGTTTAGTTTATGCTTATATAGATTTTTGTTTAGGTTAGTTTTATGCTTTCTTTATTTTTTAAGCATATTAGGTTGTTAGATTTAAGCTTTCAAGTCTTGCTTTGTTTTTCTACTTGTCTGTTTTTTGGGTTAGGGTTTAGGCGTGTCTGCGTATGCATACAACTGGCCCATGTACGTAGGCCTATGTATGTGTATGCGCACGCAAACTTGTGCCCAGAAACCTTAATTTTGATTTTCCTATTTCTTTTGCTTTGTTTGATTTACCTAATATGCCTCTGTTTTAACCTTCTTATATGTTTTTGAGTTTCTTTTTCTTTGTTCACATGTTTGTTTGTCATTGTATGCTAGATTAGGGTTTATCTTTTTGTTCCTTGGTTTTAATGCAATGCCATTCATTCACATTTCCATTCATTGATGCCATAGGTGTTGTGATGCAATGAGGTAAGTAAAGATAAGTCATGCATTCACATTTACATGCATATTGTTTGATAACATGGTTTGGTGATAAGCATGAATGTGTTTGGTCTAACAACATGTTTTTAATGATCTTCATGTTCCCAATGTGATCCTTTGATGTTTACATGTTGTTGCCTTGGATGAGATATATGATATGATGCTAGATGAATGTTAGGTGGATGAAATGTATTGATGATAACATGTTAGGGTTTATGATGTGATGATATGCATGATTAGATGAATGCTAGGGTTTATGCTTCAATATGAGATATCATAATAGATGTATGCTAGGGTTTGTATATATGTGTGGTTGGGTTTCTTATTGTTTTATAGATAGATAGGTATGTGTTTTGGGATAATGATGTCATGTTATATGTTTAAATGTATGCTAGTGTGTGTGTGTGTGAGTTAGAATACAAGTATTGAACATGCTTTTAATAAGGTTAAGATATAAGACACAACAATGGAGGCCAACCTTAGGGTTGGGAGGTCTTGGGTGCCTAACATCATTCCAAGAACATATCTAACTCCGAACCCATACTTTGGTAGTAAGATCAATGGTCCTTCCTTGAAAGGACGTTATATTCATGATTCCTAGACCATATAATTAGGTGGCGACTCCGACACTTTCCGTTATGTCCACATATATGGGCAAAGATAAAACTATAGCATTGGTGGAGAAGATGTATTATTGGCCACAACTCAAGAGGGATGTTGGCAATCATGTGAGGAAGTGTTAAATTTGCCAAACTGCCAAGGGTTAATCTCAAAATACTGGTTTATACATGCCTTTGCCAGTTTCATAAGTGTCATGGGAGGATCTGTCTATGGACTTTATACTAGGTCTTTCTCAAACCCAGGGAGGTATGGATTTTGTTTTTGTTGTGGTTGATAGGTACTCGAAGATGTCCAATTTCATAGCATGCAAGAAGACTTCAGATGTTACTTGAGTGGCCAATCTGTTCTTTAAGGAAGTCCATCACCTTTGACTGGGATACCAAGTTCATTAATCACTTTTGGCAGACCTTGTGTAAACATTTTGACACTTCCTTGAATTACAGCAGCACTAGTCATCCTCAGATTGATGGCCAAACAGAAAGAAGCCCAAGCAGTGGGATCTAGCATTGTCCCAGGCAGAGTTTGCTTACAACAGCTCGGTCAACAGAAGCATTGGTAATTCTCCATTTGCCATTGTCTACTGTGTGCCCCTTAAACATGCTTTGGACTTGGTACCTTACCTGAGCTTCCAGGGGTGAGTCATGCCATAAAGAATATGGCTAATCGTACTCAGGCAATGCAAGAGGAAGTGAGACAGAAACTGGAAGCTACTAATGCCAAGTACAAGGAAGTAGTTGATAAAAAGAGACGTGAGAAGATTTTCAGTGTTGGGGATTTAGTGCTAGTCTACAGTAGAAATAAGAGGTTTCCCATTGGTACCTACAACAAGTTGATGAACAAGAAATATGGGTCATTCCAGATCACAAAGAAGATCAACAATAATGTTTATGTAGTTGCTCTTCCACCAAACATGAATATTTCTTCCACCTTCAATGTTGCTGATTTGTATAAGTACCATTCTCGTGATGCGCTAGATAGTGGGAACTCAGGGTTAAGTTCTTTTCAAGTAGGGGAGACTGATATAAAATAGACAGCACATGCCTTCCTGGAGCAGCAAGGGCGCTGGAAGTCACAACGCAAGATCAAAGGGGAGTGCCACTAGAGGGCATCAGGGCAATAGTGTTGGAATTGCGTGAAATTTGGTAGTTTGAAAGGAAACAGCATTTTGATCTAGATTTATGTTATCATGAAAGTCGCCTAAATTTAGGCGAATTCCTTCATTAAGGCCCCGAAAACAATGTTTTTGCTATTTATAGTAATATTTGTTTTTCCTTAATAACTTTTAATTTAAAAGTCAAAATAAGGCTTCGTCTGTTTTGGAATGACCCTTAAAGTCAGTAGTTTTTTTTTTTTTTTTTTTTTTTTTTTGATGTGAAAAGTCAGTAGTTTATGATTCTGCATTTAACTCAATTTTGTCTGTTAGGACATATGTGATTTAATGTTAGGAACATATGTCAAATTAGAATTAGTTAATCATTTGACAAAACGTACTTTACTTGTATTTAAGTAGATCTAGGATGTATTTAATGCTTCAAGAAACAAGGTTTCAAGATTAAGTGTTAAAACCATGCAAGTCTATCCAAGAAATAAGTGAAGAAGTGTTGGATTTTAAAGCTTGATAGCTAGTATCTATTGAGGTTTTAAAAAGATGCTGACGCTCGATGCTCGACAACTAGCTTGACAGATAAGCTATCTATCGAGGTTTATGAAATTCAGTTTTTCAGAGTTGATTTCAATCTAATCCGTGAATACATGTTTAGACTTTCTTTTCTCACAACCGTAAACATAAATAAGAATTGTTTTAAGGGCCATCAAAGGTTACGCAAGTGTGAAGCAAAGTTGTGTTCATGCAAATTATGACCTGAGATAGAATTTGCCCTAGTTCATCTTTCTCTTGAAAAAGTTGCTGTATTTGTATATCGTAGGGTTTTGTAACCAAGGAGCTTCATGACTTTTATCGTATGATGAACTGAAGAACTTTGCAACCAACATCTTTCTCAAGTTGGTGAGTAAGCCGTGAACTGGGATCCGCGCATCGAATTGGTTAGTCACGGATTGGGAGCCGTGCATTACAAGAAGAGATTGTCATTACAGAACAAGTCCAATTGGGTATTAGGGTAAGAGTTTAACTGTAGGTTGGTATAAGGTACTGAGATTCCTTTACTTGTAACCGTTTGTTGTGATAAACTAATAATAGTAAATTCTCGAGAGTTGTGACCTTAAAATACTCGGTGAGGTTTTTTCCGTGTAGGTTTTCTCCATTCGTAAACAAATCATCGTATCAATTTAATTTCCATTGCATTTAGTTAATTGGTGATTTGTTTATTCTACCATGCGTATTGCATGCTAATTGAATTAATTAATTAACTTGACTAATTAATTTGTTAATTCATCACAATGGGTCAATATATTCTTGGCATTTCATTGTCAGTTTTGGTAAATTTCAATATTTTGTCACCTAATCGCGTAATTAGTACGAATTAGGATTTTAGATGTTTTTCTTAGTATTTATATGTTTTGTAACCGTTAGAGGCAAAGCAGATTATTATCAATAAACACAAACGTTTTGTCAAATTTTCTTCTAGTGGATTCCAGTTTACATCTCCTTGTGCATTCAAGGAAACCTCTTGTAGATTTGGAGTTTACTACCAAAAACTAACAGTTTAGTTTCTATTCCGTCAAGAGAGTATCGTGTCTACTTTCTTTAGGCTTTCGCGACATCATGGGTTCTACTGCACTTTTTGGTATTATTCATGGGTTTCACGGTACTATTTCAGCTAACTTTTACCTTTATCTATAGTATTTTAACAAAATGTTTTCAATTTCAGCAAAATAAGCAGATCTCAATTGGACTCTTAGAGGGCAATAAACGTTTGGCTCCATTTTTTTTTTTTTTTGCTTTTACTGTATAATGGTAATAAATTGACAAACAAAAAGGAGGATACAAAAGCATTCATAAGGGACCTGGCATCTCATGCCTCAAACAGAACCCAATTGGGAGAGCAGAGAAGGGATTGGATCCCCATGAAGCAGTAAGAGAAGTCCAGGCAACCAAATTGTGGGCTACTACGTACATTAGCTTGTCTTGGAACAAAACAACAATCCCAAGAGGAAATAGAGGCAAGAGCCTCTTTGAATGGGAAATAAACAGTGCTCCCTTAAAAATTGCAAGCGGCTATAGAAAAACACAAAAATATGGAGTGTATAGGATATGTGGGTGTTTTTATATTTTTGGGTTTTCTTCATTAAGTCCTATTTTAGGGAGATTCATGGCATTGCAAATACAGTACACGTACGGAATAACAGGGCATTGGACACAAAAGTATGAATACAACAATACAACTGTAGTACAATAAGTGATTGAGTATAATAAGTGGAGGAAAATGAGCATTTGCACCTAATTTTGAAACTATGCATTAAAATACCTCTATTTTGAAACCATTTAGTAAAATACTTCTGTTTTTTAAATTCGATTTTAACAAAATCGACTTTTGTGTAATGTCGAGTTTCATTTAAATTTTCAAAAAAATTCAAGTGATTCAAGAAACTTCAAGAATTTAAAGGTAAATCGAGTTACATTGAAACTCGATTTTTAGAAAATAGTTTCAAAATAAGACACAATGCTTAATAGTTTCAAAATAAAGACATTGTATTAGATATTTAAAAAAATAAAGACAAAACCCCTTTTTTTCGCATAATAAGTGGCCTTGACTTTCTTTAAGAAACAAAAATAAAAAATAGAGTGGGCCTTGACTTAATAATATTCTGACATTAGCCATGGTGTTGTTGCAGTGGCATTGTTCATTATTATGATTTATGAGTACCAACGGTGACAAAAGCAAAGACATATTAACTGATAGTAAAAAAAACAAATTATTAGATTGATTCTAGTATGCGTAATGATCCTTCTAATAATAAAAATTTTTGGGCCAATGCATACGTTCTCTCTCCCTTAAGACATTATTATTGCAAGGGTGGTAGCCCACTAGACTAGAGATGATTTTGTGAGTTTTAAGTTTCATGGGTTTCTAAAAAAGTTTCTTGCACATGTGATTCACCAAATTCACCTTCTTGCACTCCCGACCAAATCCTTTTTCTTTTCTCTAAAATTATCTTTTTATTTCTAATTCTAGGGGTCCATATGAACTATACATTATGAGAGGTAAAAGCCATGCAGCTGGTTTCACTTACTTTGGCTACCCAATTTATCAAGTTTAATTGCAGTAGTTGTGCTAGCAAGATTGTTCATCAACAAAACGCGTAAGATACTATACATACTCCTACCTTTAGCTCGAAATATTTCCCCTTTTTTTTAATAATTAAATACAACAGAATTTAAAATCTATGATATCCATTTAATAATGATTATTTTTTTAATAAAATTAATATTTTTTTTTTTGGTATAAGTGCAATTTGAATACAAATCCATTGCTCTGATAAATAATTTTCAGTCGAGTTAATTGAAACCCTCAACTGAAGAAAAAAAAATATTAAGCCTTTCAACCACTTTATGATAGCTTGTGTTAACAATGATCAACGATATTTAAATTTAAATTAACAGATTGTTTTTTTTTTTTAAGATAATCAATTAATTATCTAAAAAACGTTATTATCCATTGAAATTTTCTTGTGCATTCATGTACTTGATTGTTGATAAGCTTAAAACAATGGGATTATCACATGTAATTAATCATAATTATTTACTCATAGTCACATGTAGCTAACCTAAGTTCAAGAATGCAAATCATTCATTGAAACTTGATGTGATTTGATCTTGTGATAAGGTGGTTTGATTTTTGCTCTCAATGTATTGTTTTGATCAATAGACATTTAATTAAGCTCTTGTCTATCCAACAGTAAAAAAGACAAGGCAGAGCCACTTAAGATATGGTACGAATTGAATACATTCATTTAAAAAGAGTAGTTCCAATTGACAAAAGGATGAGGTAGAGCTACTAAAGATAATTTGATCATGTACAAATTACAAAGGAGAGTGGTTAATTAATACATCAAAGAGGAAAAAGTGACTTGATTCAAGTTGAGAGAACGTGAAGAGATAAATGAAGACCTAAAATAACACTAGCAAAACTAATAAAAAATGACATGTTTGTTAATTAAGGATGTGACGAAGAGTATAATTTTATATTAGATAAAAATGATGTAAAAGGGTATGTGTGGCTAACTGTGATTAGTTTGTTAAGGATTCGTAACATATCACAAATCCCAAAGTTTGGGGAATAAAGTTTGGTAGTTATTGTTATTAAAAAGTACAATTATGAATTAAGATCTTGAAGTTCTTAAGGTTAAGGTAATTGAACATTGAAGTTTATAAAATTCTACCCATTCATATTAAAATGAATGGATTAAATTTTACCACGTCATCAATAATTTAGATAACGTTTGTTTAGAGGTCAATGATGTTGTAGAATTTAATCCACTAATTGTAAAATGGATGGATGGATTTTTATGAATTCCATGACAGAGTTATCTACATAATTAACTTTTAAAAATCCTAATCTAGAAAGTTAAATCTAAACAATTTAAGGTTTTAAAAAATTACTTAAATTGACAGTAAAAGTAGAATGTCTTTTTTAGGATGAATATGATGCTTTTTAGGGGAAAAAAAAGTTTCATGTTGTTTTTGTTTTGAAAACCCATTTTCCTAATTCCAAAAACCACTTGCATTATTAGGCACCAGTTTTCTAGTCTAGTTCATTTGATTCCCCCCACCCCTCATCTATCTTCCAATTACAAATGTACCATCACACCTTACCACCAAATTCAAATCCACCACCTATAGCGACATCCAAAAACCATCAACCCCAAATCCACTACCTATAATCAGAGTCAAATAAGAGAGAAAAATCGATCTTGCTGAGGAGAAAGAGAGAAACTGATATTGCAATTTGTGTGGTGAGAAAAAAGAACTATTGTTACTAGCCTCACTTGAGTCGAGTTTTTTTACCCAAAAAAAAAATACCACTAAACTCATTTTTGTTGTACTAGCCTATTTATTGTTCTTAAACCCTCATTTATTGTTCTTGTTTTTTAAAATTGAGAATAAAAAACAAAACCAAACATGTTTCTGGGTGGTGGGACCCACAGGAAATAAGGTGTTCCTTTATGGAACCAGCCATAGCCTTTAGTTTGTAGATAAAGAGTACTTTGAAAATTTTTTTTTTTTTTTTTTTAAAGTAAAATTTTAAAAAGCTATATAACCCAAAAAAATTAAAACAAAAATAAAAAAGTGTAAAATACTAAAATTTGACAAGAAAAAACATCTCACCTCGTAACCCGTTAAAAAAAAACTCGTAATAGAATATTAAGGATAGATATTTTATATAAAAAAAAGAGTAAAATAGAAAATATTCCTTTTTATCATTCCCAATATGTAGAAACAAGTTGCGACAGAGCGAGACAGTTGTTAATTAATAAAAAATAATAATATAATATTTGTTTTTCTGAAACTCCGACAGTTTTATAGGACGGTCCTGAACATGAATCACGTGCAAACTTTATTGCCTTGCCGGAAAGCAAAGTGGGATTCCAGATCTGAATATGGGACCACGTGTCGTGATCTTATTCCGTAGTCAGTGTGAGATGATGAGACGTTGGATCTAAAACGTGGTGGGACCCACCCTTTCTCTTGAATCTAATTCTATTCTATTTCTTTAGGTCCGTAATTAGCGCGCGTGGAAATAATAAAGTCACCGAAATTAATGGTTTTTTTTTTTTATAATTTTCATTTCTACTTTGAGTTTTCATCCGTTGAAAAGTCAAAGTGACAGACAGGCATTGGGCGTGTGTGCATGGAAGCCAGCTTTGTTTTAAAAGCTCTTGTTCACCTTTCATTACTTCACGCGTAGTTATTAAACCCGAAGCGGAGGTTGACCCGGTTTATAAGTTGGATTATTGGGTCACTAGTTCAATTTGTTGGTCAATGGTCGAACCACAAGATTAGATAAAATGATTTTAAAAATTATATATACATATATATAAGTTTGAGAAATTATAACATAAATATATAAATTAACCAAAAAAAAATGTATATGCCTATATTAAACTTGCTATTATAATTTAAAATCAAGGTTTCACAAGTAATAGCATTAAAAATTCTATAAAATTCACAAGCAAAATAAACTAATGTTATAAGATTGCAACAAAATTTTTGCTAAATAAAATTTTATTACATGTCTTTAAATTCTACATATTAAAAAAAAAATCTCAAACTACATAAATAAAAGAAGAGAAAAAATATGTTAAAGACTTAAATTTAAAGCAATAAACAAATAAAACACAAAAAAAAAAAAAACATAAACAAAAGGAGAGAAAATAAGATTTAAACAATAAACTATATAACATATACTAATATACTCATACCTATGTTTAGCTACGTGAAACTATAAAATGGTTTACTCATAGCAGAAAATTGATGCACAGTTGCAAGTTTGGAGAACTGAAACTGTGAAAAGTGATGGGTAGAGTAGTATGAATCAACAACGAAATGATAGAACAGTGCATTTTATATATTTTTCTTAGGTTTTCTTATTTAAATTATCATATTATCACACATTAAATAATAAAGAAGTCAATGGGATAAACCTATTAATGTAATTTTGCACAATTCACAAACTCAGTTGGGTCATTAAAACCCAGCTAAAACCCATTGGGTTTTACTGATTTTAACTGAATCTTGTGCACATTCGATCCAATTGATGACCCAAACCAATTTATGTGCTGGGTCACCAAGTTACTTGTCTAACTAGCTAGGCTAGATTGGGTTTAATAACACTCACGCCCTTCCTCAAACTCACCTCTCTCTCTCTCCTTATTTATTTTTATTTTATATATATATATATATATATATATATATATTAAATTTTATTCGATTTTTTAGATTATAAGTTGAGTATGTATTTACACACTCAATTTTATAATTTGTTGATATGTGTGATTGTCAATGATTAATTTAAAATGTCATGCAAGTTAGAAAATATCTCTCATCATAGAAAATATCGACCAATCAAAGTTATATAAATAGACAATTTATAAAATTGTGTGTGAGATTTATTGTGACTCTAAAATTACTTTTAGGAGTTTTATAACGAATTTGAAGATAGGTCATGTTAAAGATTAATAATTGATGTAATACACACTTAAAAAAATACACATATTAATGATTTATTGGCTTACACGTATAAATTCATTATAATTATGTGTTTTTTTTAGGGGTGTCAATGTTCGACCTAACCCGCGAACACGACACGAACCCGACACGGGTTTTTTCGGATTAGGGTTGAGCCTTAATGGGTTTGGGTCATAAACAGATCAACCCGAAAGCAACATCATAAGAAACGTGTCATAAGCGGGTCAACCAGCGTAACCCGCAATAGACACGTTTGATACGCCAATTTATTTGTGTCAACCCAAAATGACCCACTTAACACAACTCATTTAACTCGTATAACAAATAAATATTTATTTTATTATAGATTTGTCAAATACCTTTTATATCCAACATATATTTTAAATTAAAAAAGAAAAGTGAGTAATTACAAAAATTTACAAGGAATATAATTGGAAATTGAAACTTTATAGGCCCTAGAACTACTAATACTTTTTTTTTTTTTTTTGGCATAGAACTTGCACAAATGAAATTGGATGAGCTTGTGAAAGATGTTATGAATTTGGACATCAACAAAGAATCTATGGATGATAATCGTGGTCATAGTCAGGATTAGTCTACTATTTGCTCTAATTTTTTTAATATTGATACTTAGCATTTGGCGAGTTCTAAGGATATTATATTTTTGTTGAACTATGTTATTTTATTTTTGTTAAACTTTGTTATTTTGAATTTGGGTTGAAGTGTATGCACTTCTTTTGGAGTGTAAAAAACTTATTTCTAGATGAATATTATATTTTTGTTGAACTATATTATTTTGAATGTGAGTTGAAGACTTGAAGTGTATGCATTACTTTTTGGGATGTAAAAAAAATTTATTTCTAGATAGATGTTATATTTAATATTATGCAGGTTGAAATGGGTTGTGTTACATTCGTGTCAACCCAATATGATTCGTTTATTAAGCATGTCAAATGGGTTGGGTCAGGTCAACTCGCCTTATTAATAGGTCGAGTTAGGGTTGAAGAATCATGACACGATTATTAAATGGGTCGGATTAGGATTGAACCATTTAGTCGAATACCCCTACCTCGACACGACACGACCCGACACCCTAACCTGAATTAACACCCCTAATTTTTTTGGATATATGTGTATAGATTGTCTTTATTTTTTGAAAAATGTATACAAATATTATTTAATAAAGCCTTGAATACATTTTGACCACAACCCTTGGGAGATTCATTAACAAACGATAAATGTTATGTTTACAATATTTTATCAACAATTTCACAACAAATTTTAAGTGACAGGTTTTTTTTTTTTTTTTTTTTTTTGAGGACGACAGGTTATTATTAGTTATTACTAATAGACAAAAAAATAATTTCAATAGTTGATTCAAATTAGAACCAATAACAACCTTCTATTTAATATTTATTGTGAAATTGTAGCAAACGTTGCATTTCTCTTTATGGAATCCATTATTTAAATACATTTATAGCACACAACTCTGTCTCTCTCTGTCTCTCTAAATAAAGGGCATTGACTTCTAACACATAACTTTATTCTGGTTGACATATGTATAACCATTTCCTTTTTACGGTTACTTTTTTTTTTTTTTTTTTCTTTTGGAAAGTACTTGGTTTGTTAAAAACATAATTTATTAGAAATAATTTTTTAATTAGAAATGAAAAAAAGTTATTAAATAATATTCTTTTTTGAAAAAATGATTTTAATTAGGTGGAAAAATAATATGTGAAAGTTAGGAACTATATGAAACTTGGAAAAAATTAACTGATGCTTTAAAGACATTAATTTATGAAATATTTAAAAAAAAATTTATAGAAAAAAAAAAGTAAATAATTTTTTGAATTTTTTTTTCTATAAAAGTGGTATTAAAACTTTTCTAAACTTGTCAATTAATAAATTTTTAAGGGCATTCGTTAATCGGACTCATAAAATTATTATCATGCAATTTATAGTTGGAAAGGACCAAAATTGAAAATCCTTTCACCTATTCATAGAGTCAAAATCTAGTTCTCTAACTCATGATTAATTTTCAAAATATCAACAAAAATCAATAAAATCTTTGCAAATTAATTTCCATCCATTTCTTGAGCGAAATTAATTTCTTTCTTAATATATATGAAAATAAAAATGTATTATTTTAAATGACAAAATTTAGCTACAAAATTTGTTGTAGTTTAAGACTACAACCTTACTCAATATCATTAACATTACTACATATTTTGAAAATCTAACCGTTGGATTGCATATTCTTTACGCTCTTAATACATATGTCAAATTATGTAACAATCGGATATTATTTATATATGATTTATAAGATTATATTTTATACATAATTTTAAACTAAAAAAAACTTGGAATTTAAACAATTTAATGATTACATAGCTATTGATATTTATTTTTTTAGAAATTTTGCAAGTAAGGAGGATATAAGAAGAAGATGTAATCCAATGGTAGATTTGTCAAAATTCACCTCCAATAAAAAGATATTGAGTAACATTGTAATCTTAGACTACAACCAATTTTGTAACTAAATTTTGTCCTATTTTAAAAACGGAGTATAAGGATATAACAAATTTCACTGTGAAACTTATGCTCCACTTGTTTTAATGTAAAACATTGTCTGAAAAATGTATTCCAATTTTCAAGTGTCTATTACTTTGTTTATAGATAAAATATAGTCAAACTTGTAAAATATTTTCCGTTGACCGTAAATTTTTTTTATGAAAAGTTGTAAAAATATTTTCCTTTGAAAATTTAGTAAAACATTTTCTAAAAACACATGGTGGCTTATTCTCCCCCATCTGGTTGCTAGGTCACCAGTTCAATGGCCGAAGACACCTTTCTGGTGACTGGTGCTGATGGTCTTATAGCCGGATAATCCACTCTGACATTCGGTGATGGTGATTCGGTGGTCAAAGACTTTGCATTGTTGTCCACTGACAACATTCCAGTGTCTAGTGACTCCGCATTATGACCAGTGCCAACGGTTCGGTGGTTAGTGACTCCGCTCCGTGACTAATGCCAATGGTCGAAGAATCTGCTCTAGTGATCAATTTTAGTGATTTGGTAGCAAGAGATGCCTCACTGGCGATCAATGCCACAGTTTGATGGCCTAAGACGTCGCATCGGCAACTAGTACTGGAGGTCCGGTAATCGAAGATGTCTTTTTGTCAACTAGTGTTAGTGATCTGGTCATTGGAGATACCATTCCAATGGTGATCATTGGCAATCTAGTTACTGCTCTAATTGCCGGTTGCAGTGGTTCGGTGTTAAGCCATTGGTTTTGTTGGTTTGCTTAAAAAAATTTATTTGTCATACTAAACACCTAAAAACATTTTACTAAAAATGTTTTCCATGTAAAATATCTTATATTTAAGAGTATTTTACTTTAAATAAACGAAGAGTTGATATGTCAACCTTTAAAGATAAAAACTTTTGACGTGTCACCTTAGCTAACATTAATGTCTTACCCCTTTATCGGTCTTCTATTATAAAATTATTAGTAATATAATTTTTTTTCTTAGCATTTTCGTTAATGGAAAAATGCTTGGTACAGTGGATAAGTTTATTGGCTTTGTGTCACCACTAGTTGTGCTGCTTCTTTTGAAGTCAAGTTCCCTTTATTCAACGGGGAAATGATGGAGATTATCCATATCAGTAAGCACTAATTTTTTTCTTCAGAAAGTTCCCAATTTTAACATTCTATTCTAACATTAATTTTTCCCGAGCAATTAGAGGCTGTGTTTGACTTAATGTAAAATATTTTCAAGTGAAATTATTTATTAGAAAGGAAAATATTTTCTATTGTTTGATTGCGTTCTAGAAAATGGTTTCAGTGTTTGGTTTGTACATTAAATTATTACCGGAAAATATGTATATATGCTACTCTCTCTCTCTCTCTCTCTCTCTCTCTCTCTCTCTCTCTCTCTGAGTTTGAGTAGAGGCCAAAAAATAAGAGCGTAATTTGGATGAAAGTAAAATAGAAGTGTAAATGATTTTATACTGAATGAGTCAAAATTTTACGGTCAAACTGAAATTGATTTAAGTTTGACCTTATTTTCCAATCCATCCAAACACCCTGTCGGGTGTAAAATATTTTCCATAAGGATTTTTCACCTGAAACCAACACAACAAAGGTTTCAAGCGAAAAGTTTACGACTAAAGGCCATGCTCCTTCTGATTTTATTTATTAAATTACGGGGTACATTCACTTTCTTGGCTTATTTCCCTTATATGGATTTAATTGTAAAAGAATGAGATTAATTGTTGTTGTTTTATTGATTTTAATTGTTTCGATTGACTCAAGAGTAATTTAATTAGTGTATCATTTTTCTTGGAATTTATTTTTAAAATTATTTTTTCTTGGAAATTTAGCCAGATATTTTTAGGTATTAGGCAATGTTAACATTGGAAAACTTATCTAACATTAAAAAGAAAAAAAGTTAATATTGGAGGGGATACTCATATAATAGGAAACTATTTGTTGTTGAGATTTATTCTTCTTTTTTTTCTTTTTTTAATAGAAAAATTGAAATTTATTCATAGTTCTTTTTTTTAGTAAACAATAATACTTATTAGAACACACACAAAAATAGTAATAATAATGTTTTAAACCAGGTTTATAATGGGTGTGGCTTGTGTCCAGTGGAAGTTTTCACTAGATACATTGGATGGTGGACATATGTCCGAATTCGGACGTGTTCGGTGGAAATTTCCACTTGACACAAACCATGTCCGTTTATAATACATTACATAACCAAAGTATAACTATAAAAGGGTATAACCTTTATAGTTGTAGATTGAGGTTATAAACAGCAAACACTAAACACACACAATCAATATAGGATAAATATCCATATTTTTTTTGAATAAATAATAATACTTATTAAAAAGAATATCCCAGTGGCCAGGATATGATTTTTTCTTAATAGGGAAAAAGTTATTGCGTAGCAAATGCATTTTGAGTGGATGGTTCATGGTTGTGGGATTCGTGGGAGGTTGGTTTGAATTCTTATGTAATTTTGCTTCTTTTTTTTCTTTTTTTTTGGGAGAGAAAAAAAAAGTAATTTTCCCATTTAATACCGCTATTTAATAACATGATTGTTCATAAAATATATATATATATATATATATATAATAATAATAACATGATTGTATGCAGCGTAGGCAATAACTATGCTGTTTTCATTTGAATTTCTTTATAAAAAAAAATGAAATTATACAAATTCATAAATTTATTATACAATTTAAACTCTACTTAAATAACTGAACCTATGTTACGTTTAAGTCAAACATAATAAATTCTCAAAAAAAAAAAAAGTCAAACATAATAAAAATTTTGAAAGGAAGTTTTACAAGAGATAGTTACTTATATTTATTGTTAATAAACATCACATAAAATTAATTTAAAGTAATGCTATTTTCACACTCATAATGTTGTTTTTCCCCATCTCTCTAATGAGGTATGCAGGTAGGTAAAAAAAAAAAAAACTTATAATCAATATTTATAATATCATATACTACCACCGCACACTCTATTTAAGTTTCTAAAAAGAAATTTCATACATATATATACTTAGATTAAATTAAAATAGAATTTCTATATTGTATTAAAAAAAAAAAATCATATGCTACTTTTATTTTAAATTATGGTCACCATTTTCAATCCCCTCTTTAATGTATAAAACATTTATATGTAATAGAAATTATAGAATGTGGGGGTGTACCGGTATAATAGTAGAAACAATAGTTTCCATAAAATATTAATTAATAATTAATAATTTTTTTATATATATTTTTTGTCAACAACACTAAAAAAAAAGAAAAGAAAAGTAAAAGTAGTATCATAGAACAAGACATCATTGTCCATTGTCCATTGTCCAAATTGAATCATTCAATTTAGTGAATTTTTAATTAATTTTATCCTTATCAGTCAGTCGCTATTTATTATTATTATTTTGCCAAAAATACTGCTGTAGAAAAGAAACGTGGGTTGAAAAATTAAAAGTTAAACTCTTGCTTTCATAATCACTACCTAAAATTGTAGAATTAGTCTTTTAATATCTGGTTAAATAAACGACAGCGTTTTAGTAATTGGTGAGTGCACAGTACACGCACACCTACCTTTTGATGCTATAAAAGAGTGAGAGGCTCCGATCTAACCTTTTCTTCCTCGTGGCTCCGTCCTCCTTTGCTCTGTTCTCTCTTCCATAATACTTTCTCAAGGTCCCAATTCTCTCTCTCTCTCTCTCTCTCTCTCTCTCTCTCTGTTTACGCAACTGATTTGCTACGCAGATCTGTTGCTTTTTCATTTCGTACTATTTTTTTATGCAATTTATTTTTCACAAACTCCACCGCCCTCTCTCCGTAATGGATCTGATTGAACACTAGTTTTTTTTTTTTTTGTTGTTGTTTTTGATGTTGTCAAACTCTGTTTTACTCTGGTCCTGCAAAAACAGTGGCTGAGATTTTTTTTTTTTTTTTTTGGGTTTTTCCGCCGAGGATTGAGTCTCGGATCTATGAGCTTTGATGTTGCTCTCTGTTTGGTTTCTTATAAAATTGGAGAAAATCGAAAAGAAACGGAAGGAAAGTGAGGTTTTTGTTTTCAGAAACGAAAATTAGGACCTCAATTAATTTCAAAATACTGTGATGTGTATTTCTGTATGAAAGTTTGGATTTTTACTTAGATGGGTCGAATTTTTGTGTGTTATATTTGCAGTATATGAAAGAAAGTTTGGTTTTTTTTTTATTTTTTTATTTTTTTAAATTTATAAATTTTATGGAATCATGTGTGTGTGTGAATGAAAGTTTGGGTTTTTACTCAGATTTGGTTAATTTCGGGTGTCTTTTGTGGAAATATATGAATGAAAGTTTGTGATTTTTTTTTTCTTTTTACTGAGATTGGTTGAATTTTGTGTAACAGGCGTTCTTCTGCGGAATTGTATCGGTTATTCGAAGATGAATCACTGTAACCTTAAGCAGAACGCCTTTTCGGTTGTCGGCAGTGAAGAGATGAGAGGCCCTGTCTCGATCTCCGATCTGAAGGGCCCTGTGGTTTGCCCCAAGCCTCGCCGAGTCGGGGTTTTGGCTAACAATTCTTTGAGGCCCTTGAGATGGCACATGAGGTGATACAATTTCTGATCTGTTCTTTGGATTTTCATGTTTATGTTTAGTATTATAGAATTTTGAGGATTTATGGGTTTTTGTTTTTGTTCACAGTCATCCACCCGAGGTCTGTGATTCCAAGGCTGGGGCAGAGCTTCTTGATATCATTCTTATGAAGGTGAGTTGTATTTCTTTTCTTGTTTGCTTTGATTTCAAGTTTAGATGTTTTAAAACTTTTAATATATGATATAACAAATTGTTTTGATTACATATGATATGATTAGGTATGGATTTTTGTGATGGAACAATCATAAGATTCAAAACCATAGCCATAACTAATTACTGTAGCTTTGGTTTTTTTGAGAAAGTGTTCTGTGAAAAAAAGTAACAAAATCATTTTTGAGGTTTTTTAAAAAAAAAAAAAAAAAAAAAATTTTGAGGTTCAATGCTGTTGCTGTAATTTTTAGTTTGTTTCTGAAAATGGGTTTTGAAAAGTAGTTACCAAAATTCTGAAGGCTTCATGGTCTTGATGTGGCAGTATCAATTCTTTTGCTTTTGAGAAAATGTTTTGGGTTTTAACACAAGTAGTTTTATCATTTTTCATTTGGGGGGTTGGGTAAGTCTACAATTTAGTCACTTGCTATGTCTTCTTTGTTTAGATAGAATGTTGAGGCTGACTGTTATCTTTCAACTGGTCCATGGGCTGTGACTAATATCTTGGTTTCTACAGGAGGGTTATGGGATGGAACAATCTGCAACACAGTTTGCTTCATCACCACCATATTTTTGCGGGTCTCCTCCGAGCAGGTCTGCCAACCCGTTAATCCAAGATGCTCGATTTGGAGATGAGAAGGTTGCTCCTAGTGTTATTCCATCTCCTTCGGGTGTTTCATCTCCATCATCATCTTCACGCAAAGGAGGGTGTGTTAGAATGAAGTTTGGCCTTAAACCGGCCGCAGTTAGAGTAGAAGGTTTTGATTGCCTCAACAGGGATCGCCAAAATTCAAGCATCCCTGCTTTCGCTTAGATCCATCAACGGGAAGTGTACATATAAGGAAGCTAAACGCAACCAGAATTCATAAACACAGCAGTCTTAACAAGAGGAGGGAATTTTGCATATTTTTGGAGAGGATTGAGATCTTCTGTTTGTAGTGTATATATCATATCTTTTGTTGGTGATCATCTCATTGCTAATTATCTCTGTAAGTAGTTTGGTTGAAATCAAAAGAGACATCAGACATTATGTCGTTTAGAAAGGTTGTGATTATTGGAGAGCACGGCTGTATTGTAATATAAGTTGGGCTAGTGTTGGGAATGTTCTGATTTTTTAGGTGATCACCATGAAATTTTCTGTATAGGGCGGATGGTGATTTAATTTTGGTAACCTATCATGTAAATTTGCTTGGATAATTATCTGTCTGGTTCTTATTTTACTTTTCTCTGCATTACTCTTTTAAATTTTTGGCTTTTATCTGTTATCTTCTTTTAGAGTTGTTTCTCATCATGGATTTTGTAAATTTTTTCCTCGATGCATTATTGTGGTTCTTAATTCGTTCAAAAGAGATTCTTTTCTGTCTTTTGTTGTCAACAATTTTAACTATAACCTTTTATCTCTATATGATTGATGCTCAATGTTGGTACAAATTTCTATCTTTTGCATACATGTTGAATCTCTCTTTTGTATATTGCTTCTCTATTTGTCAAGGTATTCCGATATCAGCATTTTGCCCCATGGCTTCAACATGTGTTATTAAAGTAGGCAAGCATTCACATCAAATCGTCCAAAAAAATTCGTGCATAGGAAATTTACTTTTTTTATTTTACATATTTACCCTTCAAAATATTTTACATCAGATTATCTATCTTGCACATTAAAATATCAAATTTTCTTATTTTTTAAATTGTTTCTTTTTCTTTACACAATAACCATCTTATACTCTCTAACTAATATAGGTAGCAAATTTATGCAATTTTAGCTTAACTAATATGGGTGATGTTAGGGGTTAAATGTGTAAGATTGATACATTTTTTTTTATTTTGTGATGCACAATATTTGGGGTAGCTACCCTCCCCCCCCACCCTTTTTCCTTCTCCTCTCTTTCCTCTTTTTTAATTTTTTTTTGGATAGCCCTACCATCTTTTATAATTATTGATTTGCTTTTATTTTTACAATTTTGCAATAATACCCCAAGGAGGTATTGAGTTGGGGGCTCATTGGTATGGAGTGTGACGTAAACTTAGAGTTCTCAGGTTCAATCTACCAAACTATCGGTTGATGGAGTTTTCAACGTATTTAATGGGCAAAGAGTGAAATAGTTTGGCCAAAAGGCTAGAACATTACTTTCTTATATATATATAATTTGCAATTTTTTTTTTTTTTTGGCAACAACATGGCAAATTAAGATTAGTGGCACATCACTTATACATGAAACCATTATCTACACAATTTCATCAATCACAACTTGTTACCTTGGTTGTGGTGAAATTTGTTATATAAACTTACTGATGATTACAAATGTTACTATTTACTAGTGTTTTTCCTTTTTTTTTTTAATTGATGGGACTAGTATTCTGTTTTGGTTTTATTTATTGGCACAAAGTATTTCAATATTGATTTATTTTGATATACTGTTATAAAATTACCACTCCACAATATATAATAATATAATATTCATTCATAAACATGTGTTAATGTATAATTTTAAAGTTGAAAACTTGAAATTTAAATATGTTGTAGATAAGGTAGATATTGATCTTTGGCAATCTTGAAATTTTGTATCAATGGAGAGTATAATAGAAAATGAAATCCAATGATAAATATGTCAAAATACACATTCAATAAAAAATTATTAAGTGGTGTAATATTACTAAAAGTTATACCATATTACATTTCTTAATAACTTTATTGGATTAATTGAAAAATACATTGTTGGATTATATTGTCTCTTTATATCTTCTATAATTGCAAAATATCAAGATGACCATAAATCAATATCTATCTTATTTACAAATGTTTCAAGTTTTTCTTTTTATATATTTATTTTTTAAAGAATTATATGTAAAATATGAGTTGATATATTTTATGAATTAGATGAAAAATAATATTTGATTGGCATGAAATTTGACATAGTAAAACAAAGAGGATGTATAATATAATGGTTTGAATATTGAAAATATTAATAAAATTTAAAAGTCATTAAATGGTGTAATATTAATCAAGAATTATACTAATTTGATCCAATAATTAACATATATTTCCTTTTATTTTTCCATTTATATCTTCATTTCTTATTTTTATTACTTTTTATCTTCAAATTATTATTTTTTCTCTCATATAAAAAAAAAAAAAAAATCCTCTTTAATGTGAGTCATGACTCATGGGACACTCCAGAAAGGCGAAAATTTGATAAAACGATAATGTAATTAATTGAATCTAAAACCTTCAAGTTACATTACGTTTCAAACCAATTAATCAACCACGGAAATAGTCCCAAAAGTGGTTTTTCATTTAAAAAAAAAAACAATTAAAAATTCCCCCGACCCCAAAGTAAGAATGACGTAAGATACTCATCACTGATCATCATAAACGACATGATTGCCACCAAATAATTTTGTTTTAGGACCCTTCCTAGTGTTTTTAACTGGGGCCGGCTTTGCATTCATTATTGGTAGTTGCTCATTCATTTTATGAAAAGCCAGATCTCACTTCAATTGTAGTACTAATAAATTGGATGTTTGGCGAAAAAGGATAAAATTAATTCCCAAAATTCGAAATCAAACAGTTAATACTTTTCATGCTATGCTCACCCCTGTGTATTTACTGTATAAGCTTATGGATCTTGTTATCTAGTACACAATTTAATAAATAACAAATATTTATTTATAAGTCATAATGCATGTTTTTTCCAAAAGAAAAACACTTATTGATAATTTATTTTTTATATTATAAATTTATTGTGATTGTATACATTTTATTTTATATTTTATATACAGTTTTTTTTATTGTTTTTAAAAAAAAAAAAAAAAAAAACATCATTTACTGAAATTACAAATTTGAGGTATATAATCTTAGGTGCTATTCCATAGATTCTCATCTTAAGATTCAACCATGTCACTACTTAACTAAAAAAATATACTTGCATTCTATGAGAAAAAAATCTACATAGCAGAATTTTAAAAGGAGAACATAAGGAACAACACCTAAGTACTATATTTAAATCTTACCTTTACTGAAATATTAAATACATGTTAACTTGTGCCCTTAGATTAGATCCACTTATAATTACATTATAAAATTGATACCAATGTGGTAGGTGCTTTAGTGGCCAGGCCTTGGGGCCAAGAAAACTTAGGTCTTGGATTTGACTCTTTCTAATTCCCATTAGTGAGCACGACGTTGATGTTTATTTTCCTATGTGTTGCCTTAGGCACGTAGGAGTTACTACCCTTGGTTTTACACAATTTATATATATATATATATATTGAAATTAAATAAGAAAAAAAAATCCCCTTTGTGAAGAACTAAATGGCAAAAGCTACCAAAGGAGTGTTACCTGACCTATATGGTAATGTTATAGGTCACTCGTCTACAGTACTAGAAAAGAAACAACTCTTAACATATAGTGTATATAAACAAATGATAGAAAAAAAATTTTCCCTAAACTAACGCGGTAAACCATGAATATGAGTTCTACACTAAAAATAGCCAATAGTGAGCGATAGATGACAACTCAGGTTTGCTTGTGATTTGTGAATTTATAATAGAAATCATAAAAGTATCTCCAACTATGGTCGGTTAGCTAGTTGTAGTGTTCATGATTTAGGAACATGGTCCAATCGGTTGGTAAGCTAAAAGTTAATAATTTATAAACATGACTGCCTGTTATAATCACTTGGCCTTTTAGGTTGGCAAGATTTCAAGAAATGTCTATGTCAACAATGGCAATGTATAAATTTGATTAAATTAATTACTGTTTGACAATTGGTTATTTATTTTTTTTCACTCGGAGAATGTCATCATTCACAAAGTCTCTCCAATTCCAATATTGATGGAAAATTTCCAAGTTTCCAACAATTCCCTTTCGTGGAAGAAAAATGAAATACCGTGTTTAAGTATTTCCGTTGGCTGGTCTATTCTTCCTAGGGGCACCTAACCAATTTTACAAGAAAGTGGAAACCATATGCATTCTGCACACTTATTTCTCTTCACCAATTTTGAATTTTCTCATTGAGCCGAAAAGACATTTGTGTTGGTCCTTTTCAGCGGATTCCACGGTTGGAGATGTGCTATTAGTTTATCCTTCTTCCTTTATTTTTTTACCCAACAATTTTTCACTTTGAAGCATAATGGATGACCACAATGAATGTGACCAAAATGTTATAACCGCTAGCAAGACCTAGATGTAAAGGAAATTTACTTGAAACATCAGCAATACAAATGGGCCTACCTAGGTTATCAAGGGTTCCTGTGAATCTAATGTGTACTTCAGTTCTTGAGTACAAGTTTGCAACAAAATTACAGTACCTTTAGGGTCCGTTGAATAGGGGGGAGGGCAGATTTAGAATTCTATGGATCTGTTTGGATACCACTTATTACTGAAAACACTGTAGCGAAATAATTTTTAAATGTGTGAATAGCGCCGAGGGACCCAGTTTTAAAGTTAAATTTACATTTTTTTGTACTTGCTGGTCTTGTGAACAGTGCATGAGACCTAGCCAAAAAAATGTAGACGCACAAAATAATTCACTCTACCGCTATCCAAACTCACACTTCATCAATTTTCTCCCTCCCCCACTTTTCTCTCTAAATTGAGGTGAAAACTATTTCACTCAAATGGTGGGCTCAGAGAAAAAACTCCTGACCATTTTTACTCAGAAAAATTCTACGTCTACAACATTTTAATTATTTTTTATAACAAATTCTAAGTGGTAAGTTATTAACTCACTACAAAAATTACTTTTTTACCCACCAATAACAACCAATAAAAATTTGTCACTTAGAATTTATTGTAAAATTATTGTGAACATAAAATTTCTCTTTTTCACTCCACCCTCCCCTCTCCAACCAAATACTATTTTATCCCCTATTTCCTCTTTTTTCTTCTCTTCTTTTCACTTTTCTCTCCAACCTTCACTTTTCTCTCCAACCAAACGGCCCAAAAGGAGGGTAGTTGTCATTTAAGGAAGGCTCATGGGCATATTTTGGGTGCTAACTTTTTCTTTTTCTATTGCAATTAAATAACAATTTCCAATTGGACCTCATAATAACCAAAAAAAAGAAGAAGAAGCAATTACGCATGCTACAGGTAGAGTTTCCTAGTTAAAAAAAAAATAATAATAATAATAAAATGAATAGGAAACTGAAACCCAAGTAAAAATTAAAAAATAAATAAAAGAATCACCTCAATCTACTAACATAATCGAGTATTCGAGTGCTATTGTCTTAAGTCTAAACCCCTTTTACATTTAAAATTCTAAATTTCCAAGCAGTTGTGTTGCGCGACTGAAATGGGAGAATCATATAGGCTAGGTTATGACCATACAAAATTGTATCATAGCAGAGGCAACATAAGCCAACGCAATATTTTGAGCTATTCAATTGAGGTTAAAGAATGTTATAATAGAATCTAGCTCCAAGATATTATGCATGGGAGTTCTAAAATAGTCATGTGACTCATGTGGATTCTCCTTAAGAAAATAGATTATTGGGGAGAATTTTTACTAAAGAATCAGAATTAGATTTTTGGAATTTAGTTTTTTGATAGTCTTGATTTTGTTCTTTTCTCCAAAAGCTTCTGAGAAGCTGGATTGGTAGATTTTTGTAACTTTATTTATTTTTTAATATAAAAGTTTTCGTTATTTAGAGTAAAATATAAAGGGAAAAACCATAGAATCTAACGTTTACCACGACTAATAATAAAACTTGAAGGGAAAAACTAATGGCTTAGACCAATTATGTGTGTGTGTTAGCCTCAAGTTTTTTTCTTTTGTTGTTGATAAATATTGGCCTCAAGTTATGTTCTTATAACGTTGTCTCCTTATAATTTTTATATTTGTAAATTATTAAGATGATCAAAGAATTAAAATTTTAAGATTCCTTAAAAAAGAAATTATATATAGAACTTTTTTTTTTGTGTGTGTTGGAATTTGAATACACCTACCTTCTATATATAAAATTTTAAGATTCCTTAAAACAATACCCAAACATGAGTAAGAAATCTTAAAATTTTAATACGCTCTCTCCTCCATTTAAAATTTTCAAATATCCAAATAACAGACAGGATATCTACTCTCTTTTTTCAATCATCTCCTAAAAACGAAAATCTGTATATAAATAAATAAACTAAAATATTAAAAGAAAAAGGTGATGCCAATGTAAATACTAATCTATATATACATATAAAACCGAAACTTTTGGAGCTCCCACAATTATCCACGTCAGCACAATATTAAAAAAAAAAAAAAAAAACATAATAAAACCTTTCTAAAAGCCCCGATGCTCTGCCTTCTCTTTCACGATGCGCTACCCTTTCTTTCACCAAAACATCTTCTTCCTCAGAACAGAGACAGAAAAAAGGAGATTGAGAAAGAATCGTTGGAGTGTCAGACCATCATCCACCGGCAAGCCAGTCGCTCATCAACATCAGGCCGCCTAAACCGCTACCGCTAATATATATATATATTTTTCTAAATATGGTACTCTTTTTTTCTCCCAAAATATCTGATGCCCTCCACTCTCTTTTCAAATTCTTTCATGCAACCCTCTCCTACCGCAAAATCAAAACCCAAAAACCCAAAACTCAGATGCCGCCGGTGTCATCAAGGAAGCTATGAGCAATCCAAAAACTCTAACGCAGCCTCTGAAGCAAGTTTTGGAATTTTCTTGAGATTTAAAAAAAAAAAATTTATTTAACTATTCATGGTTGGTAGTGTTGGAGAATTGGAATTATTATGATGAGAGGAAAGGAGGATGGTATAACCCCAAAAATCAAAATTTCTTTTTGTGGGTATTGTTGCATATTGCTATTGAAATATTTGTTTTGGGTTTGTCTTTATTTTCTATTTCTATTTTTGTTTGTGGAATGCAAATTATGTGTTTGATAAAATGTTTCAATGAACTGTCTATGAGTTGTGAAGTAATAAGTAATTGATTTAATTAGTATGTGAGGTTAGGTTATGCCTGCAATGCAAGTGTATAGGTTATTTACTCCTGAATTAGTGGAGGGAGCTATGGATTTGAATTTCGGTAGATTTGGCTCTTAGAGGATTGTAAGAGGGATATTTAAGTGAGGGCTGAGATGGGGATTCGATGGTAAATATTTTCACCTGTTTGCTCTAAATATTGTGTTGAACAGACACTCTTTTTCTATTATTGTTGAAATTCTAGGTAGTTCTTTGATCACGTTATATGCAGGCAAAGGTTGCAACAATAATGCATGATGTGTGTTTGATAAAATGTCTTAAAAAAATTGTATTGTGCCATTAATGAGGAAAACTGACGTTTTATACAAGTGCTAAGAGTAATCCAGTAAAAGCAACACTTTTCTTATGTTGTGTGTCACCATTGGATAGACACTTTTTTATATTACAATGATGAATTTTTTGCTAAAATAAAAAATAAAAAATCTGCCAGCAAGTGTGAGAGAGAGACAAAGACAAGAGACAGGATACAGAGGATGTATGGTTGTTTTAAGGGGAATCTTATAGTGGGTTGTATTTGAAATTGTGATTTACGAATGGGTTTATTTGATTTTGATTGGCCCTTTTTCTATTTGCTCCTAAGAACATGTTGGAAAACCAACATCAAAAGAGAGAGAATTATAATAGTTGATATCTTTAATCCTTTTTTGTTCATGGTTATAAAACTTACTGCTGTATTTCAACTTTTTTTTTCAGGAAAAAAAATCTTAATGCTTTTTTTTTTTTTTGGTTTTGTTGGGTTGCTAGGAACACAACCTAGCAGGTGAGAGAATCAGTGGTTGTATTTACTTTAACCGTGAAACTTATATAATTATTTGTGTTATAGTGTTTGTGTTTGTATTGATCCCCTCTTTTTGTTGTGTTTTATTTGTGTGTGTGATTTAGATTGGTAGTAGATTGAGTTTGAGAAGAAACTATGGGGTCAAAGATAATAAATTTGGGGTGGATGCCTAGGCTCTTATGCTCAGGGGTGTGAAGGAAGCTTACTTATGTTATCAAGGTCACCTTACTTCATAGCTACCTAACCAAAAAATTTCTTAATAAATATTTACACTCTTGCTATCTATATATACATCTCATATCTTAAAAATCTTTCATTTATAATAAATATATTTCCTTGGTGGAGCTTTATATATAAATATATTTAGTACCATTTAAACACATTTCATAATATATATAGTTTTCTTTGCTTTAAGAAATATTAAATTCTTTATATATGTCATTAGATATATATTTTTTAAAAGAAAGAAAGTATATAAAGTTATAAAGAATTTTACCAACAAAAAAAAAAAAAAAATTTGTATAATTTTAGGATTTTGTCTATATAATTTTATCTATACATTCGGACTTATAAGATAAAATTACAACGTAATTTTAGGATTTTCTCTCTTACCCTGTTCTCTTTGTGAAGCACTTTGGTTTACTAATATTTTAAGATTATATTTTCTTTTAATTCAAGGTATTGTTTTGTCTTTAGCTTTTTTCAATTCAAAAGTATTAGCTCTATTAAGAAGCTTGGCTATTCTTGGCTCTATTCAGATTATTGGCTCTATAGCTTTGTATTATAGATATCATTCTTTTGGTTATTTGTTGTGTTTGCTTTTTAGATAAAATAGAAAAAGTTATTTAGTACGCTCTAAATCTAGATTATGGGAACTATATTATTATTTTAAAATTTTTTAATCCATAACTCTTTTGATTGATATAAATTATTAATACACAATGAATCACTGGATGCTATTAAAAAAGAATTGGATGTCAAATTATAGAATAGAAGGGATTGGTTCTATCTTTTGATTCACTAGATTGGCTATCTAATTCAATGATATATAAGTAATTGAAGAAGGTTAATGATTAGGTAGTTCATAATATCAATTTGTTTGTTGATTTTTTGCTTTGTGTTGTGGGATTAATGGCAAATAAGGCATAATTAGTGTAGTTTTGCTAAAGGACTTTAAGGTTGAACTAGAAGCATTTCATATATATATATATATATATATATAAAATCTGCATGCATATTTTGGAGGTGGATTTTTGTGTCTTAGATCCTAACTTGATATTGCTAAGATCTTAAAAGCATATCATTTAGTTTGAATATTTATATATATATATATATATATATATGTGTGTGTGTGTGTGTGTGTGTGTGTGTATATATGTGTATGTTCGAGCAAATCTTAGTGCTAGAGCTAAAGAAAGTGTATGTAGGAATCTCCATCTTCAATCAAAGGGGAAAGTGTATGGTTCAAATGGAAGCAGCAAAACCCCAGGGGAGAATCCAAAGACTTAATTTGGTTGGAAATTTTTATTATTATTTGTGAATTTGAAGGATATGAGAATGCAAACCGTAATGAAAAGAGTCTTGTCACCTTGCAAATGATAGAGGATATGAGAATGCAATTTGTAGATCTATTTAACATTGGCTTTGTAAACAAATTGATGAGTGCTAATGTAAGTTCTTTAAAATTTTCAAATTTTAAAGCATTTGATTTGTTAAAATCTTATAGTTACTAAAAATTTTCCCGTGCATCGCACGGGTTAGCGACTAGTGACATCATATAGCAATAGCACATAATGAGCACTACAAATAAGTTTACATTGGTGATTGGACAACATCCGAATAGAATATGGAAAAGTCCAGCACATAAAGAAAAATAAAAAAAATGTGTGATGAGGATAGGTAGGTGAATCATTGCATAAAAGAATGTGAAAGTTGGTTATTGATTGATTCCAATGAATTTTAGACGCAAATGTACAAAACTAAAGTTTCACTTTATAATCGATTTATGTCATCAGCTTCAACACAACCCTAACTTCTCCCAATCTCTCAGAATCCTGTTTTCATAATATAATTTGTTTCCCTACATTTCTTCATTTCTTAAACCCATTACTTGAAGACGACAAAATTGACTGGCGAGGGCAGTGAGGGTCATATGAATTTTTCTTGACTTATGGGTAGGCTCTTCCACAATATGGTGCACATCTATGCTTAAATATCTATCAGTCAGCGCAATTGTAACAAAATAATAGTAACTGTATTTTCTTCCAAAAAAAAAAAAAAAATCTATGGCTTGTAAAATTTGAAGGAAATATTTTGGATATATAGTGTAACAAAAAAGTCCCTTTAATTTAATCGGGTACTTTTTTGTTTTTTCCAAGGTGCAATATTCATATCATTTTTATGAGGAGTTAGAATGAGTAATATTACGTCTATAATATTTTTATAATAATTTCACAACAAATTCTATATGATAATTTGTTACTAATTTTAATTTAAGTTCATCACTAATATCACTTTTTTACCTGTCAATAACAGCTTGCTATTTAAAATTTGTTGTAAAATTGTTAAATATTGTGGATAATATTACTTAGATTAAATAAAATAGGCTTTAATATGATACTTCTATAGATGCCAGTCATTAACTACCTGGTCTTTCGTGAACTATTCAAATCATACATGCCAATCCTTATGAATCCTGAACTCTCAAATTGCATAGCTGATATCCTATAACCTTTAAATGAACACAGTTCGTGACATTTGATAGAGTATTCCAGTTCTTCAGTTCATTAATGTCGCTATAACAGGTGTTTATGAGAGAGCTATACAAATACATCAATGGCATTAGATCTAAAAACTTGTAGAAGTGATTCTCAAAAAAAAAAAAAAAAAAAAAAACTTGTAGAAGCACCAAAACAATTATACGGACGGAAGGGAGAAAACTCTCTTTAAAGCAATTCAACTTTTGATGAGAACACGAATGCTCAAGAAATCAATTAAGATAATTGATCACAATTTACCACCATCATTGGTAGCGACCAGTTTTAGCGGAAAATGTAGGAAAAGAGTGGTTATAAAAAAGAAACAGCTTAAGATCAATTAACTAAGATAATTGATCACAATTTACCACCGTTATTGTCTCTAAAAGATTCCTACAACTAATAAAAACTTTCCTTAGAATTTCAAAAGGGATTTGATACTAGTTTCAAGATTACAAATTGAAGGTTTCCAGATTACAAATTCCTTCCTCCTATTATTGATAAATTTGATTTACAACTTCTGATGACAGAGATAGATTGCACCCAAATTCTCAAAAAGAGCTTTGATAAAGCAAAAGTTTCTACCGCACAGAAACGATTCGTTGCAAGTATAAATGTAAAATGTAAAATGAAAAATGCAGTTATTGCTTGTTTTTGTTTAGCACCATAGACAAACTAATTTTTATCAAGTTTAGTGCTATAGGTACAAAATTTTCACGACAAAATTTAGGCGGTAAGTTGTTATAATTTCTCGTTTGAGCCTACTACTAACATCATTTTTTCACCTGCTTGCCATCTAGACTTAGTTGTAAAAATATTGTGCCTATAGCTTATTTCTTCTAGGGCCCCATATCCGTAAAATGTTGGAATCATGTATAATTGTCATTACCAATTGGGTGATACAATAGGTTGTACATAAATATCATGATATATAGTCTTAGATGATTCTGACTCTCTGTATACATTTGGATTTTGGCATCTCTCAATATTTGTGCTAAAAAAAGGTCCAAACTAAACTATAACCTAGAGGTAAAATATCCTGTTCATCAGTATATCAAAAATGCACAACCGTCAACATCCACGAAAATAGCCTCTGTTCCAATAGCATCAGTATCTTTGCTTGCCTATAAACAACATATGAAAGGAAATGTCAAAAATAGTTCAGAAAACAAATCATCCTCATAAGTAGACGTAAAATGCACATACATGAGTGTGTATGTGGGTATAAAAGAGACTGAGGTCCATAATGGCACATACATAACTCGACAAAGTAAAGCAATAACCAAATTGCATTAGCCATTCACATGTCAGACAGTAATCAAAAGAATACCAGTATCTAGCACAACTTAATATTGTATTGACATCACCATTAGATAAGAATTACGCCTGCTAATATTTAAAAAAAAAAGAGGGGGGGGGGGGGGGGGGGGCGCGGTTATCTAGCACAACTTAGTATTGTATAAACAAAAATAACTTACTCTTAGATATCATGCTCTTTGCATCAAACATCGCAGCTTGAGTTCCATCACTTTTTTATTTGTGAAACAATAGCTGCATGCTCTGAAATTGAAAAGGGCACCAATTTTAGATAAATTAGCTTTGGAAAGCTTCAAGAATTGAGATATGGACTTACAGGGACTGAGAGAACAATATTAAAGGACAATAGTTTATAGAACCTAAAATCTGGCCATTTTAAATGTTAACACTTCCTTCTCCCATAAGAATAGGTGAAGGGTGAGGTTGTCAGTTCAAAACTCACTAGATACATGCATAACTAATCCATCAAAAATTTTTGAGCCTAAAAAAAAAAAAAAACCTATTTAACTTCAAGAACCTAATTATATTTAAGAGAGAACAAATACCCGATGTAATATACTATTTTGCCAATGAACTTCTAACTCAAATAGCACATCGTCCACTGAAAAACATGTGGAGAGTGAAATCATGGGTTCAAGACCAACAGGGTAAGTGACTAACTCAGCCATCAACAAGAAAAAAGCAAAAAGAAAAAAAGAAGACATTTAGTTAAAAGAAGCTTTTAAATATGTGAATGTTAGATTGGATATGGAATACAAGGACATCAAGTTCCACCCTACTAAAAATTTGCTAACAATCCATGCCACTATTCAAGTGCCCATATTAAATAATGATCACACTTTCAATCTAAAATAAAGTTAATAGAAACAAAGATACCACAATATTTTACAAAATTCAAGGATTTTGCATTTCGATCTAATAGTTAATAAAACTGAAATTAAACTTACCTTTCCAAAAGAGGCACAAAATTCTAAAAATTGCAATGCAAGTTCAACATCTTCAGGAGGTAAATCAATGTCAGCTACAGTCATTAAGCTGGCACCCTGAAGCAAAGGAATGTCAACTTCAAATTCTTTGTTCTCAAGATTCATGGTACCCTTCCCGACTTTACATGACATAGCATTGCCATTCTTCATAGCATATGAAACTCCGGAATTTTTCAGAGTTTCACCATCCTTTTCTTCTTTTATCTCTTCTGATTTAATGGGACTCAAAGGAAAATCCTCTGAAACATGTGTTTCTGAATTCTCTTTCATAAAGAGGACACCACTATCCTTTCCGTTTGTTATAGACAGTTCCTCAGAAATTTTAGGCTTCTTTGGGCTAGTCTTCTTTGGGTGAGCACCAACATCCCTGCATATTTCCTTCAGTGCTTCCCACTTTAATTTCTTTGACTTTGTTTCATCAGATTTTTCCTTCCCCCATATCCTCAGTGAAAAAACTTCATGTCCCTGTGACAGAACACGAATCCCATCAGACAAACACACCAAAACCTAAAATGCTGCTGCAAACAAAGTACTACAAAAAATCACTATCGTACCTTGTTTAAAGCAACCAGGTCTTTCAGTGAAATATCCATGTTGTCAACAACCAATTCATTACCAAAATTGTCACGAACTTTGACATTCAGCATTTCTGAAACAGATGAATATCCAGCAATCCTGGCCTTTTGCACTAGTTGACCAGTGGGTTTGTGACCTCTTTTCTTCCTAGAAAAACATTGATCTATCAGAATTACCAAAAGACTAAAAATTACAGATTAGCTCACATACCAAACACTTACATGCAGAAACTGCAATTGCAAATGCCTCTACATCTGGGACACTTCCAGTCATCCAACATTTCCACCTCTTCTGCTTTCTCTCCATATCTAAGTCAATATTAAACAAAACACATTAGCCAATAGCATTAAAAGAAGAAGAAGAAGATGTTTATTATCAAATCTAACCTGTTCAAGAGGCATTTGTAACAGAAATATATGGGACAAGGCTTCTTCACTTTCAAGTTCTTACACGACACCGATAAAACCGTCGTTTTTTGACGACACTTCAGCATTATACCCAAAAAACATAAGAGATTAATCAGTAAAGGTGGCCCTAAACATTAAACCAATCAAAAGTTCAGCAACTTAAATAACCATTAATTTGGAGAAATGAATCTGGAAAGTGAAGCAGACAATATGATAACTAAATAACCAATCAAAAGTTTTGCATTGTGGTTATTTCCTACACAAGAACTAAATCAATGTTATGAAGCAGACAAAATGGATTAGGCCGAATTCAATGGAACTTTTTTGAAACAATGCAATACAAAGATTAGATAATTCTACTTTCTTTCACTTTCCCCCGTTTTCTCACCAACCAAACATAACAAAGATTGCAAATTCAGCAAACTGGCTCAAAAAGTTCATCCAATCCAATCATCAGACCCGTACCTTCATGTCAATTTTGCCAACATTGTCATTTGGCACCAGATATCATGGCATGAAACCCAATTATCATAGGTCAAACAGGTGGATGGGGTCTTAACTAATGAATATAACCAACCGAAAACTCGGGTTACATACTGCAGGTGGCCATCATTTTTTCACAACAAGCCATTCCAGGCTTCGTGTGACCAAGATCTGGCCGTGGGAGGCTGCGATCTACTAGCAGAGAACATCCTCTCTCCCCTCTCTCACTGTCAGCTGCCTGAACCGACCAGTTTCAACCTATCATAAGACCACACTGGTCGGTCAAATGCTCGAGCATCGATGGCCAGTTACTGGATCTTACTTTCTGAAACCCCAAGTTGTCGGTCGGAACAAAAAAAACACAGCCGAACTAGGCCCGTGATAGCTCCTCGTTCTTTCCAAAAAAGACCAACAACAACAATAATAATAATAACGAGAAGCTACAAAGCTTCACATTCTATTACTCTCACACATTCTTTTGTAAACCAAAATGAACAAAAATGGGAATTTGGAATCCCAATTGCAATTATTTTCTATACAATCAGTGTTACAAAGCCTACTAAATTCCATTAGCCCCAATGGAGAGTGGTAAGTTTCCCAAACAAAGAGTCTAAGAATTAAGGCCACTAAGCTTGTTTTTATTTCAATTACGTCGCAAGCAGAGAAACACAAACAGAAAAACAAAAACAACATAATTCAGAGCTGGTGACATTTTCTCGTGAACCAAACAGAAAATTGTGAAAATCCTAGGGGAAAAAAAAAAGAAAGGGAATTACCTGGTGACAGGTCTTGCCGTTCTGGGAATCGTAGACCCGATTGCCGACAACCCGGATTCCGGGGCACTTAGAGCGCTTCGCTTTGTAATTCCCATTCTTCGAAGAGACTTTGTTTTCTTCTGAGCTTGAAGAAGCAACGGCCATACCCATATCCCCGGAATAACTGAAATGTTTCCCGGTCGTCGTTTTAAGAAAACACAGTAACAAGCGTTTTCGTCTTCTGTTGACTACACATATAGTAAGTATTATATAAAAGAGAAGAGTGGGGGTTTTGAGTTTTCACTGTGTTTTTTGAATTCCCGGGCTTTGGAATTTTTGGAGGCTCATGCTCTCATTGAGGCCGCCAAAATGTGTTTCTCAACTTTCCATATATTTCTTACTATTATTTTTTATATAAAAAAAAATTAAAACTTAGGTACAATTTATTAAGTGTAGTAAATTAAATAACCTTAATTATGTAAGGTTATTTAACTTGAATGTGATATTTATTATATAAAAAAAAAAAGAACATGATGATATTGGGTTGAGTTGCGGTTATCCTATATGAAGAAATTGATTTTAATCGATCCATTCGTAGTCTTCCATCTCTTCACCTTTCTTATTCATTTGAGGTCTTACTAGATTTGTTGAAAATCTCACTAGATTTGGCTAGATGTTTGCCAGATCAAGTAACATCTTTGTCGATTTGATGAGATCTCTATTGGATCTACACTTGATCGATGAATATCTCAAGATGTCTGCCTTACATCACCATTGACAAGGACATCAAGTTCAACCAAACTAAAATGCCGCAATTCAAATGACTTGTTGATCAACACCTTGTACTCCACCCGTTGTTAGCGGACATGGGCGTGGGTTTTTAAGCCTTGATACAGTCGAGTCGAGTCGAGTTCTATCTTGGATAGGATCCAACTGAACTGAATTGAACTTGTGGATACCCCAATAAAGCACATATAATATCATCTTCTTTAAGGATAATTAAATTTAATGTAGTTATGTGGTAAATTTATTGGGAAATCTAAGATACTAGACTTTGCATGCCATGAGATAGAGTTATTTTTTGGAAACTTTTAGTGAAAACAAATCTTTAAAAAATAAGTCATATTTTTTATAGGGTTTTTTTGTTGACGAAAAATAGTTTTCCTTTATCTCGTTTTTTTATGCTACGAAATATAAGAAAAAGCTAAAAACTATTTTCATATGAGGTTTTCCATCAAAACAAATAGAGCATAATTGGATTGAACCCTTTGAGGTTCTGTGTTAGTCATATTCTAGCTAGCCTGAACAAAACCACCACATATAGGGTTGTCCAAGCAACCCAGCTACCCAAACAGACCGACCAAAACAACTTGTCATTGATGGGTCGAATGACGGGTTTCCTCCTCTAAAAATTAAGCCACCCAACCAGACCGACCGACCGACAAACACTAAAAATAAGGCCAAAATACCAAGATTCGGCGACAATTAGGTGCTCCTCTACTCATATTTGACCATGGTTGGCCTTCCTTCACTCAGATCCAACCTTATTTTCTTAGATTTGCTCAAATTTGGCAAAGACCCAGTCTTCTCTGCCCACCTTTGCTCCTTCATCAATTTTGACCAAACTGACCGATCGTCTTCCCAAGCCCAATTTGACTTGACCTATGGTGATTGGCGGTTGGTGGTGGGTCTCATCTTCTTCCACAAGACTTAAGGCGTTGAATTCGAGTTAAGGCCAAAATTGACCTGTGGATAGCCTAATCACATTCTTATCCTGACAAACTTTTGTAACTTATGCTGGGTTTGGCTTAATGTAAAATGTTTTTAGAGTATAAAATATTTTTCTGAAAAGAAAATATTTTCAAGTGTTTTGCTTGTGTTCTTGAAAATGTTATACAAAACACATTTTTCTACTAATTTCTCACATTTTTCTCAACTTCCAAACAAATATTATAATAGAAAACCCCAATATATAAACCAAAGGAAAAAAAAAGAATTCTATCTTTCTCAAACTATACATCGATCATGAAAGAGGGAGAGAGAGATAGATTGAGAGAAAGGGAGAGGTAAAGGTGGTGGCAAGATCTTGTTGGTTGGATCTGAAGACTGAAGGTAGCAACAACGAACTTCAAGCGATGGTGTCGAGCTTGAGGCGACAACAATGAGATTGGTGGTTTGATTTAGAGGCGGTAGAAATGGCCTTGAGCTTGAGACGGCGAGATCGTTGGGTGGGTGGTCACAGTGGTTGTTGTTTGTGGGTGGGTCACAATGGTCTGATCTATTCATGGGTGGGTCGTGGCGATTGGTCTAATTGCTCCATGCTCTCTCCTTCATCTGCTTCAAGCTCTCTGTGAGTCTCCTCTCTCTTTTTGGTTTGGATGGCTGAGTGTGAGTGAGAGGCTAAAAATGACTATAATTTGGTTGTAGAGAAAATAAAAGTGTAATAAAATTTTACACTCCAAAGGTCCTTATTTTACCGTTAACTGAAATTAAATTTCAATTTGATTGTGTTTTTCAGCCTACCCTTTAAATGGTGTAAAATATTTTCAGTATTTTTTTCACCCCAAAACAAACAAAGCCTTACACAAAAGTCCCTCCGTAAAGTATGGAGTCACGCAACCAAAAAACGTTGTTAATTTGTACTAGGATTAAAGAGATGCTAAGAAATTAAACAAATCAATGAAAATTTCATACCATCTCACATACTAACTTTCTTCTCCTTATCGAAAAAAAAAAAAAAAAAAAAAAAATTCTCAATTCACTTGGGCCCACCATATGAGAAATTTATGTGTAATGCTGTGAAATTTGGGTCTGTTGATCAATGTGGCCTATGATGATTGGACTTGCATGTACTAACATATAATCAAATGGAGTATACATATATTTAAAAAAACATTATATACATTTTTTGAGTTTGGATCACTAGCTACCTTCTTCTTTACCTTTTTTATATGCTCCAAATTGACTTCTAGGAAGAAGGTTTAAAGCCCCATAAAGTTATAAGGAAGAATTAAAACCTTTTTTTTTTTTTTTCCAATTTAACCAATTATTTTTTGGCAATATTTATTTTTATGTAGAACACTATTTGGTTTTTAAAAAACTAATACCTATCCTACATGGATTTAGGAACCAATTAAAGAATGCCATATAATTAGCCCGTAATCCCTCAATTTTGTAGATGGCACATTGGTGCATGATGATTGGGTCAGAACTAGGTAGCAGTGACTTTCCACCAATGAGATTAAAATATAGGTTAGATTGGAAACTATACCCCTAAAATTTAAGGGTGTTTGGATTTTACAATATTATAAAATTTCAAAATTTGGATTTTATTATTTGAAGTTCTATTTTGTTTGCATTAGTAATTCTTTTGTCTATATTTTCTGTTTAGTGTCACATATGCTTGTCACGCATTTTTAATTCATTCAATAAAATAATGCCACGTCAATTTTATTATGTCATGTAATTTTTAATTATTTAATTTTTTTTAGACTACAAAAATAATGTGACATTATTTTTTTGGATAAACTAAACATGTGGCAAGTTTATGTGGCATTTAATGGAAAAATATGGACATAAGGGCAGCTGATGCAAATAGTTTAGAACTTCAAATGGTAAAATCTAAATTTTACAACTCTATAGTGTAAAATTCAAACATTCCAAAACTTTAGGAGTAGAATTTACAATTTAAAATAAAATATAATAATGATTGGTTTAATGTGAATCAAATTGTATAACAGTAGTAAATCTAGTATACTAGAAAAAGTAGGATAAGGATTTTTGTACATGTATATGACGTAAGCCTTCCGATTTTCCAATGGATTGGAGATTAAAAATTATTATAAGAATTTTAATTTCAATCAAATTGTACAAAATAAATATTACTGTATTATATATATAATAATTCGAGTACAAGAAGGATAAAGAATTTACATGACCGCCTATTGCTATTATATATAGATAAGAAACCCTTTCACATAAACTCATTAACTACGCTTTCGCTTCTTAATTCTTTCTTATTGCCTGTCAATCGTCTTTCTTTTCGCTCTTCTTCATCTTCGTTATTCTCTCTTTTACTTGTTGTTTGCTATGGCTGTTGGACATTTTGTTCCCAAGGACGATGATCCTAAGAATTATCCAGGAAAAATCACATTCTATGTGTTGGTAACTTGCATTGTCGCTGCCATGGGGGGCTTGATTTTTGAATACGATATTGGTATCTCAGGTAATTAAGCAAGCATTAATTCAAGAACCACAACACAATATAATATATATTATATGTTTCTTTTTCATAATATTGTATGTTACTTTAATTTCCATGCATGATGCATGTATATATATATATATATATATATATGTTGATGAGTTTAATTAATTTGATTCTAATGGATGCTTTTGTTTGTACCTATATGTAGGCTGTGTGACATCCATGGCTCCCTTCTTGCAAAAGTTTTTCCCATCGGTTTATTATAAGGAGGCGTTGGATCAATCAACGAATCAGTACTGCAAATTTGACAGTGTGAAACTGACCATGTTTACATCTTCTCTATACTTGGCTGCACTTGTGGCATCGTTTTGTGCATCGTGGGTGACCAAGAAGTTGGGTAGGAAAATATCCATGTTCATTGGTGGTTTGGTTTTCTTGGCCGGAGCTATCATTAATGCTGCTGCTGTTAATATTGCTATGCTTATCATTGGTCGAATTTTGTTGGGTGTTGGTGTTGGCTTTGCTAATCAGGTAAAAATAAAATCCCTCAATTTATTTATTATTATTTTTTCCTCTCTCTCTTTTGATGAAGAACTAGAAGCCTTTACTATTACATGCATGCAAGTTTTAAATTTTTATACTTCCAAGCTCTTATTACGTAACTGGCGACTCGAATCTCTTTTGGGATAAATCAGTTAAATTTTTTATTGTTTCTTATTATTTATTGTTATTGGTATCTAATTCAGTTTTTTTTTTCAATAGATTTATATATTTAATAATTAATTCATTTTTTTTTCTTTTAATCAAAAAGTAATATATAGTTAGACCTTTGAACCATAACTTTTTGTGCTACAGGCTACTGTTCAGTAACATATATATATTTTGAGGGAATGTTCAGTAACATATTGAAACCACTAGCTTCGAAATATATAATATCTCCCAACCCTAATTAATTCGTGGTTTGGACTTATGGGTACATGAGCTTTTCCTAAATTTATAAGAGAAGTACATAATAATTCATTATTAATATTACTGATCAATTTCTGACCTCTTAAAAAAAAGGGGACTTTTTTTTTGAGAAGGAAAAAAAAAGTCCCTTCTGCATGGAACTTTGTTAATAACTATATAATTTATGTTTTACAAAATTTAATTTATCAAAGTTTGTTCCCAATTAATAACAGTGATTTAAAATTCTTTATCTTCCGTTCAAAAAAAAAAAAAAAAAGACAGTTATTTAAAAAAAGAAAAACTTTATACACGTGTCAAAGTGATGACGCTTACATAAAGACGAGGTCATACTGCTGCACTTACATGCTGGCTGATATTAATAGATATTATTAAGCATATTGTATTCTTGGCCTTTGGAGAGAAACACATTAATTGATAAAGGATTATACTCTTATTATTACTCACTAATTAATTGTAATTTATTTAATTGTGTGCCGTCTATGCCACTCTACCTCTCAGAGATGGCTCCATACAAACTTCAAGGTTCTCTCAATGTTGTTTTCCAACTGTGTATTACATTTGGCATTTTGATAGCTATTGTTGTTAACTACCCCACACCTAGGGGTGGCAAAGGGGCGGGTTTGGGGTGGGCATAATTGGATTGGATATATAAAACTTATTTACCCATTTAAAACCCATTTAACTAATTTCTTCAAACCCAAATTCAGTCCAACCCAATTATTATGGATAAACCCCAACCCACCCAATTACTTAATTATCAAAATTCCACTAAAGTAAAAATGACTAAAGTATTCTAAAATCTTCAAAAATGACAAAAATACCCCAAAATCTTAAAATTACCAAAATACCCCAAAAACCCAAAAAATGACCAAAATACCATTGAAACCCAAAAAATGACCAAAATACCCCTGAAGTAAAAAAATGACCAAAATATCCCCGGAACCTACAAAATGACCAAAATACTCCCGAAACCCAAAAAATAACCAAAATAGCCCTGAAACCCAAAAAATGACCAACATATCCCCGAAACCCAAAAATAATCAAAATATCCCCGAAACTCAAAAAATGACCAAAATACACCCGAAACCAAAAATTACCAAAACAACACCAAAACCCAAAAAATGACCAAAATACCATTGAAACTCAAAAAATGACCAAAATACCCCCGAAACCTTAAAAATGGCCAAAATAACCCTGAAGCCTAAAAATTGACCAAAATAACTTAGAAACCAAAAAATAATCAAAATACCCTCGAAATCTAAAAAATAACTGAAATACCCCCTGAAACCTAGAAAATGACCAAAGTACCCCTAAAATCTAAATATGACCAAAATAACCCCTAAACCTAAAAAATGACCAAAATACCCCGAAACCTATAAAATGACAAAAATGCCCCTTAAACGTATAAGTTGATAAAAATACACCCTAAACCTAACAAATTACCCAAATCCCCCCTAAAACTAAAAAGTTATTAAACGACCTCCAAAACCTTGAAAATTACAAAAATGGCCCCAAAATCAAAAAGTTAACGAAACACCCCTAAAACCTAAAAAATTAGTGACATTCCCTCAAAACCTACAAAACCACCGAAATACTCTTAGAACCTTTAATTTAACTAAAATACCATTGAAACATCCAAAATACCCCAAACCCCTATTTTAGTAATTTTAGAGATTTCAGGTGTATTTTGTTCATCTTATAGGATTAGTGGTATGTTGGTCGTTTTAGATATTTTGAGGGGTATTTTGGTTGTTTTAGGGGTTTTAGGGTATTTTTGGTAATTTTAGAGGTTTCAAGTTGTTTGTGGCCATTTTATAGGTTTTCGGTTTATTTGGGTCATTTCAAAGGTTTAGGGGTATTTTCGTCACTTTATAGTTTTGAGGGTATTTTAGTCATTTTTTAGGTTTCATGGGTATTCTGGTAATTTTTTAGGTTTAGGGGATCTTTTGGTCATTTTATAGTTTTAGGGGGGTATTTTGGTCATTTTTAGGTTTCTAGATTATTTTGATCAATTTTTAGGTTTTGCGGTTATTTTGGCAATTTTTTAGGTTTCGAGGGTATTTTTGTCATTTTTAGGTTTAAGGGGTATTTTGATCATTTTTTAGGTTTTGGGATTATTTTGGTCATTTTTTAGGCTTTGGGGTTTTTTTGGCCATTTTTTAGGTTTCAAAGGGATTTTGGTAATTTTTAGGTTTCGGGGGTATTTTGGTTATTTTTAGGTTTTCGAGGGTATTTTGGTCATTTTATGGATTTCAGGGGTATTTTGGTAATTTTTTTTGCGTTTTGAGAGTATTTTGGTCATTTTTAGGTTTCGGGGGGTATTTTAGTCATTTTTTTGGGTTTCAGGGGTATTTTGGTCATTTTGTAGATTTTGGAGTTATTTTGGTAACTTTTAGGTTTTGGGGGTATTTTGGTCATTTTTTGGGTTTTGGGGGGTATTTTGGTAATTTTTAGGTTTCGGGTATATTTTGGTCATTTTTTGGGTTTTGAGGGTATTCTGGTCATTTTTTGGGTTTCGGGGGTATTTTGGTAATTTTTGGGGTTTGGGGGTATGTTGGTTATTTTTTGGGTTTCAGGGGTATTTTGGTAATTTTTGGGGTTTCGGGACTATTTAGGTCATTTTTTGGGTTTCGGGGGTATTTTGGTCATTTTTTGGGTTTCGGGGGTATTTGGGTCATTTTTTAGGTTTCGGGTGTATTTTTTTTTCATTTTTAGATTTTGGGGGTATTTTGGTAATTTTTTGGGTTTCGAGGGATATTTTGGTCATTTTTAGGTTTAGGTGTTATTTTGGTCATTTTTAGTTTTTAGGGGTATTTTGGTCATTTTTAGGTTTTAGGGGTATTTTGGTCATTTCTAGGTTTATGAGTTATTTTGGTCATTTTTTAGGTTGAGGGGGGTATTTAGGTAATTTTAGTGGTTTTGGGGCATTTTAGAGTTGGGTGATTTGTAGAAATGATAGTTGTATCATAATTGGATCTAATTAGGTACCCAATGAAAACCCAATAAACATTAATGTTAATTGAGTTTAATTGGGTTAATACCCATGTAACCCAATTAATAATTGGGTAGGTTTGGGTCTCATTTAAGTGGGTGGGTTTGGGTGGACAAATGGGTTTGTGTTGATTTTGCCACCCCTACTCACACCCAAGCTTGGAGGTGACTATGGATGGCGTGTTAGTCTAGGTGGTGCAGCTGTTCCTGCCCTCTTCATTGTGGTCTCATCATTTTTCCTACCCAACACTCCAAACTCAATGCTAGAGAAGAACGAGCCTGAGAAGGCCCGACAAATTCTCAAGCGTATTCGTGGTGTTTCTGATAAGGAAATTGAAGCTGAGTTCAAGGATCTTGTGACAGCAAGTGAAGCCTCCAAAGCAGTGAAGAACCCTTGGAGGAACATCCAGAATAGACAATATAGGCCTCAATTGATCATGTCCATGGCTATTCCATTTTTCCAACAATTTACAAGGATCAATGTTATCATGTTCTATGCACCTTAGCTTTTCAAAACTGATGATGCCAAAATCGTCAGTTGGGTCCCTCGTGCAATCCGGAGCTCTTGACAATCTTGTAGGACCTGCAAGATAAAGAGAGATAGATCGAAGAGACCACCGGGTTGTGCCCGATGGGAAAGCTTCCGATGCTTAAGTTAGTATCAACCCATATTTCTCGTATTTAGATAGTGTTTTGTTGTAGCTTTTGACATATCTTAGCAAGTGAGACAGATTGTCCCTTTTATAGGTGACTTAGGTAGCTATTGGATATAAATAAGGGTGATTATTACCCTAATTGTAACGTTCTTTGTCTTGATGAGAGGGTTTAAGGTATTTGATGATCGTCATTGAATGTGTTGGGTAGTTACTCGTCTATCTTTGATGGCCTACTAATATCGCCATGACCATCCATTAAGATGGACGACCTTAATAATTTTTATGGACTAATAAAAAACAATTGGGTTTGGTGATGATGCTTCTCTCCTATCCGCACTCATCACTAGTGGAATAAATTGTTTGGCTACAATTATCTCCATTTATGGTACTGATAAATGGGGTAGGAGATTTCTTTTCCTAGAGGGTGGAAGTCAGATGCTAATATTTCAGGTAACAAATAAATAAACTCTTACTACTTTTGCATCTCCCCGAAAAATTTATTGATATTGATTGTCATCATATTTTCTATAATCTTAATTTAATTTCCTCGGATTGCACATGAAACTTTGCCTACTTACCAAATAAGATAACAATAACCAAACTTATGCTATCAAACAGTTTGTACTTTGTAGAAGCATTAATTTTTACCAATAAAACCCATAAGCTGCAACTTTATTTTGTTAATGGGATGGGTGTTTATGAAATATTAAAGTGAAAAACATGCATTCTTTAAAGAGTGATGTTATAGCTATTATTAGTTTTATTACATAGATTTTGCAAACAAATGTGTCAATTTTTAAGACACAAAATAAGATAGGAAATAAGAAATTTATTTGCTAGAGGGTGTTGATATAGAACAAATCACATTCTTTTTATCAAGTTAGTTTGTAAATATTTTGTATTAATAATAACTTCAGAATTTTCTTTTTTGTTACTGGTATAGTAACATAAGTGTGAGTACACAAAAGTAATTATAATAATAAATATATCTTTACCTTCAATCTTTTATTGTTTTCTTCTAATGTATTCATTTATATTCCTATATCACAAGCTGCATTAATGTATCTGTAGGGTCACGGTTTTCAGACCGAGCTCATTACAATGAATTTGTAGAGAGTGGGGCCAAAAGTTGGGCTGTGATGAGACGACGGCTTGTTTTGGGGATGAAAGGCACATAAAATCGAGCGACCCAATCATCCTAGGGAGAGGGGACCCCTTGCTCAAGGACGGGAGTGCGCCAACCCCCTCTCAATCACACAGGAGCCTCCCTCCTTCTTTTTTCGTGCCTCCTCTTTGGGTGGTCTCTGTTGTTATTTATTTCTCTCTTCCGTTCATCCTCCCCCTACACTTGTCAATCATCCATGCCTATCCTCAAGTGCACGTCCCCTCAGCCATTCTTTTTGGCGCTCTGTGAGCTGCTGTGGCCCCCATCGCCCTGTCTAGGGATCACATCCACATCAAAGGGGGTCAGGGTGTTAGTTGTGCGCATTTAATATGGAGGTGACAGCTTTTCCTGGGGCTGCCTCCCCACCTATTCCCTTATGGCTAGCCCATATGGCTTGGAATCTCTTTGGTGATCCTCGAGTGGATGTCCTCGGGCGACATGACAGCTTTTTCTCCCATGATTTTGGCCTGCCGAGGACAGGGTCGTGCTCGGCAGTACGTTCTGGCAATTTGGATTCCCTTCATTTTGTCGTCGGGCACTTCTTCCTCCTCGGCGTGGGCTTTGGGTTTGAGATGGAATGGGCCGAAGCCTCTAGGACCTTCTGGCCCTACAATAGCCCCTCAAAATCATGCTGCCCGGCTCCTCGGGCGGGGAGAAGGATTTTGACGTTCTCGGGCCTAAATTGTAGCCGGTTGAGTCTTGTTTCCCTATGAGTGCCAGAGTTTCTTTGGCTACCCATGGCACACTCCTGACGTTTCAGCGTACGAGGTGCATCGTCATAAATGCTTTCTTTTTGGGGATAACGCGGATTGCTTTAGTATACGGGATGCGTATTAAATGGCACCTTTATGAAGCAACACGAATTTGGAAGCTGAAGGTTCCCTTGGGAATTGGGCAAGAATTATTTTGCTTGACATCCCTTCTTGGAACTGTGTGTGTGTGGTGAGCTCCCCCAGATTTTGTCCTCTATATAAGGCACCTTGAGAGGACCACCTTCCACATCCACTGGCCATGGAACTCTGCGGAAGTTCTAAGTTTCTTCGCTCTCCTTGAACAAAAAAGATGCCGCCTAAATCATGGGCGTTGCACCTGAGGCAAATGGAATAGAGGCTAAAGATCCTCATATTCTTCAATTAGACAAGAAAGAGCACTCTCTTAATTCGACCAGGAACTGTAGCTAGCACAAATCGTGCCAGATTCCTGATTATCCTCCAAACGCCAGCCAAGAATGTGCAGGAGTTGGCTAAAGAGGAAGGGGAAGAAAGTGAAGCAAAGTTGAGGGAAGCAATTGAGATATCAGAGGGAGCCATCCTCGCCATTGTGGGCAGCTGGCGAGACCCATGAAGGGCGACTTCCTAGGAGTACCGATATTATATTGTGGATCAGGGTTCGCTTTAGGGCAACCTCAGCAGGTGAAAACCAATTCGGGCGCTCCCGCCTCCTCTTCCTTATCACCACCTGCGCCAAGCACACGGGCTTAGAGGCTGCCTAAGCGAGACTGTGAATCCTCCATCACCACCAGCCTTCTCACTTTTATTAGCTAGCTTTGCCGCCAGCACACCTCGGCTGTTCTGTAGTTAGTTGTAAATCGAGCCTTCCTCGGCTATTTTTGTAATTGATGTGAAACAAGCCTTTCTCGGCTGTTCTGTAGTTAGTTGTAAATCAAGCCTTCTTGGCTGTTTTGTAATTGATGTTGTCATCATTTTATCTAATAGAAAGGGACCTGTGACTTTTATTTGGTGAAACCTTTTTTGCTTGGTGAAACGTAATATATATTTTTTTAATATATTTTTGTTTGCTTATTCTCCTTAGGCCTATATTTTTTGCACTGCCTCCGCCTTTCCTAAAACAGCCGAGCATACAACGATGCGCTTCATGTTGCAAACCGTGCGACCATTTAGAAAATGCTGGTTTTGAAACATACAATCCGAGGAGGTCGTGGCACGCAGTAGTTCTGTCTGGGACCCATAGGGATGCCGGAGCGTCTATCTCTCTCAGTCGTCTGGTCCGAGAACCCAGGCGAAGCTATGGTTGTACTTAATGCTCAGATGAAATAAATTTTGGTTCTGCCTAGTACCTACATGGTTGCCACAAGTCATTAGTTTTCCCATAGGTTTGAGTCCGAGGACTATGCAAGACCTTGGTTCTGTCTAACACCCAGATAGTTGTCACAAGTTATTAGTTTTCCCATAGGTTTGAGTCCGGGGACCATGCAAGACCTTGGTTCTGTCTAACACCCAGATAGTTGTCACAAGTTATTAGTTTTCCCATAGGTTTGAGTCCGAGGACCATGTAAGACCTTGGTTCTGTCTAACACCCAGATAGTTGTCACAAGTTATTAGTTTTCCCATAGGTTTGAGTCCGAGGACCATGCAAGACCTTGGTTCTGTCTAACACCCAGATAGTTGTCACAAGTTATTAGTTTTCCCATAGGTTTGAGTCCGAGGACCGTTCTGTCTAACACCCAGATAGTTGTCACAAGTTATTAGTTTTCCCATAGGTTTGAGTCCGAGGACCATGCAAGACCTTTGTTCTGTCTAATACTTAGATACTTGTCACGAGTTATTAGTTTTCCCATAGGTTTGAGTTCGAGGACCATGCAAGACCTTGGTTCTGTCTAACACTTAGATACTTATCACGAGTTATTAGTTTTCCCATAGGTTTGAGTCCCAGGACCATGCAAGACCTTGGTTCTGTCTCCTGAGGATTCGCTCATGCTAAAGCCCTATTCAACTGCTCGAGTGAGTTAGAAGGCACCAATACCAATCTTCAAGAACTATTCCGGCTGCAGAGCCCCTTGAAAGTGTTTCGCGCGGTCGCCGCCTTCCTCCATCGGGGTCTAAAGGGGGCCGCCCGTTAGGTTCGCGGGTCGTCTGGCCCTTGGTGGGACGAGGGCCACGCATATGGTGCCAGATGCCCGTTGAGCTGGGAACCTCTTGGCAGTTCTCCATTTGCAGCCCAGTAGATTGGCCATCATCGTCCCTCCTTGGGAGTTTGGCCCTGCCTTAACAAGCTATCACACTTATCGTCGCACAAGCAACTCCCCACAGACGACGCCAATTGTAAGGTCACGGTTTTCGGACCGAGCCCATTATAATGAATTTGTAGAGAGTGGGGCCAAAAGTTGGGCTGTGATGAGACGACAGCTTGTTTTGGGGATGAAAGACACACAAAATCGAGCGACCCAATCATCCCAGGAAGAGGGGACCCCTCGCTCGAGGACGGGAGTGCGCCAATCCCCTCTCTATCACGTAGGAGCCTCCCTCCTGTTTCTGGGCCTCCCTCCTCCTTTTTTTGCGCCTCCTCTTTGGGTGGTCTCTGTTGTTATTTATTCCTCTCTTCCGTTCATCCTCCTCCTACACTTGTCAGTCATCCATGCCTATCCTCAAGTGCACGTCCCCTCAGCCATTCTTTCTGAGCTACTGTGGCCCCCATCGTCCTGTCCAGGGGTCACATCCACATCAAAGGGGGTCAGGGTGTTAGTTGTGCACATTTAATACGGATGTGACAGCTTTTCTTGGGGCTGCCTCCCCACCTATTCCCCTATGGCTAGCCCATATGGCTTGGAATCTCTTTGGTGATCCTCGAGTGGATGTCCTTGGGCGACATGGCAACTTTTTCTCCCATGATTTTGGCCTGCCGAGGACAGGGTCGTCCTTGGCAGTACGTTTTGGCAATTTGGATTCCCTTCATTTCGTCGCTGGGCACTTCTTCCTCCTCGGCGTGGGCCTTGGGTTTGAGATGGAATGGGCCGAAGCCTCTAGGACCTTCTGGCCCCACAGTATCTTTATATAATTTAAATTACATTGCATGTTGCAAGTTTTGGTGACAGTCTTCATTGGATAGAAATTTGGAGTATCAGGTCAAGTGACATACTTGCCCAAGTGGTACGCTGGCCTTGTTGTGGCTTTCATCTGTGCCTATGTAGCTGCATTTGCGTGGTCATGGGGACCATTGGGATGGTTAGTCCCGAGTGAGATTTTCCCACTTGAGATCCGATCGGCAGCACAGAGTATCACTGTTTCTGTGAACATGTTCTTCACCTTCATAGTGGCCCAACTATTCCTCACTATGCTCTGTCACATGAAGTTTGGCTTGTTCATCTTCTTTGCATTTTTCGTGCTACTCATGATTCTCTTTATCTATTTCTTCTTGCCGGAGACCAAGAATATTCCCATTGAAGAAATGACTTGTGTGTGGAAAAAGCATTGGTTTTGGAAGAGATTCATGCCTGAAGACCGTCCCCGAGTCTAAATGTTATGCTACGTTAATTTCTATACAACTAGTTTATTAATTACTTCAGTTTTTAATTTCCCTATACTATTATAATTTTCCCCCCATTTTGGGGTTCCAACAACTACTATTACACAAGGGTGTCATAATTGTTTTTTTCTCTGCAATCCCTTTGCTATTTTTAGTTACTGGGGAGGTTCAATTTTTATATTTTAGTTAATTTGTTTTAACTGTAGTTGGGCTTCGGTTTCCTTTCCATTTTCTATTGGGGTGTGTGGTGTTGTTAATGGCCTTTTCTATTCTTCTATTCTATTAATATGAGGTTCGTTCATAATGATTATCGATATCAGTGGTGGTGCTAAACCAAGCAATCAGCCAATTCAGCAGTCTCTTTGCTAAGGCAAACTCGGATGTACAATACTGATTACTGAACAGTATGCGGTTTACAAATCAATTGCAAGACACATAAACCAAATTTTGCTCGCATATATTGTAACTAGACTCAAAGGTCTAGTTAAACGCTCTCTCTCTCTCTCTCTCTCTCTCTCTCTCTCTATATATATATATATAGTTACTAGTTGCTATTTTAGGAAAAATATTAACTTCAGGCATATTTGGAACTATCTTGATCAAACTCACTATACGGTAATTAATAATACTATCAATTTGTTATTTGAAAATTTTAATCACATAATTTTATTAAAAATGAATCATGTATTATAAAATTTATAAATGGAATTATTTAATTAAAAGATTTGGTTTCAAACATGTTTGAAACTATTTTGATCCAACCCACTATATGACAATTAAAAAGACTATCCAATTGTAATTTTAGTCACATGATTTTTTTTAATTAATCATGTGATTTGTTGAAATAATATACATGAGTAGTAATAAATTGTTATATAGTGGGTTGGAAAATATAACTCTAAACATGTGTGAGAGACCATGCCTTCGGCTCAACTTGTTCTCTAGTTAGGCCAAACTCATGAGATGATACAAATTCATGGGTAGAACTCACCCTTGAAATGACTTGCAAGGGGAGAGTGCCCAAGAGCTTATAAACTTCACCATAAGTTTACACTTAATCTAGTGCCCAAGAGCTTATAACTCTCTCTCTCTCTCTCTCTCTCTCTCTCTCTCTCTCTCTATATATATATATATATATATATATATAAAAGACTATCAATATTAACTTTAGACATATTAGAAACTATCTTGATCCAACTCACTATACATTGATTAATAAGACTATCAAATTGTTATTTGAAATTTTTAATTACATAATTTTTTAAAATGACTTGGTTTCAAACATGTTTGGAAATATTTTGATCCAACCCTCTATATGACAATTAAAAAGACTATCCAATTGTAATTTTAGTCACATGATTTTTTTAATTAATAATGTGATTTGTTGAAATAATATACATGAGTAGTAATAAATTGTTATATAGTGGGTTGAAAAATATAACTCTAAACATGTGTGAGAGACCATGCCTCCAGCTCAATTTGTTCTCTGGTTAGGCCAAACTCATGAGATGATACAAACCCATGGGTAGAACTCACCTTTGAAATGGCTTGTAAGGGGAGAGTGCCTAAGAACTTATAAACTTCACCTTAAGTTTACACTTAATCCAGGATCATAACATATCTTATAAACTTAACCATAAGTTTACACTTAATCCAAGATCATAACATACCATTACGTTCCGTAGTTGACGTCCATCACGGCCCACTCTATCGACACTGACTCGATAATAGCATTTTCTTTCCTTTTTTGGGGGGGGGGGGGGGGGGGGGCGATTCAACTCACCTATCAGTTATTCAATGACTTAGTAAGACATTTTAATCTAGCCTCTAGGTCACCCTCTCCGAGACTCGACCACAAATCCACAACTCATTTGATCCCATACTCAATGAGTTACGTATGTTTACTCGATGTGGTGGTTGAATCTAATACCAAATAATACAAACCCATGAGTTACTCATCCTTGAAAACCATCTTACAATGGGAAGGTTCCCAAGAGCTTATAAACACATTATTAATCTTACACTCAATCTAGGATCATAAAATGTAAATGGGTGGAGTTGTGTTGGTGCCTTTCATGAGTGCAGTGGAGGTTCTATTGATGCTATTATCCCTTCCAGGTCAAGGGTTTTACAATAGAGCCGCTATTACTATTTTATTGAAAAAAAAAAAGAAACTAAAAATTGAAAAGATACAATATTTATTGATGAATTGAAATTTAATGTACATCTCTTGAAAAATAACTAGAAATTACATGGCTTTAATCTTAAATGCAATTAAAAAAAAGTGCACTTAGTTTCCTAGTTACAATCTAGAGATTCTAGTGAACTTGTATGATCAGTTAGATCTCTTTTGACTTAAATTGGGATTTCGATCATAGAGAACTCCATGGACACGTTACATGAGAATCAGAATGCTATCCATATATACCCTTAAAGTATGTCTTCTACGAGAGAACAAAGCATGTACAAGTTACCACTTAGGGCATTTTCTCAAGGAAAAGGTGATTGCCGGAATCATCTCAGAACACCAACTATTAGAAGTGAATATCAATTGTCTATCTCTTCACAAAGGGATTGGGAAGGCAATCCTTTTTCTTCTCATTCACAAATAGTAAATGATCGATATCCATTCTCCAATTTAAAGGGTAACTTATGGAAGTGATTATTTGGTTACTCAGTATAATTAACTAAAAAAATAACAATAGAAATGAAATTTTTCTTAAGGGTATTACTTTAGCCCCGTAGACAGATCCTCCTATAGATAAATAGGGGATTTGGGCCTTTTTGGGGAGGATAAAGGGTAAAACATCAGGTTATTCTTTTTCGTTGAATGTCTCGGGTTTGATTTAGAGAAAGAACTTTTCCTTTGCTACAAGGCCAATGAGGAGAATCTATTGATAGTTTTGTATTTGGATAAAATAAAATTCGGCTAGTTATAAAACATAAGATAAGTAAGTGGATTAAAAAAAAAAAAAAAAAGTAGAAAGGAGGGGAATGGACTTCTTAATCCATTGATCTTCCGCTTAATTGTTGATGGACGAAGTTGTGCTTGTTGATGATTGATAATAAGAGTAGATGTTTTTTTTTGAGAAAGAATAAGAATAGATGTTGATGATAGATGTGAGCTAGATTGGTGTTTTAAAATCTAAGGGTAGTACTATTGCATGTCCAGGTGTTTTTTTTTTGTTTTTTTGTTTTTTGAAAAGGTTCAAGTGTTAAATCTTGATGTGGTTTGATATTTTCTTTCGGTTGTTTGTTGCATTCACCGTAGCATTTTGATTGTTATAAACCTCTTATGTGTTTTGGAATTATTTTATTGATCATCTAATGGATCAAATTATTTGTTTTTCCTTCCATGGTTAAAATTAAGCTTTTACGATTGACTCTAGTCAAGCATTTACCAAGATAAGGATATTTTGAATCTCTTGGACACGCGTCTTACTCCCATGGCATCAACTCCATCATTTGTTTTCTATTTTGTTCTTTGTTTTGCATTCTCCTCACTTTGTGTTTGTGAGCTGTCGTAGTCGTTGCCTTGGCTCTTTTTTAGGTTAGTGCTAGAGCCTGGGCCGTGCAACCCAATTAATTTTACATGCCCAAATGGTTTTTAAAGTAAAGTTTTGCTTCCTATGGCCCACTTAGGGTAGACATGGGGCTTTGGGCTTTGGTAAAAAATGCTATGAGCTTCAAGTTTCATCCGTGTAGTATATGCGTTTGGGCTTTTGAACCCAATTCATGAAACAAGAGACTGAGGACTTGTAAGCTCATTCCATGTAGTCGAGACTCTCGTGTTTTCATTAAAAATGCTTGTGGGCCTCAAGCCTGATCCATGTGGTCATTAACTTGGGCTTTCGAGACCAATCCATGAAGGAGACAATGGGCTACCAAGCCCGTTTCGTGTCATGATGAGTATGTGTCCAATATTTTGGAATGTGTAGATTATTGGGCAAAAGCCCAACCTAGTGAGAAGAGAAACACTAATGAAGTAATGAGTGATAGTTTGGACTTGCTAATAAAACCACGCTGGTCATGTGAGATCGTGGGGTGTCATGCTTCATTACCGTGTGACTTCTCATGTTTGAGGACCAAACTTTGCTAGTATTTTTTTACGCACCTTGAAGATCTTGTGAGAAGCTTAAGGCTATGTCCAGTTCAAGTGAAAATGGAGAGATAAAAAAAGGGAAGGAAAATGGAGGACAGATAAAAGTTTTCCATTGTTTGGTTGAAGAAAATACAAGATTAAAGGAAAATGGTGTGGGTGGGGATTTTCCACTTGAGCCACCAAATATTATCCACCCAATTTGGGAGGAAAACTTGTAGAGAAAAATAAAAGTCTATTTTAATTACAACTAGATGACTTTCCACATGATGCGCAGACTACTTTATAATTTTACTTAAAATCATTTTTATGTATATTAAGACTTACATATAATACTTATTTTGTTGTATAATATTTTTGTTTGCCCACAATATTGTTGAATACTTTGAAACTTGATTTTCTTAATTCATATTTTATCTTAAAAAAATTTATAACACCATAAGACTATAACATATTATAACATTTACTGTTGAAAGTAGATTTTATTTTTCAAACTGATTAAATGATTTTGAAATTTTGAAATAAGAATTAAAAGTATAAAATGCTTTTATATCCTAAAATTACATAAATTTAAGCAACCTCCTAAACACTTAATCACTCTATTCTCACAACCAAATATGGAGACCTCAATCGTAAACCAATTCATTATCTCAATGAAATTAAGAAAATCATTTGTAAGTATCAACCTAAAGAGAGCGTGATTAAACAAAGAGGAATTAGCTAAAAACACATCCAATTATCAAAATTTAATTGTTTTTTGTTGGGCTTTTGTATCATTTAAAAAAAAAAGTGGAAAATATTTTGAAATCATCATCGATTTTTATTTTTATCACTATGGCTCATACTACACAAAATAACAGTAAAAAAACCTACAAATTATGAGTTCTAACACACACACACACACACAAAAAAGTTAACTTTATAAATAATCAATTAGAATGCTTCTTTTTATTTTTCTTTAGTTATAAAACAAAATACATTTATGACTTTTCAAAACCAAAATCTCAAACACCTAAAGACTCAAAGCAAATCACAATTTTCATAAAATTCACAATGTCCGACTTCAACATCAAAACCAAAAGCTATTGTCATTGAATAAAAAACACAAGCCCCCTTCCTTGGTCATAGTCTACTCATACAAATAATAGTGCAATGTTGGAGTTACGTAGGTGTCGTTGAAAGGTTGAAAGTAAATAATATTGTCTTTTTTTTTAGTGTATTTAAGATGGGATGGTATGAACGGCTGTGGGCATATGTATATAAATGAGTAGAAATTAAAATGGAGAATGGAAATGTAAAGATTTTTTGTGTGTGAGAGGGAGGAAAAGTCTTGAAATATTGAACCAAATTAAACAAATAGTAATTTTAAAACATTGAATAAAAAATGTAACAAAAATTAGTTTTGAGAAATTGAACCAAAGGAAATAAAGAATCTCTATTTTTAAATTTCTTCTTATTTCTAATGTAACTTAAGAGTATTTCAATTATTTTCATAGAATGCGTTACATTGCAGAACCTTATACTCTCTTGCATAAGGTCTCTGCTTTTATACATATATTAATGATTTCTTTTGGTTATTTTAAAAAATGTTTGTTTTGATAGCTATAGCAAAAATAAATAAATAAATAATAGATTTGATAAAATCTATATAATGGAAGAATTTTTTTTTTTCTGATAAGTTTATTTTTATAAAATATCATTGTAGTTAATTCCAAAAATCACATTTTATTTATATAAAATAGATAGGTAAGAAATAAAAAATAGAATATAATAATTGGGATGTGTTCGTTTTTATTAATTTCCCTAATAAAAGTTTCTAAAAAAATTTCCTAATAAAAAAAATATTTCTTATGCAATAAGGGCATATATTTAAATTTATATGATTTACCTTTTTGGTTCTCTCCTGTTTCTTTCTATTCGTTTATTTTTTTCATTTTCCATACCAAATCCACATGAAAGGACCTTTTTTTTTTTTTTTTTTTTCCTTTGTGCGTGTGTGTGTGTGTGTGGCATTGTCCTACTTTTTCATCCTCTCATTTAAATATAACTATGGGCCTTATTAGTTTTATTTATTTATATAAAATTTTAAATACTATTAATACTTACAAATTTATAATATTTATTTATTTATATTATTAAATAATTATCGATTTAAACTATTTTAATGTATAATAACAATCCAACCATAAAACCAAAATAACAAAACTTAGGTACAATACCTTAAGTGCAGTTCTTTAAGTTCCTCTATTAAGATTCTACTATATGGATACTTAATTAAAAAATAAAGTTCTATCCCATGAAAAAAAATCCACATACAAAATTTTTAAAATGAGAACTTAAAAAATAGTATCTAAATATTGGACATAAATATCGTCCCATTCTATTTTCCATTTTTAGTCCGGTCGGATTTCAGAAACCATACCATAAGAGATGAGAGTAACCTGATCCAGTCGGGTCCATGGAAATCCTTGGTGGGGCAAATCCAATACCATTTGAAGGTTGAGATTTTGCTATTCACACGTGGCAACATCTGAATGGGCCAACAGAGATAAGGCAGGATTCGTTGGATTTCAGTTCCGGTGAAGTGTTGTTTTCAATTATATGTTTAATTATTAATGTACAACTGAGAGAAGTACTAAGAAGAAGTATCCAAAAACCTCTGCAACTCATTTTATTGGGATGTCCAAGAATCCTCCATAATGTCAGGGAATTCATACTAAATATAGTTTGTCTTCTCTAACGGTACTCCTTTTGTGTTTTATAAACTCAGCTTTTAACTGTTCTCTGGTTGGATGGTTGGTTTGTTTTAAATGTTATCAACTTGGCCAAGTACGTAGTTGGTGTCATGTTTTATTGTTTGCTGGAGAACTAAGATTTGGATGTTGTATTACTCTTCCTTTCTTACATTCTCAACTGCCAAATATATGATGATAGCTATCTCTCTTCTTCCATTTTGTTTTGTGGGAAGATATGCTGTCTTCTATTATTGGTGACTACCCCACATGATATAGTTCATTCTGAATTTTCACGTTTTCGGTGTAAAAGACAAATTGGGTTGCTTTGGTTACCATGTTCTAATTGCGTAGTGTTCATATTCAAAGTTCTCCCACGGGTATGGTGGACTCGTTTACTATGGGGCATGATGTACAGTCAGACGAACCAGGTTCATGGAGTTTTTGAAGTATCTCATAAACCAGGAGTAGAATATTCTAGTTATAGACTGGCACTCCATTTCATATTATATATATTGCACATCAATTTTCATGAGAATCCAGACGATTCTTAACATGCTAAAATTGTGTGTTGTGTAATTTAGTGAATTCAATTAGATTCCATATGGATTTGATGATTTAAAATCAAGGGAATTGAAGAACAATTTTTAGTATAAATTACTTGATATGAATTTAACAAGACATGATAGATTTGAACTTTGACGACTTTGTTCCAGGCAAAACACTTGTCATATGAAATAACTTCTTACAAATAATCATTTCCTATCCACATATTAATAAATGTTTAGTCATCAATGAATTTTATCAATACAAAAATTTGATCTTTAATAGTGTGGGGATAGGTTCTGTACTACTTTTTATGTTCTACTTTATGTGGAAAGTTGTGATTGGTGGAACATAAAGCGGAACACAAAAAATAGTACAGAGGATTTGTATTCGGCTGGGGATTAGCTTGAAATGATCACTTGAGTTAAAATTTCATTAAACAGGGAAACTATCTAATGGACCTTATATGTGTCCTTTGAACTTCAATCTATGGTTTCAACCTATTATAATTTGGCTTTGTTTCTGGATAATCTCCTCTGCCCCTGACAGGCTGACAGGCTGCACGTACAGATACACACAACTGTCTTTTGTTGTTTCTCTGCTAAATGAAGTACTATGACCTACTAGTCCATCCCCAAAAACAAAAGTGATATTGTGGTTGGAAAGGATTCTTTATTACATCATCTTAAAGGAACCACGTTTCCATATTTTCGGAATAATGAAATTGTTTTGGAAATTTTTATTCATATTTACATTGAACACATTTTTTCTTTGGATAGACCTAATTGTTGACATGTTTTTGTTCTGTTTTTCTTTCAGGATTACATGGCTGTGGTTCCAATATGCTATAAAATGCCCTATAAGGACCAAACTCAACCAATTCAAAATGTGATTAGGCATAGTGAGAGAGGATTCTTGAGTGAGTGTATTGCCTTTGCAGATGTTACTAGGTGCTTTATGTGCAGGAGATGGCATGGCTCATATCCTACTACTGATATCTTGACAAGAACTAAGATTAAAGAAGGGATGGCACCTAGAGGATTAGCTTGTAATCGAGGTTGTTCTATACATTTCAAGGGCATGATGGAAGTGAATGTCCTACAAAGGGGTTGTCTTAGAGAAAGCCACCTAAGGTCCACTTCAGACAATGATTTGCACAGAGAAAAGTTCTCCATGATGTGTTATGCATCAGAGTCTAGTACTAATGAGATGCAGTTGAGATCATTAGATTCTTATTTTGAAAAACTTCAAGATGATGCAAAACTGCCTCCGGATAATTCAAACAACACCAAGGAACTACATAGTAGAAATAGTCAGTTCAGATCAAAGAAGGAATTGGATTCTCTCGAAATCTACCTTGGCAAACTTAGAAAAGGTAATATATATCAGTATTCTGGAAAATTTCTCCCTGTTGAGTAAGTTGGTTTCAATTAAGAAAGCCTGCTTGTCAGTTTAGCATATAATGAAATAAAATCTACTAATGCTTGTCATTTTTGCATCTTCTTTAACTTATTGAGCATAATACTAAGCAGTTTTGATAGATATAATATTTGCAGTTTTAGTTGATATTTGGACTCTGTTAGTTCTTGTTAGAGATATATTAGCCCATTAGTATAGGCCCAAGCCTAATTCTACTTTGTGTGCAAGTCAAGTCTCCTACTTGTACTAGAAGTCTATTAGTTTAGGGTTTAGTCTACTATATATACACATGTTATGATTCATTATAACACAGGATTAGTATTACACTATAATATATTATTGATGTAGCCCTTTAGGGTTTCCTCCGTGGATGTAGGCCGTTAGGCTGAACCACGTAACCCTCATGTGTTATTGTGTTTTATACTCTATGCTTTCGCTTCCGCATCTATACTAGCATATTCAACATGGTGTATCAATGATAATATTTAACATGGTATCAGAGCCATCTTCCTGTGGCCATGGTTTTCTGTCCTTACGGTATATTTAAGAGCAATCTTTGTCTTTCTCGGTGTTTTTTTTTTCGCTGCGTTCATCTTCTTTGGCTTCCTACTGCTGCCGTCAAAACTCTCCGGTATAGTCAAGCCACCGTTAGAAGTCGCATCAACACTGCAAGACCATTGCCTTCCTCAAACTACCGTCACAGAGCCAAACTTTATTCAAGGGATCTTCTCAATCTTATCAAATCTCAAGATTTCATCAAGCTTCCATCTTGAGTTTGAGAGGGGGTGTTAGAGATATATTAGCCCATTAGTATAGGCCTAAGCCTAATTCTACTTTGTGTGCAAGTCAAGTCTCCTACTTGTACTAGAAGTCTATTAGTTTAGGGTTTAGTCTACTATATATACACATGTTATGATTCATTATTTGATGTAGTACTAATCCTGTGTTATAATGAATCATAACATGTGTATATATAGTAGACTAAACCCTAAACTAATAGACTTCTAGTACAAGTAGGAGACTTGACTTGCACACAAAGTAGAATTAGGCTTGAGCCTATACTAATGGGCTAATATATCTCTAACAGTTCTAGATGTATGGCATTTCTTGATTGGAAAATTAAATCACGAGATGCAAAACTATTACCCGTATTGCACATCAAGTCTACTTTTTTAGGCTGTGACTCAAATCTTGTACCATTCAGACCAATCGGAAAACACTTCTCTAGTGAAGACTGAATTGTAATATAATTTGTAGCTAAAGTTCCTAGCTTGGTTATCAGTTTTTCCACCTCAGTATGGAACCTTAACTTCAAATCGCTGCTGTCTACAATAGTCTTACCAATAATTTCAAGTGGTTTTCTCTTGTGTTATGCCTTTTCAAAACAACTCAGAAATTTTTCTAGTCTTATCATGTATTCCATTGGGGGTATTTTGGTTATTTTAGAGGTTTTGAGGGTATTTTAGTCATTTTATAAGTCTTGGGATTATTGTGGTCATTTTGGAGGTTTTAAGGGCATTTTAGTCATTTTAGAGATTTTAGGGTATTTTAGAGGTTTCTCCTTGTTTCAGTCATTCTCATGAGTAAAAAATATAATATTACCATTATTTAATAAGGTAATCACATTTGACATTGCAATGATTTATGATAATGTGAATGTTTTGGTAATCTTATATTACCCTAATGTTTTGTACAAATAAATGAACTAAACACCATAATGTTGACATTATGATAATGTTGTTGCAATGCTTGTCTCATTATGCGAACTAAATGCACTCAATGTAATCTCTGTAACATACTTAGATATCATAAATATGTACGATTGGTATAAACCAATATCTTGGCTTTTTGTTACGCTCCTGGTTCTTCTCTTCTGCTATCAGTTAGTGACAATTGCAAACTTAAAATTCTCAATAAGTATGAGTGCTCTATTCTTTTGTTACCTAGAAATTAAAGAATGTAAAATTTTAATAATATTTGTCGCATTCTAAGGGCATAAAAGGAGGATTTTGGCTGCCAAAAGTAGTGATAATATGATTATTATAAGTTTCTTTAAAAAACCTTCTCCCTTCTTTCCTCTCCCCGTGTGTTAAAAAAATACTTAGTATTCTAAAAAAAAAAAAAAAAGAAAAAACCAACGACAATGCTTCTTTTTTAGCGAGCAGTCAATGCTTAAGTCTATAGTTACATTTATTATGTATGTTGTTAATTATAGCGAAAACTGATATTATAGTTTATTCTCATCCTTCAGGCGCAAACTCAGAAAATTACCCTTCATCTACTTCCATTGAAAACACTGCCAAAGGAAATCAAGCAGAAAAACCGTTGTCCATCACCAAAAATTCTAGAAGAGATGATGAAGAGGAACAAAAGAGTTACATGGAACTAAGGAGAAGAAACAGTGGTATTAGCCTTGAAAGATCTCAAGATTTACGGCAGTATGACTATGATGAAACATCCAATCTGTACTTAATGTAAAGCCCTGGTCTGTCGTAATTGCGTTTTATGTTTGACATAGTGTATTTTTCTTGCTTTTATTTTTCATGTCATATCATGTTGTGCACTTACAATTTTCTAATGCTTCTTTAATCTTAATCTTGGATGCAGAAGTTTATTGGTTTCTATAGACATTGCGGTTTTCCTGTTTGAGATAGCAAGTCCGATAAGGAACTCTGACTTAGAGCTCCTTTCTCTTCCATTACTATATGGAGCAAAGATAAACCAATTGATCTTGGTTGGAGAATGGTGGCGGCTACTAACGCCCATGTTTCTGGTACAAGATTGATGATTGGGTTCGTGTTTCCATTCTATTGCTGTTTAGCATTTATTTTTTAACTCAAAATTATCAGACGTCAAAATCCACTTGAAATAGTTTGACTGCTACATTTTGGCAAACTGGATGCATATAGGGTCATAGGTCAGTAACTTATTTATTACAAAGAATTGGGGTCATCACTGAAATTTATTACCGAATCATGAATTGAAGTAGATGACATGACGCATAATGTGATCTGATTTTTCTTTTTTGAAATGTTATTGATTGCTTGGAAGCATTAAAAACTCGAGTCTATGAAAAACAGTGGCTTGATTTAATATAGATAATGATTTCATATTCAACAGTACTAATAGTCAGTGTGGCTCAAAAAATTTTCTATCTCTCAAAACCTTTTCATACGTGCAGCACTCAGGATTTTTTCACATGGCTCTTGGTTGTTGGGGGCTTCTTACATTTGGTCCTCAAGTTTGTAAAGGCTATGGTTCTTTTACATTTTTCTTGATCTATATACTTGGAGGAATTTCTGGCAACTTGACAAGCTTTCTTCACACAGCAGAGCCAACGGTTGGTGGGACAGTAAGAACATTGCAACTTCACTTCCTTTTATTCATTGTTTAGGTTATGCCTAGTTTTTATTTGATCAAGTAATACTGTGTATTGGTTGGTAAGGTCTCATTTCATGATAGACCATGTGGAAGATCATATGTCACAAATGTTGAAGATCTAAACCCACACAGCTCATGCATAAAATAAGTTTCAAACTTTGTATTGCACAAACATAATAAATTTAGTAGCTTTATCCTTCCATAAGCGCTCAATTTAGGGCAAAATCAACTAGCAGCTATGTATTGAATTCGTATAATGAATATCTCATACGTATAATTCTCTGTTAGTTGGCTTGTTGCTGTCATATCTAAACCCTCACAGTTCCTCTTGAACTAAAAGTTTTAAATTAATTGCTACGTAAGTTAGTTTAATGGCCTTATCATTGCAGTACTTCCAAATTTAGAGGAAAATTGAACTAGTAGCTTGGTGTTAGATTCATATTAATTCGATATCTTCTTCTAAAAAGAAATAGTAAGTGAATAATAAAATATAAGCTCGATATCTCATACAAATAAATAAATAATTTTCTATAGATTGGCTTCTTGCTCTGCCATGGCATAGCAGGGGCCAAATCCTGCTCTAGTGACTACATAATTTTCTTACTCAGCAAAGATGCTCATTTCATCAAAATTGAGTTGGTGATTGTTCCACATTAATATTCTACTTAGCTTAAACATTTTAGGCTCCATCCGCTTTTGGCAGTCTTACAAAGAAAATCCTACTATTATAGGTCCTTGAATGATCCTTCCGTACTAAATCCATCAATCATGTGCGTAGTTCAAGCCTTCCATTCAGATAATATCATAAAAAGTATAAAGCCATTTGCATCAAACTCAGCATTTTCTGTTCCTTAGACAATCACTTTCTATGTCAAGTAATGGTAATTGTTAGTGTATAGCTTAGACTAGATTAGCCCATTGAGCTTAGCCCAATATACTGTACTTGTAGTTTATTCATATTACTTGTATTACACACATACCTATCCTATACAAGGTTCTCTATTGTACATTATTATTTACATAGAATAAACAGACTATTTAGTCTCTCTTTCATTTTATATTGTTAACATGGTATTAGAGTCATTGCTCTAACCTAGTGATATTTTCCGGCGTTCTTCCACTGCCCTTGCCTTCATCGGTAGCCACCGTCAGAAGCGAGTCATCACTGCCACACCCAACCACTACCTCTCGGATCTAGTCTATTCATCAATCAAATTGTCGAACCACAGTCATGACGTGATAGATCAGACTTCTCCAATCAAAACCTAGCCAAAAATAGTCCTAATGGAGCTTACACACGCTCTCATGCGCCGCCCCAAGCTTTTGCCTGTCGAAAACGAGCTGCACGCGCTCTCACGCGCCGCCAAGATCCTCACTCGCCTCCGTGCTACACGCGCTCAACACCTTTGAGTGCCATGTCAGCCCTAGCACATCATCCACCATGTCAACAACACACGTCATCTAGTGACGTCAGCAAACTGTACTGTTGACCAGCACTGTTGACCGTTGACTTTTTGACCAAAGTCAGAATTTTTGAATAGAGTCTATCTTGCTTAGTTTTCCGTGTAGATTTTGATTTTGGGCTCCATTTATTCATTTGAGCTCTCTAAATCTCACTTTTTGGTTATTTTCTTCATTATGGCTCAACAAAATGAACGAGATATCATACGTCCTATCATTATTATGTTGGATGGTCTTACTAGCTATCATGCATGGTCTCAAAATATGATTGTCTTTCTCAAGGGTCATAAATTGTGGAGGTATGTGACTGGTTCAATTCCTAAGCCAGTACCAACACTTAAGTCCAAAGCCATAGCTACTGAAGATGCCTCCAAGATTGTTGTTATAGCGGATGATTATGAAGAACGCCTAGAGGAATGGGAGAGTATTCAGAGTAAGATTTTGTCTTGGTTTATCAATACTTCTATTCCCTCCATTCATAATCTTCTTCCTTGCCTTGAGGTTGCTTGGAAATTTCTGGCTGATCACTATAATTGCACTAATGATTCAAGCCTGGAGTTCAACATTGAATCAAAGCTTTATCAAATGTGCCAAAAGACAGGTCAGTCTATTTTTAATTTTTATTCTCAGACTTCTATTATGTGGGAATAACTCTCTGTTGCAGATCCTCCACTAGTGTGTTCTAAGAACATTGAGCTCTTTGTCAAATATCGGGATCGCCGTAAATTTATGCACTTCATGATGGGTTTACATGAGGATTTTGAGCCTACTAGTGCTTCTCTGCTTAGCCGGTCTCCTACTCCTTCTTTTGATGCTGCAGTCAAGGAGCTCATTTCTGAAAAGAACCGTTGGTCTACTCATCACATGTCATCATTTGGTCATGTATTGGCTAACCATCTCCACAGCCTCCCATTGTTGCATTCATTGCTCCTCCACGAATAAACTCTGGGCATCCCACCTCTCAGTCTTCCAAAGGTACATGCTGCGAGTTTTGCTGTGCTAAAGGCCATGATATCTCAATTTGTCGCAAACTGCAGAAATTTATGCAAGAGCAGAATAAAACTTCTCTTCCTCGGGCAGCTGCTGTAAGTCCTTTAGATCCATTGGTTCCTACAGGTCCATCTTTGGCTTCCTCACTTATTACCGCTAATATTGAGGCAGTAATTCAACAAGTTTTATCCCGAACTTTCAATGCCCCTTTTGTTACCTTAGGTAAACAACCTTAATTTTTTGATACTGCATGCAATAACCATATGACTCCTGATGAATCCCAATTTTCTGATAAGGCACCCTTAGAACACCCTATCACCATTTACATTGTTGATGGAACTCCTATGCCTATTAGTCATAAATGAACAATCTCTTCTCCTTATTTATCCCTTAGTGACACTTTTCATATCCCAAAGTTATCCCTCAATTTGCTTTATGTTGGTCAACTTTGTGAATTAGGCATAGATCTTCTATTTACTAATCATGGTATGGATGTGCAGGATCTCTGGACGGGTCAAGTACTTGGGATTGGCCGTAAGGTTGGTCACATGTTTGAGGTTCATGACTTAAAGATTCCTTCACAAGTTGTTTCTGCAGTTGCTATCACTGCCACCCCCTCACCTGATCTATAACATGCTCGTCTTGGTCATCCATCCTTATCTTGTCTTCAGTTGTTAGCTTCTTAAGGTCATTTAGGTTCAGTTCAGTTTCAAAAATTTGATTGTACTTCCTATCATTTTGGCAAACAAACAAAATTGTCCTTTAATAATAGTGGCTCTTTTTCTTCTGTACCTTTTGATCTTATACATTCTGATATTGGGGGTCCTGCACATGTTCCCACTGAGGGGGGGTCTAGATATTTTGTCATATTTGTGGATGATTTTTCTCGATATACTTGGATTTATTTGCTTCACCATAGGTCTGAATTTGTGTCTATTTACCAAACATTTCATAAAATGATTGAAACATAGTTCAATCGCACCATCAAAGTCTTTCGATCAGATAATGCTCAAGAATATAATGATAAATCTTTCCTATCCATTTTAGACAGTCATGGTACCCTTCCTCAGCAGTCTTGTCCTTACACCTCTCAACAAAATGGTCGTGTAGAACGAAAACATCGTCACATTCTTGATGTTGTTCGCACCCTTCTCATTTTTGCCTCTCTTCCTGAGCGCTTTTGGAGTGAGGCCACACTCATTGCTGTGTACACCATTAATCGTATTCCTTCACCAACTACAGATAACAAATCGCCCTTCGAGCTTCTCTATGGTTAAACCCCTGACTACTCCTCTCTTCGGGTTTTTGGTTGTACTTGGTTTGTCTCTCTTCCTCCTCATGAACAAACAAAGCTCCAGCCTCATGCTCGTCTCTGTTGTTTCCTTGGTTATGGTGTATCTCAAAAGGGGCTTTGCTAATATGATTCCATTTTTCATCGCCTTTGTGTCTTTTGTCATGTTGAGTTTTGGGAATATCGTCCTTTCATGAGTTTTCAGCAGTTACCTGCGTCCCTTCTTCAGAGTCTTTCATTTTTACTGATCTTTTCCTCTCTCTCTATCTTGAACTTGTGGAGGATTCTTCGACATTGGCTGCCATCTCCGGTTCTATCCCCGGCATATGACTCGCTTGCCTTGGATCCTGTGGCACCACCTTCTTCTGAGTCTCCTATTGGTCCTGAACTTTGTCATTCCACTTGGGTAAGCATTCCTCCACCTTATCTCACTGATTATCACTGCTATTTTGCTCTTGCCACCCTCTATGAATTTCACACCTATCGTGAGGCCCATATCGACCCTCTTTGGCAGCAAACTATGAACGAAGAACTTGATACCCTTCATAAGGATCACACTTGGGATATGGTTAATTTGCTTCCTAGTCAGTCTGTAGTATGTTGTAGGTGAGTTTACAAGATCAAGACTAAGGCAGATGGATCTGTTGAATGATACAAGGCTCGCCTAGTTGCCAAGGGCTTTAGTCAGGAGTATGGCATTGGCTATGAGGAAACATTTATTCCTGTTGCTCGCCTTACATTTGTCAGATGTCTCATTGTTGTGGCTACTGTTCGCTGTTGGCCTCTTTATCAATTGGATGTGAAGAATGCTTTCCTCAATGGAGACCTCCAAGAAGAAATGTACATGCAACCACCCCCGGCTATCCACACTTAGGCAGTTAAGTTTGTCGCCTTCGCCGTGCTTTTTATGGTCTCAAGCAGGCTCCTCAAGCTTGATTTGAAAAGTTTAACTCAATTGTTGCTCAGTAAGGTTTCACTTCGAGTCCTATGACACTGCTCTCTTTGTCCGAAGATCCTCTGCTGGTATCACTTTTATTCTTCTTTATGTTGATGATATGATTATTACTAAAGATGATTCTGTAGGTATTTGCTCTCTTCAGCACTTCCTTAGTCAGCATTTTGAGATGAAAGATCTGGGCACTCTCAGCTATTTTCTTGGGCTTGAGGTTACCTCATCCTTTGATGGATATTATCTTTCCCAAACTAAATATGCTTCTGATCTTCTCTCTAAAGTCGGTATCATCGACAACAAGATTGTTTCCACTTTCTTGAAATACAATGCAAAGCTCACACCCTTGGATGGTGAACCTATATCCGATGCTACTCATTATCGTCAGTTGGTTGGTAATCTGATCTATCTCAACGTTACTTGTTTGAATATTTCACATGCCGTGGGTATGGTTAGTAAGTTCATGGATGTCCTTCGTTCTGTCCACTATGCTGCTTTTCTTTGGATTCTCTAATATGTCAAGGAAACACTTTATCATTGTCTCCACTACTCCTTTCGGTCTTCTCTTGAACTTCATGCTTATTTAGATGCGGATTGGATAGGTGATTCGACTGATTGATGCTCTATCACAGGTTTCTGTTTCTTGTTGGGTACTTCTCTTGTCTCGTGGCGTAGTAAGCAGCATGTGGTTTCCCGTTCTAGTATTGAGGCTGAGTATCGTGCCCTTGCCGACACCACCTGCGACCTTGTCTAGCTTCGCTGGCTCTTGGTTGACATAGATACTCCACAGCCCACTACCACTTCTCTTTATTGTGACAATCGTAGTGCTATCTACATTGTTCATAATGATGTCTTCCATGAACGCACCAAGCACATTGAGATCGATTGCCATATCACTCATCAACATCTTAAAAAAGGCAAACTCAAGTTGTTCTCCATTTCCACTGCTGACTAGCCTATTAATATCTTCACCAAGACTCACCCGCCTGGTCGTCTTCGAGATCTTATATCCAAACTCCAGTTGACTTTTTCCTTGCCACCTCGAGTATGAGGGGGGATGTTAGTGTATAGCTTAAACTAGATTAGCCCATTAGGCTTGGCCTAGTATATTGTACTTGTAGTTTACTCATATTATTTGTACGGCACACATACCTAGCCTATATCTTTATTGTACATTACTATTTATATAGAATATACAGACTATTCAGTTTTTCTCTTTCACTTAATATTGTTAACAATAATCACTTAAACTCTCGGTGAAGCTGGATGGCTATACTTTCTTCCATGGGGGTGTATAATTAGCAATTTCTTTGTACTTTTTCCTGAGATTGTCTACATAATGGATGCAGGTGGGCTTGGGCCCCTAGGTCCTTTTTTATTTATTTTTATTTTAGTTATTATATATTTTTATTTTTGTAGTTGAGTTCCTTTCCAAAATCTTAGGCCCAATTCTCCTTAATAAGCCTAGCTAGCCTTACCCAAATAGCAACTATTCAACCCAAAAGCTTAATAAAAATAATAAAAACATTGACAATGGTGATTGTATTTTAACAAAAAAAAAAAAAAAAAACTATTTTATCACCAAAGAACCAAAAATCATGTATTATTGGAGAAGCTAAAGCTAGTTTTTTTGCAATTACAGTAAATTAGTATAAATACCAATTGACAATAGCAAATAGCAAATTGTTAAATATAGAATACAATATTTTATTAAGATTATATCTCTTCATTCAATTAAAAAACTCAAATTCTCTCTTCCTTTATTATTTTAATTAGTTGTTTATATTATTTTAAATGAAGTGATAAAAAATTAGAACATTTAATATTGGGTGTATTATAAAGTGTGGTGGTAAAATAGATAAAATAATTTTTTGAGATGCTAAAAGCTAAAATTTTTAGCAATACCAATGTGAATGCTCTAACTTCAATTAAAAAAAAAAAAAAAAATCCTAGCTAGCCTAGTATTAAAAAAAAATCATTATTTTGTTTTGTTTTTCCTGTTTTTTTGTTTTTTTGTTTTTGGTAAATGATTGCATCGTAATATATTTAGAAATAACAATTTTGTGTATTTATAATTTTTTTATACTATATAGATGCCTATTTGGAGTTTTTTTTTTCCTTTACACTCTAGCCCCCTTTACCTTAAAATCCCGAGTCTGTCCCTGTCTACATTGTGATCAATTTTCTTTTATCTACGTGATTCTCATCATTTTTTGTCTTCACCTTTCTATATTTAACCAAGTCCGTTACACACACAGGGACCAGTATATGCCATAATAGGAGCATGGCTCATTTATCATGTCCAAAATAAAGACGTTATTGCAAAGGATGTTTCGGATAGTATGTTCCAGAAGGCAATAATTATAACGCTCCTTGGCTTCGCATTAAGCAATTTCGGCCCAATTGATGACTGGTAAGGTTTCAGCCACTAGAATCTTGGCTACATTATTTTGTGAAAATATTTTTCTAGTTGGTCATTTGAGATTTGTTCGATATAAAATGATTCAGTTCTGATTGCTATGGGACATGAGAACACATGTTCATCATGTATTGGAAGTAAGAATGATAATGCAAAAAATCAACAGTTGAGCTCCTCATCGTAACAGATGGACGATGTTGTAAATGAGAATCCTGCAAAATGAACTAAGGGGAAGAGTAACACACCGGTGTGGCGTCAGCCAAACCGCCTCCGGCGCTTGAGTTAGTAAAGGAGAAGGATTTTAGAGAGAAAATGAGTTGAGAGTGATTTCGTAGAGTATTTGTGCATACCTTTGACTTATGTTATCTTCTCTTTTATAGTTGTATGCCTCATTAATGTGTAATGATGTGCTGCATTTATGCTCAACGGCTAGTGCATTATAGAATCTTTGTCTGGAGGCCATAACTCATTCTGTGACTGTTGGTCCGTCAGTTACGTTTTGTCATCAATGATCGTAATAAATGCGTAACGTTTTCTCTAGGTGAATGACGGCCTTTGTATAATAATGACCATAAATTTTTGGTTCATCAATAAACATGCAAAAATGAAAACTTATATGGCTTTTGAATTTTAAAACCCATTTATGGATTGACTGTTGTAGGACACATTTTGGAGCAGCTCTTACTGGAACAGCATACGGCTTTTTCACATGCCCAACACTTCAGTTGGATGATGCATCTTCAAAAATTGGTCAAGAAGAAGGAATCACACTTGTTAAGCGATATGCTGATCCTTGCAAATCACTTATTTTCTTCACCATCTTCATTATTGTTTTAAGCTCTTTACTCTTTTTTATTGAACCTCCTCTAAACGCCGTAGCGTCTGAGAACTTCGCATAGATGTGCAGAATAGGATGCAATATGGTAGTAGTGTTTCTAAATTCATGTAGCATGTACTTGAATAATAGGTCTTTCTTCTTTTCATTTCTTATGTTTTGTTTATTTATTTATTTTTCTTCCTTTGATATTGCCCTTAAATTTCACTATGGACACAGTTTCAACCCTATTCAAAGTAGAATAAATTGTTTGAAAGCTTGTCTCAAAAAAATACTGTTCACTTAACCTTTGTTGTGTGTTTTGATATTAAATCTAACATAATTTAGCATTGAAAGACCAATTTATCCTCATTTGCTTGTTTTAGAGAGACGGGTAAATTGGTTTTTTAATACTAAATTCTTTTAGACTAAATACCAAAATAGACGATAGAGGGTCTTTGAAACAGTGTTATAATTTTGGGGGGTTTTAACTATGTATATCAATAATTACTGGGTAAAGTGGAATCGGAATGATAGTTAGGGATAGAAAAGTATAATTTACCCAAATTTAACTCAATGAAATAGTGCACTATGTTTATTAGTATCCCTATTTTATTTAATTTTTCAAGATTGTATTTTTTTAGGGGTTGGATGATTAGATAAGGGTAGGATAGATTGTTAGATTAGTCTTTGAATATATATTATCTACTTATAGTAGATAGAGATTAGGTTTCATTTGAATTTGAATGTTACTTTATCTTGTAAAGGCTTCTAAAAAAATACTTTATCTTTTAAAGCCATTTATATATATGGCCTGATGTTGATCAAGGAGGCTGAAAAATATTACTATTATTGAGTGAGTTTTTACTTTAGAGGTTTAAACTCCCTCAAAATAGTCAATTTATCAATAAGGAAGTTTTAGTTCCCTTGAAACCAAATGGGTTTGTAATAATGTTCTTTCATTGTACTAAAATAATTTATGATTGATTTTGAACTAAATTTTCTAATGATCTCTCTATCATTGTACTCACATATTGATGGTTGTAATCTAGGAACACATTCTAAGGAAGCAATACTTATTTGCTTAAGTTCACATCTTTGAGTCTTCCTAAAGAGTGAACATCTAAAGTTTGAACATTTGGACAATAGATTCCTAAAGTTTCAACAGTTCGAACATTTTTTTCTCTTAAAATACACATCATTTATGGATTATTTCCCATAAATTATTTTTAAAAAAATTCTAAAAATTATATAACAAATCTAATATATATATGTGTGTGTGTGTGTGAGAGAGAGAGAGAGAGAGAACTACAAAGTGTAAATTACTGTTAGCATTTAAACAAAACCAAACAATTAAACAATGATTTGTCTTTATCTCAAAACCTCTTACTAATATCAAATATAAATAGGGTTGTAAAATAACTGAGCCGAGTATTAAAAGTTCAAGTTTATTTATTTAATTTTATTTTGAACAGGAGTTGAGCTTCAGCTTATAACCAAACACGACTACATATTCAAGCTTGGCTCAGTTTCTTGTCTAGAAAGCCCAATTGTTCACATGCTACTTTATGTACTTATTATTTCCTATATATAGCAAAATTATAACTAAAATGTTTTACACCTTCCCAAATCTATGAATTTTTACTAGGAATTAACATTGTTATATTATTGATAAACTACAAATCACATGAACCTATTTATAAACTTATACAATTCAATTTCAAGTGTGTCTATATGTATTTGAAGATAAATATACATATAAAAATATAATATTATACATAGTTAAATCGAATCCTTAGGTTTACGAGTTTGTTCACGAACAAATTATTATATTTGAGCTTAACTCGTTTAATAATCGAGTTTAAACTTAAGCTTGAGCTTGAGTTGGTTGCTAAACAAACAAATATAAACAATTTTTTTTTTCCGAGACGAGCTCAAGATGTTCATAACTAGATTGGTTCATTTACAACACTAAATACAAATATATAATATTTGAACTAATAATTCAAATAACTCAAACCATTATTACTAAATATAAATGCACTATGTAATATAAACAACATTATATATTATATAGAATTTATCTATACTACTAATATAGGGTTCCTCTATTTGGGTTCATCATTTTGTGTACCGAAATATCCTCACACAAATTCCCTTTATTTAAATTTTATTTCCTAAAAAAAAAAAAAAAAGTTAAAAGAGTCATCTCAAACTTACCGAAATTTTTGCTGCTAATAACAAAAGCCACTACCCACGTTTTTTTATTTTTTAATTTCTTTAAATCTTATAGAAATTTTTGTTGCCAATCACCCACGTATGTTTCATTAATATTCTTCCTCTGAACTATTTCTATTTGTCATCTATTTTAATTCAAATACTTCAAAACTCCACTTCTTTTTTACTTCTTTAAAAAAAATTCTATTTGTTATCTATTTGAATTCAAATACTTCAACCATCCACTTCTTTTTTACTTCTTTAAAAAAACAAAACTATTCATACTTATCCCAATCCATACAATTATCACAACAATTTCATTCATAGTTTTGGTTTCAATTTCAGACTGTATGAAATTGCCCACATTTGAAAATGTTAAAATTGCATTAATAATAGGGACAACAAAGTAAAATTACTATTCCAAAATACCCACTGCTATCTCAACTCTCATTAGCAACTATCAAAACAGTCCAAGAGAACGGAACCACTATGAATGTATCACTAATCACTATCTCAAGATTCTCAACTCCCACAAGCGCATCACAAACTGATTCAAATTTAAACAAACCCACTAGTTACTATCCTTATCATTCTCAATTTCGCATTCAAATTGAAAAACCAAATTAACTTTTATGACAAAATCACATGCAGCAACCTTTTGTTAAACATCTTGCCCATTAGTATCATTCATGGAGGGCAGCCAAACAAGCTTGGCAAGAGCGACAGAGATCCCCGACTACAAGCTTAGTTGCTAAATTTTGATAATTAAAGAGACAAAGTATATCTTATTTCTATTGAGGTATGTATTTCTTAAAGCACCTCAAAATTCACCTCCTTCGCTTTAAGAAATACATACCTACAACAAGCACCTCAGAATTCTGATTTCTGAGGTGCTTGTTGTGGGTATGTATTTCTTAAAGCAAAGGAGGTGAATTTTGAGGTGCTTGTTGTTGAGAAAAGCTTGGCGAAAGAGACAGAGATCCACAACTACCATCGGGTTGTGAGTCGGGTCGACTTGTCCCATATTTTTCATATGAAATATTTTAAAAGAAAATAACATGTATTTTCCATTTGGAAAATCACACAGCAAATTAGTTGATGTAAAATGCATTACTTTGAATTCACCACTCATATTAAGAATGAGTTTAGCTAAACAAATTGATACTTTTTCAATAATTTTAAAATTATACAAATCCCAACATTACTAACCAAAACAAAATAGCACAAAGATAAGTAAAATAAATACACAAGTTTCATTTCTACACAATATCCCAAAACATAAAACAAAATTACAAATGCCTTATTAGATAACTAATTTGACAAAGAATAACAATATATAAGAAATTTACCATATTGAAAACTAATTTTATAATCTACTATCAATTGTGGTTGTCACTCTGATATGGAAGAAAAATAAGTAGATGACGTAACCATGAGTAGGCTGACATTCTACATCGACAACATGGGATGACGGCAACGATACAGGCTGACAGCATCTTTCGCGACTGTCAGTTTGCATAATATTCATCATAGGAAAGAAGGTGACGGGAAGCCTCGAAGGGCACCCTAAGGCTGACGCCTTCATTGGGCTGACGCCCTCATGAGGCTGACGCCCTTATGAGGCTGACGGGGTGAAAGCTGGAGGATCATTACAAACTGACGGTACTGATCAATGTTTGCTTGCCACCGACGTATTGTGTATATAAGGAAATAACTTGCTCTCCACGTTTCGCAGAATCCAAAGGGATTCCCATAAGGAAAGGATCCCGTAAAGTACGCCTCAAGGAGATTCCTAAAGGAAAAGACTTTTAATCCCACTAGGGGATGTTCACGCCCTATTACTATAAAAGCCCCAATACCCTCACCAACCAAGGTACGCATAATTTACCCCTTTCTAGCACTCTAGAGTTGTGAGAAGTTCTAACTTAACCTTCAGAGGGTATTCGGCCGGCACCACACCGGTGCTTTCTGTTAGGTCTTTTCTTTTTGTGTTGTGCAGGTGTCATTGAGAGCACGTGTTAGCCGTGTAGCTCACTGTTGATTTTCTAGCATCATCAGTTGGCGCCGTTTGTGGGGATAACGCGAGTAGTGTCATAAGCCACAGCTAACGCTCCCCTGACAAAAGAGTTGCATGGTACTCACTCGATCAATGGCAACCATTAACAACGTTCAGGAAGACCAGCCGCAGCCGACTGCTCTAGAGAAGCAAGTGCAGATCCTGATAGCGGCCGTCGAACGCCTCACAAAGCAGAATCAGGTTTTGGAAGAGCAGCTACGTCAAAAGGCAGGCAATAATATTGCAGAAGACCTAGAAGATTCCAGTGCTGATCGGCGAGACCGCGAAGGACCAGAAGGCAGTAATGCCCCGAGCCGACTAGAGCGGCAAAATGTAAGCATCCCATCCCTCATGGACGTGACTCCACCCCCTGTCTTCGCGGAAATACAGGCGATGAAGGAGCAAATGGAGGTGATGATGAACGCTCTCAAGGGACGGGTGTCCAGCGATCTTGACAATCTCATCAGCCGCACTGATTCCCCGTTCACTACCGTCGTCAACTCTTTCCCCTTGTCGCACAAGTTTCACATGCCGCACATAGATAGCTACGACGGGGTCAAGGGCACTCTAGACCACTTGGAGACTTTCAAGACATTGATGCACCTTCAAGGTGTAGCGGATGAAATCATGTGTAGGGCCTTCCCTACGACGCTGAAGGGTGCAACTAGAATTTGGTTCAGCCGACTAACGCCCAACTCAGTCGGCACTTTCAAGGAGTTGAGCGCTCAGTTTACCGTGCACTTCATTGGTGGACGTAGATACAAGAAGTCCACGGCTTGCTTGATGAGCATTAAACAGCGAGAGGACGAGACGCTACGATCCTACATATCTCGCTTCAATAAGGAAGCGCTCTCGATCGACGAAGCCGATGATAAGATACTTGTAGTAGCCTTCATAAACGGGCCACGAAAGGGTAAGTTATTGTTCTCCTTATACAAGAATGATCCGAAGACCATGTTAGAAGTGCTTTACAAGGCCACCAAGTACATGAACGCTGAAGACACGCTTTCAGCCCGGGAGGAGAAACCTAAAAAAAAGGGAAAGGCAGGATGATACCCGATAAGACCAAGGGCGCAAGAAGGCCCGAACAGGAGACCGAAGGGACGAACGTTGCCCTAAGCCCCAGGGGGGAAGGTTTACAAGCTTCACCCCACTAACGGCCCCGGTAGATCAAGTTCTGATGCAGATCAAAGACGAGGAAGCCCTGACTTACCTTGGAAAGCTGAAGGGAGATCCCAACAGACGCTCGAAGGATAAGTATTGCCGCTTCCACCGGGACCACGGTCATGACACGGCCGACTGTTACGACTTGAAATAATAGATTGAAGCCCTTATTAAATAAGGGAATTTGCAGAGGTTCGTCAGAAAAGAGAGAGCGGATCAACCCCCTCAAGAGTAGAACCCCTGACGGGATAATGAATGACCAAGGCCTCCCATAGGGGACATAAGAATGATCGTGGGAGGAATGGTAGTCACCAGGTCATCCAAAAAAGCTCGGAAGACTTACCTTAGGATGGTCCAGAATGTTCAGCTGACGGGCTCTGTGCTGAAGATAGCATGGAGAGAAAGCCCCATAATTGGATTCTTGGAGGAGGATGCAAGACGTCTTCACCACGCGCACGATGATGCGCTGGTTGTCAGCATACGGATAGAAGATTACAACATGCACAAGCTGTTGGTCGATAATGGAAGCTCAGTAGATATCCTGTATTATCCGCATTCCAGCAGATGGGAATCGGCAGGAAACGGTTGATCCCGACGAACGCTCCCCTCGTCGGTTTTGGAGGAACGAGGGTGCTCCCCTTAGGTGCAATCACATTGTCCGTAGTGGTAGGCGACTACCCACAGCAGATCGCCAAGGACGTAACATTCCTAGTGGTCGACTGCTCATCTGCCTACAATGCTATCCTTGGGCGACCCACCCTCAATTCGTGGAAGGTCGTAACCTCAACCTACCACCTGATGATTAAGTTTCCTACCGACTACGGAGTGGGAGAGTTGCGAGGAAATCAAATGGTAGCACGCGAATGTTACGTGGCCATGATGGAACTGGACGACCACCTCCAAGCAATGAGCATAGAAGAACACCGAACAACGATGGAACCTGTGGAGAAACTTGAAGAGGTGTTTCTTGATGACTCGAACCATGAGCGAACAACCAAGATTGGAACACTCGCCAGTCTCGCCGTCAGCCAAGAGCTCACGGCTTTTTTGAGAAGCAATCAAGACGTATTTGCCTAGACCCACGAGGACATGCCTGGAATAAATCCATCAGTCATCGTACATAGGCTGAATGTATCACCTTCCTTTCCCCCCATCTGACGGAAGAAGCGAGTGTTCGCCCTAGAATGAGACCAAGCCATAGTGGAAGAGGTCCGCAAACTTCAGGAAGCAAGCTTCATAAGGGAGGTATACTACCCTGACTGGCTGGCGAATGTAGTAATGGTCAAGAAAGCTAGCGGAAAGTGGAGGATGTGAGTGGACTTTACTGACCTAAACAAAGCATGCCCCAAGGACAGCTACCCTCTCCCACGAGTCGACGTGCTAGTGGACTCTACAGCCAGGCATCAGTTGCTAAGTTTTATGGACGCCTTCTCGGGTTACAACCAAATTCGAATGCACGAAGATGATCAGGAGAAAACTTCGTTTGTAACCAGTTAAGGCCTCTTCTGCTATAGAGTAATGCCCTTCAGTTTGAAGAATGCAGGTGCGACATACCAGAGGCTCATGAACAGAATGTTCACACCACAAATTGGGAAAAATGTCCAGGTCTACATGGACGACATGCTAGTGAAAAGCCAAAGGGAGGAAGATCACTTGGAAGACCTAAGAGAGACATTTGACACCCTTTGTTCTTATAATATGAAGCTCAACCTAGGAAAATGCGTCTTCAGAGTGACGGCGGGAAAATTTCTAGGATTCATGGTGTCGCAAAAGGGGATAGAAGCAAACCCGGATAAGATTCGGGCCATAATGGAGATGACGCCCCCAAGAAATGTGAAGGAGGTACAAAGCCTCAATGGAAAAGTGGCAGCGCTGAATAGGTTCGTGTCGAGGGCAACAGACAAATGTTTGCCTTTCTTTCGCATGCTGAAGAAGTCTTTCAAATGGACTGACGAGTGCCAGCAGGCATTCGAAGAATTGAAAGCCTACCTCTCCGCCCAGCCATTGTTAAGTCCATCGCAACCGGGTGAAGAACTTTTTCTCTACCTAACTGTTTCCCTCGCCTCCGTTAGCGCAACCTTGATCAGGGAGGAAGAAAAAGTACAAAAACCCGTATACTACGCCAGCCGGGCGCTTCGCAGAGTGGAAGAGAGGTACCCACCCATGGAGAAACTAGCCTTCGCGTTAGTTACGACAGTTCGTAAATTCAAGTCGTACTTCCAAGCCCATACGGTAGTAGTCCTGACCGACAGGCCCTTGCAGTGAGCTATGAGCAACCTTGATGCCTCTGGAAGATTAGCACTCTGGGCCATAGAATTGAGCGGGTTCGACATCCAATATCGTCCCCGAACAGCTATCAAAGGGTAGGTCATCGTGGACTTTATAGCAAAGTTTACTCATGACGAAGACAAGGGGGCAGAAGAATCCCCCCAGTGGAGTGTGCATACGGATGGATTATCTAATAGGTAGGCTGGGGGGGCCGGCGTAGTATTACAGTCACCTGAAGGAGATGTAGTTGAATACATGATCCGTCTCGACTTCCCTACCACCAACAATGAAGCGGAATACGAAGCATTAGTAGTGGGCCTCGACCTTGCCAAAGTTGCAGGAGCCACAAGCGTAGTTATCTACTACGACTCCCAGGTCATTACTAACCAAGTAAATGGGGATTATGAGTGCAAGGGCGAAAGGATGAAATGATACCTGGATTAAGTGAAAAGGAGGGTAGACGACCTACATGCCAAAATCGTCCAGATCCCTAGAGGAGAGAATGAGCAAGCCGACTGCCTTGCCAAGGCCGCTTCAGTAGAACACATGATCACCCATGGTAATGTACTCTCTTTTGTCAACTTTCTCCAGTAATAGACTCTGGTGACGTGCAGGAGATAGGTTCTGAAAGCAACTGGACCACAAAAATAGCTTCGTACTTGAGGGACGACGTTTTGCTTGACGAGAAGGAAGCCGCAAGAAAGTTAAAGGTCCGGGCAGCAAGGTTCGTCTTGATAAAAGATGTTCTGTATAAAAGAGGCTTCTCCCGTCCATACTTAAGGTGTTTAGGTAATGAAGAGGCGGACTATGTCATGAGAGAGGTACACAAAGGGATTTGCGGAAACCACTCAGGGTCAAGATCGCTAGTACACAAGCTTGTGCGAGCAGGATACTATTGGCCTACCATGCAGGCGGATGCTGAAGCTTATGTTAAGGCCTGCGACAAATGTCAGAGGTTCAGCAACATTATTAGACAACCAACCGAAGAGCTGGCTCCGATGACGGCCCTATGGCCATTTGCTCAATGGGGATTAGACATTATGGGACCGTTTCTTACAGTGGTTCGACAGCTGAAGTTCCTGGTAGTAGGCATTGACTACTTCACAAAGTGGGTGGAAGCTGAAGCTTTGGCCACCATTACGGAGAAGAACATACGGAGTTTCGTTTGGAGGTGCATCATATGCAAATTTGGCATTCCTAGGGTCTTAGTCTCGGATAATGGAAAACAATTCAACAATGACTCATTTTGGGACTTTTGCTCACAGTTAGGAATAAAGAACCACTACTCCTTCCCCGCCCACCCACAAGCTAACGGACAAGTCGAGATTACAAACCGATCCTTGCTCAAGATCATCAAGACTCGGCTCGAGGGGGCAAAGGGCATATGGCCTGAAGAATTACCAAGCGTACTATGGGCATACAGAATGACGGCAAGGACACCTACAGGAGAGACACCATTCCAACTAACATACAGAAATGAAGTGGTTATCCCAACCGAGATCGGACTCACAAGCTACAGGGTAGATAACCACGATGAAGGAAGGAACGACGAGGCCATACGCCTTCAGCTCGATCCAGTAGATGAAGTTAGGGCTTCAGTAGAACAAAGGCTTGCACGGTACCAAGACCGCATGGCGAAGCATTACAACTCCTGGGTTCGATGCAGAGATTTCAAGGTAGGAGACCTCGTCCTAAGGAAAGTCATGGGCGCTGCTAGAGACCCCACACAAGGGAAGCTCGGCCCTAACTGGGAAGGACCTTACTGAATCATGTCGTGGCAGAGGAAGGGCACTTACCACCTGGAGACGATAGACGGATAGAAACTGTCACATCCATGGAACACCGAGCACTTGCGAAAGTACTACCAGTGAAAAGGATGATGTGAAGAAGCAACACCCCTTTATTTCTTGTTTAATTATAGCTACACTCCTCAGTTTCTTTATTTTACTTTAATTTTCGGTACAATAACTTTTCAAAGCCTAAAGGGCAGGTTTTTGTTTTCTTTTTAAAGAACTACTTTTTCTACGGATGCATGGCAATAAGAGGAGTTTATTCAGAAAATAGTCAAAGTTTCTATTGACAAATTCATAACCCTCCAAAGTGAGCAAAGTCTTAAGCAAAGACAAGGTTAAATAAGCCGACGGCCCTCACTAGAGTGACGGACCGCTAAAGTCTATAATTAGGCTGACGGCTCAAAAGTGACAAGTTCATTAAAGCGTCGAATAAATACAAGGCTAAATAAGCCGATGGCCCTCACTAGAGTGACGGACCTCTAAAGTCTATAATTAGGCTGACGGCTTAAAAGTGACAAGTTCACAAAAGCCTCGAATAAATACAAGGCTAAATAAGCCGACGGCCCTCACTAGAGTGACAGACCTTTAAAGTCTATAATTAGGCTGACGACTCAAAAGTGACAAGTTCACTAAAGCCTCGAATAAATACAAGGCTAAATAAGCCAACGACCCTCACTAGAGTGACGGACTTGTAAAGTCTATAATTAGGCTGACGGCTCAAAAGTGACAAGTTCACCACAGCCTTGAATAAATACAAGGCTAAATAAGCCGACGGCCCTCACTAGAGTGATGAACCTCACTAGAGTGACGGACCTTTAAAGTCTATAATTAGGCTGACGGCTCAGAAGTGACAAATACACTAAAGCCTCGAATAAATACAAGGCTAAATAAGCCGATGGCCCTCACTAGAGTGACGGACCTCTAAAGTCTTTAATTAGGCTGATGGCCCCCACGAAGATGACGGGACTCTTTAAGCTTAATTGGGAAAAACAATAAAGCTGACGGCCCAACAAAAGTAACAAGATCACTAAGTCTTGAACAGTGACAAGGCCAAAAAAGGCCGACGGCCCTAACGAAGCTTACGGGCTCCTGAAGTCTAGTTGGGCAAGGCTTTAAGGCTGACAAAAGTGACAAGATCACTAAGACAACAACGGGGACGATGTTAAAAATCCGACGGTCCTATATATATATACATACATATATATATATATATATATATATATATATATATATATATATATATATATATAAAACAAAAAAAGAAAAAAAAATTCAGCCTTAAACAAAGATAAGGCTAAAAATCGACAACTATCACAATTATAAATATGGGCTTTTGCAGTCCTCTATTGGGCAACATTATAAGACTGACGGGCCCAACAAAAAGAAACGGATTCGCGGAATCTTAGTTACAACGTTGGCGGCCTTACCAAAATTTTTAAAACCCCAAAAATGGGCAAGGCTATAAAAAGCTAACGGAGAGAATAAACATGTAAGACAGCCAATAAAGCTGACGGCTCCATAAGTAAACAGAAAGAAGATAGAAATAAGATACCATACATAAAGTAAATTGTTTACAGACAAAAGCCCAAAACCAAAAGGGCACTTAAACAATATTCTTAAGGTAAACAGAATGAACGTCACATGTTAAGAACGTCAGCAGGGGTTCCACTGCTTTTCTGGGATTAAACGCTGTCAGCATTAACAGTTAGCACGGGAGTCTTAGAAATAGGAGCAGGAGGGGTAATAGCAGGCTGGGCTAGAACGATGCCGTCGTCAACCTCAGGCGAAGGCTGGGACTCTGGGATGCCATCATCATCGTCAGTGACGACGTTCCTAGCAGGTGTCACTGGCTCAGGCGCGTCCATTGAAATCCCTGACAAGTCCAGCTCCGGGAAAGCTGACGCTACTTGCTTAAGACAATCGTCAAACCCAGTGCCGTAGTAATCAGCACAAGAGTCAATGAACGATTGCGACACTTTAAACTTCTGGACAGCGTCAGTCCCAGCCATCCTTCTCTTGCAAAGCTGTCACCTCCTTCTGAAGCTTCTGCTTTTGAGAGCCTGCCTCTACCAATTTCTCCCTCATCTTTGTCACCTCCTGGTTGAACGTACGCATGGCCTCCTTGTATTGATCTTGTTCATTCATCAGGACGGCATTATGCTTCCTAACACGGGTGACGACCCCCTCCTTGGCAAGGCAACGATCCTGAAGAGCCTTGACGCGAACCAAGGCCTGAAAAAGAGAAGAGCGCAGACGTCAGTCAAGTAAGAAGGAGATAAAACCAAATTGATATAGTAAAGAGCAAACATACCCTGGTAATATCAAAAAGGGCTGACGCCCCCAAATCTTCCGTCCCCACCAAGTCACAGGGCTCAAGATTCGTCGGCTTCACAAAGGAGCCCACCTCCTCGACGGCGTATGCCTTGTGAGTCAGGAGGCAACCTGGGTCTTCAAGGACGGGACCAGAGGAAGTCATTACCCCTTTGCCCACACCATGGCTTGGCTTAAGGGACGACTTCCCCTTCGGGGAGGTGTCACCTGGGATGACGACGGTCTTCTTGGATGGACGGGCGTCATCTCCGTCAGATTTTCTTTTTGAAGCTTTGCTGACGGATTTGGGAGCTGACGAGTTTCCCTCCTCCGTCCCCTTCGCCAGTCTCTTTTCCTTTTTGTCGGCTGCCGCTGCCCTGATCCTCTGCTTAGTAACATCCATCTCTACGAAGTTGACGAACGGGCGTCAGGAAAAGCAGACGTTAATACCAATTATGTAAAAGATCTACTTACGTCGGCGGGAGTACTCGCCTAATCTCTGAGCTTCTGGTGATGGCTTAGGACCCCCGCAATACAAGTTGATGGTGTCGAGGTTGATTAGGTCTCGGTACTTTCTCTAATCCAAGGGGATTTCGAGAACCCGGTGGATGAACTCCTCTTGCTTATTAGTTATGCGGGGTCACGCATTGGCTGCAATCAAGAAAAAGTAGACGGTATTAGAAGCGTCAGAATAAAACAAGCAAAAGAGCAGCTGATGGGTTCAACCTGATTCTCTGATGAAAGCCCATGTGTTGTCAAAATAACCACAAGGCATCGTCGCCTACTCCTTCTCATGACACACCCAATCCGTCCCTTCAACAAAGAAAAACCTACTCTTCCAGTTCCCATTAGAATCTGGCATGTCAGACACCAACTTTAAGTCTTTTTCCCTGACGGAAAAGTGGTATGTCCCTTTGGAAGAGGATATGTGATGAGGTCTGTAACAGTAAAAGAACTCGTCCAGCGTAAGCTGACGGTTCCTTCCACTCAGACTCCCCCACAGTATTTTCGCACCAATGAAAGTCCTCCAAGCATTGGGAGCAATTTGGCTGACGGACAGACCTAGATAGTCCACCAGCTGACGGTGCAGTGCCGTCAGTGGAAGCCTAAGTCCGGCAACGAATATAAAGTTATACATACCAACGTCAGCTGTCTGCCTCGTGTAACATTTTTCGTTCTCATAAGGGAGATGGATTGGAATGTGCTCTGGGATTTGGTACCTGACGTGCAACTCCTTAAAAATTTTGTCAGTCATTGATGGTAGAAACTTGTTGACGGTCCACTTCGCAGGGGGATAAAGGGACGGTTATCTCCAGGACCTACTGAGGCCCCTTCGCTAGATCCCTCTCCATCATCATCCTCGTCACCGTCACCATCCTCCCAGTCGTGATCATCATCACCGTCAACCCAACTTCCCTCTTTTCCTACTTCGACTCCTACTTCCTCACTCCCCTCGATGTAACCCTCATCCTCGCCGTTGAGGGACTGGGCTGATGTTTCTCTCCCTGACGAAGGTGAGAAATCCTTAGACTCATCACCTGAACTGAAGGCCTCGACGAAGCCCGCTCCTTCGCGGACTGACGACTCCTTACTCATCGCGTCACTTGACATCTGACTACCTACAAGTGACAGATCCAATCTAAGTACCTAAGTTGACGTCCTCACTAAAGAATTATTCAACTACAAATAAAAAATGTAAAGAAATAGAAACTTACTGTTAAAAGTGACTCTTTGAAGAAAGGCCTAAAGACTGACGGTAGATAAAGTGACGGAAGCTAGGTCAACGGAGTAAAAAGCGACGGTCTGTCTCTCTCTTAAAGATCAGCTAGGATGAAATGAAGGAAAATGAGGAATGAGCACTATATATATATAGGAAGGAAAAATGTGCGGAAGAAGAAGCGACGCCTTCGTCAGAAACGGGGCCAATGGAAGGACGACACGTGTTTTGGGCATTAAATGCATCTCGAGATGAGGAATTAACCAATGATTTTCCCTCTTCTTTGGACCCAAAAAAGTAATTTGACAGACTCCACAAATCCGCCAGTTTAAAACTGATGAAATTATGGAGTAGGGGGCAACTGATATGGAAGAAAAATAAGTAGATGACGTAACCATGAGTAGGCTAACGTTCTACATCGACAACATGGGATGACGGCGACGATATAGGCTGACGACATCTTTCGCGACCGTCAATTTGCATAATATTCATCGTAGGAAAGAAGGTGATGGGAAGCCTCGAAGGGCACCCTAAGGCTAACGCCTTTATTGGGCTGACGCCTTCATTGGGCTGACGCCCTCATGAGGCTGACAGGGTGAAAGCTGGAGGATCATTACAAGTTGACGGTACTGATCAATGTTTGCTTGCCACCCATGTATCGTGTATATAAGGAAATAACTTGCTCTCCATGTTTCGCAGAATCCAAAGGGATTCCCATAAGGAAAGGATCCTGTAAAGTATGCCTCAAGGAGATTCCTAAAAGGAAAAGACTTCTAATCCCACTAGGGGATGGTTCACGCCCTACTACTATAAAAGCCCCAATACCCTCACTAACCAAGGTACGCATAATTTACCCCTCTCTAGTACTCTAGAGTTGTGAGAAGTTCTAACTTGACCTTCGGAGGGTATTCGGTCGGCAACACACCGGTGCTCTCTGTTAGGTCCTTTCTTTTTGTGTTGTGCAGGTGTCATTGCGAGCACGTGTTAGCCGTGTAGCTCACTGTTGATTTTCTAGCATCATCACACTCTATTTCAATTTGAGAATATACATTAAAGTTTGATTGTTTGCTTATTTATCACAGTTTCTTTTATGAATATTATGTCATTGTTAAACAACGCACACTCCAGGAAATATCATAATTTATTTTCAAAATCCGTTCATTTTGGACATGAATTGTTAAAAAATAGGCCTAAGCATTCACAATTTGTGCTAATTTCATTGATACTTTGGCTTTACTCGTTTCACATTTATGAATGTTTCTCATACATGTCTATAATTTTAAATTTATGTTTTTAACTCTACTATAACCATATTATTTTGGCATGTACTTTGTTATTTGGTACCTTAAAAATCATTACTCATTATAGAATGCCTTAACCATTCATCTTTCAATTCATTTGCATGTAATTAAGGTCTCAATTGTTTTCTTAAAGCCCACAACAAACAATTGAACCAATATTGTTTTAATTTTATTATTTTTTTTTACCAAATTTTTAATTATAAATGGTTTGGGTCGGGTCAGTTTAGCAAATTCTGACCTGTTTTGTCATGTCTAACTACAAGCCCGGTCTTAAAGGCAAATTATATCTTATTTCTATTAAGGTATGTATTTGATTTCTACAAGCTCTGATTCATTTGCTATCTTGCTGCATTAGAGTTTTGTGTTACCTTTTTCTTTTTAGGGTTCTTTATTCTAAGTAAATGGTTGTTTGGTCTTTATTAATCTTCTTATACTTTTCTATATTTAGTTGCTTGATATTGCCAGGGTTACGTGTAGGGATGTTCACAAAATTATACCATAACTGCTCACAAAATGGTGTAAACGCACTACATGGTGTAGTGTGACCGCACTGCACTGCCCCGCACCCTATATATATATATATATATATATATATATATATTGATAGGGATAAAATCCCCAAGTAGACGGACATAAATAACAGGAGTAGACATTAGTGACAGAGTCACCAAAAGAGATGGTCCTAGCATTCTAAAGAACTAGTGAACAGACTCATGATCTGGACGGATAGGAGATACGACGGTTGTACTCCTTAAAGTAGATGGACTTATAACATGGATAGAGAGGAGATATGACAGTTAGATTCATCGAGGTAAATGGACCTAAGCGAGACGATTTGCTAAAGCCACCTGGCACCTTCGTGGCATCTACGTGTCACCTTCATGGCGTGAGTGGTCTCCAAGAATCCTAGTATGGAAATGTCTTGCACTCTACGCCCAACTACAATCGGAAGAATCCCTAAAAGGAACATGTAAATTTGTGATTTACAACTATTTTGTGTTGGCTTTGATTCTGTGCCAAATTTGATTGTAATTTTGTTCAATTTTATGTACCCTGTTTTTCATGCGGGATTTCAGTGTATGGGTTGTATGTGAGAGAGAGTGTGAAGACTCAAGACAAAATTGAAGATCAAAGGAGTTTTCGAGGGTATCTCACGAGAAGACCTCCTGCGAAGTGAAGCCATGTGCTCAGCACATGACAGGAATGTGAAGAGTCATGACAACTGGTTTTCGCGAGTATTTCATGGGTAAGGCCTTCCCGCCAGATACCCACAAAATGTTCTGTTTTGCTATTTTGGCATATCTGCTCCACTATGTTTTCACCCACATTATATATACCATCACTACTCACATATTGTGGGGACTGCTTTTTAGAGAGAAAACCCTAGCCATAACCCTTAAGAGTTAGAGATTGTCATACCCATAATCCTTTACACAATCCACTGTGGTTTTCCTCAACTTCTACCTCTCCATATCCAAATCCTTGAGAGGTTGATAGCCCAAACACTTACCACACCTATCTTGAGTGTAAAGTGAGGTTTTAGTACTGCTGGGAAGCATTGGAAGAAGCCATTTGTTTGGTGGATGCAATTGGGTTGAATTGCATGATTCGGAGAGCTAGAGAAGACAAGACTTTGTCAAGTCAGTTGGTAGCAAGAGTTTGGAGGGCTCAAGTACATGGGGTAGACTAGGCTTGGAGGATATTTTGTTATTCGTGTACTCTAACTCATTCTCTAGTGGATTGATTTACCGCTTGGAGGGCGGTAGAGAGGGTTTTCACCGAGTTCTTCGGTTTCCTCTTTGATAACACATTAGGGTGTTATCTTGTGTTTGCATTCTTCTTCCCTACTCTTTTAGCTTTCATTTTATTGTTGATATTTGATGAATATGGCTTAGAGTAGTTATATTGTTTGTTTGCTCGCATTTACTCTATTCTATACTTAGTTTAAGTTAAAGTAAAATCAACCTAACCGTAATTGTTAATTTGGGGGTCTAAACAGCTCTTGTATTTTCACACAAATTTGAGCTTTCAATTGGTATCAGAGCGGGTGCACTTGCTGTGGTTTTGTTACCTAAGTATGATCCTAGACCCCTTGGCTTGCTATGGATAGTGCTATGGCAGAGGCCAACATGAAGCATAGTTCATGTGTTTGTGATAATGACTCTATGAGCATCTTTGGAGATTGTCCTAACAATGAGCTTTTAGAGTTATTTAAATCAAAGAAACATGTTAGAATTTTTGTACACATGCTAAAATCTTTAGAGCATAGGAATCATGATATTCATAATAGCTTGTGTGAGTCGAATTCACTAATTGCTAAATATAAGAGAAGGAATAGACATCTATGTGATAAACTAGACTATTTGAAAAGAAAGCTACACTCATCTACGAATGGAGTAAAGGAAGATGAGTCTTGCTTTAATGGTCAAGAATGCCTATCTTATGCCGCATTGAAAGTGTTTAATTCATGTTTGTGGTATCTTGATAGCGGATGTTCAAGACACATGACCTGAGATAAATCATTATTCAAAACTCTTAAGGAGAAGGAAGACAGTTTTGTGACTTTTGGAGATGGTAGTCACTCACAAGTTCTTGGAAAGGGAACCATTGATATTCTAGGACTTCCCTTATTGACTGACGTTCTTTACATCAAAGGATTAAAAGTGAACTTGCTGAGTATCACCCAAATATGCAATGAAGACTTCCTAGTTCAATTCTCAAGGAAAGGTTGTCTAATCCTCAATGAAGAAGGTGTCCAAGTATTGAAGGGACTTAGGACCACCGACAATTGCTATGGTGTTATTCCCAAGACAAGCATATCATGTCGGAGTGCTTGAGTGAATATTTTGGAGTTATGGCATAAACGGTCTGGGCATGCAAATTACAAACAAGTGGCAAAAGTCTCAAAGCTTGAAGTGGTGGTTGGTTTGCCGAAGTTTGGAAAGATTGAGAAGAATGTTTGTGGTCCATGTCAATTGGGAAAACAAACAAAATCAACCCATCCTAAAGTAAATGTAGTTGCTACTTCTCGTCCTTTGGAGTTACTTCATGTGGATCTAATGGGTCCAATGAGAACAGAAAGCATGGGTGGAAAACGATACATCATGGTGGTGGTTAATGATTTCTCAAGGTACTCTTGGGTGGAAGGCATGCGACAAGATGGAAAGGTTATGTAAGAGGCTCCAAAACGAAAAGGGAGTTCCCATAGTCAAAATCAGAAGTGATCATGGGAAGGAGTTTGAAAATGCAAAATTTGAAGTGTTTTGCAATGAGCACGGTATCAAAAAGGAATTCTTAGCCTAAAATCCACAACAGAATGGGGTGGTTGAAAGAAAAAATCGGGTGATTCAAGAGATGGCGAGAGTAATGCTTCTCAATAAAAATCTTCCACAGAAGTTTTGAGCTAAAGCGGTGAACACTTCGTGTCACATTAGGAATATGATTTTCTTTAGAGTAGGAATAAAGAAGACATCATATGAAATTTGGAGGGAAAAAAAGCCAAAGGTGAAATACTTTTGAGTATTTAAAAGCAAATTCTACATTCTTAATGATAGGGAGAATCTTGGGAAATTTGATGCTAAAAGTGACGAAGGAATCTTCTTAGGATACTCCACAAATAGCCGAGCATATAGAGTGTACAATAAGCGCATTAAGACGGTGATAGAATCAATAAATGTGATCATAGATGACACCATCTCAGAAAAGGATGTTGATGAGGATGGTGAAGGACCAAACCTTAAAAAGAATGAGGGTGATGACAACATGTCTTAAAGTGATGATAGTGAGAGAGAATCACTGGAAAAGGAGTCTACACCTCCTACATTAAGAAGGGAGACTAGATCAACACAAGGATCTTCAAGCCCACTCACCCCTCCGGAAGTTCAACCTCCAATATCTAGTGATGGAGAACCCTTCACTTCCAAGAAACCGTCATCAAGAGTAATTCTCAATCATCCCACAAGCAACATCATTGGTGATTTAGATGAGGGACTTTGTTTGAGAAGATGATCAAGCTATAGTGTGAATCATGTGACGTACAATTGCTATCTTGCTCAATTTGAACCTAAGAAAGTGGAAGAAGTCTTGAAAGATGAGAATTGGGTAGAATCCATGCACTAAGAGTTACATCAATTTGTTAGAAATGATGTATGGGAGTTGGTACCAAGGCCTAAGGATACACATGTAATCAGCACCAAGTGGATCTTTAAGAACAAGATCGATGAAGATGGTGAAGTTGTCCAAAACAAGTCTAGATTGGTGGCTTAAGGATATACTCAAGTTGAAGGCATAGACTTTGATGAGTCATTTGCTCCGGTAGCAAGACTAGAGTCAATCCGAATTCTCCTCTCCATAGCGTGTATTATGAACTTCAAGTTATACCAAATGGATGTGAAGAATGCCTTCTTGAATGGATTTTTAAATGAAGAAGTGTTTGTTGAACAACCAAAGGGATTTCAAGACCCTCACTTTCCAGACCACGTGTTAAGATTGAAGAAGGCATTATATGGGTTGAAGCAAGCACCAAGAGCTTGGTAAGATCGCCTCACCACATACCTTTTGGATCATGGTTTCAAGAGAGGCCCAGCTGATCGAACACTTTTTGTTAAAAGAGATGAGAAATCTTTCCTTGTTGCTTAAGTATACGTGGATGACATTGTCTTTGGATCCATAATCGATCACCTTGCTCAAGAATTTTCGAAAGAAATGAAAAAGGAGTTTGAGATGAGCATGGTAGGGGAGCTAAACTATTTCCTACGGCTTCAAGTGAAACAACGGAAAGATGGTATATTTATATCTTAAGAGAAGTATGCCAAAAATCTTGTCAAGAGATTCAGCTTAGACTCCAAGAAGCATACTTCCACTCTTACGAGTTCCTTGGTAAAATTGAGCCTCAATGCAGCTGGTGTGGAAGTAGATCCAACACTTTATCGAAGCATGATCGGCAGTCTTCTCTACCTTACTACAAGTAGGTTGGACATTGCCATTAGTGTAGGGGTATGTGCACGATTTCAGGTAGCACCCAAAGAGTCCCACTTGACAGTAGTCAAACGAATTATCTGTTATATCAATGGCACATCCAATTATGGAATTTGGTATTCAAGAGACTCGAATGAATGCTTAGCTGGATATTCGGATGCTAACTGGGCTGGGTGCGTTGATGATAGGAAGAGCACCTCGGGTGGTTGTTTTTACCTTGGAAATAACATGGTGTCATGGATGAGCAAAAAGAAAAATTTAGTTTCTCTATCAACGGTTGAAGCTAAATAAATCGTAGCGGGAAGTTGTTGTGCACAACTATTATGGATGAAGAAGCTTCTACATGATTATGGAATCACTCAAGATACTATGTGTGTGTTCTGTGATAACATGAGTGCCATAAACCTGTCAAAAAATCCAATTCAACACTTGAAATCAAAGCACATCGAGATTCGATACCACTTCATTCGAGACTTGGTGAAGGAGAAGATTGTGTGTCTAAAGTTTATACACACCGACAACCAAAAGGTAGACATATTTACCAAACATCTTGATGGTCCACGGTTTGAGTCACTGCATAAGACCATTGGTGTCGGTATCATCCCTTGACTTCTCTCTCTTATGTGACCTTATTCTGTTCACTGCTACATACTTGCTATATAGGTCTCACTTGTTTAGTTAGATGATGTTTCTTTTCAAGTTTTTTTTGTACTTGTTGTTTTTGTTGATCTTACTTTTCATATTATGTTTTTAAGTGTGTTGAAAAATTCAAAAACCCATAAAAATTGAAAATCTATAAAAAGTTTGATCGCTTGTGTTGTGTATTTCACATGTAAGTTTGGCCTAGTACCTTCGTACTAATGGCATAGTGCATTTTCGAGCTAAGCTTATCATGTATGCACATCTGTCTTTGTGGGAAAAATCTTGATATCTATGTGTGATTGTTGTAAATCGATCTTCAAGCTTGTCATGAATGATTAGTCAATGGTCTTGATGGTTTTGATACATGCATAGACTTGTGCCTAGATTTCTTCCCACTCTTTTATGTTTTTACTTTATAACTCAGCAAAATTCAAATCTCGAAAAGAGATAATGAGCTGCAAAAGCCGTCGCACATACTAGTATTTGACTAGGAAAAAGGGAAAGCGACTTGTATTTAAATGTACGTGTATTGAAATGTATGGTGTCTAAAAAGCCAAAGGCTTACTCTTAAAATTGAAATATCAAAAATTTCAGGCATCGATATCAAAATGAAATGTATTGTTCATAAATGATCAAAAAGTTATGAGTTGAAAGAAGCCAAAAGTAAAGCTTCCAAGATATGTAATCATTTTCTTGTGGGAGGTCATATATGTGTTGGGGTTTATGCCCTAAAATCGAATTCATTGGCATGTCATAAATAATTAAATTGGTTAATTATATGAGACTATCTATAAATGAACTAATAGGAGATTATCTTAGTCCATGAGATGCATAATATGTGATTTATGTGAAAAATCACAGAAGATATAAATCACAAATTCTTTGTAAACTCAGAATTTTAGTTCATAGTCGGTGATAAAATTGGGTGTTTCATCTACGAAGACTATAATATATCAACTACTATGATTTGTCTTGATCATGGAAGTGGAGATTTCTAGTTGGTATGTTGATATGTTTTAAGAGTTAAGACATATTGAACTAGACTGCTGTGAGATTTATTATTCTCTTAATGATTGTCAAATGAATAATAAATCTCACGACTTCTATTTACATCAACTCTAAATCCTGAGAGAATAATGGACTTGATCATGAGATGTAGGTTGCTTTGATATATCAGGAGTGAGATCTATAAGTTACGGTCAAAACCTCAGTATGTTGGGCAACCGCATTTAATGTTGATGGAACATATATTCTCAAGATGGAATTCATAATCTCTTAACGGAGATATAAAATATTCCCCTGAGATAAGTTTAATGAGTTTATTCAAAGAGTTGGACCCAACCACTTTAGTAAGAAGTTAGTAAAGTATATATATTTATGAAATTTGATTTCATTAATATATATTGAATAACATAAAGGATTAAACCGGGTACTCAAGGATAAAGATGTGGTAATCTTTAAAGTGGTAGTCAATATTCATAACTTTGTATTACTACGAATATTTTAATGAAGGGGTTGCATGTATAATAAAGTCTTGGGATATAATTTATAGATAAGGCCTAGAGTGCAACTGTATTTATATAGTGGTATTAAATATACTTAATGGTAATTTTGGACTTGTCAAGAGTTGACAGAAAAGCCCAAGGCCCATTGGAGCTAGTGTCTTATTAGTCCCTTTTGGTCCCACTCCAAGCCACATACTAGAGCCCAATTGGAATGGCCTAAAAGGCTGGCCCAATTAGATAATCAGTTATATATAAGAGAGAAACATACAGAATTTCATCAGGTCTTTGATAAGAGATTTCTCATAATAAATGAAATACTTTGTATGTGAGAGTTGGATACTCTTTATTCTCTCCTTGGAAATTGATTGAGAGACCACACATCTTAGGCATTAAGTGGAATTGGAGTGAAGATTAAAAGTCTTCCCAAGAACTTCTGATCTTCGGTTTTGAATTTCACCACATCAAGGTACACTCTCTTATTCTCATATTTTTAGAAATTTACATAGCACATGTTATCTATTACGAATGAAGTAGATTCATTATTTTTCCACTGTGTATGTTTGTATGTGATACAAACTTGTATTTTTCCAACAATATGTTCATTTCTATAATTGAGATAGACCACTTGACTTAGTACTAGTTGTGTATGACTTGATTGAATTGATCATTGAAGCTTCACTCTAGACTAAGGACTATTCAACATTTGATATACACACACAACACACAAGACTTTTGTTCAATGAATGTTTATTTCATTTGTGTGATTGTATATGTTCAAATGTGATGTGTATACTTAATTGCTTGTCGATCAAACCCAAATTTTTTTTGAGTATTTTATATGTTTTTGAAAGTGTTTTTATGCTTTCATGTTTTGAGTTTTTGTTCAAATTGCATTTTTCATGTTTTTCATAAAAAACTCATTCAGAGGCATTTTCGCAAGAAGCTCGCGAGTAAGCTCGTCCTGCGAAAATGGGTTAGGCAAAGAATGAAACCACCAAATTTTAGACAAAAACTTTTGCGACTGTCTCGCGAATGCTTTATGAGTAAAGGCTACCCGCAAAAATTTTTGTGCTTCAAAGGCATTTTTCGCGAGTAACTTCACAAGAAGCTAACCCACAAAAAACGCGTGTTTTCAGTTTTAAAGGGCTGATATAAACAGTTTTTCAAACACAATTGTTTTTCCCTCACTTTGCCCCCCTCGAGCCTCTCTTTATCCTAAACCTATTTTCACTCAAAAACCCAACCAAATCTCAAGTGAAATCTTCTCAAAATCATCTCTAATGTATGTTTATTCAATATTTTCTTTTTATTTCCTTAGATTATGCAGAAAATTCTAGGTTTTTCTTGAGTTGGGTTCATTTTTGAAAAAGGGTTGGAAACTTTAAATTTTGTAAAAAAAAATTCAATTTCTTGATTGGGCTTTGTCCCATTCGATTTGTTTGTGTTTGTGTTGGCCCCTTGTGGCATTTTAACATGTATTTAGGTAAGATGCACACATGTTCATGCATTATTTACATGCTAGCTATGTTGTTGCACACCAAGTGTTTGATAAAGTGCCCAAATGACATTTTGGTGTTGTTTTGGATTCCAATGAGTACCAAACTTTGGGAATTACCATGATTATACATGTTTATTATGTTTTGATCTTTGATTGTGTGTTTTACACACTCTGACCCAAATGTGCTTAGTCATGCCTTGCACATGCATCACACACGCATACTTGATGCACACACTTGTTCACTTGTTATGTTTTTGCATTTCAATCATGCTAGATTTATGTTATTACATGTTTAGCTCATACAACATGATTTTGTGACATTGTTTATGTTCCTTTTAGGACTTTTGTGTTTGTTTTTGAACTAACTTGGTTCTAATCAAGTTTGTGTTCTTGTCTTTGTGTTGTTGCACTTGCTTCTTTGCTGTGTGACTATTCTTTTGCAGATGTATCATCGTTCCTCTCGCGGTAAAGACCATGTGATTGACCTTATGTCATCCCCTGTATCAAAGAGGACCCGACATTCGTCTGATGACTCCAACAACGAGAGATTCAAGACTCCCTTGGATTCTCAAACTTTCTCCAGCATTTTTAAGAATGCACCTACTATAGTGGAACGGATTGTATGGTTTGACACCCTGGGATCCACTTTTATCCCTAAGATTTTTGTAGATAAAGATTGGGCAAACCTATTCGGAAACTTTGAGGATCTGGTTGATGAATTGGTTAAGAAGTTCTACTCGAATGCTAGGTTCACTGGAGCTGAACTGAAGTGTTGGGTTTGAGGAAATGATTTTATCATCACTCCGAACTATCTTGCAAAGATCCTTCACATCAATAGACTGGCAAATGTGGACATCTCTCTATATGATGACAAACTTCCTCCAATGATAGATATTCTTCACATTCTAGGAGCTGATCATAAGGTCTCAGCCAAAGGCACGTCCATTGGAACTGCAAAGTTTGGACCAAAACTGAAAACTTTCACATTGATTATGTTCTCCAACTTTTATCCACTGACCAACCCTGGATTCATCAATCTTGGAAGAGCACAGTTTTTATGTGATCTCATCACAAGAGCTCCGATTGATATTTGCGCTCACATTTTCTAGACTATGGGGAAAACAATAGGACGGATAGCGGCATGGATGTGTCTTCCTTTCTGCATTCTTATGATGAAAATCATGGTATTTAAAGGTGTTCATCCACCAAAAAATGAAACTATCCTACTTTGTTAATGCCCAATATCCCTGATGTCTCTCCAAATGAGCAAAAGTCACTCTTTTGCTGAATGGAAAAAGCAAAATCCCTCCAAAACACCAAAGAGTGAATCTTTCCCACATGCCACTCCTTCCGATCATCGCTCAGTTGCTCACACTACTCCCGGGCATCCTGAGACTGCATCTCCTCACTGTCCTAAGCCGTAGTCTACTAGCACTTAGCCAGGACCATCTAGGTCTCATTCCGATAGGTTGACTATCTTGGTTGTGGGTTTGCATGAGCGTATTTCAGGCCTTGCTAATGTTATATACTCCACCAACAACCAGGTTCAGATGCGTCTAACAACCATTGAGACACAGTTAGATGAGATTCAATGTAAGCTAGAGGAGAGCCTTATGCTATTCCTGCTAAAAAGGGGGAGAGCAACTCACTGTATAGTTTGGACTATAGCATATAGTAAGGGGAAGAGCATCACAAGAAAAGGAAGTGTGCATATTGAAAGGGGGAGTTTTGTGGGCTCAAAAGGAGAAAGCTGACACACACTTTTGGATAGTCTAACCATTGTTTGGCTAGTCTAGTTTACAACTTATTAGTTTACTGGCTAGTCGAGTTTATAGTTTGTTAGTTAACCTTTATAGTTTTTATAACTCTTGGATATTTACATTGCTTTCTTTTAAAGCCTTTAAATACTTTGGTTTAAAACTTTTAGTTTATATTCAATACTTTGTATTTGTATCCTTGCTTTGTAGCATTTTTAAGTACTTTTAGATTTTGTTGCATTATCTTTAGTACTACACACTCATGCCCTTGTTGGATCCTGTATCCTTGATGCAAATACTTCGTGTATTTCACATTGGTTGTGTGTTGGACATGCAATTGATTTTTGCATTGCTCTTAATTGCATTGCGTGTCCAGATGATCATTTACTAGTTAAATGATCATTGTAGTCATCTTTTAATGACTGCTCCTGTTTGATCAAGTTAAGCTTCATAGTTTATATCCTGCTTATTACCTTGATCGCTTTTTACTTGCTCATGTACGTATTGTGTATTCAACTTGTCATAAGCTTAATGAAAGTTTTGTTTGTGTGCGAGTGTTTGAGGTTATAGGTGTATATGTGCAAGTGCTTCACAGCTTCTAGATTAGGTGTGAGTGAGTTTTACCACTGTTCCTAAACTCACGTTTAAGTCTAGAGTCTGTTTTAGGGGTTTTGTCATGGAATAGCCAAAGGGGGAGATTGTAAAGTTGTGATTTACAACTATTTTGTGTTGGCTTTAATTCGGTGCCAAATTTGATTGTAATTTTGTTCAATCTTATGTACCCTGTATTTCATGTGGGATTTCACTGCATGGGTTGTGTGTGAGAGAGAGTGTGAAGACTCAAGACAAAATTGAAGATTAAAGGAGTTTTCGGGGGAAGACTTCCCGCGAAGTGAAGCCATGTGCTCAGCACATGACAGGAATGTGAAAAGTCATGACAGTTGGTTTTCGTGAGTATTTCGCGGGTAAGGCCTTCTTGCGAGGTACCCGCGAAACGTTCTATTTTGCTATTTTGGCATATCTGCTCCACTATATCTTCACCCACACTATATACCATCATCACCCACATATTGTGGGGAGTATTTTTCAGAGAGAAAACCCTAGCCATAATCCTTGAGAGTTAGAGATTGTCATACCCACAATCCTCTAAACAATCCATTGTGGTTTTCCTCAACTCCTACCTTTCCATATCCAAATCCTTGAGTGGTTGATAGCCCAAACACTTACCACACCCATCCTGAGTGTAAAGTGAGGTTTTGGTGCTGCTGGGAAATATTGGAAGAAACCATTTGTTTGGTGGATGCAATCGGGCTGAATTGCGTGATCCGGAAAGCTAGAGAAGACAAGGCTTCGTTAAGTCAGTTGGTAGCAGGAGCTTGGAGGGCTCAAGTACATGAGGTAGACTAGGTTTGGAGGGTCTTTTGTTATTCGTGTACTCCAACTCATTCTCTAGTGGATCGATTTACTGCTTGGAGGGGGGCGGAGAGGTTTTTTGCCGAGTTCTTCGGTTTCCTCTTTGATAACACATCGGGGTGTTATCTTGTGTTTGCATTCTTCTTCCCTACTCTTTTAGCTTTCATCTTATTGTTGATATTTGATGAATATGGCTTAGAGTAGTTATATTGTTTGTTCGCTCGCATTTACTCTATTCCGCACTTAGTTTAAGTTAGAGTAAAATTAACTGAGCTATAATTATTAATTTGGGGGTTTAAACAGCTCTTGTGTTTTCACACAAATCGAGCTTTCAGAACGGATCCCGTAAATTGCGAGTATTAATGAGGATTTCATCTACAAGGAAATAACCCCTCCACCAAGAAATTAAGGTTAGCTTTACACTACTATAAAAACCCCAAAACCCTCACAAATCAAGGTTACGTGTAATTTTTCCCAACTTTGGCACTCTAGAGTTATAGAAATTCTCCCTTTCTAACTGAACCTTTGGAGGGTATTTGGCTAGTACCACAGCGGTACTCTCTATAAGGTCTCATTTGTTTCTGTTTCGCAGGTTATGTTTAGAGTACGTGAGAACTATGCGATTCACTGACGATTTTTGGCATCATATATATATATATATATAATTATTCACAAAAGGGGGTAAGTTACATACAACTGAGAATCAGGCGACTGGGCTCTGAAACCAGGTAATGCGGAAGGTATCTTAAAATAAAATAGCCAACTGTGGCTTACAATAAAGGACTGTGTTTAGGAGACTATTCCTAAAACTTGGCTGGACATCTAAGGTATTTCTGCTAAGAAAACCTTTGCTGGAGATGGAGGGTATTTCTTTGCTGTGGCTTAGAGTCTGAAAGCCAGAAAAAGAGCCTGCTGAAGTCTGAGGGGTGAGCTCCCTTATATAGGCTGAAAGGAGCATCGGATGCTGCTGAAATCACGGAAGAAATCTGCTTTCACTTGGGTGAAATGCTTTTTCCACCGACTGCTACAGTGAAATCCCATTATTGCTGTGAATAGTAACTGTTGCTGCTACAGTAACTTGTCCCCTTGCTTTTCTGGGGTACTGTAGAAATAGTAAATTGTGGATACTATTCATAGTGCGGGTACTGTTCAAATCAGTGGCTGGTGCTGATCTTGAATAGTGACCGGACTTGCCATGTTATCCTGAATGCTGGGTCAGGATGCTAGATACTGTCCAAGTCATGCCCACTGTAGGGATCTTGGGCATCTTGGAATGGATCAGTTGGGTCATGGTTGACTGATCCTACCGAGTCAGTAGGAGAAACCTTTTCTTCGGATTCTAGCTGCTGTGAGTGAGCTATTAGCTGCTGGGCTAATTCTTTTAGCTCTTTGCTAGATTTCCCTGAAAACTGGACGGAATCAAGGCTGGACTGGGACCTTGTCCTGAGAGCAATAGGTTTCTCAACTGCAAGGGGGTATTCCTCATACATTTGGCTGACAATCTTGTTAATCTTAAGACTATCCCACCATTTAACTGAGAACTCCCTGTCTAAGAGGTTGCTGTTGATTGAATAATTCCATCTGCTGATCCAATGGATTTTGTACCTCTGGGAGAAAATCATAATTATTGGGAACTGAGACCTGTGCCTAGAAGAGCTGCATCTTGAATCAAAATACCTTAGGGCATCTTGTAATGGCTCCGGAAAGATTGAAGGAATAGAACCAAACATTTCCCACCACTTTAGAAACCAGGAGGGGGTTATGCCTTTGAAGTCTTTCCCAAACATTATGAACCATGAGTGATCAAAGTTTTGGTTCTGGAAGAAGAGTACTTTCTCAAAGGCATCCATATAATCATAATAACTATAATGGAGTACTGAGCCTGATGGGGATTTGTAATTCCTGAGGATCCTTAACAAGGAAGGATGTTGTCCCCATTCTTTACAGCTGACGAAACCTGTGATGATAAACTTGTGATAGAGGACTACTGGATTGTCCCCTTTGCTGTAGATGTTTTCTATTTGAGCAGACTTTTCCTGGGAGAGGATGCTCTTATAGAACTGGATATTCTTTTCTGGGTGCTTAGGTAGGAAATGCCAGTTTGGAGGCAGGACTTCCATGGCCAAGGCTAGGGGATCTGCTATATGAACTAAATGAGGTTCAATATAGGAGATATGCTGAATAAAGGCTTTTTTGACATAAGGAGACCGACTTTGAACTGGGTAGGAAGAAGGTCTCTGAATGAGGCTAAAATGTTTTTCTACTTGATAAGGGTTAATTGCTCTGGGTGCTGGGGAGGCTAGGGCTGAGCTATAACTTGGCTGACCATGAGATGATGGAATAATTTGGCTGGGGGTGATTGGTACAATTTTCCCTGGGTTTTGTGATTGGCCGGAATCACCAGGGTTTTGCTGAATAGATAACCTAGGGGGCTGGGGCTGGGATTGCCTTCTGGACATCTTGGCTGTAACTCTGCAGAAATTCATGGGTTAGGAAATCAGGGACACTATTCTGGCTTCCTTCAATAAATTCTAAATCAAAGTCAAAAACTGAAAGGATGGCTTGCCATCGTGCAAAAATCTGTTTTGATGCAATGTTTTGAACATCTTTTTCTAAAACATGTTTTGCTGATTTACAATCAATTCTGACCAAAAACTTTTGATTTAAAAGATCACTTTGAAATTTCGAAATGCAAAGTACTATGGATAATATTTCCTTTTTAATAGTACTATAATTTATTTGAGTAGGGGTCCATATTCCCGAATGGAAACAGACTATCTGTTCTGGGGAACCTGGATCGACTCTTTGGAGGAGAATGCCACCATAACCTATGTTTGAGGCATCGGTTTGGACAATTTTGAACGAATTGTCAGCTGGAATTCCCAAACAGGGAAGGGTTTTGACATACTGTTTGATATGTTGGACCACTGTGGTATGGGCTGGGGTCCAAGGTGATGGATTGGTTCGGAGTCTATCAAAAAGCAGTTTGCACTGCTGTCTGAGATTTTGATAGAAATCTGAGATGTAGTTAAGAGAACCTAGAAATCTCTGAAGCTGGGTTTTATCTAGGATTTCATCTGGAAATTTATCTGCAAACTGGATGGCTCTATCAATAGGTTTGATAACCCCATGATGAATATCAAATCCTAAGAAGCGAACTTTAGTTTGGAAAAGTTTGATCTTAGGGGCCGAAACAACAAGACCATTGAGTTTGATAGTGCTGAGGAATGCTCTCAAGTGCTTTCTGTGTTGGTCCAAAGATTCTGAGAAAATAAGTACATCATCGATGTACACAATGGCATGACTGGAGAATGGATTAAAAATCTCATTCATGATATTCTGGAATTCAGAAGGTGCATTCTTAAGACCGAAAGGCATTACGTTCCACTCATAGTGACCAAAGGGTGTGGTAAAGGCTGTCTTATACCTATCAGGCTCTCTGATCTGTATTTGCCAAAAACCACTCTTCATATCAAACTTGCTGAAGACAACTGCTTTGCTAAGCCTATTGACTAAGTCTTTTTTGTTGGGAATAGGGTACCTTACCCATTCTAAGACTTTGTTGAGGGGCTTGTAGTTGATGACTAATCTAGGGACACCTCTTTCTATCTCAGCATTTTTCTGGACATAAAAGGCTGGGCAGGACCATGGTGATCTAGATTTTCTGATGATTCCTTTCTTAAGGAGGTCCTCTACTTCGGCTCTACAGGTATCCATAAGTTCCTGGTTCATCTGGATAGGTCGAGCTTTGGTAGGAATATCCTTTTCATTAAAATCTTTGGCATATGGGAGAGCTACCTCGTGTCTCTTTCTATGCCAAAAAGCTGTGGGTAGATCAGAACAGACTTCTTGCTTAAGTTTTTCTTCAAACTTTCTGATCTCTCTTTGGAGGGTTTCACAAGCTAGTTGATCTTCAACTTTCTTGTAACTAATTTCCTCTCGAAGGTGCTTAAGATGTTTGGACTTGGCACTAATCAAATCTGAGACTATTGCAACTTGGATAGTGCTAATATTCCTAGGTATAGGTTCACCTGTGAATCTAAACCTGATGGTTTGGCCAAATGGTTGGGTAGTAATTCCTTTACTATCCACTGTGAAAGGGTAGAGACTGCAAAGGAATGGATTTCCTAAGATGACTTTGTCTGTCAAGTTTTTGACAAGAACAAATGTGGTTTTAAAACACATGTTTTCCTGGCAAACATGGGCTTTAGGAAGTTTGAATTCAATCTGCATATTTCCGCCACTTGCGGATGTCAATCGTTCCCTAGACTTCTTGAAGTATTTGGAGGGAATGATTCCTTCCTGGATGCAGTTGAGATCAGCACCTGAGTCAATCAAGGCAACGTCCTCAAATTCAAAGTCTTTACTAATGACAATCCTGACGTTGGAATGCCATTTGTGGAAGTTAATCCTGGTGATAGCATCTAAGGACAAATCTCTGCTTGGTCCTTGGATGTGATCAACTCTAGGGTCAACTATTTGATTAACCTTATTGTCTGAGGGACCTTCCTCATTGCTTTGACAAGAAGTGTTCTTCAAGGATTGGGTTAATTGGAAGGCTTGTAAATTTTGCTTTAGGGTTCCAATTTCATTTCTGGTTTCCTTGGTTTCTCTTTGAAGGTCGTCGATCCTGACTTCCTTCTTGGGCTGGACAATCCTATTGTGGATTGGTTTGAGTTGCTGTGTCACAGGATTACTGGTTTCCTGGACTAAAGGCTGGGCTGTGCTAGGTTCCTGAGGCTCAGGTTTACCTAACTTTAGGCGGGAGGTTCTGACCTCACAATTTTTTCTGTAATGGTCACGCTTGCCGCAAACAAAGAATTTTTGGGGCTTGTTTGGCTTTGCCTTTTTGTGGGCTTTAGCAATGGGTTGAGACTCAGTTTTAGTGTGTCTCTTAGCTTCTAATTTCTGGCGAGCTTTTTTGGCTTTTAAAGTCTCTTTGACTTTAGGAATTTCTTCATCTGTTTCAGAGGAAGAACTGCTAGAGGTTGTTCTAAGCTTCATTACTTTAAGCTGGCTAGAACTCTTTGGTAAAGAAATGGCTGGTTTCTTTGCTAGTTTTCCAAGTTTCTGGACAACTATATCTAAGGCTGTTTTGCCTTTAGAGCGGCTGGGGTTGGCTGGTAGAGACTTGACTAGAGGCTGCCTAGGATTGGGATTGCTAGCTTCATTCCTAGTTGGATTGGGTTTAACTATGGTCCAAATTTTGGTGAGGACACAAAACTGCCTGTGCTGGTCATAATACCTTTCGAAGTAGATGAAGAAGGGGACGTTACGGGATATTTCCCTCATGAACAATACCCAAGCATCATAAACTTTCTTCTTCCGTTCTTTGGAATAGTTGGCTTTGTAGGCTGCTCTTTTAGCCTTGTTCTCCTCAGAATTAAAGTCCTTTCCTAATTCTTCTAGGTCGGGATTAAACTCTTTGGTTAATGCTTTCTGATCAGGAGGCTTTTCCTTCTCAGTAATGGATGGAGGTAATGGCTTTTTACGACTGTCTTGCTTGTTGACAATCGAATCCTTTCTGGCTGTGTAGCAAGGTATGCTATGTTGGGAATTGGTTTTAACTCCCTGAGGCTGGACACCTAGGTTTCTTCTAGACGTAAGGGATGGTGACCCTTTGGGTCTAGATGAGCTACGCTGGTTAAAGATCGGAGATCTAAACTGGGATGTATCCAGAGGCTGTCTGCACTTAGGAGTGCTAGGCCTAGATCTATCGAAACTCAACCTTTTAACCGGAGATCTAAACTGGGATGAATCCAGAGGTTGTCTATACTCATAGTCTAGAGGAGTAGATAACCTAGATCTATCAAGACTTAGCTTAACCGTGCTGTCGGCTAGCTGCTGGAATAAGTCCAAATTTACACTAACCGTGCCGTCGGCTAGTTGCTGGACAAAATCCAAATTTGAATTCTGTACTGGGCTTTGGAACTGTAGAGTATGGTTCTCATTCTCTAGAGTCCGTTTGGCTGGGAACATTCGTTTCCAATTAAGGGAACTGGGAGTACTAATCCTGGCTGTAGGATCGGTATGGTTTTTGAGGATACTAATCCTGGCTGTAGGATCAGTAGTTTCAGGTTGCTCAAACTCTTGGTCCGAGACTTGGCTGGAGTTGCTAGGAGATACCTGGATATTTAGAACCTCAACTGAAGGGGTGACTGGTTCCCTCTTCACAAGTTCTTCTGGATTTTGGGCAACTGCATCTAAGGCTACCTTTTCCTTAGGATGACTGAGACTGATATGCCTAGTCGTGGGTTTGGCGTGTTCCTTTTTACGCCATTTGAAGTGTTTCTCAAAGTATTTGAAGAAAGGATAATTAGCTTTATGCTTTTTCATGAATGATTCCCATTCTTTCAATACTTCTGCTTTTTGTTCTCGTGTATGGTTAGCTCTGTAGGTTTCTCTTTTAACTCTGTTTTCTTCAGAACTAAATTCCTTACCGAGCATGTCCATATCAGGGATGAACTCTTTGTTCAACATTGGACTGTTCCTATTTTCACTAAGTATAGGATTCCTATGATTAGATGATGATGAAGTTCTATACTGAGAAGTAGATCTATCACTAAAAAGTATAGTATGCTTTTCTAAGGATGTGCTAGACTGTATAGGACTTCTAAAATTAGAATATTGTGGATTAAAATATGATCTAGACAAAGGTATACTATTTTCAAAAGATGGATTAAAACTAGGTATGTATCTTTCTTCTAACTCCTGATCTAAATCTGAAGACTGATATGACTCCGTGTTCTCATATCTATCATCTTCTTCATACATCTCAGGTGGGTCTGTATTGCAAGAACAAATGGAAGCGGATGAGTTACTCCTTCTAAACATCCTATTTATCAATCTGGGTTTACAAGTTTAAACTAACAATTACAACCTAGTCACCTTTAAATCTCCAAATTCAAATTAACAATTACAACCTAGTCACCTTTATATCTTCAAAGCGTTCTAGATCTAACCTTTGGAAATGATACAGATAGATACAACAATGGGATAGACACTTAACTGTTTAAACTCCTTGTCGTCAGACTTCTCCTTCCAATCTTCGGGACCACCCTAACACGCCTCACCTGGGCTTTCAAATGGGCTGACCAACGAAACCTAGGAACTTTTTCGTCTTTCTTGACTATGGAGCAACTAAACAGGGCTTAAGGTATCAAATCTCACAGGACTGAAATATCTGTAACAATCTTTAGGGATAAACACAGAGATAAGAAGAATAGGGAAAACTGTGAAGTAAAAGTCAATTAAATTGAGAAGAGTAAGGATAACTGTGAGGTAAAGGTTAACTTGAACAAATAATCACAGAGTAATAAACAGTTTGAATAAACGGGAGGCTCAGCCTACCACCAAAAGATAGAACAATATAGACTGGCTAAGATAAAGTAGTAGATGAAGAATGCAACATATAGAAGTGGTAATGCTATCAGAAAATAGATGTAAAACAAAATAATGTTTGTTAGAGATAACATACTTTCAATGTAATTATAATGCCAAAAATAATTCAATATTTTCTGGATAACTATGGCGGCAGTGCCGACCAACTTGTTATAATAAAAGTAACTTACAACTGACCGGGCCAAACTTGGCTCTGATACCAAAAGGGGGTAAGTTACATACAACTGAGAATCAGGCGACTGGGCTCTGAAACCAGGTAATGCGGAAGGTATCTTAAAATAAAATAGCCAACTGTGGCTTACAATAAAGGACTGTGTTTAGGAGACTATTCCTAAAACTTGGCTGGACATCTAAGGTATTTCTGCTAAGAAAACCTTTGCTGGAGATGGAGGGTATTTCTTTGCTGTGGCTTAGAGTCTGAAAGCCAGAAAAAGAGCCTGCTGAAGACTGAGGAGTGAGCTCCTTTAAATAGGCTGAAAGGAGCATCGGATGCTGCTGAAGACTCCTGAAATCACGGAAGAATCTGCTTTCACGAGGTGAAATACTGTTTCCACCGACTGCTACAGTGATTTGCCATGATTATTGTGGATAGTGAAAACTTTTACTATTCATGCTACAGTAACTTGTCCCCTTGCTTTTCTGGATTGGGGTACTGTAGAAACAGTAATCTGCTGATGGCTGGTACTGTTCATACTGTTCAAAACAGTGGCTGGTGCCGATAGTAACCGGATATATAACTTATCCTGAGTGCTGGGTCAGGATGCTTGTCTCTAGACACTGTCCAGGTCATGCCCGCTGTAGGGATCTTGGGCATCTTGGAATAGATCAGTTGGGTCATGATTAACTGATCCTACAGAGTCAGTAGGAGAAACCTGTTCTTCAGATTCTAGCTGCTGCGAATGAGCTATTAGCTGCTGGGCTAATTCTTTTAGCTTTTTGCTAGATTTCCCAGAGATCTGGACGGAATCAAGGCTGGACTGGGATCTTGTCCTGAGAGCAATAGGTTTTTCAACTGGAAGAGGATATTCCTCATGCATCTGGCTGATAATCTTGTTAATCTTAAGACTATCCCACCATTTAACGAAGAACTCCCTGTCTAAGAGGTTGCCGTTAATTGAATAATTCCATCTGCTAATCCAATGGATTTTGTACCTCTGGGAGAAAACCATAATATATATTTTATATTAAATATATATTATAAATTTATAATATCAATACAATTAGTAAAATACAAATAGTATAATACCCAAGCCCCTAGCTAACCCGTCTCTCAGTATCATTGTTTCAATTTGTTTGTATCTTAATCAAACTATTAGTGTATATCACTTTCACGGTCTCTCCCTCAATCTCAAAGTCAAACTGTTCAATCTCTCTCAGGTTTATTTCTTTCAAGTCTCACACACTCCTCTCTCTTTTTTGGTTACTATGTTATGTTTGTTAATTTTTGTTTGCGTATATACATATATATTTTTGGATTGGGTGTGGTGGAGGAAGAGGAAAAGGAAAAGAGGTGGGAAAAACTAAAGCCTTTCAAAATCTAAGGTTAGATCTACTTCAATCGTATTTTTTTGTGATTTTCGTGTTTACTAAGGTTTTTATTTTGACATTGATTTGAGGCTTCATGGTTGGGATGATATATTGTGATTCTATTTCTGATTTCAATTGTTTGCATTTTTTTTTTCCAGAAAAAAAAAAGAAAAAAGAAAAAAAAAAAAGAGAGAAGGAGAAGTTGTGGGAGTGTGTGACTAATATACGAGCCCAAAACCATTTAAATAGCACCTTGTACACTGCACCTATGACTGCAAAACTGAGGTGCGGTGCAATTATTGTTTTGACTAAACTGCACCACAAAGTGCGGTGCTAAAAATATCCCAAAACTGCACCGAACCGCACTGCAAACCTAATTTATATGTGGGGATTTCTACTTTGCATTTATCTTCTGCAGGTTGTCCAAAATTTGGTATATGTGGTCAAATTTAAGCCACAGTTAGTTAAAGTTAGCACTCTTCCTCTGTTTTAACTCAAACTTAGCTTTGTTCTTTTGTAATGTTGAGCTATTTTGAGTTAAATCATGAAAAATTATAATAATCTTTTGGTTAAATTTAATTATTAATGATTTTTTTTAATATATGTGATATATATACACACACTAGTCTTTTCACATGCGCGTTGTGCGTACTTAAAGGCTCTTTTATATATTTTTTAAGTTACAGAACTTTTCTTGTATACTAATTCAAGGTTGTTGCATTTTTCAATTACCAAAATTCTCAGGACAGTTTGATGCATTTTAAAATTATTTAATTATTATTTTAGGTAGATATTTGGAAAATAAATTTTAGTTTTTTAGTTATGAAATAATAATAGATATGCGCTGACTTTTAGCAATTAGACAAGTTAAATGTTAGTTATAGTATATGAAATATCAATTTTTGCTATTTTTTTATTTATTGAATACATGCATGGTAAAAAATTTCCATTGACCGATTGCAAGGCCATCTTAAACAATAAACAGTCCACATAAATAAACTTTTGAGCAGTCAATTCAGGCTTATTAATTGCAAGATATGTGCCGAAATTCCAACTCAACTAAAATGCAAAAGCTCCATGAACTACTAGTTTGATCTGTCCAACTCTACCTTAATTGATTCTCCAAGTTCTGAATTGCATCGGGAACATAGATGTGAGCTTGAGTGCATATCATACAATGCACAATCCTGTCCATGTCAATTGTCTGTGCAACATCACATAAAAGCCCCCCCAACCCGGTGGCAGGGCCTGGCTCCCACCCTATTCTCACTTGGGGGATGAGAAATAATCTTCATCCCCACACATCACATAAAATATAAATTACCCCCGATCCCTATAAGTTTGGGTCAATAATCAATTACGCCCCAAGCATTATTATTTTTTCAATTTTTTTTCTTAAAGTTCACATTTGCTGTTAATGTGGTCCTTGCAAATACCAAAATTCCAGACAAAAAGTTAAAAACTATCCATAATCAATCAACATTTCCATCTTTAAGCGCTCTTCTGTTCTCAAGTTTTATAAGGAAACTTGGGCATTTTTTCAGAAATAACCATAAAAAGCAAACTATTTTGTTAGTTAGCAAACTTTTGAAACAATTTTGCTATCTAACAATTTGAGCATGTTAGGGTCAATTTTGGGCTATTTATGTACTGTTTTCCTGTTGTGCAAGCAACTGACGTGGACTGTCCACGTAGTACGAGTATGGAAATCGAGTCTACTGGACTCGAGTTTCTTGTATGGAAATTGAGTCCAGTGGACTTGAGTTTTGCTTATGGAAATCGAGTCCACTGGACTCGATTTCCTGGTGTGGTTCCACCACAATTTACCAACACGTGGATGTAAATTGAGTAAGTTAGACTCGATTTCTACTAAAGGAAATCGACTCTACTGGGCTCGATTTTCTAATAATGGCCACCACCCCTCCACGTGTCGCATGTGGGTCCTAGCTGGGACCGTCTTTCCCCCTTACCAGTCTCACTCAGTCTCAGCTTAGCTCTCTCACCCTCTCTTCACTCTCACTCACAACTTTCCTCAACTCTCACACAATAATCTTAACAACACTCTCTCACAGGTAATGTTTTTACAATATTGGTAATATTTTTTGTTAATTAATATTGTGGTTATTTACTAGTTTTTTTTTTTTTTTTTTTTTAAAGAAAAAATTAGAAAAAATTAGAACATATTAGGAACATTTTTGTTTTTGTTTTTTATTTTGTTTTTTTTTGTTTTAGTGTAAATATTGTGATAAATTTATTTGTTAGTATATTGTGATTAGTTTATTTGTTAGTGTATTGTGATTAGTTTATTTTTCAAGTGTTTTTTTTTTTTTTTTAAAGTATGGCTTTAAGCTTAGACGTCCATATTATGATGCTTGGATTTTATTTCTTTGTTTTGGTAACTGCTAACCAGGTTCTCACTTTAGATAATGTACATGACTTGTGTATCTTTATTTAGAGCTTGTAATTACGTAGAAATACTATGCAACTTAGATCAGATGCTAGTCTCAAGTATATCTGTACTGTCCAAAAATAATAAGTCTCAAGCATATCAGTAGAAAGGATAGCTGATGCTTTTTCTGTTGTCTACAATTATACTAACCTTTTTGTGCTTTGTGAGTCCTTATAATTTCTTTTTCTTTCATTTTTGTTTTCAAAAAAAATATATCTTTAAAACGGCCCATACAACGTGTCTATAACTTATGTAGTTTTAATTATGTTATTACAACATATTGGGAATATTCGTTTTTTTTTTTTTTTTTTTGTTAGTGTAAATATTGTGATTAATAATATGCTAGGTTTAAAAAAAAAAATTAATATTATGATTAATTATTGGGAATATTTAGTACTAAATATTGTGATTAATGTTATTACAATATATTGAGAAAATTTGTTTTTTTTTTTTTTTTGTTAGTGTATATTGTGATTAAATCATTTGCTAAGTTAAAAAAAAAAAAAAAAAATTAATATTGTGATTAATTATTGGGAATATTTAGTGTGGGGGAGCAAAACTTGGGCCCTTACAGTGGGCTTAAGTACCACGTTTCATCAACAATACGTCCGAGGAGAGGAAATCATAGGGAAACCTCGTAACTAACAGTAGAGCGCGTAAGTGTCCAGAAATATTGATCTGAGAGGAATACCCTCCTCGGGTCTGGCATATGTCGGTGAGGGGGGCCTCGGCTCCCCTTTAGTCCACCTTCCAGGAAGTTCCAGAGGTGAAGATAGATTACCAATGCACACGGAAGGGATAAGGATGCAGAAATATCTTGGGAAAAAGCTGCTACCACCGCATTAAATGCATTACAGCAGCTTTCCTGGCCGCATTTATGTGGAGAAGACCCCTGAACAGTGTTTTAAATCACCTTTACCCCCAGAAAATCAAAAAGCTGTAAGAGAAGAAACGGAAACTCAAGTACCAGGCTAGATGGCAAACAAGTGGACGATAAGATCGAACAATGAAGGACTATATAATGGAGTAAAACCTCCAGAAGAAGGGATGACGGGAGAAAAAGAAAGAACATCAAAGAAGAGTTACTGTAGCATCTGGAAGAACACAACCTAAAGAAAAACATTTTACCTAAGAACCTACTCCTTGGACCTTACTTGAAGTCACCAATTAATCCCAAAACTTGCTCCTCGGACCTGAGATCTTAACTTGTTTGTGTGTTTTAGTCTCCTTGGCCAAACTCCTAACCTTCATTAACTGTTGTAAGACCCGTTATTAGCCCAATTCTTTCGCCCACTCTCATATAAATTTATTGTATTGGGCTTATTGGGCCCATCTCCTGTTTCCATCTGGGTGTGGGTTACAATTTGTGACCCTACAATTGGCGCCGTCTGTGGGAAGAGTTAGCGCTAGTAGAGGTTACGACAGTTATGGCAGGTTTAGGACCACAACAGGCCAATCCACCTCATGTAGAATCAGTGAACGTCAGTCAACAAGATGAACTCCATAATCTTGAACGGGAAAACCACGTAGATAACCAACGTGAGGGTAGCTCGCGGACGATCCATGCTGGGAAAAGCGGCTATCGACGAAAGAGCCATCTGATGCAAGAGCACGCTGATGAAAAGGACTTGCAACGTGAAATAGAAGATTTGAAAAAGAAGCTTCGTCGAGCACAACGAAATCACACCCCTTCAAGTTCTGATGTCTCCTCCAACGATGAAGGAGAGGACAATTACAGGGATTCTTCAGAAACTCCCCCCAGTGAATCCTATTCCTATGAAGAGGAACATTCTCACAAAAGAAGGAGAAAAAGTTCGTCTAGAAGGGGAGTGGGAACTAAAGACATGAAGAAGGCTCTGACCCAAATTTCTAAGTCCCCCTTTACTCGAGGAATAGAAAAGGCAAAGCTTCCCAGACGTTTTCATCAGCCTACGTTCTCCATGTACAACGGACGTACCGATCCTGTAGAACACGTAAGCCAATTCAAACAAAAGATGGCGGTCTACTCTCAGGACGAAACTTTGTTGTGTAGAGTGTTTCCCTCCAGCTTAGGACCGATGCCAATGAGATGGTTCGACGGGTTGAAGACTAATTCCATCGGTTCCTTTAAGAAGCTCACTCAATCATTTTGCTCCCGGTTTATCACATGCAGCAGAGTTCCTCAACCCCTAGATTCTCTGTTGTCAATGACAATGAGGGAAGGGGAGTCTGTGAGGTCATATGCCGAGAGGTATTGGGAGATGTTTAACGAGATTGATGGGGATTTTGATGAGGTCGCTGTCAGAACCTTCAAGGTCGGGCTTCCCTCCGAACATGGCCTGAGGAAGTCCCTGACCGGGAAACCGGTCACCAGCTTGCAACAATTAATGGATAGAGTGGATAAATATAAAAGGATATAAGATGATCAACGACAGCAGCAACAAGGAAAAGGGAAAGCTAAGCTTGCCCCTCAAGAAAGGAGAGAGTTTAGGCCGGACAGGTACAATAATAACCGGCCGAGAAGGGATTATGCTGAGCAGCAGATATCCGGTAACAGCCAAGTAGTCGGAGCTGTATTCCGAGAGCCCGTGTGCCAAGTCCTAGAAAAGGTTAAAAATGAGCCCTTCTTCAAGTGGCCCAACAAGATGATGGGAAACCCTGAAAAGAGAAACCGAAACCTCTATTGTCAATATCATAGAGACCACGGTCACACTACCGAGGATTGTAGAAGTTTATGGGATCACCTTGACCAACTTGTCCGAGAAGGTAAATTGAAATAGTTGTTGCATCATTCCAGTAATTTGGGCAGTCAGACTGATACTCGACCAGAAAGGGAGAATCCTTCAAGACCCCCTCTTGGAACTATTAACGTTATCTTTGCGGCGCCTGGCAGAACAGGGTCATGCCCCTCTAGAGTCATGTCGGTGGCTCGTCTATACCCTGAGGATGATTCCCACGAGCCGAAGAGAGCTAAGTTAAACCGGTCCCTAGTTATGGGATTCTCGAACGAAGACAAGATCGGAATTGTTCAACCTCACGATGATGCTTTAGTGATTACCCTCCAAATCGGAGGCTATGATGTAAAGAGAGTGATGGTGGATCAAGGCAGTGCAGCCGAAATCATGTATCCTGACCTCTTCAAGGGGCTGAATTTAAGAACTGAAGACCTGACGCCTTATAATTCCCCTTTAGTAAGTTTTGAAGGGAAGATTATTATCTCGAAGGGACAAGTCAGACTGCCAGTGCAAGCCGGAGTGGAGATAGTGGAGGTCGATTTTATAGTGGTGGATGCCTATTCCCCTTATACGGCAATTGTTGCTAGGCCTTGGCTTCATACTTTAGGAGCAGTCTCTTCCACCCTGCATCAGAAGATCAAATACCCATCCGGAGGCCAGATAGAAGAAATACTGGGTGATCAAGCCATGGCGCGACAGTGCATGATAGCAGCCATCCGACACAAGCCTGAAGCAGAATCTGAGACTCATAAAGAGGAGTTATAGCAATTAAAACCCCCAATGTCGTCCAATGATGGATTATCCGAGAAAGTGAAATGTGAAGATCTTATAAAAGTCACAATAGGAGATGACCCTGAGAAATTCTTTCAAGTCGGATCTCAACTACCCCAGTCAGAGAAGGAGGAATTGGTAGAGTTCCTTAAACGAAATATCGATGTCTTTGCATGGAGTGCTTATAAGGCTCCAAGGGTGGACCCAAACTTCATTTGTCACCATTTGAATGTTAATCCGGTGATGACCCCCAAGAAGCAGCTCCCTCGTCGGCCATCTAAAGAGCATGCAGAAGCAGTTCGTCAGGAAGTGATGAAGCTCAAAAAGGCAGGGGCTATCAAGGAGGTCTTCTATCCTGAGTGGTTAGCGAACACTGTAGTGGTCAAGAAAAAGACTGGAAAGTGGCGAGTATGTGTTGATTTCACAGATCTAAATAAAGCCTGCCCTAAAGATCCATTCCCTATGCCCAAAATCGATCAACTGGTAGACGCCACAGTCGGCCATCCTCGGATGAGTTTCTTGGACGCGTTTCAGGGTTATCATCAGATACCGTTAGCATTGGATGATCAAGAAAAAACTGCTTTTGTTACGCTAGTAGGGAACTACCACTACAAGGTGATGCCTTTTGGTTTGAAGAATGCGGGTTCCACTTATCAAAGAATGATGACGAGGATGTTCGAATCGCTATTAGGAAAAAATATGGAGATTTACATAGATGACATGGTGGTGAAAAGCAAGAAGGCATCCGAACACCTAAAAGATCTTCAAGCTGTCTTCAAAATTCTCAGAAGCCATAAACTACGTTTGAACGCCTCCAAATGTTCATTTGGTGTAGGGTCGGGTAAATTCTTGGGTTACATGGTTACTCATAGGGGAATTGAAGTCAATCCCGACCAGATTAAGGCCATCACCAATATGCGAACTCCTCGGAACCCAAAAGAGGTGCAAAAACTAACCGGAATGGCCGCTGCTCTGAATAGATTCATATCTCGATCGGCAGACAGGTGCCGACCTTTTTTCCTGTTGATCAATAAGTGGAAAGGCTTTGAATGGTCGATGGAATGTGACGCAGCCTTTCAGCAACTCAAAGACTATCTTGCTCGGTCGCCGGTCATGTCAAGTCCTGAACCAGACGAGGTTCTTTTTGCTTATATTGCAGTGGCCTCCTACGCAATAAGTTTAGTGTTGATAAGAGTTGATAACGGCGTACAGCGGCCAGTGTATTACGTGAGTAAATCGTTGCACGAGGCAGAGGTGTGCTACCTTCCACTGGAAAAGGCCATCCTTGCCGTGGTGCTTGGCACACGTAAGTTGCCTCACTATTTCCAAGCACACACGGTGATTGTTCTTACACAACTCCCTCTAAAGGCCGTACTTAAAAGTGTAGATTACACGGGAAGAGTAGCCAAGTGGGGTACAATTCTGGGAGCTTTCGATATCAAGTACATGCCTCGCACCTCAGTAAAGGGGCAGGTACTCGCCGATTTGGTGGCAGAATTCACCGAACCTGAAGCGGATGGATTACTAGCACAAGGGGAAAAGGAGAAAAAACTGGTCGGTAATATCTCCCAACGTTTCCCTCCGACGTGGGAAGTGCATGTAGATGGAGCATCAAATCAAAAAGGCGCAGGGGTTGGATTAGTGTTGACCTCTTCCGAGATGGTTACCATTGAAAAGTCTCTGAGGTTAGGCTTTCTTGCCACGAATAACGAAGCAGAGTATGAAGCTTTATTAGAAGGAATGGCTGTGGTCCTAAGGATGGGAGGAAAGTCCATCAAACTCTTCTCGGATTCAAGGCTAGTTGTTGGTCAAGTCAAAGGTGAATTCAAAGCGAAGGACGGGAGAATGCGAGGTTATCTTAGCTGAGTAAAAATTATGCAGATGGAATTCGAATTCTTTAGCTTGCTACATGTCCCAAGAAGCGGCAACGCGCATGCGGACTCTTTGGCCATGCTTGCAACTTCCTCGGCACAGGACTTGCCTCGCATAATCCTCGTTGAGGACCTGCATCGACCCTCGACAATAGCAAACGTAGTTCGGATCAATCAAGTTAGAATGGGGCCAAGTTGGATGGATCCGGTCATGCAATTCTTAAAGGAAGATATTCTACCCGAAGAGAAAATTGAAGCTGACAAAATAAGAAAGAAAGCTACTAGTTATTGGCTGTCAGAGGATAGCAAGCTATATAGGCGTTCCTTTTCTGGGCCTTATTTGCTATGTATTCATCCCGATCAAACTGAATTGCTCTTAGAAGAGATGCATGAAGGAATCTGTGGAAGCCATACAGGAGGCAGGTCCTTAGCGCATAGGGCCATTACACAGGGTTATTGGTGGCCGAACATGCAAAGAGAAGCCTTGAAATATGTCAAAAAGTGTGATCAATGCCAACGGTACTCACCGAGTATACACCAGCCAGGGGGAGTCCTCAATCCATTATCTAGTCCATGGCCATTCGCTCAATGGGGCTTAGATATCGTCGGACCATTTCCTAAGGCTGTGGGAAACAAGAAATATCTCATAGTTGGCACTGATTATTTTACAAAGTGGGTCGAAGCAGAGCCTTTAGCCAATATCCGAGACGTGGATGCGAAAAGATTTGTCTGGAAAAGCATTGTTACTCGGTTCGGCGTCCCTTATGTACTCATCTCAGATAATGGACTCCAGTTTGATAGTAAGATGTTCAGAAATTATTGTAGCGAGCTGGGGATTGCTAACAGATATTCTACTCCGCTTACCCTCAAGGGAATGGACAAGCTGAAGCTGTGAATAAAGTTATACTGAGCGGATTGAAGAAGAGATTGGATGATGCAAAAGGCAGATGGGTAGAAGAGCTTCCGCACGTACTCTGGACGTACAGGACCACGCCTCGTAGGTCCACCGGAGAGACCCCTTTTTCAATGACTTATGGAGCTGAGGCAGTCATCCCCCTAGAATCTGGGTTCCCGACAACAAGAACAAGCTCATTCAATCCAAAAGACAACGACGAAAACTTGGCAAGAGGTCTAGACTTGATTGATGAAAAAAGGGAAAACGCAATGGTTCAATTAGCTCATTACCAACAGAAGCTGAAGCGAGGTTATAACGCCCATGTAAAGACAAGACCTTTGGCCCCGGGTGACCTGGTGCTGCGTAAAGTTGTGGGCTCGGCAAAGAACTCCGCGTGGGGAAAACTAGGGCCAAATTGGGAAGGACCATATCGCATCACCTCCAACGCTGGTATTGGAGCACATTTCTTGGAAGACCTGGACGGACTTGTAGTACCCCGCCCTTGGAATGTCAATAACTTAAAAAGGTATTACTATTAATAAACGTGTATTTGATCAATATTCGTTCTTTATGTTAAGTATGTATGCCTCTTTCTATATTTCTCTCTGTTCTATGATGTGTTTAAACTTAAATCCAATCATGCATGAGTCCTCGGACCAGATGACTTGGATTAGTTAACACTATCTCTCACTGTTCTATGATGTGTTTAAACTTAAATCCAATCATGCATGAGTCCTCGGACCAGATGACTTGGATTAGTTAACACTATCTCTCACTGTTCTATGATGTGTTTAAACTTAAATCCAATCATGCATGAGTCCTCGGACCAGATGACTTGGATTAGTTAACACTATCTCTCACTGTTCTATGAGGTGTTTAAACTTAGATCCAACCATGACTGGAGACCTCTGACCAGATGATTCGGGTTAGTTAACACTTGTTACAATTCCCTTTTAAGTATTCAAACTTAGATATAAGGGTATTATTCGAATTTCCTGTTATGTTTGATTTATTTATCCGGTCCATATGTCAACCTAATTTCCAGAGCTTCTTAATCAAGTTAGTCATTCATATAACATAAAAAAAAAAAAAAAATGAAATGAAATAACAGAAGAATAATTCGCCATTACTTGCCATAACGCGTAAAACAAAATAAGCATGTCTTCATTAATAATTAGAACGCAGTACAAGTATCTAAAACGGTAAACATAAAAGAAAAACAATACTAAAATAAACATCCTATGTCTTTGTCTTGGGAGCTTGGGGGTCAGCAACTTGTTCTGACTGAGAAGGGGCAGCATCTGAAGTCTTATCCTGGGGAGCCTCAACCCTCTTTCCTCGACCAGCGTCTTGATGGGAATCTGCTGGGACTTCCACAGAAGCTGGAGGAGCCTGACTTGTTGCAGGGGCTTCAGATGCCGAGGCTGGCTGCTCTGGAGGAGGAGAGTCGGAACCTGGGAGCGCCTGAATATCAGGATCATAATATATGCTCTCAGGCCTCCTAAGGCTGGAATCAGCAGGGACTCCAACGGCATCAAGGGCTTTTTCCCAAGTAATGTCGCAGTAGTCCCTGGCGACAGAAGAAAATTCTTCAGTTAGCCTGCTCTGAGTCTCTTACACCCCCAGAGCATACGAGGCCTGCTTCTCGGCCTCGACTGCCTCCTTCAGTAACTGTGCAGCTTCCTTAGCCTTACGAAGCTCTTCGCGCAAATCTTTCACCATCTGCCTCTCTGTTGCTAGGTTGATTTCGCAGAGGTGTAATTCGCTACGAAGAGTCTCAGCCTGCTTCTCAGTCGTCTTTAAGCCAGCCTCAGCACTGGCCTTGTCCTGGAGAGCTTTCTTCACCTGCTCGGCCATCTGCTTTTGTTGGTTTTTCAGCACATTTAGATGATCCTTTGCAGTCTCTCGGGCCTCGTGGGAAGCCTTTGTCTCATCACGAAAGCTCTTCCCCCACTCTTCAGCCACGTAAACTTGTTGCGTGACTTGTTATGCACAGTGAAAAGGTGGCTTAGATTTAAGAAATAATATGCGAGTAAAAAAAAATTATTATTATTATTATTAAATTAAAGTTACTCACCATAGCCAAGTCCCTTTTTATGGAAAGGAATAGGTCAGGATAGTCGAAACTCCTGTAGGCTGCCAAGTCTGTAGGTAGGAGGAGGGGCTGTAGCAGAGCATCAGCCATTCGGCCTGCATGACCACCATGAAAGTGCCTAAGTGAGGCATCCATCGCGATGGGAGCACCATCAACCTCCAGTACTGGTGCCCAAGTTCGTGGTGGCTGACGAACTTGGGCTGCTGGTTGCTCCTCGCGGCTCTCCACTGAGTGGGCCCTCCTACCCGGGCGTTCTTGTGTAGGTCTGGCCTGCTTATTGCCCTTTGATGGGCCTAACTCCCCCTCTTCAGTAGGCTCTACTGGCCTTTTCCTCCTCAAATCTGGGTTTGGTTTTAGCCCGAGGTCGGCAGGCACCTGGGGTGGAGGAGGGGGAGGGTTTGAAGTTTGTTTTGACTTGCCTTTATCACGAGGAGATGGCACCTTGTTCCTGTTCCGCATCAGCTCCTTCAGAGTAGGACCAGTCTTAGGAGCCATGTTTTCCTCCTCGTCAGATGTATCGGCAATGTAGGTTATCGCCTGAGCCGGAGTTTGCACACACGACTGCTCGTCCGCTCCCTCTTCGGCGTCTGATATAAGGACTGTTTCTTCTTCAAACCTGAACTTGTCAATCTCTTGTTCGAGGGAGGAGGAAGAAGCTGTGCCTTCTCGGAGGATAGCCTCCCCAAGTGGTACTTCACACAGTGGTTCAGCAGCAAGGGGAATCCCCTGTGGAATGGGATGGTCAACTGGAGGAAGGTCGTAGTTGGCGAGGAAGTTTGGCCGAGACACGTCTATACGCGCCAAACGATGGTCTCCCGCTCGGATGGAGTTGCCGACGTCTAAAAACGACCTCGAAATTGGCTCAAAGTCCAAAATAAGATGAACCGCCTGTAACTGCCCGTCGTCGTTCACAAAAATTTCTAATCTCAGCAGGAAGTTCAGTGCTGGGACGTTGATCAGGCTAAGCTTAGGGTTGGTAAAAAACTTATCTGTCAAGCAAGTAAATCACACAGTTAAGCCTCGGCTACAAAAATAAAATAAAATAACAACAATAATAATATAAAACAACTAAACAAATAAATGTAAATGCATTAGAATACTCCTCAACGCTAAAGTTAGAAATCCTAAATCTAGGTTGCTCCACCTGGTGTCCCAGCCTTGGTTGGGCAGGCTAGGCCGTCACTCCAAGGCCCTGACAGGATAAGATAGTCGTCTTTCATCCCCTTGTTAGACTTGGGGAGGCAGGATATCAGTTTGACCACATTGTTACGGGACTTAAGGTAAAAGCCTGCCCGAGACTCAATATGGCCTTCATACAGGTGGGCGACGTCGTGCCAAGTCAATCCTAGCCCCAGATGCCGGTCCAAAGCGTCGATTGATCCTAGGACTCTAAAGAAGTTGGGGGCACACTGGTGAGGACAGAGTCTATGGGCTCGAAGGTAGTCCCGTGTAATCCTACCCATGGGGATAGTCATTCCCCCTTCTATGAAGGCAATCATAGGGATTACCACTTCTCCTACTTTTCGGTCAAACTCCACTCCCTCTGTGGTGCAGTGACGTACCACCACCTCCTGGGGAATATGGTACTTTTCTTTGAATAACTCTATTAGGGCCGGAGTGTTTACTAAACGCTCGAATCTACCCATTGTTAGTCTCTGGAAGGTGGAGTGGTTAGCCGAAGAGATTAGCCGAGGATACAATGGAGGTTCGGAGTGCGAAACTTACGTGAGAATGAGTACGGATTGTTCCTCTTGTCTTTGAAAGATCGTTAAGCTCTCTTTCTTGTAAAGGTATGATGGATGCCTGAATATGAGCGCTCTGAAGTTGCAAGCTCTGATAAGAAACAAAAAGTAACGTCTGAAGGTTTTTATAATGGGGACCGAAGAAGGAAAAGACGCAATCCTGCCCAAATATTGAAGATGAGATCTGGACCGTTGGATTTGTATTCCACCGTTGGATGTCTGGATGGAAACGCAGTTCTAAGCGTTTAATGATGATTGTGCGAGTTCCCAAGCGTCAGAAGCCCTCGCGAAATGGCAGAAATGACCCTTACACGCACCTAAATTTAAATATTGTTAAGGACTACATCGTAATTACGGATGTACATCAAAATCCTAATTTTTCTCCTCGGATAAGAGAGAAAAATTAGAATTTTGAGGGGCTATTGTGAGGGAGCAAAACTTGGGCCCTTACAGTGGGCTTAAGTACCACGTTTCATCAACAATACGTCCGAGGAGAGGAAATCATAGGGAAATCTCGTAACTAACAGTACAGCCCGTAAGTGTCCAGAAATATTGATTCGAGAGGAATACCCTCCTCGGGTCTGGCATATGTCGGTGAGGGGGGCCTCGGCTCCCCCTTAGTCCACCTTCCAGGAAGTTCCAGAGGTGAAGATAGATTACCAATGCACACGGAAGGGATAAGGATGCAGAAATATCTTGGGAAAAAGCTGCTACCACCGCATTAAATGCATTACAGCAGCTTTCCTGGCCGCATTTATGTGGAGAAGACCCCTGAACAGTGTTTTAAATCACCTTTACCCCCAGAAAATCAAAAAGCTGTAAGAGAAGAAACGGAAACTTAAGTACCAGGCTAGATGGCAGACAAGTGGACGATAAGATCGAACAATGAAGGACTATATAATGGAGTAAAACCTCTAGAAGAAAGGGATGACGGGAGAAAAAGAAAGAACATCAAAGAAGAGTTACTGTAGCATCTGGAAGAACACAACCTAAAGAAAAACATTTTACCTAAGAACCTACTCCTCGGACCTTACTTGAAGTCACCAATTAATCCCAAAACTTGCTCCTCGGACCTGAGATCTTAACTTGTTTGTGTGTTTTAGTCTCCTTGGCCAAACTCCTAACCTTCATTAACTGTTGTAAGACCCGTTATTAGCCCAATTCTTTCGCCCACTCTCTCACAAATTTATTGTATTGGGCTTATTGGGCCCATCTCCTGTTTCCATCTGGGTGTGGGCTACAATTTATGACCCTACATTTAGTATTTGGGGAATATTTAGTACCAAATATTGTGATTAATTATGTTATTACAATATATTGGGAATATTCATTTTTTTTTTTGTTAGTGTAAATATTGTGATTAATAATATGCTAGGCTTTTAAAGAAAAATTAATATTGTGATTAATTATTGGGAATATTTAGTACTAAATATTGTGATCAATTGTTAGGAATATTTAATACTTTTAGGTCTTTATCATGGGTATGAAATGGATTATGAGTTTGATACCTAAGATAGTACTTGTAGTCTTTTTAGCATAAATTATTTCAAGATATATTTGTTTAAGATTTTTAACAGAGATTTCAATGGATAACTGGTTGGTATAATATTTTTGTTCATCATAACTTATTTGAATGGGTTTTGAAAGTCATGCCCCTAGAATGATTTGGAATTTTAAAAGAATATGAAATTGGTAATGACTATTTTTGTATGTGACCTGAAGTGAGTATATGCAAATTTGGTTGAGGTTAGTATTGTTGGCATTTCATACACAAAGTTTTGTGATTGATGTTGATTGAGAGTAATAAATTTATCACTAACACAATTACACTTGATGATCTATAGGTTGACAATGATCCATATAAATATATACTCTACGGTGGACCCCTTAGCAATGCCAACCCTTATGATGGATTCCCATTTCAAGGTCTGGGTATCCAATGCTACTATATGATGATACACCATAAGCTAAAGACCCTGAATGATTTGAAAGTAAAAATTATGAAAGAGCTATAAGTGAACCTTGCTTTGCATGACATACATATTACTTTTCGTTCTCCACATGAAGTCATTAATCAATGCATTAATTACAGATATATGGTGATAACAAAAGACAAACATGTGAAGATCATGTTTAGCAAGATGCAGAAATGGGAACAAGTAGCAGATTTTGAGTTGTACGTCACTTTGGAGCCGCGTGCAAAAGTCGGCATAGAGGAAATTGTACAAACAACTACATCTCTACAATTTGCAGTCCTAGATGATCAATGCACCACAATGGGTGGCTATACACCCTTTTTTCAAGAGACACCAACAACAATTAAGAGCGAACCTGGCAATAGATATGAAGATCAATTTTGTACACATCGAGGTGAATCCTCTACACTTCTAGTAGTTGAAGATGAAGACGAAGACTATGTTGATCATGCTGCCATTAATGGTGAAGATCTTGATGATAGAGATGAGTACGAAGAAAGGATTGAGTAAGACAACTTTGACAGGGGTGTTGATGACCATGAAATTACTCCCAATCCTTATGTTGATGATATGGCTGAATGTGATGAAGATGATGCGGGTGCTACTATTAGAGTTCAGCATGTTACAAATACTCCCCCTGTTTATGAACCTCCTGCCTTATCATTTTATGCAAATATACTTGGGAAAATATGGTTGATCCTGAAGTTGTTCAGCAAGCATTTGCTTCTTCTTGGAAAGAGGACAAGCCTTTTAGTACATGGTTGATTTTTGTGAATAAAGAGGCGGTGAAACGTGCACTAACAATTTACACCGCAAAGCATAACAGAAATTGTATGACTAGTAGGTTGACCAAAAATAGACTGTCTGTGAAATGCATGGATGAGTCATGCGAGTGGTACATTGGGGCAGTCATGAAGCCTAAACTCAGACTATGGATGGTCACATCTTATGGGGGTCCTTACAGTTGTATGCCCCCTGGCACAGCCCTTGATGGTAGAATGATGGATTGTAATTTTCTTGCATCAGAATTTGTGCCAATGTTGCAAGAAAATCACACGGCCACAATTGATCACCTTAGAGACTTCATTAAAGCGAAGTATTATGGACATAAGCTTTCTTACTATAAGATATGGGATGCGAAAAAAAAGGCTATTGCAAAGATATTCAGGAATTGGGAAGAGTCTTACCAAAGGTTGAGAAAGTTGTTGTTGGCATACTTCGATCAAGAAACTGGCACCCGGTACTGGTATCACACCATACCTAGGGATGAGTTCAGTGATTCAATATTGCGCTATGTATTTTGGGCTTTCGCTCCATGCATTGAAGGATTTGGACATTGTAAGCCAGTGATCAGTATTGATGGGACCCATTTGTACGGTAAATTTCGAGGGGTGTTGTTGATTGCCATGGCCACCGATGCCAACAACAAGGTTTTGCCTCTTGCCTTTGTCGTTGTGGACAAAGTGTCAGGGCCTAGTTGGGGGTGGTTTTTAGAATGCTTCAGAATTTCACTGGGGGCTGTGATAGCAAATAAGGACATCTATGTAATTTTTGATCGACATAAGGGTATTCAAAATGCAATTGCAAACTGGCCTAGAGATGATGATGGACGAGTACGAGTATTTCACAGATATTGCCTTCGACATGTTACTAGCAATTTCAACACACATTTTCAGGATGCCACTTTAAAGTCATTGGCCTTGAAAGCGGGGTATGCTACTCAAGAAGCTAAATTTGAGTTGTACATGCAAGCTATCAAGGAAGCTGAGATTGAGGCCCTTAGGAAGAAACTGAGAATCGAGTGGCAGGAAAGTGAACCTGACTCATCCATCATGCCATACACATATCTAATGAAAGAGGATCTAGACATGTGGACCCAGCTACATGATGGTCGATACCGTTATGAGGCTATGACAACTAATGTCTCGGAGTGCTTCAATGGAGTACTCAAATGTGCTCGTGGCCTGCCCATTGCTGCAATGGTTGAATTCACTTGGAGCAAACTTGTCGCGTATTTCCATAATCGACACAAAGAAATTACTCATGATCTCTCAAAGGGCAAGGTGTGGAGTAAATATGCCTTAAAAATCTTTAGACAAAACCTACAAAAATCTACAACACACCAAGTAAATGCATATAATAATCTAAATGGTATATATAAAGTAATTACCGCATACAACATCCATAGCTTTCCCGTGGGGCTTCGACAAGAAGTAGTGATCCAAACTAGGTAAGTGAAAAATTTATATAAAATGCCATGATTCTATCAATTAGCCAAGTTGCGTAGATTAGTACCTTTGTTTTGACTTTTGGTATCTAACGACAATATTTCTATTTTTGTCAAGCATGCAGATACTGGATTTTGGAATGGCATTGTAGATGTAAATTGTGATTCTCTTTATGGTGTATTCGAACTTACTACTGCATTGTATCGGCACAATTATTATTTTGTTTATCATTGAATGCACTTGTAATCAAAGTATTCTATATCCAATGTACCTATTTCTAGATTGTGATATTATGAATGTTTAATTTTGTCTTTCTAGTAATGAGCCAAATGTGAATTATTGTTAGCATTACTAATGTGAATTATTGGATATGTAGATGATGTCTCCAAATTCTTGTGGAATTTTTTGGCTGACGGAACATCTATTCCAAAGGAGAATTCTAGCTCTACTTGTTCAAAAGGTTGCAACAACGGTGAGGTTTTTGTGAGAGCTGAAACAGAACGAAAGGGAGTGTGTGTTATCTCCACAACCAGGTATCTCACTTGCATGGAAATATTAATTTATAATGGATGTTGCAAAGCCTGCATAAGTATGATTGATTAAATTTTAGGTCCATTCTAATAACCTACCAAGGCTCATGACCCTATAGGGATGAGATTCATGCATAAATAATGGGGGCATTGAGTGGTTAGTGTAAATACTCAAACAAAGTGACCCAAAGTCAAGACAAGGAAGTGACCCTTATATGGGTAGCTGGGTAAGGTAATCATTCTTCACCAAAATGGTGCCACTAGCATTCGGTAATGCATGGTAGACAATAATGTTAATTAACAAGCTTAAAACCCACTAGCATTTGGTACCGGACTAGACAGATTTCGGCGGGACTATTCTTCATGCTCACAACCCACACAGTCCTAAAATTAAGAAAGAAGGAGTCAATATCTACCAATTATGCAATCTAATAAAAAAGAAAAAGGAATTGTATGCTAATGGAAGCTGAAAAAAATCCATATTGTTTATTTTTCTTTCAAATACTACTACTATACGACAAAAGCATCCTTAGTTGTAGAATAATACTTGAATAATTTTAAGTTTAGTTTTTTATCAACTTAAGTAGTTGGGACAAGTAGGTCTAAACTTCTTTATCCAAAGACATAAATTTAATTGGAGAGAGAGAGAGAGAGAGAGAGAGAGAGAGTAACAAATTCTTTTTTTTGTTCATCATTCAATGATCATAATTTTGTTGGCACGCTAACTCACAAAATAATGATTACGTCTTATAGACTAGCAAGAGTGAAAAAAAAAACACTTTATTTTAATTTTTTTTCCTTATCAATAGTTGTGGAATTCAATTAATTTTTTTCCTATGCCATTTATCCACAAAACTCAACAAAATTATTCCAGCAAAGGATGAGTTATGAAAGAAATAAAAAGAAGAAGAAATTGAAAGAAAGAATCTAATTAGCAAAAAATAAAACTGAGAGAGAGATACAAGCTTTGTATCATATATATGGCCCATTCTTCCTACAATATTCTAATTAATAAGATACAAGCTTCATTATCTCAAATTAGATAGCACTGGAATAGTTAATACCTAGAATTGAGAATTTGAAGTAATCAACAACAATAAATGATGGGTAATCGTAAATTTAACATTACATACCACTAAGTTTATACCAATAAATGATTATCTAAACATATGATTAGTGGTAGAGTTAGAAATTAATAACACTTGTATTTTACATCAATCATAACATATGACCTCAGTGGTTGTAAAACAATATATAAAAATAAATAAAAATCTTATTAATTTTCAAAATTTAAGGAATATCAAGGTTAAAATTTTATTTTCTATGTCTAACAATGTGTCATGTCGTTTCAAATTATGGATCTATTTCTAATAGAGAGAATCGGTCAAGAAAGAGACTTACTTAATGGACAATGGAGAAGGTGCTAATGGTGGGCCATATGCATCATCTGGTGGGAGGTCCATCCTTGGGCATAAAAAAGGGAATCTGAACCATGCCCAATATTGAACTAGTATCAAGGCTCCACTAATCTGACTGGCACCTCTGTCGGTTGCCTTGCATAACTCTCTGTACAACCATGCAAGGCAAGCGCTCCCCCAACTGTACCGAGGTGGATTGTGAAGGTTCGTCAACATCTGCAACCATATCGTATGCACCTTATCGCCAGACTTGTCAGCGAAAATTGTGCTCGCCAGGAGTGCTAGAATATAACACCGTGCATATTGATGCACAACATCCTCTGTTGCACCATCGGGCAACCCTTCGTCTACTTTTTGAAGTAGCCAGTTAATCACTATTAGTAACAATTCCAAGCAAATTCTGACATTTAGTAGCCCAAGTCTTGTCAGTTGTTCCAACAATTGCCTCACCATCGATTGGAATCCCCAAAAGAACCTCTACATCTTGTAATGTGATCGTCGTCTCACCATGTGGTAGGTGGAAGGTGTGGGTTTCAGGCCACCATCGCTCAACGAAGACCGTTATCAAGTTATGATCAATCTCTCTAGATGGGGTCCTATGCAGCCCCTCTAATCCAACTCTCTTGACAATGTTGAGGACACGATCATCCACCATTGGGCGTCGTTTTCGAAACTCGTCATTATGACCACGGCATTTCAGTGCCCTCGGATCCTGCACATGATAGAACCATAGTGATGAGATGCAATATGCCCTAACCTTTGTATATATGATTGCAGCTATTGATCCCAAAAAACAAAAATAAAGCGGTTATCAAGGGAAATTAAAATATCATCTCCCCCCCCCCCCAAAAAAAAGGCAACAACGGGAGAAAAATAAAAGGATGCAATGCACTTTATACATTTGTTTTTAGCCATTTATCCTGCTACTTATGCCATGCATGCTAGTGTAAACATTGCCATAATAGCAATCCAACCCATTACCCACCATGTTTACAACGAATACATACATCAAAATTTGATTCTCTCTGGCTCTCACAATTCAATGTCTTTAATTATCTAAGTGTAACCATTATGTAAGGGTTTGCAACAGTCAACCAATCTAACTCAACCCAACTAATGGGCATGACTATGCATTCAAAGCTAGTAATACCATTGACAAACTTAGAATTTTAGAAATGAAAAAAAAAAAAAATCAACATAATGTAAAATGATAAGAAGAGAATATTCAGCAGATGGTCGGTTTTAATTTTACCTCGCCTTCCCAAACAGCGCACGATAGATGTTCTTTTATAAACCTTAACACCGAACACTCCATGGGACCAGGACTAAACTCATCAAGGATCTCAGCAGCAATGACAGCCATACTGCATGAAGTTTAGGGAGTCAAGAGTAATATCAATGTATAGCCTAATTTCTTGCACAAACAATAAGTATGAAAATCAACCACAGGGAATAAAGATACATATAAAAAACTCAATATGCTGCCAAAAACTCAGTATGAGCTAAATTAATTAAACCTTCTACATTTCTCCATTTTCATTCAAATGTGTTTTGAGGAGTTAGAGCAATGCTCTGACAAATCAAGAACGTTGCTTATTAAGCTTGCAGAAGCATTCAAAATCCTTTTTCATTTTCTTTACAATATTCTTAACACCCTACATGCTGATGGGGTGTCATAAATAATAATAGTTTGTGGTACATTGTCATTAAATAAGCTGCTTTTTCATATGAGTAAATACTTGAATCAAGATGGAGTGGTCCTTGAAATCAGAGTATGACCACCATAAAAAATAAATAATAATAATAAATTATTATTATTATTAAATAAAAAAGAAATTATATATGACGTATCTAAAGCAAACCAAAAAAAAAAAAACAAATACATCTGGGGAATTAATAAATAAAAAAATTATTTAGATCTAATCAAAGCAAGCAGATTGAGAATGGGTACCTACCTTCAGATTGAGGTTGAGCAGTGGTGTGAGGTTTGAAGAGTGAAGAGGTTGAGTAGTGGCGTGGCGCGAGGTTTGAGTGAGAGTGAGGGTTTGAAGAGTGACGAGGTCAGTTGGCGCGAGGTTTGAAGAGTGAGAGTGAGGGTTTGAAGAGTGAGAGACTAAGGACCGGTGTTTGGGGTTTGAGTGTATTTGGGTTTGAAAAGTGAGAGACTGTGAGGATCAGTGTGGGTTTGAGTGTGAGTGATCTGTTGTGAGGATGGTGTGGGTTTGAGACTCGGAGTGGCGCGGCGCAAGGTTTGAGTGAGAGTGAGGATTGGTGTGGGTTTGAGACTCGGAGTGGCACGGTGCAAGGTTTAAGTGAGAGTCAGAGTCAGAGTTGAGGACCGGTGTGGGTTTGAAGAGTGCTCTCTGTGAGGACCGGTGTGGAGTGTGAGTAATCTGTTGTGAGGTGTGTGGGAGTGTAAATGATCTGCTTGTCTTTGAATTTTGGGTGACGTGGCTGAACAAAAACCGAGTCCTTTGGGCTCAAGTTTCATGAACAAAAAACGAGTCCATTGGGCTCGATTTCCATTAACAAAAAACAAGTCCTTTGGGCTCAAGTTCAATGAACTAAAAGTAAGTCCTTTGGGCGCGATTTCCATGAAAAGAAACCGAGTATTTTGTACTCGATTTCTATGAACAAAAACCGAGTTCATTAGACTCGATTTCAGGCCTACGTGGACATTGTGTCCAGCTCAGCTCTGGTGCAATAAAAAAACCGAGTATAATATACTCGATTTTATAAGCCCAAAATCGAGTCCTCTAGACTCGATTTTTTAGAAACCAAAATAGTTTCAAACCTTGGCTAACTAATAATATAGTTTGGGTTTTATAGTTATTAAAAAAAAAAAAAAAAAAAGGGAAACTTGCAGTCCAGCTTTGGCCTTCTCTGCAGAACCACTTCCATTTTAGAAATTTTCTGTACTTCCATTTTAGAAATCATTTTCTCTAACTAAATATCCCATATTGGAGAGAGAGGGAGACAAAGTTAACAGTTTTATTGAATGAAGGAATCCCAAAGCTTGGAAACTAAAGTCTAGAGAGTTACCATCGTTTCTAAGTGTTTCTTTACACGTGGAAAACCACATAGCTCTGTCAAAAGGTTGAGTCGTATGACCTTCACCTAGCAAATTCATAGCAACGAGAATTTTAGCAAGAACCAAAAGATTAGTTGAAAAACAACCATCAAGATAAGCATTAAGAAATGAAAATTAATGGCAGCATTTCCTTCAGAAAATACAGAACATACATACTCAACAATTTTTTTTACTGGCCTCCAAAAGGGAAATAATAAATGGCTTCTTTTATTTGGTTAAATAAGTTGTACGAAATCAAAACAAGAACTATCTCCAAAGCTATGGAAAAGCACAATCACATTACATCAAACACCTAGAATGGCCTTTTACAAAGAAGGTTCCATCATACTCTACTCTTTGCTGCTGCCCTCATGCAAATCATAAACAGAAATGATACATCTACATCTCTAATTTAGAACCCATTCAGGCAAGCCAGTGATATAAACCTCCTTGCAACTTTGTCCCTCCATAATTATCATAGAAAAGCACTCTCTTGTCATGATGTAGCAAAATATGGCCTGTTGGAATAGTCCCAAAAGAATGGATAACAAGCCGCCATAGTTGCCATAGCGAAAAAATCGTAATCTTTCCTTAACCCACACATGATTGTGGTAATCCCTTAGTATCCACAAACGCAAGCAACCATCATCATTATATTTGTCAGCTACCAAAGCCAAGCACTCAACTAACCGTTGAAGACTTGTGGGAACATCACCCCTACCTGAGGACTTCGGCAAGGGGACTCTCTCTCCCCAACTCTCTTCCTCATTTGTACTGAAGGGCTTTCTGCACTTATCCATGAGGTAGCCCGAAACCAGCACTTGACAGGCATTTCTATATGTAGGGGCTGCCCAAAAGTCACCCACCTTCTATTTGCGGATGACACCATTCTCTTCTGCAAAGCTAGTGCAAGTGAATTTCGGGAGTTGAAGCAAATTCTTCAAAACTACGAGGAAGCCTTGGGTTAGAAAATTAACACTGAGAAGTCCTCAATTTTCTTTAGTCCCAATACATCATAAGAAGTCAAGGATGAGGTCTTTGCTACCCTAAGCCCTATGCAAGACTCTAGACACACAAGATACTTGGGCCTTCCATCCTTCATTGGGAGATTGAAGAAGCAGGTTTTTTCTATTCTAAAAGAAAGGATTGGGCAAAAACTAGCCGGCTAGAAGGGAAAACTTCTCTCCATGGGAGGAAAAGAAATCCTCATAAAAGTGGTAGCACAGGCAATCCCCCTTACACTATAAAGTTGTTATTTACAACATTGTGTTTTGTTGGCTTATATTCTGTGCCAAATTTGATTGTAATGTTATTCAATATTTTGTACCCTATATTTATTGTGGGATTTCATTGTAAGGGTTGTGTGTTAGAGAGAGAGAGTGTGAAGACTGAAGCAACTGAAGACTGAAGAGGTTTCGCAGGTAGCTCGTGACTAAGCATCCCACGAAAGGAAGCATGTGCCTTGTATATGACTGGAATGCAAAGAGATAGGCTAGATGGAAATAGCTGTGTCTCACGAGTATCTCGTAGGTAAGGCCTTCCCACGAGACACCCGCGAAACAACTTGAGAGTTAGAGATTGTCATACCTACAATTGTTTACACATTTGTTTTGGGAATTTCCTCATCTCCTACCTCTCCATTTCCATAGCATTGAGAGGTTGATAGCCCAAACACTTACCACACCCTTTGAGAGTGTCAAGTAAGGTCTTGGTGTTGCTGGGAAGCATTGGAAGAAGCCAAGGATGGTAGATGCAACATGGAGCTTGTTGCGGGATCCGGAGAGCTAGACAAGACACGATTCCGAGAAGTCTTGTTGGAGTAGGAGCTTGGAGGGCTTAGGTACAAAGGGTAGATTAGGCTTGGGGGGTCTCTTGCTAACCCATGTATCCTAACTGATTGTCTAGTGGATCAATTTCCGCTTGGAGGGCGGTGGAGAGGTTTTTCGCCGAGTTCTTCAGTTTCCTCTTCGATAACACATCGGCATGTTATCTTGTGTTTGCATATTTCTTCCCTACTCTTTTATATTCCATTTTACTGCTATGTTGCTTTGTTTATGGATTAGAGTAGTGTGTTTGTTTGTTCGCTCACATTTACACTATTCCGCACTTAGTATTAAGTTAATGTAAAATCTATCGAGCCGTAACTTTTAATTGGGAGTCTAAACAGCTCTTGTGTTTTCAACACATTTTTTAGCTTTCAATTGGTATCAGAACAGGTACACTCGCTGTGGTTTTAATACTTGAATGTGATCCTAGACCCCTCGGTGTGCTATGAAAAGTGATTTGGTAAAGACCAACATGAAGCATAGTAAAGATGTTTGTGAAAATGACTCTATGAGCATGTTTGGAGACTGTTCTAGTAATGAGCTTTTAGAGTTATTCAAATCTAAGAAACATGCTAGAATCTTTGTACACATGCTGAAATCTTTAGTTCATAGGAATCATGATATTCATAACAGCTTGTGTGAGTCGAATTCCTTAATTGAAGAATATAAGAGAAGGAATAGACATTTGTGTGATAAAATTGATTGTCTGAAAAGGAAGTTACACTCACCTATGAATGAAGTAAATAAAAATGAGATGTGCTTTGATGGTCAAGAATGTCTCTCTCATGCTTGTCTTTTTGTTCATACCGCATTGAAAGTATTTAATTCATGTTCGTGGTATCTTGATAGCGGTTGTTCAAGGCATATGACAGGAAATAAGTCTCTGTTCAAAACTCTCAAAGAAAAGGAAGATGGTTTCGTGACATTTGGAGATGTTAGTCACTCACAAGTTCTTGGCAAAGGAACCGTGAATATACCAGGACTGCCTTTGTTAACTGATGTGCTGTACATTAAGGGATTAAAAGTGAACTTGCTGAGTATCACTCAAATTTGTGATGAAGACTTCTTAGTCCAATTTTCAAAGAAAGGATGTCTAATTCTAAATGAAGAAGGAGTTCAAGTTTTGAAAGGACTAAGGACCACCGACAATTGTTATGGGGTCACACCCAAACCAAGCATATCATGTAGAAGTGCTCGAGTGAATCTTTGGGAGTTGTGGCATCAACGACTTGGACATGCTAATTACAAACAGGTGGCAAAAGTCTCGAAACTTGAAGCTGTGGTTGGTTTACCAAAGTTTGGAAAAGTTGAGAAGAATGTTTGTGGTCCATGCCAATTGGGAAAACAAACAAAGTCAAGCCATCCTAAAGTAAACGTAGTTGCTACTTCTCGCCCTTTAGAGTTACTACATGTGGATCTAATAGGTCCAACTAGAACAGAAAGCATGGGTGGAAAGCACTATATAATGGTGGTTCATGATTTCTCAAGATATTCTTGGGTGGACTTCATTAGGGAAAAGTCAGAAGCATGTGACAAGATCGAAAGGCTATGCAAGAGGCTGTAGAATGAAAAAGGAGTTCCCATTGTTAGAATCAGAAGCGATCATGGGAAGGAGTTTGAAAACGGAAAGTTTGAAGTATTCTGCAATGAACACGGCATTAAGAAGGAATTTTCAGCTGCAAAAACTCCACAATAGAATGGGGTGGTTGAAAGAAAGAATCGGGTGATCCAAGAAATGGCAAGAGTAATGTTACTCAACAAAAACATTCCACAAAAGTTCTGGGCTGAAGCTGTGAATACATCGTGTCACATTAGGAATAGGATTTACTTCCGAGCAGGATCAAAGAAGACATCGTATGAAATTTGGAGAGAGAGGAAACCAAAAGTGAAATATTTCTAAATATTTGGAAGCAAGTGCTACATTATAAATGATAGGGAGAATCCTGAAAAATTTGATGCTAAAAGTGATGAAGGGATATTCCTAGGTTACTCCACAAATAGCCGGGCATATAGAGTTTATAATAAGCGCACTAAGACGGTGATGGAATCGATAAATGTGGTCATTGATGACACTATCTTTGAAAAAGATATTTATAATGATGGTGAAGGACAAATTCTTAAGAAGAATGAGGACAATGATAACATGTCTCATGGTGAGGATGCTGAGAAAGAATCACAAGAAGAGGAGTTTATACCTCCTATACCAAGAAGGGTGACTAGATCAACTCAAGGATCTCCTAGTCCACTCACCCCTCCGGAAGTTCAACCTCCAATCTCTCGTGATGAGGAACCTTCCAATCCCAAAAGACCATCATCAAGGGTAATTCTCAATCATCCCTTAAGCAATATCATTGGTGAGTTAGATGAAGGACTTCGGTTGAGGAAAGGACCAGCATATGGTGTGAATCATGTGACATACAACTACTATCTTGCCCAGTTTGAACCAAAGAAAGTAGAGGAAGCATTGAAGGATGAGAATTAGGTAGAGTCCATACACCAAGAGTTACACCAATTTGTTAGAAATGATGTATGGGAGCAGGTACCAAGGCCCAAGGATACACATGTCATTGGCACCAAGTGGATATTCAAGAACAAAACTGATGAAGATGGTGAAGTTATCCGAAATAAGTCGAGATTGGTGGCTCAGGGATATACTCAAGTTGAAGGCATAGATTTTGATGAGTCTTTTGCTCCAGTTGCAAGACTAGAGTCAATCCGAATTCTTCTTTCCATAGCATGCATTATGAACTTCAAGTTGTATCAAATGGACGTGAAAAGTGCTTTCTTGAATGGATTTTCAAACGAAGAAGTGTTTTTTGAGCAACCAAAGGGGTTTCAAGACCCTCACTTTCTTGACCATGTGTTAAGGCTGAAGAAGGCATTATATGGGCTGAAACAAGCACCAAGAGCTTGGTATGATCGCCTCACCACATACCTCTTAGATCATGGTTTCAAGAAAGGTCAAGCCGATCGAACTTTGTTTGTCAAAAGAGATGAGAACTTTCTCCTTTGTGCTCAGGTATATGTGGATGATATTGTCTTTGGATCCACAATTAATCATCTAGCTCATGAATTTACTGAGGAAATGAAAAGGGAGTTTGAGATGAGCATGGTGGGAGAGCTAAACTATTTCCTAGGGCTTCAAGTGAAACAATGAGAAGATGGGATATTCATCTCTCAAGAGAAATATGCCAAAAATCTTGTAAATCGATTTGGCCTAGACTCCAAGAAGCACACTTCCACTCCCATGAGCTCCTCAGCAAAGCTGAGTCGCGATGCAACAGGTATAGAAGTGGATCCAACGCTCTATCGAAGCATGATCGGTAGTCTCTTATATCTCACTGCTAGCAGACTAGACATCGCTTTCGGTGTTGGAGTTTGTGCCAGATTCTAGGCAGCACCCAAAGAATCACACTTGACTGTGGTCAAACGAATTATCCGCTACATAAATGGCACATCTGATTATGGAATTTGGTATTCAAGAGACTTGAATGAGTGCCTCGCTGGATATTCTGATGTTGACTGGGCCGGGTGTATTGATGATAGGAAAAGTACTTTTGGTGGGCGTTTTTATCTTGGAAATAACTTGGTGTCATGGATGAGCAAAAAGCAGAATTCAATCTCTCTTTCAACGGCTGAAGCTGAATACATTGCAGCGACGAGTTGTTATGCATAATTATTATGGATGAAGAAGCTTCTACATGATTATGGAATCACTCAAGACACTATGTGTGTGTTCTGTGATAATACAAGTGCCATAAATTTGTCAAAAAATCCTGTCCAACACTCGAAATCGAAGCAAATCGAGATCCGGTACCACTTCATTTGAGATCTGGTGGAGGAAAAGACTATGTATTTGGAGTTCATCACCACTGACAACCAGAAGGCAAACATATTTACTAAACCTCTTGATGGCCCGAAGTTTGAGACCTTGCGTAAGACCATTGGTGTCGGTATCATTCCTTGAACTCTATCTTGTGTGTGAACCTTTTTGCTCTTTGTTGCATACTTGTTGTATAGGTCTCACGTGTTTTGTTTGTTCATGTTTCTTTCACTAGCTTTTGCTTTGCTCTTGTTTTTGTTGATTTTTGTTTCTTGTTTTGTTTTTGAGTGTGTTCAAAAATTCAAAAAACCCATAAAAATTGAAAAATCTTCAAAAAGTTTGATCGCTTGTTTTGTGTATTTCACATATGAGTTTGGCCTAATACCTTTGTACTAATGGCGTAGTGCATTTACAAGCTTGGCTTGTTCTTATATGCACATATGTCTTTGTGGGAGAAATCTTGAAATCTGTGTGATTGTTGTAAATAGATCTTCAAGCTTGTCATGAATGATTGGTCAATAGTCTTATTGGTCTTGATACTTGCATAGACTTGTGCCTATATATCTTCCCACTTTTATTTTTATGTTTTTGCAAAAGAGCTCACCAAATGTAAATCTCAAAGTGAAAAAGAGATATTGAGCTGCAAAAGCCTGTCGCACATACTAGTATTTGACTAGGAAAAAGGGAAAACGACTTTTGTATTGAAATGTATGGTGCTCAAAAAGCCAAAGGCTAACTCTCATTGTTGAAATATAAAAAATTTCAAGCACCGATCTCAAAAAGAGATGTATTGTCCAAAAAGGATCAAATGTTACGATTTATGCAAAACCCATATGAAAAGCTTCTAAGTTTTGTAATCATTCTCTTGTGGGAGGTCATATATGCTCATTTCTATAATTGAGATAGTCCACTTGACTTAGTACTAGTTATGTATGACTTGATTGAATTGATCATTGAAGCTTCACTCTGGTCTAAGGACTATTCCACACTTGACACTCACCCACAACACACAAGTCTTTGATTCAATGAATGCTTATCTCATTTGTGTGATTGTACATGTTCAAATGTGATGTGTATGCTCAAATACTTGATGATCAAACCCAAAAAGATTTTTGAGTGTTTTATTTGTTTTTGAAAGTGATTTTATACTTTCATGCTTTTAGTTTTTGTTCAAAATGCATTTTTTTGTTTTTCTTCAAAAACTGGTTCAGAGGTTGTTTCACGAGAAGCTCGTGACTTAGAGCTTCCCGCGAAAAGTGCTTAAGGGAAATAAATTTTTTGACAGTTCACGCAGAAACTTTCGCGATTGTCTTACGACTATATCGCGACCAACAGCTTCTCACAAAATGTTGTTTGGCCAAAATTGGATTTTTCCAAATTCAGACAGAAGCTATCGTGACTGTATTGCTCCTGTCTTGCGACTTAAAGCTTCTCGCAAAAGTTTTTGTGCTATAGAGGTCTCTCTCGCGATTACCTCACAACTGCATCGCTACTACCTAACCCGTGAAAAACGCGTGTTTTCAGTTTTATATAGCAGATGTGACAGTTTTTCAAACACTTAGACATTTCCCTCGCACTAACTCTCTTTGAACCCTTTTCAACCCAAATCACTATTTCATTCAAACCCCATCATTTTCAAGCAAAATCTTTGCAAAATCCTTTCTAACATTATTTGCAAAATCCTTTCAAGGTACGTGTTTCTAACATTATTTTCATCTTTTATTTTCGGATTATGCAGAATTTGTGCTTAGGGTTTTGAAAATTGGGTTGGGATTCTAAATTTTGTGAAAATTTTTTCAATTCTTTGATTGGGTTGAGTCCCATTTGGTGTTTGTGCATCTGTGTTAGCCCCTTGTGGCAGTTTGAGCATGTATTGAGGCATTTTTTCCATATGTTCATGCATTTTCCGTAAATGTTTTGCATTGTTGCATGTCATTTGTTTGACAAATTGTCTAAATGACATTTCTGTGTTGTTTTGGACTCAACTGAGTTCCAATCTTTGGTTTTGGTCTTGTTTGATCATATGAACCATGTTTTGATCAATTTGTGTGTGTTTTACACACTTTGTTTTCTTTGTGCCTCAATGCCATGCCGTGCACACACTAGACACTCTCTAGGGCCTCTCTAGGCACACCCCTCACGCATCTCAAGATGCACACACATGCACCAGCATATGCACAACCTATGCACACACAGACACACTCACTCTATTCATGCATTGTAATTATGTTTACATGCTTTAACACCTTTAGCATGCTGATTATGTCTGTTTGCTCTGCTTTGAGATGTCTTCATTTCTATTTGATCTAGCATGAATTTAATCATTTTTTTTTTTTTGCTCTGTTTTATGGTGTTGCACTTGGTTCTTTTCTGGTTTTGGTGTTATACAGATGGCTCCTAATAAGCATGCAGCCACCAAGAAATCATCCAAGCGTGCCCGCACTGATTCTGATCATTTCAAGTCTACTGAAGCTGATATGAAGTATAATGACTGCTATAAGGACAAAATGATCATCATGGAAAGGGCTATGCAACTAGAATCACTTCAGGGCACTTTCATACCTGAAGTGTTCAAGGAGAGAACTTGGACCAAATTGCTAAACCCAGTTGGGGTTGTCTACTCAAAAATAATCAAAGAGTTCTTCTCAAACGCTACTGTCGATGGGGATCGTATCGAGTGCTGGGTAAGGCACAAAGAATTTGTAATTACAAGGGAGATCATCCAAGATTTTTTAGAGGTTCGTCCTCCGTCTCAGCCAATTACAGTGCCATATGAAGACAGATTGGGTTCTACTGATGAAATGATACGGATACTTGGTGGCACACCAAAGAAAATGTCCATGAACACAATACCATTCTCACCAGAGATGAGGGCTTTGGCATATGTAATGATTCACAACTTGTATCCGGTCACCAACCTCACTACATTATCTGCTCCAAGGACAAGATTTCTGTATGATCTCTTTACCCATAAAGAGATAGATATTTGTGGACATGTCATCCATGTATTGAAAAAGAGCATTGAGAAATAGAATTCAAGGACTATAATGCCTTTTCCCTCATTGATTATGGGATTGATTGCTAAGGCAAAACTGAAACTCCTGAATGGTCTGACAGTAGTCCAGAAGGACTATCCCATTGGTGCACATACAGTAAATAGGAGCACAACTCACATCAAGGGATCTAAAATAGGTGTGCATACGATACCACGGGATCAAGTTGAGGACGAGGGGCGTGATACTAAGGAGGAGATTGATAGATTTACTTCTGCTCCAGAGTCCTCAGCACAGCCATCCTCTTCTGCACCAGCACGAGGACTAGACATACTCAATTGCCTTCTTAATATAGTGGATCAGATGTTTACCATGTTAAACTCCCATGTGCAGCACACAGTGACCCAGTTTGCGTACATCTAGGGGCAGATCACTGCACTGTCTTCTTAGATTGAGGATTTGTTCATGGCGTAGGGATCAGATTCAGAGTCTGACTAGTTCTGGCCTCTTTGGCCATTCCGGTAAAAAAGGGGGAGAAAATTTTGAGGGGGAGTTGCAGAAGAGCTTGCACAGTGTTAGGGGGAGCATAGGCTTAGTCTTAGAAACATTGGTTTCTGGTTCACAGGCTGTTTACTTTTAGTTTTTATAACTGCTTTTAGCTACTGTTTTTACTGCTTTTGTTTAAAGCTTTGATACTCTATTTTATATTTCAGTTTATATTCAATATTTGTGATTAATCTCTATACTTTGTAGCATTGTTTGTGTACTTTTAAGATATTGCCTATATGTCTTTAGTACTTCGTGTATTTTGCATTGGTTGAGTGTTGGACATGCAATTGATCCTTGGGATTGTTCTTAACTGCATTGCGTGTCCAGATGAGCATTTACTTGCTAAAAATGTTCATTGTGGTCATTCTTTAATGACTGTTTTTGTTTGATCAAGATATGCTTACATGTTTACTGTGTTTACAAACTTGATCGCACTTTACTTGCTCATGTACGTACCCTGTGTTCAACTTGTCATAAGCTTAATGAAAGTTTTGTTTGTGTGCAAATGTTTCAGGTTAAAGGTATTTACTTGCAAGTGCTTCACAGCTTCCAGATTAGGTGTGAGTGAGTTTTGCCTTTGTTCCCAAACTCACGTTTAAGTCTAAAGTTTGTTTTAGGGGTTTTGTCACGGAATAGCCAAAGGGGGAGATTGTAAACTTGTTATTTACAACATTGTGTTTTGTTGGCTTATATTTCGTGACAAAATTTGATTGTAATGTTATTCAATCTTTTGTACCCTATATTTATTGTGGGATTTCATTGTAAGGGTTGTGTGTTAGAGAGAGAGAGTGTGAAGACTCAAGCAACTGAAGACTTAAGAGGTTTCGCGGGTAGCTCGCAAATAAGCATCCCGCGAAAGGAAGCATGTGCCTTGCACATGACTGGAATGCGAAGAGTCAGGCCAGATGGAGACAGCTGTGTTTCGCGAGTATCTCGCGGGTAAGGCCTTCCCGCGAGACACCCGCAAGACATTCTGTTCTGCCAGCCTGTCCAGTCTAATACACACTTTCTATGTCTACACTATTTATACCCACATTGCCCACAAATTTTGAAGAGAGCTTCTGAGAGAAAACCCTAGCCAAACAACTTGAGAGTTAGAGATTGTCATACCTACAATTCTCTACACATTTGTTTTGGGAATTTCCTCATCTCCTACCTCTCCATTTCCATACCATTGAGAGATTAATAGCCCTAACACTTACCATACCCTTTGAGAGTGTCAAGTAAGGTCTTGGTGCTGCTGGGAAGTATTGGAAGAAACCAAGGATGGCAAATGCAACATGGAGCTTGTTGTGGGATCCGGAGAGCTAGACAAGACACGATTCCGAGAAGCCTTGTTGGAGTAGGAGCTTGGAGGGCTTAGGTACAGAGGGTAGATTAGGGTTGGAGGGTCTCTTGCTAACCCATGTATCCCAACTGATTGTCTAGTGGATCAATTTCCGCTTGGAGGGCAGCGGAGAGGTTTCTCGTCGAGTTCTTCGGTTTCCTCTTCGATAACACATCGGCGTGTTATCTTATGTTTGCATCTTTCTTCCCTACTCTTTTATGTTCCATTTTATTGCTGTGTTGCTTTGTTTATGGATTAGAGTAGTGTGTTTGTTTGTCCGCTCGCATTTACACTATTCCGCACTTAGTATTAAGTTAGTGTAAAATCTATCGAGCCATAGCTTTTAATTGGGGGTTTAAACAGCTCTTGTATTTTCAACACATTTTTGAGCTTTCATACACAATGGGGTGCTTCCTTCTTCCCCAAAGCCTATGTGAAGAAATAGAAAGCATGATGAGAAATTTCTGGCAGGGCCAAAGGTAGCAAGAAACTAAAATATGTTGTCAGCAAAAAGAAAGTGGAGGAATGGGGTTCAGGAATTTGCAAGCTTTTAACAAAGCAATGCTTGTGAAGCAGTTATGGCGAATACTCCAAAACCCAAACTCTCTAGTGGCAAGGGTTCTCAAATCAAGATACTTCCCTACCGGGGATATCCTAAATGCTAAACTTGGTAATTCCCCATCATACTCTTGGAGAAGCATCCATAGCAACCTCGATATAATTAGAGAAGGAACTCGGTGGAAAGTGGGCAATGGGAAATTAATCCACATTTGGGATGACAAATGGCTACCGACCCCTTCCACCTACAAGGTCATCTCGCCTCCAAACGCTACCCCCCAATTCCCAATGGTCTCATCACTCATTGACCCAATGAAAAAATGGTGGAAAGTGGATATGATAAGAGCAGCCTTCCTTCCTTTTGAAGCTGACACAATCCTAAAGCTTCCTTTAAGCCACAACCTTCCGGAAGACAAAATAATCTGGCTAGGGAACAACCACACAGGGTCAGCTGAAGCTATAGGCCACTTAGGCGGTGGCCTAAGGCCCCCACTGATAAGGGGCCCCTAAATAGTAATAATATATTATATAATATTACTTTCTCATTTGAAAGAAGAAAAAAACAAATTTACAAATGGCCATCACCAAATCCCATCAGGCCATGAAGGCCCGTTTCTCACAGAAATAAAAAAAATTAAAAAAAAAAAAGATTACAAATGGCCATCACCAAATCCCATAAGGCCATGAAGGCCTGTTTCTCACAGAGATCCGTTTCTCAAAGAGAAAAAAGCTGAAGTGACAATGTGACATGAAGGCTAGCTAGTCTCATCAGGCCATCACCAAATCTTTTGCTTGCAGAAGAAAAGATTACAAATGGCAGAATTGTTTAGCTTGCAGAAGAGAAGATTACAAAAGGCAAAAAGAAGAGACAAATAAAAAAGGCAAAAAAAAGAAAGAAGAAAAAAAACACTCACTCCCTGACTCTCTTCATCTTGATTCTAAAAAAAACACTCATTAGTTGGCTTACTCATCAACTGGTGTTGGCAATAGACTTGGTGTGTTCACTGAAGGTTCATTTTTTGTTTTCTCTTCCTTTGCCTCTTTCGTCTTCTTCATGTTTACTGCTGGGTGTTTGGGTTTTATTTTTATTATTATTATTATTATATATTCTTTTGAAGAGGAGTTTGCTCATTGCTGCTGGGTTTTTATTCTTCTTTTTGGCTGAACTTTAGTTTAGTTGTACACTTGTACTCTTAACTCTTTTTTGTTTGTTCTCTTAAATTTTGATTTTTTTAGATTTCTCTAGAAGGTTATGGAAATGGAATGGTCCGAATAGACCCACTTAAAGAGTTAAAGTATTGATTCTAAGTTCTAGTCTTACACGTTTTGTTTTGGTTTGGTTTTTGTGTTTTTGTTCTTGTTTTTTTTTTTTTTTTTTTTTTTAAGAAATCAGATTTAGAGGGATGGAGCCATGGAGGGATAGTGGGCTGGTCTTAGTGTCAGTGGATCCAATCAAGTTGAGTCCTACACATTTTGCTAAAAAAAAAAAGGTTTACTGCTACACAAAAAAATATATGAATTTATAATTAAATATAATAAAAGGCTTCATTTAAAGCTTTCGCCTAGGGCTCCCAAATTCATTGAGCCGGCCTTGTAGCCACAGAGATTTCACAGTCAAAAGTGTCTACCACATAGCCCACAATTTGCTAGAGAAAAGAAATTAGAGAAAGCTCTAATGGGGACCCTTGCAAACTGTTATGGAGAAAGCTCTGGCATCTCAACCTCCCAGCAAAAATCAATGTTTTTGCTTGGAGAGCATGTGTCAATGGTCTCCCTTCAATGGAAGCCATTTTCTGCAGGGGGATATCCCAAAGTAAGGACTGCCTTGTTTGTGGTAGTGAAGCTGAAAGCATAGACCATGCTCTTCTCAGCTACGATTTTTCATCCTTGGTTTGGAGTCTATGGCCAGAAAATCCACTTAGCACACAAGGTATTAAAAAGTCCTTTCTTGACTCTGCAATATTTATCCTTTCTCACTCAACACTTCAAGATTTGGAGCTCTTCTTTGGACGGTATGGGCCATATGGTCCAACAGAAATAGAATAGTGCACAAGGACTGTGGTCTTTCTCCACTTTAGGTGTGGCAAATGGCTAAAAATGCAGTGGATGAATTTGCTAGCTCTGCCAATTGGGACTTCGGTCCAATAAGATCCTCCCCATCCAGTTGGGCTCCTTCCCCCACCCCCCCCCCCCCCCGTCCGGCGGCCCGGGAATCCACAAAATAAATGTTGATGGGGCATCTTCAGAGCATGACAGATTTTCTAGTGTGGGTGTTATCTGTGGGTGTTATCATTAGAGACTGCAATGGTCAAGTTATGGCTGCTCTATGTAAACCACTCCAAGCATGCTATTCTGCAGAACTAACTAAGGTCATTGCATTAGAGCAAGGTGTTCTTCTTGCTCAGGAGCTTCAGCTGCCTCGGGTCATCTTTGAATCAGATTCACTAACTGCCATTCAGGCAATCAATGATAAGGCTAGGGGAAACAACTATGGGCACCTTATCCAGGGAATCCTTCAAGCTAGTGATTCATTTGAGTCTTGCCTTTTCAAGCACTTAAGTAGAAGCTTCAATGCAGTGGCTCACGAGCTTGCCCAATATGCCCGAAGAACTGGAAGCCATCACATTTGGAAAGGAGTTACGCTTGCTTTTGTAATTTCTTTTCTGCAAGCTGATCTGTTGTAATTTGTTGGTTTCTGCCCTGCTTTGCAGGCTTCTCTGTATGACTTGTTTTGTTTGGTTTAATACCATTTATTCCCTTTCAAAAAAAAAAAAAAAAAACTGTTGAAGATGTAAACGGAGTGAGTGGTTTAGAGTTTTCATCTTTGTACTCACGGGGAACTGGGATTAGTCTAAATTTCTCTTCTTTGAGATCAAAAGCCACGATGAAATCCACTTTCTGTGTCAACCAATATATTGCATCATTAACACAGACACTTTCATATATTTGGTAGAATCAAAACGCAGCACAGGGTTTACGTTTATCTTTCTCCATCAGCCGTTGTTGTTGCTGCTATTGCCTAGTGTCAAAACCGTACAAACCATTTTAATAACTCTAGGATTTGATTCTGGAATAGCAAGTGTCCATTTAACAAGTAAAACTTTGTGGGTTTTGGTTAAAGGGTCTAAGCCAAAATGTGTTTTGACGGCCAAAGTTGTATATGTTTCAGAAATGAGTGGATGAGGATCAAAAGGAAGACTTAGGGCCTGTTAGGTGGTGGCGTTATAGGTGAAAATATGGGAGTGATTGGAATGGGGATAGTCATGGTAGTGAGTGAGAAAATAGGGTTTCAAATATTGAGAAGAGAAGAGGTGACTGAGAGGATGGGAGGAGGGGAGAGTGAAGAGTGGAGTGGGAGATCTCAGAGAGAGTGGATCGTGATCATGGATTACTGGGACGGAGAAATAGTGTTAGTGGGATATGTCTTTGTTGAAGGCAGAAAGGAGGTGGTGGGTGTGAGTGGATGCAGGGGTGGAGCCAGAAATTTTGATTTGAGGGGGCCAAGTTATAATGCTAATATATTAGTTAAGACAAATCTCTACACACACATGTATATAAATTAATTTACTAAGAGAATTTATCATTTTCTAAATTTTAATGAGAATATAAAAGTCATGTATTTCTTCTATTAGACATGTACAAAAATTTATCATTTTCTACATAGTTTAATTTGTTAAACCTCTTAAATTATATGATTTTAATATAATTTATCTTTCTTTTAAGAGTACCATTGAAATAACTCAAAATTTGGGGGGCCAACTTTAATTTTTACATGCTACATTTTTTAAAATGTAAATAATATACATACTATAAATTAATTTTTTAAAATTTTGGGGGGCCCTTGGCCCCCCCACCTTTGTGTGTGGCTCCGCCACTGAGTGGATGTGGATGTAGATGTGTATAGTTGACGACAAAGGTGCAACCATTGGCAAGCTCTTCGGTTGAAATGCATCAAGGACATGCTTGCTCACTGCGACTCTCTTTCTCTGTGAAGTAGATGAGTTTGGGCTTTCGAACCCAATTCTTGAAACAAGAGATTGTTTACTCGTAAGCTCATTCCATGCAGTGGAGACTCTTTGAAGGCCCGTTTGATATTTGTGTTTAAACGCATGTTTTCAGTTTTTAAACAATATTATACGTATTTCTACACACTTTTTCACCCACACAAATTTTCAAAAAAACTGAAAACTGTTGTTTAAACACCCGTACCAAACGAGTAGGCGCTTGTGGGCCTCAAGCTTCATTCATGTGATGAAGAATTTTCAGGAAAAAGCCCAACCTAGAGAGTAGAGACAGACCAAGCAATGAGTGATAGTTTGGACTTGCTAATATTACCATAATGGTCATGGTGAGATGGTGAGGTGTCATGCTTCATTATTGTGCCACTTCTCATGTTTAAGGACCATACATTGCTAGTTGGATTACTGATTTTTCTAAATTAACATTGTACCTGATGAGGCTGTAAATCTCACCTGTGAGAAGCACGATCCTTGCGCTCAAATAAGTCACCTACACAAAAGAAGAAAACAAAAATACCTTGCAGAAGGCACTGGTGTGGAGCCAGCCAAATACCTTTCGAAGGTCAAGTTAGAAATATTCTCACAAATCTAGAGTGCTAAAGATGGGTCAATTATGCGTACCTTGATGCGAGGGAGTATTAGGGCTTTTATAGTAGTGAGGTTTTGCCTCCCTTCCTTGTAGCCCACGTTTTTTCCTTATAGGACTCTTTCTTGAGGAATCCAAAACGTGGTGGACAAGTTATTCTTATGTGGAGAGCCCATGGCTTTAAGGCGCTTCTTCAAGAATCTTCTAATACTTTGCCCTATTCTTATTGGTCCCTTACTTCATCAGGGGTTCCACACAAAGGATGGGCTCGTCTTTCCTTTGGGCCAATGGACACAGATCCGTTAGGCCCACTCGTTTAGGCCCGTCAGGCCTTGTCTTTTGTTTTTATCCTCTTCAGTACCTATTTGAATAGATTATTAGCAAGTGCTCATAATTTTATATGCACCTTAAAGATCTTGTGAGAAGCTTAAGGCTAAAGTGGGGAGGAAAATAGAGGGGAGATAAAAGTTTTTTATTGTTTGGTTGAAAAGAAAATGAAAAACCAAAACTAACTTTCATAACAAAATCAAACACAACAACCTTTTGTTAAATATCTTGCCCATTGTTATCATTCACAGATAGCAGCCAATCAAGCTTGGCAACAGAGATCCCCAACTACAAGCTTGGTTGCTAAAATTTGATATTTGAAGGCAAATTATATCTTATTTCTATTGAGGTATGTATTTCTTAGAGCAAAGGAGGTGAATTATGAGGTGTAAGGATGGTCATACCCATTGGGTAATGGATATTCAATCCTACCCGATCTAAATATTCTAGGTAATACCCAATTCTTAATGGGTAAAAGGTAATTATGTAGGGTTTGGATGTTACCCAAAATTTTTAGGTAGGGTTTGGATATTACCCATTTACCCATTATTACCCATTTAACTAATTAAATCTAACCCAAACCCAAATTAACCAAATTATTATGGGTAAACCCTAACCCACCCAATAATTAAAACTGCCAAATTGCCCCTAAAACTTAAAAATGACCAAAGCACTCCTAAAATCCTCTAAAACTACTGAAATGCACCCTAGACCTAAAAAATGTCCAAAATACTCCAAAAACCTAAAAATTACCAAAATACCCCCCTAAATAAAAAAAATGATAGAAATACCCCCAAAACATAAAAAATTACCGAAATACCCTTGAAACCTATAAAATGACCCAAATACCAACCCCCCCCCCAAACTTAAAATTATCAAAATACCCCCTAAACCTAAAAAATTATCAAAATACTCCTAAAACCTAAAAAATGACTGAAATACCCCCCCAGAAACCTAAAAATGACCAAAATACCCCTGAAACCTATAAAAGAACTTAAATACCTCTGAAACCTAAAGAAATGACTGAAATACCACTAAAACTTATAAAATGATCAAAATACCCCTCGAAACGTATAAAATGACAAAAATGCCCCTAAAACCTATAAGATGATAACAAAACACCCTAAACCTAAAAAATAACTGAAATAGCCTTGAAACCTATAAAATGAACAAAACACCCTAAAACCTAAAAAATTACTGAAATACCTTCAAAGCTTAAAAAATAACCAAAATACCTCCAAAACCTAAAAAATGACCAAAATTCCCCGAAACCTAAAAAATTACCAAAATGCCTCCGAAACCTTAAAATTACCAAAATACCTCTGAAACCTAGAAAATTACTAAAATAGCCCTAAAATCTAAAAATTACTGAAATACCCCTAAAACCTAAAAAATGACAAAAATGCCCCTTGTTTGGGGGCCTTTTTCGAATGCCCAGTCACGTGTGGTCCGTTGGAGGGATAATCTTACTAGGCCTGGGTTCTTTTTGGGGAGTTGCATCTGGAATTCAACACTGGGCCACGTGGTCCAACGGCTACTGGCGTATTTTTTTAAGCCTATAAAATCATTAAAGCCAAAGTTTAAGAATCGCGATAATGGTTGAGTAAATATGTAATATGTGTTTGATATGATAGCTTTGATTAGTAGTTGTAATAACAGTTGAAATAAAGTAGTTTTTATTTAGAGGTAAAGTAATAATGTACTCAATGATGTAAATTTAAAGATATGGAAGCAAAGTCACTTATCTTTGTATGATTTATAGCCCAGCTGTGTAGCATCAGTGAGCTGATAGGATTCCAGCAGAATGCCAGCAGTAAAGGCTAGTTTATCATGCATTTAAATGAATTTAAGCCTTGGTTAATAGTTATAATGGCAGTTGGAATAAAGTAATATGTATTTAAATGTGAAGTAATCATAGACTCAATAATGTAAATTTAAAGATAAGGAAGCAAAGTCACTTATCTTTGATGGTTTGCAGCCCAACTGTACAGCTTCTGTGAGCTGATGGGATTCCAGCAGAATGCCAGCGGTAAAGGCTAGTTTATCATGCATTTAAATAAATTTAAGCCTTGGTTAATAGTTGTGATAGCAGTTGGAATAAAGTAATATGTATTTAAATGTGAAGTAATCATACATTCAATAATGTAAGTTTAAAGATAAGAAAGCAAAGTCACTTATCTTTGTATGATTTGTAGCCCCAGCTGTACAGCTTCTGTGAGTTGATAATATCCCAGCAGAGTAACTCCAGCGGTAGGGAGACAGTTTGCTATGATAACTTCAAGATTGAGGAGGGGAAATGGGTGCAACTGGAGGGAGAGAGAGTATGTCCAGTTGTGTGTAGGGGCTGGTTAAGCTTGCTCCTCTTATCATGTACTTAAATGAGTTTCCCCTTTGGCAATGCTCTTTTAGTTGTTGTGAAGTTATGAATAGAGTTGCCTTCCATGAGAAGGGCTTTTGTATGAAGTATATGTGCCTTCTAAGAGAAGGACTTTATGTAAGAAGTAGTTGTACCTTCTAAGAGAAGGGCTTTTGTAAGAAATAGTTGTGCCTTGTAAGAGATGGGTTTTGATATAAGATCTTGGTGCCTTCTAGGAGAAGGGCTTTAGTAATAGAAGTTCATGCCTTCCATGAGAAGGACTTTTGTATGAGTATTTGGTATCTCTTGAGAAGTGTGGAGATGGTAAAGACATAGATGTGTTGTGGGATGTAGTATTTGTAATATGTGTGATATATGGAAGTATGAGAGATATGGTGGTTAAAGATAGTAAAAATATGAGATTATAACTGCTAGAGAAGTTGTAGAGATTATTTTCCAAGATGAAAGATTTTGTAAGAGAAACGTATGGAGATGTGTTTAGGCATTTGGAGATAGGAGCAGTAAGATAGGTGTAGAAGAGTATTAAGGTATGTTTATGGGTAGCAAAACAATAGAATTTAAGAGTGAGAAAGTATGAGAGTGGAGCTTAAAAGAGTTATGGTGTCTTATATGTAATGGTGTAGTAAGTATGTATGAGATTGTGTAAGAGAAATGAAGAAATAGATGTTTAGAGATATATGCAGCAAGATATATGTATTTTCAGAATATGGAGAGTGAGATCATGAGTATAAGAGAGTAATAGTATTGTAGTATGTTTAGCAAAGTTGCTGAGATTTACTGCTGGGATTGTATGAAGGCTTATGAATGGCATTTGTGAGCTGAGGGCTGAAGAGTTTAGTTTCTAATTTAGAAACTACAAACTCAGAAGTTTAGAACTTCATTAAGAGTTTCAGAAGATTATTAGAGGGAGAGAAAATAGAGAAGTGTATGAGAGAGTTGTCCCTCCCTTAGTGTCCCCTTTGAGGTGTTAATGAAGGGTCCCATTTAGCTGAGTTTAAAGGGGTATTTTAGTAAAGAATATTAGTCAAAATCAGTCCCAAACAGCAATGAATCTTCAGAGAATCCATCTTAAGATTTGGCCAAAAATGGTATGTTTAAGATATTCTTGCTATTTCGGGTAAGAGTTGTTGGGGAAAAAGTAACAGAAAATGAAGGTATTTTAGCGAGAGATAGTTTCAATAGTTGGTTTTGGTTTTAGCTAAATATGGAAAAATCAGTGATGTTCAGGCTGCTGGGTTAGCTGTCATAGCTGTTCTGAAAAGGCTGTTCCAGCTGTCAACTGTCAGGAAAAACTATGACAGCTATCATGAAAAAGCTATCCTAGCTGTTAGGAAAAGCTGTTTGTTTTGGGCATAAGCCAATGAGGTCAGAAGGGTGATTTTAGACTGCTGGAGAGGCCATTTCAACATCTATTTTATGGATTTGACTGAAAAATGGTAAGATCTCTTTGAAGGGTATCATGCTATTTTGGGTATAACAGTTGGTTGTTGGGATTTCAGCATTAAATGGCTGATGATATCACTTCCAGCCAAGTGTCAAGTGTTGAATGCACTGCTAGGGTTCAGCTAGAAATGTTTCCTTTTCGGGTGTTTGTGTTTTTGGTCCAAGGTTCCATTATAACACATTTCTAGAAAGTAATAGAATGATAGGTTGAAAGTTAATGAAGCTTTAGAGATTCAGTCAAGGCCTCATTGTGTTGTGACATAATCTTGGTGAGCAAGAAGAGTATTTAATGCTTTGCTCTGGCAGCTGGCAGAGACATATATGGTCTGATTGTGGCAGACAGCAGCTGGGTATAAAAGATATCATGAATATTTTGGAGGTAAAAGATAGCCAATCGGATTAGGCCATGAGTTTGAGTTGGATCTTAGCTAAAAGAAGTAATGAGATTTATGTAGAATAATATAATGAAGTTTCTAAAATTGTATAGCAATAGCTGGGGATTGAATGAACAATTACCCAGCAGTTAGATGGCTGGAGATATTGAGTATTTGTCACATGATGAAAATTAAGTTTTAGGAAAAGAGCAATGGGAAATTTTATCATTTTAAGTACTACGTGATAAGAGATGCTTACCATATGTTACCCGCTACACACGGACTCGTCAGAGTTTAGGGAGTTGAAGAAGACACGCCAAGCAACATGTTTCTTTTATCAACTTTAAACCGCTGGAGCCTTACTGAACATACCTCTTGGCCCTCCAAACCATGACTCCCAAAGTTTCCCCAAAGAGACTTATGAGCTTGGATCATAAGCCAAAGATGAGATGACATACCTCGGGTTTTGTTATCATTTTGTGTAAATATGAGCTCTTGTTGAAGAAGCCACTTGGCATGAGTGTAAGAGATGTAATATGGGCCGTGAGCTTTGATTCATTGCTTAATCCCGATCCATATGTTAATGTTAATGATGTCGTGGGGTTATAATCCCAATTGATGAAGAGGAAATGTGGACCATGAACCCGCTTCTTGAAGTAAGGATCTCGCGGGCCATGTGAGCCCAATCCATGTAGTTGAATGGGATATGAGCTTATTTTGGGTTTTAAATAGATTTACCCAAAAAAATCAATAATATGTTGATGTGGCATGGGTTTCCAATGAAGTAATGCCACGTGAGCCGAAAAAACGGTCATCAACACCCCCTAACCTAAAAAAGACCAAAATACCCTTATAATCTAAAAAATGACCAAAATAACCCCAAAACCTATAAAATTACCAAAATACCCTCAAAACCTACAAAATAACTGAATATATTCTTAGATCCTTTAATTTGACCAAAATACCCTCGAAACATCCAAAATACCCCTAACCTCTATTTTGGTAATTTAAGAGGTTTTAGGTGTATTTTGGTCATCTTACAAGTTTAGGGGTATTTTGGTTACTTTAAAGGTTTCAAGAGTATTTTGGTCATATTAGATATTTTGAGGGGGTATTTTGGTCGTTTTAGAGGTTTAGGGCTATTTTTGTCGTTTTATAGGTTTTGGGGTATTTTTGGTAATTTTAGAGGTTTGAGGTTATTTTTGGTCATTTTAAAGGTTTTTGGCACATTTTGGTCATTTTAAAGGTTTAGGGGTATTTTGGTCATTTTATAGGTTTGGGGGTATTTCAGTTATTTTTTAGGTTTAGGGTATATTTTTATCATCATATAGGTTTTAAGGGCATTTTTTTTTTCATTTTATAGGTTTCTGGGATATTTTGGTCATTTTATAGGTTTCAGGGGTATTTCGTTCATTTTTTAGATTTAGGAGGTATTTTGGTAATTTTTAAGTTTCAGGTTTTTAAGTTTCTGAAATATTCTAGTCAATTTTTAGGTTTAGGGGGTACTTTGGTAATTTTCATGTTTTTAGGGTATTTTAGTCAAATTTTAGGTTTCGAATGTATTCTGGTCATTTTTTAGATTTATGGGGTATTTTGGCAATTTTAAATTTTCAGGGGTATTTTGAAAATTTGTTAGGTTTCGTGGATAGTTTGGTCATTTTTTAGGTTTTGAGGGTATTTCGGTAATTTTTTTTGGGTTTAGGGGTATTTTGGTCATTTTTAGTGGTTTTGGAGCATATTTGGTGATTTGTGGGGTATTTTGGTCACTTTATAGGTTTCATGGGTATTTTGCTCATTTTAGAGAATTTGGGATGTTTTGGTCATTTTAGTGGTTTTTGAGAATAATTAGTGATTTTAGAGATATCATGGATTCATGGGTATTTTGGTCATTTTAGAGGTTTCATAGGTATTTTGCTCATTTTAGAGATTTTGGGGATATTTTAGTTGTTTTAGTGGTTTTTGAGCATATTTGGTGATTTTATAAGAATTGGGTTTGGGTAGGGTATGAATATACATGGGTAAACAAACCGGGTAATAATTGGGTATGGGTACTAATTGGGTAAGGCAATCGGGTATCCATAGATAAATTAATTAGGTTGGGTACGGGTATACCCTACCCATGGCTATCCCTATTGAGGTGCTTGTTGTTGACAGAGAGTTTGGTGAGAGAGGATTCACAACTACAAGCCCAGTCTTATTAAAGGCAAATTATATCTTATTTTTATTAAGGTATGTATTTGATTCCTACAAGCTTTGATTCATTTGCTCTCTCATTGCGTTAGACTTTCATTTTACCTTTTTCTTTTTTTAGTTTTTTATTCCAATTAAATGGTTGTTTGGTCTTTGTTAATCTTCTTATACCTTTTTATATTTATTGGCTTAATATTGCTAGGTTTATATGTGGGGATTTTTACTTTGCATTTATCTTCTGCAGGTTGCCTAAAATTTGGAGTATGTGGTTTTCAAAAAAAAAAAATGGTTTATGTGGTCAAATTTACGCCACTGTTAGTTAAAGTTAGCACTCTTCCTCTATTTTAACTCAAACTTAGCTTTGTTCCTTTGTAATGTCTAGGGGTGTCCACGGGTCGGGTCGGGTCGAAACTAGTGGTGTCCATGGGTCGGGCCAGGTCGGTTTTTGACCCAGCTCAAACCCGATCGGTCGGTGTCTGGTGGAAAGAAGAGTGACCCGAAACCAACCGCCGACGTCAATCGATTGAGTCGGTTTTGGGTTTGGGTGGAGATCAGGTCTATTCGGTCGATTTCGGGTTGTCCCCGAAGCTGCAAAATCATCACCGAAAAATGTAAAAACTCACCAGATCTGCATCAAAATCATTGAAATCTGCACCAAAATTGCTGAAATCTGATGGGAATGGCCGGATCTGGCTAAATCTCACCAAATATGGTTGAGAAATCATTGGATCTCCTCGGATTTTAGCTTGATTTCGGATTTGTATATAACCTTCATTGGGTCGAGTGGCTCGGGTTTTGGAGAAGAAAACACGCCAGCATCGGGCCTTGGGCGTGGAAACCCGAAACCGACCGACGGGAGCGTTAGTTCGGGCTGAACTCGGGTGGAAATTGGGCGAGTTGGTCAGTCCGGCGAGTCAGAGTTGGGTCTGGATACCCCTAGTAATGTATGTTATTTTGAGTTAAACTAGGAAAAATTATAATAATCTTTTTGTTAAATTTAATTATTAATGATTTTTTTCTAATATATATATATATATATATATATATATATATTAGTTGCTGTCATTTACTTCAGAAGTTTGATACTAATACTGAATTTGGTCTTAATGTTTTGCCATATCAATTAAGATTTTCCATCAAATTCATGATAATTATTGAAAAAATTATAATCATATTAATTTCATTTATACTCTCACGAAGAACATCTTTGACATAAATAATGAAAATAAGATCTATTATTTTATTTCATTAAAATAGTTGTAATTTTTTTTTCTTTTATCTTTAATCTCTTTTCCAAGTTGACTTATTCACAAATCTGTTAGATTGTATAAAGGTCAGATTGGATGAGTGCGGGTAAGAGACACTATTACTTAACTGTATGACTTTAAAGATAATTTGGAGTTGTCGTAATTTATGTGATTTTTATTAAAAATTAGCTATATAGAACAAAAGACCCTAATTATGTCTATATTTATCAATACATGTGTTGTACATATTCTCTTAGAGCATTCACATCAGCTCATCTAAAAGAATCTGTCTATTTTACACCAAAAACCTACTTTTTCTATTTTACACCATCACTTTTACAAAACACCCACATCAGTTCATCTATTCTATCACCTCTCTTATTTAAATAATCAATTTTCTTAATTATTTTATTATTTCTCTCACCTAACTCATTTTACCTGTTTTTATACGCTCTCTCTCTCTCTCTCTATCATATTTTATGATTTCTTTCTCTCTCTCTTCTATCTCTCCATATCCAGTCTCTCCCTCTCGGTCTATCTCTCTATACTCATCTTTCTCCCTCTCGGTCACAAACCAATCCACATCATCACAGCTCCAATCACAAGCATCTATCCACAGCTCTGATCACCAATCCACAGCTCCGATCACAAGCATCGATCCACAGTAGCACCAATCCACAGCTCCGATCCACAGCTTAGTTCTCCCTAGCTCCGATCCACAAGCACCGATCTCCCTAGCTCCGATCAGGCAAGACCCATACCCATGAGCTCCGATCGTTCCAATAAGCACCGATCTGTCTCTTTTTTGTTTTTCCGTTTGGGTTTATTTGTGTGTGGGTGTGTTTGTGTATCTCTTTTTTTTTTTTTTTTTTAGCAAGTATATCTCTGTGTTGATTTTTTTGTGAGGATGTGTTTGTGTGCATCTGAGGAAAAGAAGATGAGGAGTTGAGGTCGTTGTGCACAGAGAAGAGAGAGAAAAATTGGTGCGAACAGAAATTAATAAAAAACTAAATACACATGCTACAATGCCCGTGTAAATTTACACGGGTATTGTAGCTCGTTGAAAATTTTAGATGATTATACACGATTTTAAATGGACTGATGTAGTGTGTTTTTTGGTTCAAAATGTGTAAAAGTGGCCAAAATGTGTATTTTACACATTTATACAAAAGCTGATGCGAATGCTCTTAGAGCATCAGTATTTGGAATTGTAAAACTCCTAATATGTTATATTTTAGCATCAAACCACAATAGGGAAGCATTACCCAGGATGCCAATTTTAAAAAAATATTTACAACCGAGCTACAATAGTGTCCTAAATTTAGAACCCACTAAAGCAAGGTTGCAAAAATAAAATAATTTTTTTATTCCTTCTCCTCCTAAAATATCTCATTCTCTCTTTCTCTCTCTCTCTTTAGTCTCTCATCTCCTCTCTCTCTCTCTCTTTGTCTTCTCTCTTTTTTTGGGTTATATTATTTTAATGTGTAGATATATTATTTTAATGTGTTCTATAGGAAAATAAAAACTAAGATGTGGAGTGTATTATAAAGTGGGATGGTATAGTAGATAAAATAGCTTTTTAGATTGTAAAATAGAACATTTTTAACAATCCTAGATGCTAATGCTTAAGCAACAATTTTTACATAATATGTACCTTCTTATCATTCATATGTAGTTTTTCTATATATAATGATTTGAACATAAAATTTTTTAATCCCAACCAGTGTTTATGAAAAATTAATATATAATTAGATAAAATGTGCATAACTACTAAAAAGAAAATTTAATTATATCTCCCAACTTCATGTCATATTGTTTTACCTAATGGCCACACATCATAATTTAGTTATGAATTGATATAAAATAAAAATAAAAGAGCCTTTAACCACAATACACGTGTATATAAACTATAACTTTTTTTTTTTTAAGCCGTAATTATTTGATTTTCATGCACGTGAACCGTACATACACTGTTCACATATTTAAAAATATTAAAAATACGTTTTATGGTACTATTTATATCTTTAAATACAATCCAAACAGACCCACCTAAACAAAAAAAGTCCTCCACAAGACACCACGTCCCTCTCAAAAAAAAAAAAAAAGACACCACGTAAACAAAAGTCTTTTCTTTCATCAACTCCAAGAACCATCCAGAAACCTCGTGTGAATATGTTGTCTATAGGTCCGTACTCTGTTTTTGAATTTTGATTAGAAGTGGAGCTTGAGCATAATAACAATGGCTGTTGGAAGGCGTAGTAGAGACCTGATAGGTCCTCTTTTGGTGGTCAACTTTGTGGTGTGTCTTATTGTTCTTGGACTGGCTGGATGGTCCCTTGACAAGTATATTGATGGTGAACAGAATCACCCGCGTATGCTCTCTCTCTCTCTCGCTCTCTCTCTCTCTCTCTAATAGTTGAGTATCTCTTCTTTTTTTTCTTTCTCTTTTTTTATACATCGATAGTTGATAGTTGAGTTGGGAGCTGGGGTGGAGGACTTGAAAACTCCAAAATTAAAGGGTATAAAGAGTTTAGCTACAACTTACAAGACTCTTGGCGTTACTTTGTATCTCTATGCTCTAACTGATACTGTGCTACTTGTTTGATATCTTTACAGATTTGGGTGGGAATTCATCAACAAGCTTTATGTTGATCTTTGCTTTGATAGCTGGGGTGGTTGGTGCTTGTTCTGTGCTTCCTGGGCTAGTGCATCTTGGGGCATGGCGGAGTGACAGTTTGGCTGCGGCAGGCTCTTTAGCAGTTCTCTCCTGGGCCATTACAGCTCTTGCTTTCGGGTATTTCATTCAATCACCTCTTTACAACATTTTAATTTGTTCATGATTCCAGTACATGTTTCATGCTTGTGTGACCAATTCTTGAATTTCAATGAGCTAAAATAGCTAGGTAATTGTTAGTGGTTCGATGCACTAATCTTGGGTGTATATATATATATTGACAGTCTGGTATGCAAGGAAATCATTTTGGGAGGACGCAGAGGTAAACGTCTGGTAAGAATTCTCAACCAATAACATAGATATATGCCTTTGTAAAAATGCTGTTTATTTATCAAATTCAAGTCCCTCCTAGTTAACAAAAATAAGTGATGCCTTAATAACCTGGTAATTTGCAGCAAACATTGGAGGGCTTCATATTCATATCACTACTGAGTCAGTTGCTGTATATGGGGGTTCTGCATGCTGGGGTGTTTGACAACAGCTATGGACCAGTTTATCGTAGCTACGACGTCGACAATGACCATGCTGGTGGCGGCACTGCCATGGGTCATGAACCCCAGAATCCCGGAACTTCTGATGTAATCTGAAACATCTCACAAATGTTCTCTCTTAAGAGGGTGTAGATGATACTTGAACTTTCAATTTTTGTGTTTTTGTATGAAATGGAATTAGACATGCCTGAATTTTTCTGATTGCTTAATTTATCCAAACAAAGAACAGCATGGTGAGGTAATAATTGCGTCCAACCACAGAGAAATTAGCCTCTTCACACGCGTTTCGCGCATGCCATAAGGGTTTTTTTTTTTGGGTTAGTGGTCCTATTTTGTAGAAAAAAAAAAGTGTTTTTATTTTATTTTATATATATATATATAATTTTTATTTTGAAAATATAATTTATAAGTGAATAAATCAATTTGAAAATTAATAGGAGAGTAGTCCTATTTTTTAGACAATGTTTTAGTGGGAGTTAGAGTTGCATTTTTACTGGATTGTTCTTTAGTTTTGTTTCTACTTAAACATAGAGATGTAAGGACATTTTTGAACTAAAAAATAAAGAATCCAAACAGGTGAAGTCCCTTAAATAATGGTATAGACAATATTACCCCCCAAAAGGGCCTGGCCCATGGAGCAACTCTTGGTAGCCCAATTATAATGACTAATTAAGGAGAGGCCCAACTAAAGCCACCAACCAAAGAAATCAATCCATCAACTGAGGAAGGAATTAATGCGAACCGAGGGAGGAAGGAAAGATCTTCCGCATGGGCAACTGGTTGGAGCGAGGGAAAAAGAATAAGGAAGCATACAAAAAGAATTCAGACAGGGAAGGGAAGAAACGTATGGAGAAAGCAAGCAGTCACTTTGAGTTTCTCTATAGTACTGGATTCATCCCATACAAAATTAAATAAATTGTATCCTGAGGTTTTTTGAGTTTCCTTATAATGGATTCATCCATACAAAATTTAAAAAAATATATTTAGCTTTTTTTTTTTTACCTACTGCGCTAATTATAAAAACTAAATTCAAGCTAAGCACATTTCCATATTTCTAAAGGGTAAAACTTCAGTACAGTTAGTTGGGGAATTTTTGCAAAATAACATCATTTTGCTAACAATTTTGTTAGTTAACAACATTTTCAAACTATAGAGGAAATTAGCATCTTGAGTATCTTAGACTCAAGTTCACTGTAACAACTCAAGTTCATATGCTGGCAAAGCTGAGATGGAAAATTTATCCACGTGGAAATGTTGGCAAAGCTGAGATGGAAAATTTATCCACGTGGAACTCGAGTATTAAAGACTCAAGTTCCTAAAGAAGCAACAAACAGAAACCACAAAGAAGAAACAATAAAATCCACGAAGATCAAAGCCAAACCATGAAGAAGAAACAACAAACCCATGAAGATCAAACCCAAACAACGAAGAACAAACCCAAACAACACGAAAAAGAAACAATCAAACCCCTTGGTTCAGACTAAACCTAGGTGGTGCAGGCTTTAGGTGATAGCGGTGGCAAAGGCTCCAGGTGAAGGTTTTCCTCTAATTTCTTCATTTTCTTCTCTAGGTCTTTGGGTTTGTTGATGTTCCTTCATTTTCTTCTCTAGGTGTTTGGGTTTGTTGAAGTTTTGTTTTCTTCCCTAATTCCTTCATCACTCGAGTTCCATGTGGATAATTTTCCACCTCGGCTCTGCCAGCATATGGAATTCAAGTCTCTAATACTCAAGTTACTACAATAAACTTGTGTCTAAGAGACTTGAGATGTTAGTTTCCTAAATAGTTTAGAAACGTTGCTAACTAACGAAATTGTTAGTATTTTGATGTTAAATTGCAAAAAAAAAATTGTAATTTAGGTACTGTTCTTTAGTTTTCTTTTTTTAAATTTAAGCCACATGTTCAATAAAGACAACCTAACAAATGAACGTTAAAAGAGAAGTGCGTCGTCTCCTTGCTTTGGTTTTTGTGTTTTTCCTCATTGGCCTGCAATAGAGAACTAGATGATTTTAGCTTCAGAATTCAGATCTTTCCCCAGCTGACTTCTTCCACTAAATCTTTATTTTTTTGGTTTAGTACTTTAGTTTGATTTCTTTGGTTTGATCTGCCCCCACCGACTTCTTCCATTAAGTCTCCTTCAGATTTCTTCCACCACAATCTCCTCCTTCAGAGACATCCAGTTACTTTTCTTTTCTTTTTAATATTTCTTTAGGGTTTTTTTTTTTTTTTTTTTTTTTTTTTTATCCTCTCCTCTTTTTATGGCTTATCCAGCAATAGCAATCCACACTACCTCTCTTTAAAAATAAAAATAAAAAATAAAAAATAAATTTAAAAAAAAAAAAAACTCTTCTCATATTGTTCAGTAACAGATCGAAAGAAATAAGGGGCAAGGTCATGGACAAAAACTTCTTACTAGATTCAAGGAAATCAAGGTCCACCATGAATCCCTATGTAGCCACCATGTCCTACTGTCTTCTTTATCTCTCTCGTAGGCTGGTTCTCTCTTAAAGCTTATATTACGGGTTTTCATGTCGGTGAAAACCAATTTGCCTCCTCACATGATGGCCAGAATGAATGCGAGGTGTGGTTGTGAAGGGATCTTGCTGAAAATTTGTTCAGTTACAACCAAAATTTTTGTTTGTTTCTTAGGAAAATGAGGGTGAAAGTGTTTGAAGCCATCTAGTTTTTCTCGCAAGGAAAAGATAAGTGGAAAAAGAATGTAAAAAAAGAAGAGAAAAAAAAAGACTGTTATTTCTTTAAACGCTGTTTGTTGAGTCGTTCATTTTATACACATCGCTGAAATTTATAGAGGAAACCTAACGAACTGCACCTAAGGTACTGTATCTAAGTTCAAATCTCCTAGCTTTCCAAAACATCTAAAGTTCAAATTAAAACATCTAAGGTTCAAATCTCCTAACATTTTTAAAACATCTAAAGTTCAAATCTTCTTTTTTCCATTATAACTATAGAATTAAAAATAAAAATAAAAAACTAAATTTGAAAACAACAATCTAATCACCATATTATTTATCAGATCAAATTGTTCCGTCTATGTTGCTTTGTTAGTAAGTGTCCCTTAAGTTGTTATAAGTTATACAGCCTAAAATTTATGATGCTTGTTTTTAGAAATTTGGCATCATCATTTAATCACATCACTGTTTAGATTCATCAGCATCCTTCCATTCAACAATAGCTAGAGTATGGCGTCCCCCACAAGCAACGAGTTTAGCAATCCAACGACCCTCAGCTGCAGCATCACCAAGATTTCTTGGAGGTGGGATGTTTATGGGCACTTCCAATGGTTGACCAGTAGTCACCTTTCGACCATATCCAAGACGTCCATGGTCACCTCTACCAAACTGCCCAAATCATTATCAGTCATCATAATTAGTACTTCCAACTGTTTAAAAATGTGGCAACCAATCAACCCGATCAAATAAAAAAAAACAGCATGAAACACAACTAGATATAAAGAACAAACTATCTGATGACCAAACAAGATAATGAAATGAAAATATATCTATGTTACATTCTGGAGTAGAACAGAAATTTAACTCCTTGTGGAGTGGTTTTGCTGATAATAAAGCACCAACTAAAATAGGTTGGTCTGACTATCACTTTTCCTAGAAGAGAAGGTGGTGTACAGCTGTTGAATGGAATAGAATGACTGTCACGATATTCATCTGGAGTCAGCTAGAGCTGGGTGGGTCAATTTGGGTGGTATGGACACAAGCATATCTGTTGAAAGGTCATTTTGGGAGATTGTTGTTCCAACTGACAGCTCTTGGGATTGGAAGAAGATCCTCCATTTGAGAGATGAAGCAAGGTCTTTATTGAGAGACTCGTAGGCAGGCAATGGTGAACACGTATTCACTCGACCTGACAATTGGCATCCAGATGGCCCTCCACTCTTGAAATATGGCCATAGGATTTTAATGAACCTGCAATAAAACCTACCAGCAAATTGTCTACTATTACATCTAATGGTCATTGTAATCGCCAGATCTGACGATCTAGTTCACATCCAAGAAAAGATGTTTGATGTGCATTTAGGTGGTGAGAACAAGGTGGAATGGCTCCCAGCACATAATAAGCAATACAATTGCAAGGAAACCTGGAATTATATTTGTGTCTGAAAATCTGTTGTAAGTGTGGTGGAGGCTGGTTTGGTTTCCAAAACACATTCCTAAGCACACCTTATATTAGTTGGTTAGCTATTCCTGATAGGCCAACAACTAAAAACAGGCTTGTCGCTTGGGTATATCAAGGTGATTACTATGTTCTTTCTGTAGAAGCAAGCTAGAATCAAGGGATCATATATCTCGTGAGAGTTCTTTCTCTAAAAGAATCAGGTGAGTGATGGTAGAGAAAATGTCTCATTAAAAAAGGAAGACTGGAGACTGGTGTTAAAGTATTGAGTTTATTTTGATGTTAATGGCCCAAGAGGCCCAGTTATGTTATAAGCCCTTATTGGGCTCCCCCTGCTAGTCTCTATATATTATACCCTGTTTGGATTCACTATAATTGACGAGTTGAGTATAAAATAAAGATGTAGCCGCTAAGGCTTTATTCTGTGGATGTAGGCCGTTGGCCGAACCACGTAATCCCTTGTGTTATTTTCTCTTTATGGCTTCTGCTTTTTTATATTATTTTATTCTCATCTTTAACAACTGGAATTTTGAATTAGCTTGGACTGTGAAGAAGGTGAAGAGTAAGAATTTTCAGAAAGTCAGACAGCAGCTATTTACCACCTATAGCTGAAAGAAATGGAAGGACTCATGATGGCAAGGTGTGCACTACAGAACAAGTGATTTCAAGAGTTATCTTTAATCTTAGAGTCAGATTATCTTGGGGTAGGAATGTAAAAAACACCATCTAAAATAGGTTCCTTTGTAGCACTTGTAGAATTCCTTTTTCTGTGCTCGATCGATGATCTGGTTTGGTGTGCTTAATGGGTCTCTGATGTAGGCTTCCCTTGGTTGGTTGGCTGTTTCTGGTTTTGGCTTGTGTTGTATTTGATTTTGCTGCATAAACAGTGTGTTGTACTGGCGTGTTTCCAAGCAATGAAATTTATTGTTCATTTAAATATATATATATTCTACATTCAATACCGTGTCACCCAAAAAAATTCTCAAGCCAAATTGGTTTTCTCAACTCTCTAGTAAGTTTGGTATTGCCTCAATGAAGAAGACTTTGGACACATGATAACAATAAGAAAACATAATATAAATAGACTAATGCAAGTCCGTAAATACAATAAATTTCAAGCACTTACCTGTATTAATGGAAGATAATATAAATAATTACCTAATGCAAAAGACCTTGAGAATAGTCTAAATCAAAACACTATTTCTCCTAATCTTTTAATCTCTTAACATGTCCCCTTAAATGTCATATGGCATAATTGCCAAACTTTATAGATGTAATATGCCATGTTAATGTCTTTTTTTATTATTATTATAAGTTAATAACATTCTTGATAATTTTAAATGGCATATACCATGTTAATGTCATAGTTACATTCTTAACACTTGTATGGTACAAACGCCAAGAAAACCCACCAAGGTGAGATAATGCATGTTCAATTTTTTTTTTTTAATTCATGTTTTTTTTCTTATTCTTTTTTTGAATACATGTTCATTGTTTATATTCAAATATCAGTCTTCTTGTCACAGCATTGACGTGAAAGAGTGTTCAAAATACATACTGAGAATATGCGCCCATCAAGCGTAAGTGCAACTGAATGCGTGCCTCCACAAGACACCTGGATCACAGATGAGCAAAATTTGTAATAGACTTTCAAAAAGAAGAGAGTTTTTTTTCCCCAAAGATTTCTAAGTATTGAAATGATACTGAAGACAATTTCCCTAATAGCCTTTGGAGGAACATGCACATTTGTAGGAGTTGCAACAAAAGCAAAATGAGGATGCATAGGGCATCACCTGAAAATGAGTATAAAAAACTTAATGGTGTCATAAGTTGTGTGCTAAAACTATGATATACATGATTACACCATGCTAAGGACTCAATTAATATGTAACAGATCACAAAATAGACTCATCTTTGTTACTGCATAAATGATCTCATTTCCATGGGATGCTAACCCTTTGTCAATTCAAAAAGATTTCTATCATGCCATGAATGCAAAAAATATGGGATAAGAACGAAGTAAATGATAAGGATAATAAGGAGGTATCTCTAAACCTAACATGAATATCAGCAATTTCATTATGGATTTTTAAGCATCTAAATTAATTGAAATGGCACTTAATAGTAATTTTATATTGGAATTATACACACGCCTCATGGGTTTTGAAGTCTGAACCCATGACCTCACCCTCCATCTCACTCTAACAAAAGAGGTGGAGGATGTTCCATTTTAATTAAAGTTCTTTGGCAATTACATTTCATAGAGTTTTCTACAAATACATCAATTATTTGGAGAAATAACATATTTCCCTTTCAATAGTTAGCATTTGTGTTGAATCTTTGATGACTGTTCTCTGTTTTAAAAATATAATATAATATTAAAAATATAAAAAGTGATTCTGAAAATTGGATTTATGCCTTTAAACTATGGGAAACACTGGAAGTTCTTTATGGCGTTGCTTCCACAAGTACTTGGGGAATCCAGAACAAATACCTCCATCCCAGAGGATGTTCTCTTTTTTCTTTTTCAGTTTTTTCCTTGTCCATGGTTCTTGATATGATCTAGTACTTTTGAACCTGTTGCAGACCCTCAGATTATTTATTAATTTGTTTTTTGGTAATGCAAGACATGTGGAATGATGTCCTTGGATTAAAAGAAAAGTTAAAACCTAGCAGTGTTGACTTTTTAAAATATATAAATGCTAGCAGATTTGATTCTATCTCCCACTCATTCAACACTACGCAGATTATGACACCATATTTGTGAGCTGTACATCCAACTATAATCCAATTAAGCTAATCTAGTGCTAGTGATGTGCCCAAAATAAATCTATGCTGGTTCCTGAACAATACTAATAAATAAAAAAATGCCGGTACCTGAACAATGTCCTCTCCAGCTAGTAAATTAACCCTCTGAGGCACCATTTTACTGCTCTTGTCATTATCTCCAAATCCCAGCCTCCCATGTTCACCTCTTCCCCATCCATACACCTGCAAGGGAATGGCTGATATTTTAAGGCAATAAACTTAAAACCTTGAGTGAAACTCGGCTTCTTTTTCCAGTAGGCAATGGCCTAGCCAGTTGCCAATTCAGTTATAACATAAAAAATAAAAGGATAAATTAATAGTAAAGACAGTACAAATGTTAACTTTTGCTTCGGTTGCAAATCATGACTAAAATGAATTAAAACGCTATCTGAGTTCTTAAGCAGGATTAATTTTTATTCTTAAACAAAAGCTCACTTCAAATTGCAATTTGGTCAATGTAACTTTGAAGCTTCATGTTTTCAACTAATTTCACCTGAACAAGTAAAAATAACAATATACAATAGATATACACCAAAAAGAATGTCTTGAGAGAGAGAGAGAGAGATCACCTCTCCATCATCCGTCAATGCAGTAGAATGCCAGCCTCCAGCAGCAATATCAACCTAGATGTGCATACAGGTAAAGGGGATGTCAGACGAGTTACAAACATGAACCAATAAATAAGCACAGTTTTAAAAATTTATCTAGCATAACATATGTAAGTCATTGTTTCCATCTTAACTAGAGCATAAATGTCAACAACAAAAATTAAAGATTAATTAGTTAAAACTGGCCAACAAGAAAACGTATAAGAATATAAGATATCAGAACTTGTAAAACATTGGAAACTGAAACTAGATAGAAGAAAAAAAATTTGCAGTTCTATTTGATGTTAGGAAGGTGCGCGGTATCTAATGTTTATTATGATTTGCATAAGTAGTGTGCGTTATCAACTTTTGATAGTGCTAAACCTTACCACCAAATGTTTTATGACATTTGAGAAAAAACTAAGTTGCATCTCCTGTCTTGCTTCAAGGATTCAAATGTTTTTATCATAGGTACAAACGAGGACTTCGCAAAGAAACTACATAATGTACTCAGTTATGTCTCTGAAGTAGTTCTAGAATGGATTTTTTAGACTAACATGATAGAAAGAGTAGAAGCAATTGGCTAAATAAGCAACATTTCTATTTTTTCAAGACCGGACAAAACATGTGCGAATGGTTTTCATCTCAACCTTATGTGAACTGCTGACTGGGTTGATGCATTCAGCCAAGTGGATTCCAACAAACACATCAAGTTGCAAGCTTCCACGCATGCTTCAAAGTTGAATGTGTCCATGCATTGGATGGAGGGAAGGTTATGTATTCAAGATCTATTGGATGTCTTTATAACTTACCAATAAAGAAGTGTAGGAATGAAAAAAGAAAACACACTCCACAACCAATTGGATTCTTGAACCCTTTTTCTTCAGTTGTTTTCACGAAATATTATGGCTCAAGGAAAACTTGAACTGTAAAATTATTCATGCCTGAAAGCCCAAAAGCTTGCAACTAGATGAAGCCTAGTAACTAGGTCAACACAGGACTTTATAAGTTTCCCTCCTATGCCATGAGCCTAAGCATGCTTTACACCCAATTCAACAGAACGGTAATGGCAGAACTAGTGTAGAAATTATTAATCAGAGAAAATCAGAATTAACAAATTCGTAAAATTTCAGAAGCCACACATTAAGATGAAATTGAAAGGAACATCCATGGTGATAGACATTAATACCTAATGGAAATAATGCAGGCAGATTAAAAAAAAGGATTTTAAATGAAAGTACAAACCAAAGTAAGTCCAGAAAGCCCATTAACAGGAATAGGTTGTGATCTTGGTTGAGTATCTCCGGTTCCAAGTTGTCCATATTCATTATTACCCCATGCCCATAAAGTTCCATCTTCTTGGAGAGCCAGGTTATGAAATGCTCCAACTGCAATGAGCCTCACTCTTTCAAGACCTTGTACTCGAACAGGAACAGAGATCTGTTTTCTGTAAATACAATGTAAAGATTATGTCAACTAAAACAGAAAAATTACTTATTTATAAGCATGCAGTTACAGTGCCAGTAAAGCACACTCCATAAGGTCAGTAACAAGCTGACCTGTTTAATTAATTAGGTACAAGAGATTCATAAAAAATAAAATGACAGAATTAAGTCTAAGGGGGGTATACATGTCTCCAGGAGGCCATGGCTGACCCCATGTCCATACATTCCCATCACGTGTGAGTACTACAGAGTGAGTACCTCCTGCAGCTACCTGTGACATAAGAAGTTAGAAGATATTAAATGCACAAATAGAGCAGCCATGTCAATGTATGAATGCAAATATGCAGATAGAACAGAGAAGGAGGTGGAGACAAGAAACTTCCAATACTGTGCTTAAATAACAAATTAAAATCCCAGTCCCAGGTTACTTAAGAGTTCATTAATCAAAAAATGTGTTTTTTTTTTTCTTTTTAAGTTAAAAAACATATACTTAGAGTTGCATTAATCAAAACAAATATGTGCTTATCCATGCATGTTGAATAGATGAGGCACATAGAAACTATGAATGGTTTTACAAGTAAAGACTTATACATTCCATGGATAAATCACTAGAATGAATCTTGGAATGAACCTGCACTATGAATTGAAATGATAGCTAAAAGAAATGGATCAGGTCATTGAATGAGTTTCAAAAACTGTAATCATGAAGATGATGAAAACACAAGATTTACAAAATAACAGTGCTACAATGATACTTAACTTAAGTTCAACTGCATCATATCCATCATATGAAGATGAAAAACGTTTCTCAATATGGGTGTAACACTATGTTTGGTTTGGTGAAAATAGGAGGGAAGGAAAAGATTAGGGAAGAAATTGATGGAAAAGTGGCTTGGTTCCCTTGTTTGGTTCATGGGAAGGAAAGGTATGGTTGATGATGTGGATGGATGGGATTTCAAACAAGTCCACAATCTTGTGTCGCAAATTGGGTTCATATTACTTTAATGCCCTTTATTTTACTAATTTATTGCTTTTTTAATAGTTTGTTATTTTGCTGAACTTTTTTCCAATTCTTTAAATACATAATTTTTTGTTTCTATCTTATCCAAGCTTAACTAGTTATTAACCAGGTGTGGGATGTCAAAATCAAAAACAAAAAAGTACTTGTACCCCTTAATAAAACATGCAAAATAAAAATTAAAAAAAGGTTGAAGTGTTATATAGATTTATAGTTATCATATATTTTATATATGTGTGTGTGTGTGTTTACAATTTTTCTCTATTACCCAAACTTAACAAGTTGTTTTTTGCACATGGGACATCTGATCCTAAGAAAATTATTTGTAACCCCCTAATAAACATGCAAATTCATTATATATATATATATATATATATATATAAAATTGTACTTATATAATATTGAAATATGTCAAATATATCCATAAGGGCAAATAAATCAAACAACATATTTTCCTTTACAAACCAAACAAGTGCAAGATTTATTCCTTTTTTTCTATCTTTTCCTCCCTACTTCCAAACACACATAAGGAAAGATATCCTCTTCTCTTTCCTTTCTGTTCCCTCCCCTCCAGTCAACCAAACACGATGTATTATTATTTATATACTATCTAGAAAAATACAAGAAAATGAAGAAATAAATACCCCCCACTCCCCTATCTCCCTCATACGGATACCAAAAGCAATGCTAATTAGAATTTAAAATTTCATTATTGTAATTTTATTATTATTGAGGATCATTTGGGATAATGTTTAAGGTTTAAATTAGTTTCCTTATAAATATTTGATTTGACAAATGAAATTTGATGTTGGAATTTTCCAATAGTTGACAGTTGATTCTTGGAAACCTAGGTGCTGATTCCTAGGTTTTTCCTACTTGGTGCTGATTCCAAGAAATCTAGATTCTGATTCCTAGGGTCTATCCTTTCTTTTCTGTTAATTGTTTTTCCCCAGTTTTTCCTTTTTGCACTTGTCTAGCATCACTCCCCAAATGAGACCACTAGTTCTAGACCAACTTAGGTTCCAAACCAGTGTCAAACTCTATTTCTGAATAATGCGTTCAAAAGATATCCAAAAAATCAGTATAATGCAAAACAAAATAAGACTCTAGCTCTGATCTTGATCATGAATTACATCGCCGGAGGAATTTAAAAGAGATTACTTTCCTATTCTTCTGTTATTGTCCTAACAATGGAACAGCTATTTTAATGTCATTGTAGCCTACAAAGATGAAGCTGACTTCCCAGAAAACCATGACAAGCTTATTTGCATGCCAAGTGGCTCAAATAAAATTCATAAACCAATGTCTATAATAATACAATGTAGAGCTCTGGCACTTAAAGCATATAAATATTTTGATAAGTAATAAAATTTTATAAAAGAGCACACTTAAAGCATGTAATGCCAAGCTGCTGAGAAATAAAACAAAGCCAGAGAATGAGTATTAAATGCTTAAACTTCTAGTATAGTTCCACACATTGGCATGAATAAAAATTACCTGACGAACTACAAGCTTTGGTGCACAAATCTTAGGAATCACTATATCCCTTCGCAAAGGCCTACCAGTGTCATCTTTCCTCTCTGGTTCTTCCCCACATTGCCCGTACTCATTTCCACCTGCATCAATTTCCCACACATCAACAGAATACCACTAATCCTCACTCATTGAGACAACAAAGCAAAAATAAAGAAACCATACTTATGTGTATCTTGTTATTTTCCAAAATGTCACAAAGAAAATGCCAACTTAGCTAATTTAATGCACTCAGGCCTCAGCTAAGTTGATTGAACCCTTTTTTAATTATAAATTATGAAAAATCTAAATCCCCAATGTTTTAACTACGTTTCTTTTTTTAATCTCAATAAAGTAAAGAAATAAGCAAGATAAACAAAGCTTAGTTAAATTACCCCAGGCATAAGCTCGGCCTTGTTCATCCACAGCCAAACAGTGCCACCCACCAATGGCCGCCTAGAACAAATCAAAACACCCAAAATGGAAATATTACACCAACAAAAACCAATCTTTCCACATTTAAACTCAAAGCAATAGTGATCAAAATTACAACAATTACCTGAACAATTTTAACATTGGCTAGTGCTTTAACCTGGCTCGGAATGTTCTCAGTCTTGGTCTCTGGTGGGTGCCCCAATGTTCCTCTTTGGTTCCACCCCCACGTGAACAACTAACAACCACCGAATCCAACCCAACAAAACAAAAATCAATAATAGTAGTAGATGTTAGAGATATACACTGATTCATAACCCAATTACATTGTAAGATACAACAAAATCACTTTATATTAATGTTATATTTATTATAAATTTGGAACATATTCAATTAATGACTAATTTAATCATCACTTGTGCAATAATATTGAACAAAGCTAACTAAATAAATCAAATTAAAATATATTTATAAGCTATTTATATTTTTCCTCTCATCATATTACCCAATGAACCTCATCTCAATGCCAATGGTATCATCATTTTGCAAAATCATGTCATCATTGAAGTCTTATTCTTCTTCTTCTTCTTCATCATCTCATACATTTACTATCTTTTATTTTTCCTCTAAAATCTCAATTTAAACCCACCTATCAAAGTATCATCCGATACATAAAAATATTCAATTATGTGTTGTACAATTCATGAGTATAGTGGATACGTACCTACAATACGATACTTTCTTAGTTTGATTGGATTCGTATCGTTCGATACTAACAAATATAGTCTTAAATGCAAGAACTCATTACAAGGAAATGAGGCAGAGGTAGAGATAATTGGGCTTAACCATTTAAGATACACAATACAACAATTTTCTAGCGTAGTTGTTGTAGTAGTAGTAGAAGGAATGAGTTTAGAAGAGATAGAGAATATAATGAAGTGAAATAGAAGGAGCGGACCTTTCCGTCGTCGCAAATGGCGAGGGAGTTGCGGCTGCCAGCAACGACGGAGCGGACGGAGTAGGAATCCAGGGCTTTGATGGAATACGCCCATTCTTTCTCTTCGTTGTTCCCTATTCCCAATTGCCCATCCTCTCCTGACCCCCAAGCGATGATAGCGGAGGTGTTGGAGGCCATTTGAGGGGAAGAGTGCTTGAAGTTGAAGCAGGTACTCAAGAATCAAGTGTGAGGGTGGGCGGCGAGTGGCTGTGTTGTCTACTTGTCTGTGTCTCTGTGTCCCTTTTTTTTTTTTTTAATAGCTTTTTGTGTATATGATAATGATATGATATGGGAGAAGATAAAAGTCACTTTCTACTTTGTATTGCTCTTGAGAGAGTGGGGGAAAATTGCGAACCCGGTTCGAAAATTTGTGCTCAGCCAGTTTTGGTTTAGTGGATGAGAATTTTTTTTCCATATAACTTTATTATTAGAAGAATTTTGTTAATTGACCAGCTGGAAAAGAAAGTGGAAAACTAGCGTCTCGAGTTTTTAAAACTCGAGTTCAATAGCAAATCGAGTTTTAAAAACTCGAGTTCCAGACTTCTGACTCACTAATGTGGACGAAAATTCCACGTGGAACTCGAGTCTTAGAGACTCGAGTTCCGATGGGTACTCATACATGAAGACGAACAAATCCACGGAGATAAAGAAAAAACAGAAGAAGAAAACATGGAGAAGAAGAAAAAAAAGAAGAAGACCAGATCGCCCACCAGCACCAGATCGCTCTGTTCTTCTTCCTTCTTCTCCAACCAAATCGTCTTCTTTGGCACTGCACCAGATCACCCACCTAGATCGCTTTGTTCTTCTTCCTTCTTCTCCAACTAGATTGGCGCTACGTTCTACAGGTTTTGTTTTTCTTCTAGTCCGAAAAAATCTAGTTTGTAAGACTCAATTTTGGTTTTTAGAACTCGAGTCTTATAGACTCGAGATCTATGTGGCTAAATTGCCACACGGCAGCAGTAGAACTCGAGTTTGAAAGCATCGATTTTCGTCATCGATCTCGAGTTTAAAAAACTCGAGATGCTATTTTCCATTATCATTTCACACGGTAGTTAACTTACTATATACAACCTCTTCACACTATTAGTCTGCAAATTCCCCCAGTGGATGATAATGTCATAGTGATGATTGATGGGGAGTGGAGACTTGGTTTGGCATACGGCGACGTATGCTGTAAAGGGTTTTATCTAGTAATAAAAAAAAGTATTTGCCAATTGGATAAGCCTAGGCAAACAATTTCACAACAAAAAAATTAGATAAAAAACTATTAATGGTAGGTAAAAAATTAAGTCAGCAGTGAGTCCAAATAAGAATTAGTAATAAATTACCATCTAAGTTTTGTAGTGAAATTTTTTAGAATACATGCATGAATGAAATCTCATAATAAGAATGTTAATATTCAAAACGTTGGTTAATATAACATACCACTTAACCCTATTAAATTTTATTATATATATATATATATATAACCAAAACCTTTGAAATTTTTACAATTTTTCACGTTAGCATAATATTTAAATAAAATTATCATATAATTTAAATAAAATTATTTTTGTTTAGTCCAAATTTAAGAAGGAATAAAACTCTATCTCTCTAACAAGTCATTATTATATTTTTTTTAAACAAAATTTTTTTTTTTTTTTAAGAAGACATGCTACTACGAAAAGAGAATACTACAAGCTATTTTGCTACTACTAAAACATAAAAACCCTAGAACTCTTCCCTTTCCTAAAGAACCTATGTAGGGCATCTGTTTCAACCTGATGGAGAAACCTTCGCAGAATATGCATGGAACAACTATTCACCAACAAGACACTTGATGCTAACCAAGCTATAAGGCACAAGAAAGTGCAAGACCTCCTATCTGATACTCATCAAAGCAGCGAGGCAATAGATATTGGGAGAGCTGCTTTCAAGACCACACTTAATCTATTATCAAACACCATTTTTTCGGTGGATTTGGCTAACCCCAATTCTGACACAGCTATTAATGGACTTTGACGCATGTTTGAAGAACTCACCATCCATTGAATAAAAAATCGTTTATTTGATGGTTCTTCATTTTTTTTTTTTCTTTTTCTTTTGATTTTGTAGGTTTCCTAAGAACACAACCTAGCAGGTAAGAGAATTAGTAGTTGTTTTTATCTAATTTTTCTTTTAGGTGCAATAATGTTTTACAGTATTCCTCACTTAATGTCACATATAATCTAGTATATAGAGTACATAATCTCTGTTTTCTAATTCTTTAGTTTGATCTCAAAAGCATGTGCCTGTTTATGATTCCTTTTTGTGGTAATAAGTTTCCACAATTTATGTTAGAATATCCTCCTTCCTTCGTTGTAAGTATCGAATTAAAAAAAAAAAAAATCGTTTAAACCAAAATTTTTACTTATCAATTTTTATGTTAGAATATATTCATGAACTTTGAGGTTTGTAAGATTTATTGTTGAAGTTTGTGAAAGTATGTGGTTATGATTTTTTTTTATTGCATTTTTGTAGATTCTAATTTTGATTTAAATTATGAAATATGTTATCAGTAACTCTTCTTATCTTTTTTTCTTTTCTTTTTTCCTTTTTTTGTTAAATATGGTCATCAAACAAGTTATGATTAATTGATTAATGATCAATGTGATTGACCAGAATTTTATATTACTTTATTGTCAATTCACTAATATCAGAGATTCTCTCTCTCAAAAGAAGAAGAAGAAGAAGAATAGGTTAATTCAGTTTCATTTTTTTTAAAAAAAAGCAATGTATAGATCTTATGAAGTTAGTCATGAAACTATTATGCACCTCTCTACAAGGTAATATATGGACTTAACTGAAAATTTACATAATTAATAATGTAATTTTTTAAAGTAGTGAGGTAGCTACTTTTGTGTGGGAACTACATAAGTATCTAGCTTCATTTTCTCCTTGAGGGCTTTGATTATGGTTCTTTTTGTTGACTTTGGTGTTTCTTTGAATTTTGGTTCTTTTACAAAATGGCCATCAATTTTTGGATTATTTATTTGTTTTTATTGGTAATACGAGTTCCTACTACTTAGAATGGTTCACATCCCCATGGTAAGGTCGTTTCTACTCACTTGGTAGGGATTAAAAGCTCTTTGTTGTTTTACATAGACTTACCAATGTTAGTTGGCCTATTTTGAAAGACCTTTTAGTCAATTTGTAATATATTATGTTATTTGTTTGTTGGGCCAAGCTTGGTTTTGATGTAGGTAACGCAGCTGGACTTTTTTTTTTGTTTTTTTTATAGAAAGTTTCAACCTATGGCGTCCGCTCCTAATGATAGCTCAACACAGTTGGACTTGAATTTGAATCTAAGGGTATAATTCCTATTCAAGAACTTCAACTTAATCTATCCAATGAATTTGACTTATGTTGTCTACATTTAAAAAAAAAAAAAAAAAATACAAGGATAGTAATGCCTAATGATTTGTTAAGTCACTGAGGGAGCAAAGGAAAATGCAATCTTCTAATCTTAATGCTATTAGTTTTCTATTTGTATTCAATTTAAAGATGTCCATTTCAAAATTTTATCAAGGATATGTGCGTGAGAACCCAAAAACGGATGATTTTATTGATGATAATTCAAGAATCTCATTTGGTCACCGTTTGATAGTTATATTAGATGAAATTTATGAGGCACGCCATGTGTCATCTTGCTATTTACTCATTGTTGGATTTTTTTTTTTCAGAGTCAATAGTTTTTCCGTGCATTGCACGGGTTAGCGACTAGTTTACAACAATAATACATTTGTTTTGCTTTGTTTTATCTTTCATTAGTAGCCAATCATATCATTGTAGGAAGTATTTGTTAAAACTTTTGATTAGATAATAAATCTGAAAATTTTAGTATATTATCATATCATCATATACTATATAATAAAAGTTGGGCTTAAAAACCATGGTTGTATCAAGTGGTTTCACCAAATTGCAGGAATTTTTAAAATTTTTTTATTAAAAATAGATATAGTTATTTTTGTTCTTATCTTCTTCTCCTATAATTTCTAAATTGATAAAATTTTTAATTGAATACAATCCAAATTCTTCATCTAATCCTTTTATTATTAATTTATCTATAATTTCTAAATTAATAAAAATCTTAATTTTATTATCATCCAAATTCTAATCCTTTTATTATTAATTTATTTTTTATTTAAATTATATTACTACACATCAATAAAATTCTTAATTTGATCACAATCCAAATATTTCATCTAATCCTTTTATTATTAATAACAAAGTAACATTGTTACTTTGTTTTTTCTTTGGATTTCCTCTTCACGCGCCACTTATTTTTTAAATTTAGATTTTAGCCTCACACCTCCACAAGTTAGAATAATATTAGACTATTTGTTCATATCAAGTTGGTCCATATCTTTTATATCATATCTCAATTTAGTCCCAAACCTTTCAATTATGTCAAATTGGTCCCTAACTTTTTTAGTACTATGTTAATTTAGTCTCTTCTATTATTACTTAGATAAAAAAAACTAATGTGTTAAACTGAACAATAAAAATTTATTTTTCATGTCATATAAACTACCAACTATACTGCCACATTAGTTAAAAAAATTAAATTAGAATCTGCGCATGTGAGATGAGTTTGGGGAATCAAAACAATCATACACTGCTAAGAGTGCGCCTATAGCATGCTAAGTACCAGTGCTCAGACAAGATAGACAAAGAGAAGGTCTATTTCAAATTTCAATTGCCTTTGATAGACCATTGGCTCTTGTGAAAGAATTTCTGAACCCACCAACTTGGATGTGTTGCAGCGAATAACATGCAATAGCAAGACTTATTAACACACCAACCCAGCTGTCCTTTAGAGTCCATTTGGTTGGAGGAGTGGAAAAGTGAAACGATAGAAAATTAGTGGGAGAATGGAAAAATGAGAGGATAGAAAAGATTTGGTTTTTCCTCATGTGTGTTTGGTTAGAGGGGTGGAAAAGTGGAAGGGTAGAAAACTTTTTTGTTTGGTTAGAGAGAAAAAGGGGAGGATGGAAAATGTAGTTTATATAAATTGACTATTATGTCTGTGTTATATAATATATAAGAAATAGATATATTTACACTTATTAAATAATATAAAAATTAACACAAATACATGTAAATTTATATTAATTATTTTATTATTATAATAATTTAAAATTTATGGCTCCTGCTTATTGCCTAGGAAGACAATTAGGGGTGTTCGCGGTGTGGTGCAGTGCGATTTTGAGCCACTTTTAGCACCGCACTTTGCAGTGTGGTTTAGCTAAAATCATAACCACACCGCATCTCATTTTTGTGGTCACATGTGTGATACTATGTATAAGATGCGGTTTGAAATCGATATATTTTTCAAATTTTGGGTTTTTTTCTACTCAGCCAAAAACTATTTTTTCCCCTTTTTTTGGGTCAAGTTTTAAATTATTGAGCTAGTTTTCTTTATTTTGGATTGACTTTTCTAGTCAACACTTGCTAGGGTTATTAAACTTTTTTTTTTTTTTGGGGAAAATTAGGATTATTAAACTATTAATAATATATTTAATATTAAAAATAAATAAATATATTAATATAAAGAGAGGATGCGGTGCAGTGCGGTTTATGCGGTTTTCTTATTATAAAACCGCAAACCGCACTACACCATGCGGTGTGGTGCGATACGGTACACTATTACTTGCGGTACAGTGCAGTTATGCCATTTTGCGGGCGGTTTTGGTGCGGTTTTTGCGATTTGTACGGTTTGGTGAACACCCCTAGAGACAATTTCCAAAAAAAAAAAAAAAACAACAGAATGACATAACAAACAACTATTGGCTTGCACTTTTTGTGTCTATTGTTTAGTTATATTATATACGTGCTGTGTGAAGACCTCTGGGAATAATGGAAAAAAAAAAATTTATTATTCACAGGTGAGATGAATAAAGTGAAAGGTAGATGAGATGAATAAAATGAGGGTATTTATGTAAAGCACATCATTCAGCACGGTTTCCTCCCCATTTTCCTCCCAAATTGGGAGGATAAAAAAATGTGGGCACAGAGGGAAAATTTTCCTCCCTATTTTTTGTCTCTCTTGTTTTCTCTTCTGAACCAAACAATGGAAAATTTCATTTTCCATCCTATTTCCTTCTCCCAATTTTCCATCCTCCTTATTTTCACCCCAACCAAACAGTCCTTCTGTTTGGTTGAAGGGGTGGAAAAGTGAGAGGATAGAAAATTGTGGGAGAATAGAAAATATTTTAATTTCTCTCCTTTTTATTTGGTTAGGAGTGGAAAAGTGGAGGGATGGAAAAAGTGAGTTTATATAAATTTACTCATACACCCTTGTTAAAAAATGATGGCCAATTAATACAAAAAAGTGACAAATAACCAAAAAAAAAAAAAGCAATCACCCAATTTATTAAAAAAATAAAAAAATCATGTCTAGTTAAACCCAAAAAAAAAAAAAAAGGCAACGTCCAGGGAAGGAATAAAAAAAAGAAAAAAAAAAGGGGGGGGGGGGGGAAGGCAACGTGCCCAGCACACACAAAAAAATAAAATAAAATAAACTGAACCATGGCCATTTTTGTCCATTAAGCAGTCTCATTTTCTCCCTTCAATTTTCTCTCCATTTAGGGAGAAAACTTTTTGGTGATCCCGAGGAGAAAATACGTGGAGCCCACCATTTATTTTCTTCTTCCTCACTCAACCAAACACACTTAAAAAAGTTTTTCTTCCAATTTTCTCTCCAAAGTTTTTCGTCTATCTTATTTCACCTCCAAACAAACACACCCTTATGGTGTCTACAAATAAACTAGGGGCTACCACCATCAGAAGAATTAAAGTGCTTGGATGTTCAAGGCAATCTGCGGTTCAATCATTAAGGGCCTGTTTGAATTGAAGAGGGAGGGAGGAGATGTGGAGGAAAGTAAAGTATAGTTGGCTAAAAATAGGCTAATTTTGGGTCAATTTTATTCTACTCTACTTTACTTCCCATTTCTCTCTCTCAATCCAAACAGACCATAAATATACTTAGACATGATTTTGTTATTATTTTGTATACCGTATATTACATGTTTATGATATGGGTTCCAATGATGATATGTTGTTACACATTTATAATTAATATGGCTAGACATGATTTTATCAAATAAAAATCACCCAAAATGATCATTTTTGCATGATTACATGTTAATTATAGTACAAAAAAATTATCACAATTAATATTTATCTTTACAAAAAATTAAAAATACATTGTTTGTTTTATGTAGTTTTGTACACTATTGAATTCCAAAAAAGAGGATTGCCCCATACACATATTTTGATTAGCTATACCATGACACAAATATCCTTCACCAAGTGACATTGATAGAGCTATATCGACAGAAATTCCAAACAAAAACACATACCCTATTGCATATGAGCCATAGCTCAATTCATGATGCATGGACCATGTGGCACAACAAATAAAACTCAGCCTATATGGTTAATGGCTCTTGCACTAAAAAAATTCCGAAGAATTTTTACAACAAGGTGACAATTGATGTTAATGGATTTCCAATTTATAGAAAAAGAGATGATGAAAGATTTGTATAAAAAGGAGATGTCAAACTAGATAACGGTTATGTTGTTCCTCACAATATCAATATTTTGGTAAAATATCAAGCTCATATAAATGTTGAGTGGTGCAATTGATCTAAAGCAATTAATATCTCTTCAAGTATATAAACAAAGGCCCTGATAGAGCTACAATGTTGGTATAAGAAAACGTAACAAGAAATGAAATATCCGGATTGAAATAAATCACTGATCTTAATGAAATCAAGAGTTACTTAGATAGGTTCAAAAATCGGAACAAAGGTTCTTATTCCTTGAATAGTTCTATCTCCTACAGAATCAAAGTGGCTATCCATCCTAAAAGGAAAACAATTTACTTTAAAGATCTGTTATGCTAACAATCAACAAAAGTCAAGAAAAAACTCTAAACAATGTTGGCCTCTACTTGCCAAGTCCAGTGTTCCACCACAACCAATAGTACTTTACTTTGTCTCAAGTAACAAGCCTTGAAGAACTAAAGATTTTAATAAAGAACAATAACAAACAAGAACAAGGATACACTAAAAATATATCGTACAAAGAAGTATTCAACAATCTCCCAAAAGTAAAAACAACTTCTAACATTTTTTTTCGCATTAATATTGTCGTAGATACAAAATTCAGATGAAAACAATTTGATACATGTAACTACAAGTCTTATTAGGGCACAATTGGTATGTTAAAAGATAATAATTTTCTATTGAGGTGTTATCATTTTATATTTGATGGTTGTTATACCAATACAATTTATTTATTTGGTTATTGTAATAATTTTTTATTTTGTTATTGTTTCTCAGATAAAATATATATTCTATAAGTTTATAATAAAACCGTATAACGCACAGACCTTTAACTAGTATATATAGTATGTAATTTCAAAACGGTGCACCGGTACACTCTAATATTGAAATATTCCGTTCTAATAGCTAATTTAGAACAGTTTCCAAAATGGAATTCCATACAATTACACAATTACAGTGATCAATAAGTTGTCAAAGTTGACCCCTTTATAAATAAATAAAAATTGAGCGGCCACTGTTCTCTTACCCAACAAGTAGAAATTTCCTCACTTGTTGAAATGGATGTTGAAATAATTGTTCCTTTGATTAAAAACCTTTCCTGTGACAACCTTATGTTAGATCCTCCACTCATTGACTGTAGGACCTTCTGAGGGCATTCCCTAATGCAACAGTGGAGGTTGAATCAAATCTCCCATGCAACAGTGGAGCTTGGATCACATCTTCTACTGGGAGGCTAACCACTGCAAGGATGCTTGGCGAAAATTGGATCTTTGCAATCCATTGGATCTTTGGTTAACCCACTGCCGGTGGTGGAGTCTTTGCAGGGCTAAGCCATTTTGTAATAAACTAATTTGCTTTTAATTTATATATTCTCCCGTTTTCCATTAAAATAATAATAATAAAAGAAATCACTATATAAAATTCTCCGGTAAAAAAAAAAATACCTACACACTACAATTGTTAGAAAAATATATCTATTGATTTTTGTTTCCGATAAAAATAATAGATTCGGCTGCGTTCAAGTTGACAAGGACACGGCCCAACCACCAAAATGTCAATGACAAGCCGAGCATAGAATTCCAAACCAAGCAAAGACGGAATAAGATTCGCTCTATTTGCCGAATGCTGCTCATTCATTGGTCTTATGATGATCCATTAGGAATAGTCGAATACTCTATAGGAAGCTGGGTAATTTCTTACTTTTATTTTCTTTGCGCCATTAGTACCACGCACAAAAGCTAAAAATTCAGTTCAATTTTATCACCATATATGGCTTTAAAAGAAACCAATCAAGGAAGCCATAATTAACATTGCAAAGGTGGGTAAGTGCCGGATCCAAGAAGATCAAGAGTCTTGGGAATGATCGCAAAGGTTTAGCTTTATTGCTCAGACACAACGAACCGTGTTTGATTGGAGTTAAATCCAACTTGGAAAGAAAAAGAAAGCACAATCACAAAAATGCAAGAACATAAATAACCATCAGATCAAAACTACCATGCAATTGATGCTTCAAAGGCATCAATTTCAGCACTAAATCACATTCCACATCACTCCAAACACCAAACCATATTCTTCTCATCAATAATAAAAAGCACATTCATATCTTTCAGAACAATTCAATCAGGTGCTTCTATAAACACCCAAGGACCCTCAGTTCATTGAGAAATTCTGCTACAACAACCCACATACCATCTATGTAAGTAGTCTCGAGATTTAAAAGTACAGAGTACATCCTACGAACTTATCACTGCTGCTGAGGTGGCTGACCCTCGCCTGACTCACGCTTAGATGCTTCTTTGATCTCATCCCCAGCATCATCCTAAATTAACACAACAAAATACATTAGGCAAGGAACTGGAGGAGAAAAAATCCCAATGATAAAAATACAACTTGGATCGATGTGATGTGACCTGAATCACCAACCCAACCAGAACAATTTGATAGTGTCGTTTTTTTATGAAGGCTGATCCCAAGAGAGTCTATTGGTTTGTAATATTATTTGGGTTAAACCTCATAAAGATGCTTTTCTAGTGTCAAATCAACCAATCCCAGACCAGCTTACATTTTATAAATAGCAGATGCAGAACACATAAGGGGAATAAAAGAATTTAATGCACAAAAAATAAGCCAGAGGAAATGAAGGATATGTAGGTTTCGTAATATTTGTTTAGGATGATGACCTAGTAACATCAAACATTTCAGCCTACACACAGACACATGCAGGGGGGAGAGAGAGAGAGAGAGAGAGAGAGACCGTGATGTCAGAAGTCCACAAAGTCAAATTGTCTCGGAGAAGTTGCATGATCAAGGTACTGTCCTTGTAGGACTCCTCACCCAATGTATCCAACTCAGATATAGCCTCATCAAAAGCCTGCCAAATGTAAGCAAAGGGTATAGAGAGTGAGCAAGCAAGAGAGAAAAGAGAGAGAACAATTGCATAGCAACTATCAACCTTGCAACCTTGCAGTCGATTTAATACTTTTCTGATACTTACTTCATGTCAAGATTTTGGCAAGACTTCAGCCGGACAAATCAGAAACTTTATAAATGGAATTCAACTTAAAAAAGAAAAATGCCACAACAGAGACATAAAAAGCTCACACCCTTAATGATAAGCAACAGCCAAAACAGTATCCCTATCATAATGATAACACACTAGAACTCAAATGTTGAAACCATGACACTAAACTCTGCACAAAGTATATCAGTTGAATATATTATGAAGATCACTCAGAGAGAGTTTTTTTTTTTTTTTTTTGGGAGGGGGGGGGGGGGGTGGGGTGGGGGTGGTGATGGAGGTGGGGAGAGTGAAAGAGATGATTAACACCCAACCCCATTGGTTAGATCAATTCCTTCATAACAAGTACTCAATGAATTATTCCAAAACCAAATCGAGTTTTGCATATGTGGTATTAGATTAACGCACACGCAACAACAAATGGATAAGAAACCCAAAAAACTACTAACAAGCAATATGTATCACATCCATACACATGGGCGCACACATTAAACTCAAGCAATGGACCAACACCTACAGAATTAATAAGTAATTTGTACCAGTTTGATAATATGTCCACCACAAGGACATAAACATATTATAATTCAAGCGATGAAACCATGACCCCATGTGTCAGCGTATTAAATTCACACAGATCACCAATAACGAAGAATAAAAAAGAAAAAATAAACATCCATAATATGGTCTTCAAATGAATCAAATTACAGCCAACAGCTTTAAGATTCAAATACAAATACAGCACTAAATATAAACCAAGAAGGGTCAAAATAATCATTAAAAAATCATCAGTCACCATGAGATATTAAAAAGCACCTTTTTTTTCTCCCTAAAATCAGCTTGCTACCAACCCCACCCTCCCCACACAAAAAAGAAGGAAAGAAGGTACAAAAATATAACTGCTTATCCATGATGAAAGGAATTACTATTAAAATTTCAGGATACTCTGGGGAAATAGTAACCCAAAAGAAACTCAGAAAATAATTTTACCATTAGAACAGTCTAATCTGGTTCCTAGATTGCTATGCATTAGAAATCGACTCGAACCAAACAGAAATGGTCAGGCTACTTAAAAAAAATAACAAATCATGCCCATAAATAAATAAACAATTGCAACATACTACAGTCACAATGAAACAAGTAAAAGCAGTCAAGTAAAAATACCTGCTTTGCAAGATTGCAAGCACGATCAGGTGAGTTAAGGATTTCATAGTAGAACACAGAGAAGTTAAGAGCAAGACCCAGCCTTATTGGGTGAGTAGGAGGAAGTTCAGCCAAAGCAATATCCTGCTTAAAGAACGCAAAGCAAGCTCAAAAATCACTATCACAGAAAAGTCCCAACTTCAAACCCAGTAAATGAATTACAGAGGAGTATTGAAAATAACAACCTCATACACCATACACCTACCTGTGCAGACTTGTAAGCCAACAAGGTGCTCTCAGCAGCTTCCTTCCTCTCAGCACCAGTCTTAAACTCAGCCAAGTACCTGTGGTAATCACCCTTCATCTTGAGATAAAACACCTTCGACTCAGCAGCTGAGGCCGATGGAATGAGATGCGTCTCAAGAAGGCCTAAAATACCGTCACAGATCTTGCTCAGCTCATTCTCAATCTTGCCCCTGTACTCCTTGATGATCACAACATGATCCTCATTTCCCCTACTCTCCTCCTTCTGCTCAATGGAAGAGATGATCCTCCATGAAGCCCTCCTGGCTCCAATCACGTTCTTGTAAGCCACAGAGAGGAGGTTCCTTTCCTCCACAGTCAACTCCTCAACATCCACTGTCTTTGCAACTTTCTCCATGAACTCAACCATTTCCTCATAGCGCTCAGCCTGCTCGGCTAACTTGGCCATATAGACATTCTCCTCACGTGAAGAGTCAGTTGCTGACATCTTTGCTACAACAATAGAAATTACTGCGAGTCCACAAATCAATTCAATACAAATCTTATTAATCTCTTGACCTATATCATATATCATATCACAAACCCCAAAATCAAACATAAATATCTACTAAACAAACATTGTAAATAACCCACTCCCCAAAAAAAAACCATCTTTGAAATATTAGGAAGCACAAATTGGAATCTGATTATTAAAACTGTTCTGATCTACAGAGAAATTCAACACGACCCTAACTTGCAGACATGAATTAAAAAAAAAAAAACTGAGGATAATTAATTAATTATCTGTTTTCTGAATATCCAAAAACTACAAATTCCCAATCACTATTTAATATACATTGATTAACACTACAAATACATATTTCGCATTAGGCACAGTAAAAATAAATCTTTGTTGTTTTCCTACCCTAATGGCTAATATTTTCTCAGCTACTAAACAGATCAAATCACACTCTCGTCACGTTACGAATTAAGCATCACAGAGCTGTTTTACACTCACTTCAGTAAAGTTGATCACAGTTTTTCAGTCTCACACAACAATAAAACCAAGGTTCAAATACAAAGGCCGATCATTTCCATTTTCCGACACTTTCTCGCAAACCAAACAAATTCATAAATATAAAACAACAAAACAGCATTAAAAAAAAAAGCCCAATCTAGCAGATCCAATCAAAAAAAAAAAAAAAAAAAAAAAAAAAAAACAGAAATTTAATCAAACCAAACAGCAGCCCTAGATCTCAAGGATCAAGATCAACACGAACCTAGAAAAACAAAAAAAATCGAGTAGATCTAAGAAAAAGCCTCGAAACCCTAACCCTAGATAGTAGACAAGGAAAGCAATCAGCGAGTGAAGAAAAGAGCGTACCTCTCTGATTGGCGAAGAAACTGAAATTCCTCTCTCTCTGTGTGTGAGTGCGTGTAAGAGAAAGAAATGAAGTGTGAGAACAGAAATGGAAAAGGGTGCCCTTAAAATAAATACCAAAAAAAAAAAAGCTGAGAGAGAGAAAGAGAGAGTGGGTCCAATGAGAACGTGACACGTGGTGAGGAGCGGAGAATCCGTGGGAGAGAGAGTGTCTCTGTGTGTGTGTCACGCTGGCGTTGACGGTCAACGGGATTAATGTGGGTCCTACAATCCGTAACCGGTAACACCTCCAAATCATTGTGTTTGTGTAGCGTTTTTTTTCCATGGGAAAGAGTGGCCTTGACTCACGGTTTTTTATATCTTCTTTTCCTGTGTAAAAATTTAACGGAAATGCTGCCAATTTCACGCGCCGGCTATGGATCTTTATTGTTGCTGTTGCCGTTTTTTATTTTATTTAGTCCGTTATAACTTACAATGCCCTAACTTTGATCTATTTTTTCCCTTTAAGTATAAAATATTTACCATTTAGGGGTGTTCATTGCAAATAAGGGTTTCCACTGGTTGAACCAGCATGAGTTTTTGCCCTAAATTTTTTTGTCACTCAATCGAGTTAACCTAATGGCAGCATTTTGGAGAGGAGGCCAACTGATGCCAATCGACCAACAATCCCTAAATTTTTTTGTCACTCAATCGAGTTAACCTGATGGCATCAATTTGGAGAGGAGGCCAACTGATGCCGATTGACCAACAATGAGTATTAGTTGCTCGGGCGATCAGTTTTCACAGTTGGATTTTTTGAGTTATTGATTGAATATCTCGATGGTGGAACAATGAATCAATATGTAGTGAAACGACAAAGATGGAAGGGGGAAAGATCATTCTAGTGATAATAAACTTCGGTTAGTTCGATTTTGATGGGTTAAGAATCCAATGACCTGAGACTTGAACTAAAAACTAGTTTTTTTTCAAGACCCAATACTTGCTTCTCGACTACCTATGCAATCAAAGCCGACAACGAGTCACCAAGTCGGTCAGAGTCGATTGGGTTTTGAGGGTCTGTGGATAGCCCTAGTTGCAAATACTCTTGTAGGCTGTGAATGATATTTACTTAATAACGATATAAATTAACATCAAATTAAGGTGTTGATTAAAATTGTATAGTTAATAATGCACATTACAAATTTCCCTATAATTTAGGATAGATGATTATAATTAATCCTTATTTCTATTTGATAGTTTCCTCTAAATTTTTATTTTAATAATAAGAAAAACTAGAGTGTTGATTACAATATTTCTATCTCTATTTGTTAGTTTCCTCCGAACAAAATTGGAAGATACTCTTTTCAATTTATTAATAAAGAGGAGTAATTCTGAATATTATTCACATGAATTTTTTTATTATATGAGCATTTTTTTACCTAATATGAGAATTTAATTAAAAGAGGATGTGTGTTTATAGAATTTGAGCTATTTTGGAAGTTAGAATACTCCTTGTAAGGTGAGCTTGGAATTAACATATAAACATCATCAAATCATCTCATTCAATTCACTTACTTAATCAAGAAAACAAGAAAAAAGTTCTAGCCGGTTGGTTGAGTCTTTTACGCTAATATGAGAGTGAGAATACATGCTTAAAAGTGTCTAAATTATCTTGGAGGTTAGAGTACTCCTCCTTTTGATGTGGGCTAAGACTAATAACGATGAGCCTCATACACTCCTTTCCTTCATAGAGATAGAAATCTAAATTACTACTAGAGGAAATTTTTCCATTTAGTTGGAAAGAAATTTTTATTTTTATTTTCTTATTTTGTGTGTTTTTGGTATAAAAATTAAAATCCTCCAGCTTATTGAAACTTAATCCAATTTCTATTTTAATCATTGAAATTTTAAAAAGCACATTTTTAAATAGGAAATTTAACAAATGTGAAGTTAGTCCATTTTTAGGTGGCTTTGTTCTTAGACGGCTGGGTTGGGCAACACATGGGTGTGTGTTCCCATTGGCTACAAACCAACCCCAAAGTCATGTCACGAATTGCCCAGCTATCTAAGGTCAGAGTCAATTAAGCATGCATTTAGTTAACCACATCAGCAAATATTATTGCTTAAAGGGTACAAAATGTCAAAGTTTGGTGTTATATATAATTTGTTTAGTATGGAAAAAAAATAAACTTTTTAAAATTATATTAATTAAAATAAAACTTAAACCAATGACAGGGACAAACTTATATGTTTAACTTTGCTAACTACTTTCACTAGTTTATGAATTTTAACTGGGATTTGCTTTTTTGGGGGAGGGAGGATTTTGATTTCAATTTTAAATACAAATTATAATAAAAAGGACTGGTTGAATATGATGGCAGAGGTGCGTGTCCATCTGGGTGTCTTGAAGAGCAAAGTTATGACTTGCATTTGGTATGCTTACCCACTCGTGAAATATGACTCACTTGAAAAGCATTAGAATACATGGATTCTTGACTTTGTTATTAATGTTATTACTTTTTGTGAACTTTATGGTTGATATTGTTACTCTTTACCAAAGAAAAATCAAAATAATAGTTGATATTGTTAACCAAATCATAGGTCACGCGTAGACCCGACCCATACAACATGAACATGCATGCATCATATGAAATGCAAATTGAATGAGGTTTGTTCCTAAATGTGTTGTTCATTCATTAAAAGAAATTCGGATGCCTATTGTCCATTGCAATATTTGACTGACTTATATTATTGTCTCAGTTCCTACGAGTATGAGAGACGTGGATACATTTTTGTTATGAATGTGTGGTGCTCACATTGTGGACACGTAGAATTTCTCAATAGTCATTTACATAAATTTATCTAATATATTAAAAGGGTCAAATTTAGGTAAAGTACTTATGTGTTATTTTTTAGGTTTATCTTTTAAGATTCAGTCATGTGATTATATTTAACTAAAAATACATTTCTATCTCATGAGAAAAAAGTCACATGATTGAATCTTTAAGAAGGGAATATAAAAAACGACACTTAAATATTGTACCTAATCGATATCAATAGTGATTGGAGTTACATTTGTAACTTAATGTTATGTTCATGCGGTGATATTTTATCTTTCTAAGGCAATAAAGACCCCCCATCCACACTTTGAGATAAGGAATTATTTTGTTAGGTCTTTTCGATCCTACACTGGCCAGTAATAGACCTATTTGCCTTGCTTGTAGATTAATTGCAAAGCTAATCCTTGTTCTATTGGGTTGGTGGTTGCTACCAAGCCAATTTCTTTATGCCCATCAAAGAACCTTGAGATGCTTAATTCATGAAAAAATCGATTCAAGAAATTTGAAAGAACTCATATTTACGGAATGAGGGTGACCCGTGGACAAAAAAAAAAAAAAAAACTATGTGCTAGTGAGTTAGTTGCTTTTTTTAAATGAAAAAATAAATTCAAATATTATTTAAATGAAATCACACCAAGACTTATATAATTAGGAGACTAAAATGTCTTTTTCATTTTTCTTTTTTTATAGCAAGGGGAGAGAAAGGTGTACCTTACGCTTGTACAATTCATTATTTCCACACTCAAATTACTTTTTTTTTTTAATGGGACTAAAATTACTATTAAATGTAGAGTGATGCAACAAATTTTATTACAAAGAATTCAAAAAATGATGTGTCATCATCAATTATCAATCACAATAATATAAAAAACAGATATTTAAATTTTTTTTTTTTTTTGAGAAACAAATATTTATTTATTAGATACTTGAAACTTACCAATTACATTTATTATCATATCAATTTATAAACTTTATGTGGTAAATTTTATACCAGTAGCTTTAACATTTTTTTTTTCCTTAAATATTTCCTTCATTAGCAAATAATAAAACCCATCTCACTTTCACAATAAATTAAGAGGATAATCAAGAGGAAACAAAACTGCAAAGTCACGTCATTGCATTAATGATATAATTGTATTGGCAATTAATAAGTATAATCTAATTTTGCGTCATGTGTCTCATATAATCTCATCTTTTAAATTTTTGTGTCCAGTGAGTTAATTTAATGTAAAAATTAGATTTTAATTATAGTTTAATTTCGTGCTACATGTTCCATCTAATCTAAATTTTTAAAATTTGTATACTAAATAAGTTAATTCTCTTGATTAGAATCAAAATTAGGTAATATATATATATATATATATATATATATATATATAGATATATATATATATATATATATAGATATATAACCAAAGCTTATAGAAAATTTGATTAGAATCAAAATTAAATTTTGTCTTTGTTAGCTTTTCATACAAATTAAATTGTTTAGATTTTTGCTTCTTTTTTTTTTTTTTGAACTAATGAATATACTTTTTATACCGTTTCTATTTAGATATTTTGTTTGCAAAGATCATAAACGTAACAAACTATAATTAAACTAAATGATTCCATACACCTATCCCTATTCAATTTAGGAGATACTATTGAACCAATTTATTCTTTTTTTTTTTTTTTGTATTGTATTTAATAGAATTTCACAAAGAGTTATAGTGAATTGATATTGTATATATAGTGTCCAACAGTGATTTTCAAAATTATATACACAGCAACAGTGTAATAAGAAACTTGGAGTAACTGTAGTGGGTCTTTTTTACAATGTTGGGCTGGGCTGCCTCTTGCGGTATTAGGCCTAAGTGTTCTGAGTAAGGGAATCAGGATTGGTCCAATCTGTAACTTATTTCGGTCTAGCTTGTGCACAAACTATGCCCCGTTTGCTAGACTTTGATCACAGGCTCGTGGCAGGCAAAATTGCTGCGGGTAAGTTATGGCAGACAAATATAATAAAGATAACACAAGAAATAATAGACAAAATGAATAAAAGGGAGCGACAAGAGGCACCTTGTAGGCCAAAAGTAGAGAAATAAATGGGGAATAATAATAGTGGGGTTATTGAATCAAAGAGGGAAAAATCAGTCTGCCATGCCAAGTAATGTTGCAGAGCTAAAACCAAAAAGGTAAACCACTTCCTTAATGCGACTAATCTCTAAGGGGAAAGAAATTAATTGCTTTGAGGGAATAGGCCTAAATGGTTTATGTTTAATGAGGATCCTCTGCCTTTTTTTGATAGAAAGCAGGGCTTTAGAGGGAGAGAGGGGATCAACCTATTGGTGCATGTCTGCCGTTCTATACTCCCTATTATCTATTCTTCCTAGTTTTTTCTTTCTTTCTTTTTTTCTTCCTTTTCTTTCTCGGTATTTACTTATTTTGATGCGACTCTCCTAGAGATTGCTATTACAGTGCTTTGTGATTGTCCCCTGCTGTGCATAGCAAGGCCCCTTTTTATAGTACACGCCGTGACAAGATTTTACCATTTTAGCCTTTAACAACCTTTGTATGGCCTGAGTGTCCTTGCCGACCACTTACTGGTTTGTCAATCACTCAGCCACCACCACTTACCTGTGCTGGCCATGACACTAGACAAAGAAGGCTATTTTGTTTATTTACCTACCGTGCTACAGTGTGAGTGCTCTCTCTCTTCCTATCCCTCATGGTATGCACCTAGTGGTCCCAGCTCATCCTTACTTCCTTTGGGTGGTATGTCATCCCAGCAAGACATCTCCCCCAAAGGAGCCTGAGTAAGAACCCCAAAATAGGTTTTGCCCCTCTCCCCACCGCCGGACCATGCCCTTTTACCTTTGACCCATGACCTCACCACCTCCTATATTGGCTGGGTACAGGCTGGTAATGTCTGGGCCTTGCGCGTGTTTCACTTTCATGTATATCTGAAATTTGCCTGTTGCTCATACGTCCGCTGTGGCCTGGAGGCTTGTCTGCACATCCTGCCGCCCATCCTTGGCTTTTTATGGTGTAATCCATTTTCTGGCTTCTCATTCTTTAAAGCCTGCTCTCTTTCAGGGTTGAGTCTTTACTTGGCCGTGGGCTTTTCCTCCTTCAGCCCACTCTCTTGCTATTTTCTACAGTCTTTGCGAGTCCTGCCGTACTGCTCTGCCATTCCTACTGTGGCGTTATTTGACCCAAGCCTGCTGGGATTCTTTGGACTTGTTGCTTATTCTCCCCTCAATGGCTCAGTATAGTCATTTGGGTGTCCTTAGCCCATTACTTTCCTTGGGCCCCTTTTAGCCCTTTTCCTAACTTTGCATTCTCATGAGCTTTTACTAACTCCTTTGGGCTTCCTTGGCCCAATTACCTTATCCTTCATCCTTGGAGCTCATGGACTTTCCATCAACCCCTTACTTTCCTTACTTTCATTACTTTGGGCCTGTTGTGGCCCATTCTCACTTTTCTACATCACATGCTGCCCATGGGTTTACTTCTTCTCTCTTTCCAGGTTCCTTTAGGCCCGTCTACTTCCTCAAGGCCCATTCGTTTATTTCATGAGCTTGTAATCCATTATTCTTGCCACTTGGGCTTAATGATTTTTCTATCCACTTACTAACTCATTTCTACCCATGTTGCTAAGCTTCTTCTTTCTTTTGGGCTTCTGAAAATGATCATCAACAGTAACCAATATCATTAAAATTGTAAGGAAAAATCATTTCAGTACCTCTAAATGTCCTAGTCAAACTAATGTCCTATATATTTAATAACCCAAACTAACATCAATAGCAACACTACAATTCATCATTCCCGTGCGTAAGCACAAGTTACATACTAGTATATATTAATAGCCAAATTTGAGAGAAAATCAAAATAGATTTCAAATTGGAATTCAATTAGAGTCTAATTTTGCGCCATGTTTCTCATCTAATCTAAGCTTTTAAATTTTTGTGCCAAGTAAGTTAATTCAGTGTAAAAATTGGATTTCAATTAGAGTTTAATTTTGCGTCATATGTCTCATCTAATCTAAATTTTTTTAATTTTTGTGCTAAGTGAGTTAATTCGGTGTAGCAAACGAGGAGTCCAATATAAAGAAACATAGATAATATATATATATATATATATAAACAAAGCTTAGAGAAAACTTGAATAGAATCAAAATTATATTTTGCCTTTGTTAGCTTTTCATACAAATTAAATTGTTTGGATTTTTGCTGTTATTTTTTTTCTTGAACTAATGAGTATATTTTTTATACTGATTATATTTAGATATTTTGTATGTGAAGATCTTGAATGTAACAAATTGTAATTGAGCTAAATGATTCCCCATTCAATTTAGGAGATACTGTTGAATAAATTTATTCTTTTATTTTGTGTTGTATTTAGTAGAATTTACGCACAGTGATAGTGAATTAATTTTGTATATGTAGTGTCTAATAGTGATTTTCAAAATTATATACATAATAGCAATGTAATGAAAAACTTAGCGTAACTAATATAATTAAAATTGCAATGAAAAATCATTTTAGCATCTCTAAATGTCCTGGTCAAACTAATGTCTTATGTATTTTATAGGGGGCAAAACTAGGATCAAACCCAATCTGAACAGGAATGGGCTGACAAGCAAGTCTTGTGCAATTAATTTATAGAGATGGGTTATCAAGGCCAATCCTTTAAACCTTAGTAGCTTCACTTAATGATTGTTAAAGAAAGGAAAAACCTCCCATACAATAGATTAAGAAGAAAATAATACAGTGAAGAGCAAAGATTCTGGTTCAAGGTCTTCCTCAGTTTGGCCAAGGAGAGATGATTCTTTGGACTACATGCTTCTTGACAGTACGGTTTTTAGTTCTTTTATTTACTTTCCTAGTTTTTCTCCTCCCCTTTCTTGGTGGAGCTTCGTTCATTTTTATAGTAGCCGGGGTTGCATCCCAGCCCTCCACTTGGACTACTATGGATCCCCACTTGGACACTTGTCCCATCAGTGTCTTACTAATGGTGATAGAGTAGGTTACAAGCTGTAAAGACACTGTTCATGGGTCATTATGCCATTAAATGTGGTAAGCTGAGTTGGTACAATGCATTTAATGTGAAGGTGATGGATGTTTTATCAAGAAACTTCCTCCTTCTACCACCGCGCACTCTTGGTGTAGTGGTCACTCTACAAGTATAAGTGCTTTTGGAGTATGGGGGGTAAAGGCCGGGATTCAAGTCTCCAGAAGAGAGTTTTACACACATATACACTTAAATTGGGTTAAAGTAGAATTTCTATCTTGTATTAAAAAAAAATAATAATAATAAAAAAAAAAGCTTCCTCCTTCCCTTGCCTGCATGTCTCTACTTTCTTTCTTGGCCCCCCATCTTGTTAGCTCTAGGTTGGGACCCCAATCTGCTGAAGGAAGCTTTCTCCTCGGACTTCTCAAACTTTGCACTCTTCTCGAGTTTTGGTATTTGGTTATCTCGTTTGGGCTGGACCCAATTTGATGACGAGTGACGCCCAATTGACTCCTCGAGATGTACTAATGCCACGTGCCTTTGCTCCTCGAGTTCCTCCCTCCCACATATTTAGTAACTCAAGCTAACATCAATAATACCATTATAATTTATCATTTCTATACGTAAGCACGAGTTACATACTAATTTGCTTAATGCTAGAGTAGAATTCAACTCTTCCAAGGAAGGTAGGGTTTTTGAAGGTATGTTTTATATTCATCCCATTCCGTGTCCAAAAAATAATAAAATAATGTAACAATGATTTTTATTACTATTACTATTAGATATGATCATACAAAATCCTATTGACTCAAAAACAATTACAAATAGGATATTTAATTAATTTGTAAAACAATGTTTTTCGGGAGAAAAAGAAAGAAAAGAAAATGCAAGGATGGGCTATTCCAAGTCTTGCTCAAAAGTCAATTTTGGGTATGGTAAGCACATGTTGGCTAGACTAAAGCCTAGGTCTAAAGGTAATACAAATATTTGGAAAAATAAAATGATAAACAAAATACAATAGACCCTTTATGACTTCATATAAAAAAATTAAAATAAAATAAAATAAAACTCGAAAGGGGATTCCGTTATAAAATATATATTATCAAAATTTTAAGATATATATATATATATATATATATATTTTAAGATATATATAGTTAAGAAATACAATGAAAGAGAACTATATGGACTAGGCAAGGTTCATAGAGTTTCAGCACCAAAAAAAAAAAAGCGAAAATGCACTTTTCGTCCCTATATTTTGGGTCAATTCCCATTTTGGTCCCAAAATTGATTTCTTTGCAAATTTCATCCCTAAAAAATGAAAATCGTCCTTGCCGTCAACCAACCAATGGAAATATCCTACGTGTCTAACGAATATCCACGTGTCAAGCCCACTTATTTAAATAATAATATATATTCCTACATGTCAAGCCCACTCACCCTAAAACGCACATGCCACTCACGTGAGGTCCACCTCAGTTTCCCTCGCTCCCAGCCCTTCCAGACCTCCCACGTGACCCCAATTAACCCCAACTCTCCAACTACCTCAATCATCACACACAAAAATCCCCAAATTTCACAGAAAACCCTAAAATCCTCTCGTCGTCTTCCTCAGCCCGATCCCTGAAATCTCTGAATCAAACCCAGTATGACACGAACAGACACCCTTAAAACAACGAAATCCCTAGAAAAATCAATTTCTCTTCACACTAAGAATTGAAGAAAACGAGGGAGAACGTCATGGGTTAAAGCTTCAATCCAAAATTTGTAGCAATTTCAAGATTGTAGCAGTGGCTTGAAGCTCGAAAAGGTAGCTCTGTCCACTTTATCTCTTTCTCTGTGCATGCATCTCTATCACTCTCTCTCTATGTATCTTTTGCACATTATATATGTCTCTCTCTAACTTTTTTCACACACTCAATATGCGTAGGGACCACTATTTAATTGGTTGTTTATGCCTATATCACTATTTAGATGGTTGTTTATGCCTTTATTTCGATAGCGTTGCATGTTAGGTAGGTGTTGTCTGTTTGGTGGGTGACTTGTTTTTGGCCTTTAAGGGAGCAGGGTGGTCCATGTATTCCCTCTGTTTCCATTAAGATGTAGTTTTATGAGTAGTGGTTTAATTAAATAATGTTGACTGTTTGGTTTGGTTTTTTGAGTAGTTGATTAGTTAAATAATGTTGACTATATATCTCATGCATGTAGAATGGAAGAGCTCTTTACTTTGTATGTGCATCATGGTGGGTATTTTGATGTAAATCCTCAGAAGTATTTGGGGGGTGAGGTGGGGGTAGTAGATGATTGTGATCCTGACAAATGGTCTAAGGTAGAAATTGAGTCAATCTGTAGAGAGTTTGGGTATACACATGTGAGTAGGCTGTGGTACAGAAGGCCTGGGGATAATGAGGAGGATGGGGTGTTCCAACTGATTAAGGATGATCATGATGAAGTGGCAATGACTAAGTTGGTGAGGGGTCATGGACAGATTCATGTCTATGTAGAGCACCCAGTTTATGAACCTATACTTATTAATGGTGGTAATGGTGTGCCTGTAAATATTGTTGTAGAGCCTGATCATGATGACCCTTTTGTTGTTGGTGATTCTGAGAATTGCAGCTCTAGTGAGCTTGAACGTTCTTTTGATGGTTATTATAATGGATAGGGCTATTATGCCAGTAGTGGTGATAATTTTGAGGATGATGATGACTGGTATGATGGTAATGATCATTGGGGTGATGGTGATGCTCACTGGGATGGTGGCAGTACTGGTGGCAGTGGCAGTGGTAGGGCTGGTGGCAGTGCTAATGGCAGTGCTAGTGGTAGGGATGGTGGTAGGGATGGTAGTAGGGATGGTGATGAGTTTGGAAGTGATGGTGCAAGGGATGCAGGTGATAGGAATGATGATAGTGATGATGAAGTGGAAATATTTGAGTGTAGGAGACCCTGGAAGGAACCAATTGTAAAGGAACCACAACAGGATGGGACTGTCACCACTAATAGTAATGACAGTTCTGAGGATAGTGATGTAGAAAGGGCAAGATCAATGAACCCTAACCAGAGATATGTGAGTGAAGATAATGCAAGCAGTGACAGTGAGGAGCTAATGCACATGCGTGATCAGATGGGGGATGAGGTAATGAACTCTGACTACACTACTAAGGAGCTGTTGAACCTAAGTGAGTCATCATTTGATGGTGAGGTTCAAGGTGATGGTGATAATGACAGTGAAAGTGATGTTATTGTCAATGAAACAGTTGTGAACAATGTCAGAAGAAGGAGGAAGACGTTTCCTGTGTTTAGGCCTGTGTCCAATCTTGAGGACTTGGTATTTGAGAAGCACATGTTATTTACCTCAGTTAAGTTGTTCAAGGAGGCCATTATTGAGTATGTAGTGAAAGGTGGATGAGGGGTGAAGTTTGTGAAGAATGACAAAGTTAGGGTTAGAGTCAAATGCCAACCTCCCTGTAAATTTACAGCTTACCTTGCAAAGCTGCCAAGGGAGATGAGCTGGTAGCTGAAGACTCTGGACATGGAGCACACATGCACTAGGAGCTGCAAAAACCCAAGGTGTTCTACCAACTTCCTTGCAAAGAAGTTGATGAAGAAGGTGAGGAGACAACTTGATATTAAGCTAAAGGACATTCAAGAGGTTATGCATGAGAAGTATGTTGTAAATATCAGTGCAGGAAAAGCTAGCAGGGCTAGGGAAAAGGCCCAGGAGTAATACAATCAATCAATTATGGGATTAATGTGCAGAACTGAGGAGGTCTAGCCCTGGCAGTATAGTTCTAATGAAGACACACACATTCAATGAAGGTGATTTAGCAGCTAAAATGGACTTACAGGCTGGTCTACCTTATTTTGAGAGATTGTACATATGCTGGTTTGGGTGTAAGCAGGGGTTCAGGGTAGGTTGTAGGCCAATAATTAGGTTGGATGCTTTTCACCTAAAGACCAAGATAGAGGGCCAACTGATGGTTGCAATTGCCAGAAACCCCAATGAAAAGTATTTCCCCCTAGCAGTTGTAGTGGTGGAAGTAGAAACCAAGGACTCATGGATTTGGTTTATAAATTTGCTACTAGCAGACATTGGTGATGAGAAGAGGTGGACATTCATATCAGACCAGCAAAAGGTATCACTATAGAACATACTCATTTTTTAACTTAACTACATTGAACAAGTAGTGAAATATGTATATATGCTAAACACTGTTGATTTTCTTGGCAAGGGTTGGTGTAGACATTTTCAGACAATTGGCCACAGTATGAGCACATAATTTGTTATAAACACTTGTACAACAATATGAGGAAGTAGCATCTAGGCATAATGATTAAGGAGTTGTTTTGGAAAGCAGCTAAAGCCACATATGCACATGAATTTGAAAGGATAATGAATGAGATGAAGGACATTGATGAAGGTGCATATAATTCATCGAAAGGACATACCACAATAGTATGGGCTAGACGCATGTTTAGAACTGATGCATTGAGTGACATTGTCATCAACAACATGTGTGAGAGTTTCAATAGCAGGATACTGAAATTCAGGGGGAAACCCATCATTAGCATGATATGTATATTTTTGGATTTTTGTAGGTGGAATTTGCATAGTTTGGTTAGTTATATACCTTGTTGCATGCATTAACTTATGGGTTTTTCTTGTTTGCAGTTTGAGGACATAATGTTATACCTAATGAGCAGATTCTAGCAAAACAAAAACAATAATATGAGGGTGGAATCTAAGCTCTACCCTAGAATTTGTAAAAAGTTATATAGGGAGAAGGTGGGCAGTGGTAGGTGGTTAGCTTGTTGGGCTTCTGACACCAAATTCGGGGTGAAGAATGGATTGCAGAGCTTCATTGTAAACCTGGCTAAAGAGGTGTGCAGCTATAAGAAATGGGATATCACTGGTATCCCATGTTTCCATGCAATTTCATGCATATTCTTCAACAGAGAGCAAGCTAAGAAATACACTAATGCCTACTACCACGCCAGCACGTACAAAGCATGTTATGAGCACACCATTGATCCACTTAATGGTGCCAATATGTGGACCTCAACTGGTCTCCCTCTTGTGCAGCCTCCCATAAAGAGAAGGCCACTAGGTAGGCCCAAGAAAAAGAGAATCTTAGAACCCAGTGAACCAAAGAGGGGTCACTGCAAGGGCTTGGGTATCGCCAAGAGGTGTAAGTCCTGTGGGAAGATAGGCCACAACAAAAGAAGCTATAAGGGTGAGGTTAGAGGTAATTCTTCACTGCCTAGTGCCCAAAACCAAAGGAGACATAGACTAAAGAAGGTAAAACTAATGTTTTCAAATTCTGCATGTTTTGAAATGAAAATTAATGTTCTAACCTAGTTGTATTTGCTACTGCTTGAAGACAAATGGCAATGGCCAAGAAGCAACCCAAGAGCAACCAAATGCTACAAGTATGCCATCAAGCCAGTAAGACACTAGGCCATCAAAGTTGTAACCTAGAAGCAGCCAGCAAGGCACAAGATAGGCAAACCAGTAGCCATCAATCAGCCACCCTGCAACCAGCAACCACCCTGCAACCAGCAACCCTGCAACCAGCAATCTAACCAGCACCAATCCAAGGAAGAGAAGGAAGGGGACTACAACAAATGAAACTTTGACTGCCTCAAGAAATGCATCAAAGTACAGGGAGGCATTGAGGGTTGCTAAGAGCCAGGCATCTGTGCATGGTCCAAGGGGATAGACTGGTGGACATGGCTTATTTTTTGTAATTGGCAGACATTAACTATTTTTTGGGTTTACTTTGATATTTTTGTAATTGGCAAACATTGCCTATTTTTGGATTTACTTTGGTTTAAATTCACTGCTTGAATAATGGCAGACATGGCCTATTTTTTGGTTTACTTTGTCTTAAAGTCACTGCTTGAATCATGGCAGACATTTGTAATTGCTAGAGTTAGTCTCTGTATTGCATATTTATGCAGACTTGGGATTTCACATATTTATGTCTGACCTATGTTGGGTATTACATATTTATGACTTATTAATGCAGATTTGTGTAATGCAGATTGTGTGATGCAGTTTTGTGTATTGCATATTTGTGAATTGTGAATTGCAGTATTTGTGAACTGCAGATTTGTGTAATGCAGATTTATGTTAATTGTCAATTGAATATTTGTGAATTATGAATTGCAATATTTGTGAATTGTAGATTTGTGTAATGCAGATTTATGTTAATTGTGAATTGCAAAATTGTGAATTGCAGATTTGTGTAATGCATATTTGTGAATTGTGAATTGCAATATTTGTGAACTATAGATTTGTGTAATACAGATTTATGTTAATTGTGAATTGTAGTATATGCAGAATTGTGTATTGTGAACTATAGAATGCAGATTTGTGTATTGCAGAATTTGTAGAATTTGCAGAATTGTGAATTGTGAATTGCAGTATATGCAGAATTGTGTATTGTGAACTGCAGAATTTGTGGAATGCAGATTTGTGCATTGCAGAATTTGCAAAATTAATTGCAGTATATGCATAATTGTGAATTATGAACTGCAGAATTTGCATGTTTGGTAAACCTATTGTGTTGTGCATTGCAGATTTGGTAAACATAACTAGTGTATTGCAAAATTGGTAAACTTGTGTAAACTTGGTAAACTAATTGCAGCATATAATTGCAATACACAAACATAATTGGTAAACTTGCGTATATCAATTTTGCAGGTTTGGTAAATTAACAATGGTTAGCTTACCAATATTACAGATTTGGTAAATTGTAATCTAATTACAATCAAGTAAGATAATTAACATAGCCAACATTACAGACCAAATTAACACTGAACTCTGTCATTCCATATTTCATTCATACTGAAATCAATGGGATACATAGGATAACAACATCATCATCTACACCACATTGTCCTAACCCTGCCCTAACCCTACCTACACCCACATTGTACAAAATATGCTACACCATACCCCACCCATCTAACCCACCAAAGCTAGAATCACACAAAGACATATCCCACACAGTAGCAGTGCCAATATCAAACACACTGTCAAAAACTTCTCTCTCTTCTTGCATGTTGAAACCTCGGCTTGGAGTCTAAGAATTCGTTGTCTCATCTCTAGGATAAGCACCTTCCCACATTCACAAATCTCACCATCAACCCATTGGAAGAACTTTCACTTCTTACCAATCTAAAATTAAATCCAAATCCAAAACAAAATGAACTAACAACAAACCCAAATGTACAAACCCAAGTGAACGAAATTAACAAAAAACACAATGAATAAACGTAACTTGCACTTCACTTACCCAGTAATTGGGACACCCATAGAACCTTCTCCGTGGATTGTTATTTGTCCAGGAAACCACTAGCATAGGCTTCTGAGGGGAGGGGCAGTAGCACATGTGTGGTGCTCTCCTCCTCAAGCTTCCCTTCGATGATGCAAAGGCAGATGTAGAGCTAGCTTCCATTCTTCTTCCACCTCAAGTTTCCCTTGGTCTATTCATGTCGTTCTGGGTTTGATTTTAGGGATCGGGCTGAGGAAGATGAAGAGAGGATTTTAGGGTTTTTTGTGAAATTTGGGGATTTTCTAAGGTAGTTGGAGAGTGGGGTCACGTGGGAGGTCTGGGAGTGCGGGAAGCTGAGGTGGACAGGTGAGGTGTCCCTCACATGAGTGGCATGTGCGTTTTAGGGTGAGTGAGCTTGACACGTAGGAATATATATTATTATTTTAATACGTGGGCCTGACACATGGATATCCGTTAGACACGTAGGATATTTTTGTTGGTTGATGGCAAGGATGATTTTAAAAACGATTTTCATTTTTTTGGGATGAAATTTGCAAAGAAATCAATTTTGGGACCAAAATGGGAATTAACCCAAAATGTAGGGACGAAAAGTGCATTTTCACAACAAAAAAAAAAGAAAAAAAAAAAGAAAAGAAGAAGAAGAGGCAAGGTTCATACTTCATAGAGACAATGAATGAGGTTTACATCAAATCTTACCTACAAACTAACTCTTAAACATCCCATGCGGCTTTTAGTACATATAAGTTTACTAGCAAAAGACAGTACATATGATGTATGGTTAAATATTTGATTCTTAACGCTTGATCTGTGTTTCAAAATCGTTCTTAATACTTTAAAATGTTTTTAAATAGTTATTTTCATATGATTAATGGAAAATACTAACATAGCAAACAGAATTCCCAACATTGATGTCACTTCAATGTTTTTCATCCATATAATAATGATAGGAGCCTTTTTAAATCAATTTTAAAAGTCTAATGACTAAAGTGAGACATGCACTTTGTTTGTTTTAAAGTAAAATATTTTCCTATTTTCAAGCATTTGTTTGCATTTAAAATGTAGTCAAACTTGTAAAATATTTTCCGTTGACCATAAAATTATTTATAAAAAGTTGTAAAACATTTTACCTTTAAAAATTTGCTAAAACATTTTATAAAAACACACAATAACTTATCCTTCCTCCATCTGGTGGCTAGGTCATCTTTTCAATGGGTTGGGCAGTTGGTGTCGGCAAAGTAGTGGCCGGATCTCCTCCGTGTGACTAGTGTCGAAGACGTTGTTCCAACGACCAATGCCGGCAGTCCAATGGCCAGAGACACCGCTTCAACAGTAGTCTGATCACTGAAACCACAATTCCTGCTATTGATTCTGTTCGATCACCGAACCTCTGACATCAATAGCTCTGATGGTTGAGGCACTAATCTTGGTGGTTTGCCTGAAAAATTTTACATGTCATACCAAACACCTGAAAATATTTTATTTAAAAAAAAAATAGAGAGTTAAAAGTATTACAACAATTTTCAATTAAAGCTGAAAATTTGAGAACTAGATATGCAATTTTTTTTTTTTTTTGGGGTAAAACACTAAAACACATGCAATTTAACTTACATATAAATACTTCATATTGTGTGAATTCCAGTTAGCTCAACTGATAATATATTTTGTTATCGAATAAGGGATTTGAGCAATTATTAGAAGCGGATACCATTGGTTGAAACTTTCTTTAAAATTAAAAATAAATAAATAAATAAACTTCATACTGCCCTCTTCTTTCCGTCAACTGCCATGGGTTTTGAATTTTGATGGCTACATTTCACTTTTATATATAAAGAAGGGTTTTTATTTTTATTTTTTATTTTTTATATTTTTAATAAGAAGTTTAGACTTTAGAGTAAGAAAAACAATAGTGATATCACAAGAAGTGGATTTAACGTACTAGCTTTACCTTCAGTTTGAGATTGAACTTTGAGTTTTAAAAAGTTCCGAAGGTCGGTCAAGATGACTGCACTGGTTACAAATGATCAAGTCTGCTTCCAAGTTATCCTATATACGAAAAATGGTATGGTGGGACGAGTGATGTGTGTGATTAAAATATAATGCGCAATAACATGGAAAATATTTACCACTTTTCTTTGCTATGAGCATTATATTTGGATTATACTTGGATGTAGATGATGCCTGCGAGTCATTGTGGTTGATATTAAATCACAGTACAACAACAAATATTCCTTCTTTGCTATGAGCATTATATTTGGATCATAATTGGTTCTTCTTATTTAAAATGCCTATACCTTGTAGACTAGTATTGTTAAGATTTTTAGTGCTGACTAATTACATGACAAAGTTTACTTTTGAACCATTTTAAATTATATTCGTTTGGTGTATTTGAGGATGAAGACCGAAGAATTCATGTTCATTATGCAAGTTTGCAAAAATTGGCCAAGTAAAATTGATGATGGATCGAGCGAATATGACAAGTTGAACATAAACCACTAGCCATTCGCACGACATTTGGTTGAGTAAATCCTTTAGGGGAAGCACTGAACTAAACTTTAATGGCAGCTTTTGTGGCCAATCATATCTCAAATGATATAGGCCCATGGTAGCAGATTTCAAACATTCTTTGTTTAAAATGATGTATGAATTGTAGTTTAAAAAGTGTTATGGAAACACGTGTTTATAGTGTTTATAAAGCAAAAAATGTGTTTGGTACCATATTTCAAATAACATGTTTCAATGTTTGAAAAACATAATTGTGTGTTTGATTTTTAAAAAGCTGAAAACTAGGTACAAATTTAATATTTATTATTTGACGAGAGAGAAGAAAAGTGCCTATTTTACCGTTGCCCTTATTCTTCTCCCACTATTCCTTCTTTTTCCTTTTTCTACCTTGAAGCTTCTCATTCCTTCGTCTTTGTCTAACACCAAACCCACGCCTTCGCATTCCTCATCTCCATCGACGCAGACGAAGATCCAAGGCTGGGCTTCATTTTCCTTCGGATCTCATCTCCACTGTCTCCAATCCAAGACCTAGCAACAAAGAGGGATTTGCTTGCTGCCAAAGCCAGGGGAAAAAGGTGCCATTTCAACACCAAAAACCCACAAGCTTGCCGCAAATCCAGGTTTGAAGAACACTTTGACCTTGGTTGTTAATGGGTTTTTGTCTAAAGATTGTTGTTTTCCTTCTTTATACTTTTAATTGAAAAACTGTGGCAATTTAGTGAGAGGGGTTTTGTGAGATCATTTGCACTTCTAATAAATTTTCAGTCCTTTCGTGTTTCCATTTCTACATCATCTGCACATATGACTTTACTTCACTTGGACTTCATAAACCATAAACACTAGGTTGATTCAAATAAAGATCACATACTAATATGTAGACTTAATTGTTTAGTAACCTCTCAAATGTAAGACCTGAAATTTTAAATTTTATACACACAACTCACCTTAGCAAGACCTTTAGAACCAAAAACCAACAAAGCCACCACCCCAATGACCATAGCCTCATGTGCTCCAACCCCAAACAGAGATGCACAAACCACATTACCCTTACATCTCCCTTTCCTATCTGCACCACCATTATTTCAATTGGGCTTAACCAACAGCTAACAGTGAACATCCTCTGCATCGGAAATGCTCACATATATCTACTTTTGCCTATAAACGATATTGTCTTGACTATAACAACTCTTGAAACCTATCCTTACCCCATATACAACATGAATCACTCTAAAAAACAGCCAAGTCAATTACACTGTGGAGTATCCATATTTTTTTGTTGACAAAAGTCCAATTTAGCAGACCTAATGCAACAGAGATAATAGCAGTAATCATACTACACTCTCTTGTCTCATATGAGAAAGGGAGAGGTGAGAGATCATGTGTTAATTCCCTTAGTTTTAATCACTATGGTATGTAGAATGTTGCAAATATATAGACAAGATCGTCTCATTAATAACTATGGTATGTAAACTGTTGCAAATATACAGAGTTTAAAGTCTCATCATTATCTTTTACTATCTTTATCCTCCTATATATACAAATATAAGAAAATATTGAACATGGTCCGATGACCTATCACAAATTGTTTGGCAGATAGGTAATTTATTAATGCCTTCTATATGAATGTGAACATATTTGTGTTAATTTTGGCGGGAAAAAAATTTGCAGGCCTGAAACATAGGAGGAAACGATATTGACAGAAGAAATAGATCGTTTACAGTGGACATGCGTATTACATTTTTGCTTGTTTTGAACAAAAGTCTTTTATATAATACATATTATGTTCATACGAGAAATATAAACTACTACATATTAGATTATGATGAAGTTAAACTTGATACTGAACTCGCGTCTTTGTGCAAATTATGTTGAACGGTTAGTAAATTCAATACTCTGTCGTTTCTTTTGTAAATGTCGGAAGCAATGCATAATGTTATTGACGACGGGCTTAGGTTCCGAAATGCGACTATTCATGTGGCTTGAGGATTTCGGATAAGCGAAATGAGAACCGATACAGGCTTTTCCAATGTTGCCCAAGGGATCAATGTGGTTTTTTTGAATGGTGTATTCCCTTGAAGACAACATTGTCATATGCGGAGGATTTCCAACAACTACAAATAGAGGTGTGTGTATTGCGAGAGGAATTGAAGGTCATGCATGACAAGGTCCAACCCACTGTTGATACTAAAAGAATGGTGAAAATTATGTTCATTGGATGGTGCCTGCTATGCATGGTTGTTGCACTACTGCTCACTATGACAACGGTGTAAAAGAAAGTGATATGATGGCCACTTTGTTTTTGCTTTCTAAGCATATTTGTCTATTATGTACAACTCGTTATCGAACTGACATGGGGACATAGGACCATTTTAATAACGTGGTTGTGTAATATTTTTGGACATAGTAACCTCTTGTATTTTGCTAGTGCATATGTATCTTTGAAAAGTTGTTTAAGCTCAAATGTTTTACATGTTCACTGTGCACCAAGAAGCCTTTTTGTGTAGAGGATTTCTTGGAAGATGACAACAGCGGGCCAAAGAGTTACTAGAAGGAGAAGAAAAAAAATCCAAACATTTCATTCACTCTATAGTCTAGACATTTAGTAGTACTTTCATTTTATATTTGTTACTTCTATTGCATTATATCAATCACTGATTGTGTAGTTGGTATCATTCTGTTGTTCTTAGTAATGTTCTATTTGTTGAAATCTTTGGTCAATTTTTGAACTTTTTAGATTCTATTGATGTGTTTTGTGCTTGGTGTGTTATTAGTGATATGTTTTGTTCAAAAAATAAGAAGTATTTGAAAGATGGGTAGTTTTTGTTGGAGACCTGCAAATATGCTGCTCACCAACTTGCAAAATTTGCACTGTCCTCTGCAAAATACTCTTTTTTCAATAATAACAATCTGCCAGTAGCTGTACACATCTCTTGTAAGGAAGATTTTGATTTTCTGGAATGCCTGACATTGAAGGTTATAAAAAAAAAATTATATAGTATTTGAAAGATCGAATTGAAAACTTTCTCATAATTGAGCAGCAAGAACAAAAGTACAAAATAAAAGTAAAACAATTTGCAAATTACATGGCCATATTATCCACAAATACTTCCTTCCAAAAAAATCAACCACGATTGGCTGTGTAATTTGCCCACATAGCTGCAATGATCTCATCACGATACTTGGTGATGGCTCGTTGTGCCCGAGGATTAAATGCTTCTTCATTCCCCCCACTTTTGACTCATTCATTTGTTGCTATGCTTGCATCGCATCTTTCCACGTTTGATTCTTCCTACACATGGAACATTTCATCCGATCGGTTATATATGCGTATGAAGTTGTGATGTGCACAGCACGCGGTGACAATGAGTCGTTATTTAGACTGTGAGAAGGATTGCATTTCATTTAGAATCGGGAACCTTGCCTTCAACACGCCAAAGCACCATTCAATCAGCATTCATAATGACAAATGCCTATAATTAAAAAACTTTGCGAGGTTGTAGCTTGCTTGTTCGCACCTTGATATTCCTGGGTATGGTATCATATTGTGTGGTGTGAGGAATGCAGTGCTTATTGCATACCCCAAATCCACAAGATAGTACGTGTGAGAGACCGCAAATTGGGGGGCCTTTAAAAAAAGAGAGATTTTTAGAGTGCTTTCTAGGGCACCTTTCTTTTTGGGTAGATGTTGTGGAGTCGCCACTTATTTTTTATACAAAAAAAGAAAAGAAACACTAAATATAACTATACATGACTGAATTGTTTCATTTCATTGATTGAGTAAGAAAATACATATTTGAAAAATTGAAAATTACATGGCTTTGGGTCCTAGTTATAAACTACCAAAAATACGTGGTTTTTTGTCCTAGTTACAATCTACCCAAAATAAATAAAGAACAAAGATAAAGCCTAGGTCTACCTATCCAAAGAACTAAATTTGGAGGTTAGGTTACGAAATGGGAATGTGTTAGGCATCCATTCCACCCAAACAGAGTCTGGTCTTCTAGACTCTTGTGACCAATATACCCCTTTTATGCATGACATGAATGACATGTTGTACATATGAACAAAACTAAATCACACAAGTTTATTTATGAATGCATCCTATTCTTTGTTAAAAAAAAAATTCAGATCTATGTTTTGAGTAAAAAATTAAATTTGGTTTAAAGAAACCAGATCTGTTTTTGTTGTGTAAAAAAAATGTTTTCTGGAGAGAAGATTCAGACCTGTTTTTTTTTTTTAAATTAAAACAAAGTCTTTTAATTTGAAAAAATATCAGCTCTGATTTTTAAGCACTTAGAAAAAATGGTTTTTGATTTGTAAAAGATCAAATCTGTTTTGTGATAATAATAAAAAATAAAAATAAAATCAGATTTGTGTATTTAAAAAAAATCAGAGCTGTTTTTATATGTGTAAAAAAAATGAAAAAGATTTCTTGAGAAGAGGATTTCATTCATGAAATAAATTTATGCTATGTGTACTAAATAAAACAAACACAACAAAAACAACCATTCATGATCCCTTTTTTTTTTTTTTTTCAAAATTTGCTATGTAAAAAAAAAAAAAAAAAAATCAGATCTACATCTAATGAAAACGTAGATCAGTTTTTAATTTGAAAAAAAATGCAGATCTGCATCTAATGAAGATGCAGATCAGTTTTTAACTTGAGGAAAATTCAGATCTACATATAAGGAAGATGCAAATCCGTTTTTGATTTAAGAAAAATTCAGATTTGCGTCTAATGAAGATGCAAATCCATTTTTTATTTAAGAAAAATTCATATCTTTATCTAATGAAGATGTAGATCTATTTTTGTTTTAATAAAAATTCAGATCTGCATCTAATGAAGATGTATATCCGTTTTTAGTTGGGAAATAAAAGAATTGATAACATGCAGATTTTGAAACTAAACAAGAGATCATAACAATAATAAAAAGAATCAAGAACATGTTTCAACAAAATAAGTTAACAATTCATGATATGAATATTTGACACATCTACACTAAAATAAATAAACATGCATCATCACAACAAGAGCAATATAAGAAAAAATGGTTAATAAGAAACAACCTCTTGCATGGAGCACTCTTCTTCTTGAGGGGATATTTTAGGGTTCAAAGAAATTTATGCAATTATCTTTGAAACCTAAAAATCCTAACTTGAGAGAATATCAGAATAAGGATCAGAAATATGAGAAATTTAGGGGTATGAGAAAGTGTCTCTCTGAGAGCGTAAAAGAGTGTGCTGAATTTTGAGATCCAGTCTCTATTTATAGAGGCTGGAATGTTTAAAAAATAAGCAACGACGAGTAGAATGCAAATCAGGACGCGTCTTTCTACGAGAAAGTCAAAAAGGATATGTCTTATTGTCACCCGAAGAGCATTGGGCCAAAGCCCTTAAGGGTGCCATTCGGCACTTTGAAAGTGCCGATCGACATTCTAAAAGTGCCGAATGGTACTCTTGGATGCTAATTGCATTTTCATATTCGGGTGTGTTTTGGACTCATTTTTTAGGTTTTCTTGAGCCGAGCCTCGCACTTAGATGTGTTTTCAATTCATATTCATAGATTTTATCTCTTTTATGGATAATTTAGGTCTTTTCAGCAACAAATATCTTGTAAATAAATACTCTAAAATAAATCTTGATAAAGTTCAGATTATCCCATTTATTCCCATACAAGCAATCCTATTTTTGACACTAACTATCAACCAATCACAAAATTATTTAATAAATTTTAATTGTTTAACCAATTAGAATTAATTTAAATTAATCATGTGTGGTCGACTCTACTTAGACACAATGCATGCTGACCATGCAAACTTGATCATGCAATATCTTTCGATCCGACAGTCCGATTTGGAAACCGGACATACCGTTGCAGCTGTTAGAATCATAAGATCATTTTTATGATATGCAATGAATGAATTAATGCATCCGATTTGGAAACCAGACATACCGTTGCGGCTGTTAGAATCGTAAGATCATTTTTATGATATGCAATGAATGAATTAATGCATGTAATGCAAGCATGATTTTTGGGGTACATGGATGGTCATTCTAATCATCTTCCTTGATTAAATCATGGGTGCAAAATCGAGTGTCTACAATATGATCCTGCAATAAAACGATATAACCATTGGCATTTAATGATACAAAGGCACGAGTAACAACATTAATAACAATAACAATTTTCTTATGCAAATTAGTTTAAATTACCTCTAGGCAGCCAAGGGAACTGGAACTTAGCATGTCCAAGTGCCTCTTGCATCACTCTTGAATCGTTCGTACTTCCCTCCTATCTAGCATGCACATACATAAACCACATGTCGAAGTTGGATGCACACATCACATTTTGAGATATTTCACTCCTTCTATCTCTAAAGGCGGTGCTTCTATTGGCCGATGTAGAAGCACTGATATGTGTCCCATCAATGGCCCCCATACATCTCTATTAACAAAACAGTAATGTTCATGGTGTATAGTTAACAAAACAATAATTGATATAATAACAATATACCGCTATAAATTGACTAATTTAAAACAATAATTGAATTAATAACAAGATACCACTATAGTATCATGCTTTAAACCATGGATAATATTTTTTATTTCCGCCAAGATGATGAGGAAGGTCGGTTGCATTATCATCAGTTCGAATAATGAAGCATCCCAATGAATGAATAGCTCGTAATGCACAACGGAACCGCCTTTGAATGGTTTCAAGAGAATGTTAAAAGCAATCCGCAATTAGCCTAAAGTTAGTATTATGTCCAATAACATATAAGAACGTCCTAACCAACTCCTCCACTGACACAATGCCGATATCCTCCTCTAACAGGTGTAACCTCTTCAACTCATCACACAAATGCTGAAAAATGTGAACATTCATGTGAAATATGTCATTACAGACCTATGGATTTTCTTCTAGTACTTTGTCTACGTAGGACTTACCACTTAAAATACTAGTGCACCTAGGACTGTTGATGTAGTATTTTTGGACATTGTTAATACACTGCATCATGTAGGCTGTGGCAATCTCGAATTCTACATCACTTTCATCATGATCCGAACTGGAGTTGGTCATGATTGAATCACACCTATGGGCAACCAATGAGTTCACATAAGCCACTATACTGAGTTTAGTAATATTTTGTTATAAGCCATGATATATATCCAACATAAATAGTATTGGATAAGTGAATATATAATATCTCATCCACAAAAGATGCCATTATGTGTGCTACGCACATAACCAGACAAGCCCTAATTGAAAATTAAATTTTAATAATATATGTGTGTGTGTGTGTGTGTGTGTGTGTGTGTGTGTACCAAGCAGGGAGTAAACATATGTGACAACCAAGATAGCACTAGTGTTAGACATTAAAGAAGACAAAACTCAAACATTAGTCCAAAGCATAATAGTATTTTTAAACATGGAAATGCAATAAAGCTAAAGATGATGTTCAACCAAAACTATCATGTCACGGCTATCAAAACAAACGAAATCCATCCAAGCCTTTCTCTTGTCTGCCGTCATGGAAAAGAAAGCGGCTCTAGTTTCAGGATTATGAAGCTCCTTTACAACCTTGTAGTAGGTGAAATGATCTATATATGTGTAAGAGTTGACCATGACAACTACTTTGTCAATTGAGAACCTACCACCCCCCACAAAAGACTCTCTTGATTGGGGCATACTGTCAATGGACCTATTAAGCCTTACCCTTGACACCTTAGTGAAGCCCTTTATAGCTTTGTCATCTCACTAAGGGAGTCTCCTTTCTTCTTCCTTTCACCTGAATGAACCAATTCGGCTGATCGCTTTTCAGCACACTGGCTGCTTTGCCCTTCAACTAGTGTGGGCAACTCCTCTACGTCATCCCCACTATCGGCTTCCACATTCACATGTACCTCCGTCGATAGGAATGCCGCATCAATCTCTCGCTTTTCGTCATTGTTTGGAGCTAGTTGGGCAGAAGAAATTTGTAGGAAGCCTATGGCAGTGTTGGCATTGAAAAACTATCCTAACAACTCGTAGTGTTCAAGCCTCTTTTTCCAAAACTCCTTGCATATATGGTTGGCCTATTAACAATCGTATATATCGGGTTAAACACATGCGGTATAGATTTATATAAAAACCACTACGAATGACTTGGTAATTATTATGTACAACCGTAACACTTACCGCGATTGCATGTACCAAATAGGCTCATGGTAACTTTAGTTGAACAAAGAGATATCCATATGTAAAAGAAATTGAATAGTATTTGTTAGGATTTTTAGTGTTGGCTAATTATATGACTTGAACAATTTTCAATTGTATTCATTTGGTGTACTTGAGGTTGAAGACTAAAGAATTCATGTTCATTGTGCAAGTTTGTAGAATTTGGTTGAGCAAAATTAGGGGTGTCAAATGGGTGGGTTTGGGATAAGCATAATTAGGTTGGGTATATAAAACCTATTTGCCCATTTAACAAATTACTTTTAACCTAAACCCAACCCAACCCAATTATTATGGGTAAACTTCAACCCACCCAATTACCCAATAATCAAAATTACCAAAATGCCTCTAAAACTTGAAAATGACCAAAGTACTCCTAAAGTCCTTTTAAATTACCAAAATATCCTCTAAACCTAAAAAAATACCAACTATGCTCAAAAACCACTAAAAATGACCAAAATACCCCATAAACCTAAAAAATGATTGAAATACCCCCGAAACTTAAAAAATTACTAAAATATCTCTGAAACTTAAAAATTAACAAAATACCCCATATACCTAAAAAAATGACCAAAGTACACCCTTAAACCTAAAAATGACCAAAAATACTATGAAACCTAGAAATTGACCAAAATACCCCCAAAACCTAAAAATTGATCTAAATACCTCCAAAATCTAAAAAATGACCGAAATATCCTCGAAACCTAAAAAAAGACCAAAATACCCCTCGAAATCTAAAAAAGACCAAAATAGCTACAAAACCTAAAAATTGACCAAAATACCCCATAAAACTAAAAAATGACCAAATACCCCTGAAACCTAAAAAAATACCAAAATACCCCTGAAACCTAAAAAATAACCAAAATACCTCTAAAACCTAAAAATGACCAAAATACTCACTGAAACATAAAAATTGACCAAAATACCCCATGAAACTAAAAAATGACCAAAATACTCCCAAAACCTAAAAAATAACCAAAATAACCCCAAAACCTATAAATGACAAAAATACTCCCGAAACTTAAAAAATGACCAAAATATTTTCGAAACCTAAAAAATGACCAAAATACTATCGAAACCTATAAAATGACAAAAATTCCTCTTAAACCAATAAGATTATAAAAATACAACCTAAACCAAAAAAAAAAAAAAAAAAAAAAAAAAACCTCCAAAACTTAAAAAATAACCGAAATACTCTAAAATTTCAAAAATTACCAAAATACCCCGAAACCTAAAAAATAACCGAAATACCCCTTAAACCTAAAAAATGTCCAAAATATCCCCGAAACCTAAAAAATGACTGAAATACTTCCGAAACCAAGAAAACGCAAATAGCCCCAAAATCTAAAAATTAATGAAACTTCCCTAAGACCTAAAAAATTACCGACATTCCCTTGAAACCTACAAAATGACCAAAATACTCTTAGAACCTTTAATTTAATGAAAATACCCTCAAAACGTCCAAAATAGCCCAAACCTATATTTTGGTAATTTTAAAGGCTTCAGGTGTATTTTGTTCATCTTATAGGTTTAGTGATATTTTGGTCATTTTAGATATTCTGAGGGGTATTTTTGTCGTTTTAGAGGTTTAGAGTTATTTTGGTCATTTTAAAGGTTTCATGATATTTTTGGTAATTTTAGAGGATTTGGGTTTTTTGTGGTCATTTTAGAGGTTTTGGGATGTATTTTGGTCATTTTAAAGGTTTAAGGGTATTTTCATCATTTTATAGGTTAGAGGGCATTTTGGTCATTTTTAAGGTTTCGGAGGGTATTTTGTTTTTGTTTTAGGAGGTATTTTGGCCATTTTTAGGTTTCGGGGGTATTTTAATAATTATAAAGGTTTCGGGGGTATTTGGTCATTTTTAGGTTTCGGGAGTGTTTCGGTCATTTTTTAGGTTTCGGGGGTATTTCAATAATTTTTCGGTCATTTTTTAGGTTTCAGAGGTATTTCAATCATTTTTTATGTTTAGGGGGTATTTAGGTTATTTTTAGGTTTCAGGGGTATTTCAATTATTTTTTAGGTTTAGGGGGTAATTTGGTCATTTTCTAGGTTTATGGGGTATTTTAGTAAGTTTTTAAGTTTCAGAGGTATTTCGGTCATTTTAAGGTTTTGGGGGTATTTCAATGATTTTTTTTTATATTTTAGGGGTATTTTGGCCATTTTTTAGGTTTTCAAGAGGGGTAATTCATTCATTTTCTAGGTTTCGAGGGTATTTTGGTCATTTTATAGGTTTAAGGGGGTATTTTGGTAATTTTCGAGGTTTCATGGGTATTTTGGTCTTTTTAGTGGTTTTGTGGTATTTTAGAGTTGGGTGATTTATAGAAATCATACTTGACTCATAATTGGGTACAAGTTGGACAAAAAGTTTTGCTAGCCATTCTCACAACATTCAAACAAAAACTTTCGCTAGTCATTTTCAAGTAGAATGTCTATCTACTTGTATGAGAATTCTAGTTAGTATAGGCTATTTCACAACAACCT